>CM022703.1:12631428-13231428 GCA_012295165.1 Asparagus setaceus | reverse complement strand
TTGACACAAAACAACGATTAGCTGATATTTTTAAAACCTAAGCTAAAGAATAATTTTATAAAATTAGAAGAGCTTCGAAATTGGCAAAATTAAGCATTAGTTTTATTGCTTATATAAGTATATTGATATGCAACATTATATATTCTCAAGAACTTTCCTTATTCATTACCGTGGAACTTCCCTGTACATAACTCATGAAACTTCCCTTATTCATTTCCTGAATTAAAATCAAAACTCTTCTCTAAAACACGAACCACATCCTTTCATCAAACCAATGTTATTCATCAAGTTCTAACCTCATAATGATATTTGAGTGACCAGCGATCATCACTTCACCCATTATATTTGTTCACTCACATTTCTCAGTTTATCTCTTCATTCAAATTTCACTCCATTTCCCTCTTTTTCAAAATCAAAGCCGTATGAATCCTATCTTTCTCAAAATTCGGTGGCCTCCTTCACAATATTTTTTAGGAGAATACAAAGAGGTAGTGTGATATGACATCAAATAAAAGGTTTGTGAAGAAGACAGAGTAGAACACAAGCTAAGTGAAGAAGAAAAGAAACATCAAAAGAAAGAGAACTCAGTAAAGTTTTCTACAATCACATTAATGTCAAATTTACAGTGGAGTGTGAAATTGATCTATCAGATATTAACTTCTCTAAAGTTAAAACTCACATGAATTGATGCACTCTCAATTTGATCTCTCAAGTTATTAGTGGCTATATTTTATGAAAATTTAAAATAGAAAAAGATAAAATGAAATTAGTTCTGAACTTGAGGGGATCCAAAAAAAGGGATCCACTATAAGAGAACCAATCTCAATCAAATCCTAGGAGGAACGATGCTTTTGATCGAGTATATGTAGACCTGGAACTTCCTAGGAACTTCACAACTTCCCTTATAAGTCATGACTTATAAAATAGTACGTTTAAAAAAGAATGACTTCAAAGGTGGTTAAGCTCAAGATTGAAAACCAGAGGCATGGTGACACTAGTGCTCATTGAAGAAAGTCCAAGATCACCTCAGCAACAAAGATACTTTGAATACTCTTTAACAATCAATAGCCCTCCTACTTGAAAGAGAAAAGTGAAGAATTACCAGATAGAATGAGAGGATTCCATTCTTAGTGAAGCAATAATTGACGATGATCAAGTTCACCACATGTATCTAGATGACATACATTCTATGAAGCACCAAGTTCTGGGAGAATCTTCCCAACAAGTCACTGAGAATATCCTACAAAAAGTTCCTGAACAAGCTTCAGAGAAAGATCTAGAGGCAGTTCTTACTGATGACTCAGTAGAAAATAATGAGGAACTTCCTGAGGATGTTAGACTCAATGAACGGAATAGAAAGGAAATATCTCAAGAATCTCCCATCAGATCCAGTGATAAGAAGCACCCTTCCTCAATTGAACTATTTGCTAAGAAGAGCAAGAGATAGAGAGGTAGAAGAACAAAATAATAATAATAATAATAACAATAATAATAATAATAATAATAAACAAACAAAAAATCAAATGCAGCGGATACTATTATCAAGGAGATTGAGAAAACAACAAGTGAAGATCTAGAATCTCATCAACACTTGAAGAAGCTAAGGAAAGTTATGGGTAATTGAAAAGAACCATCCAAAAATCCTTCAGACTCCATTAAGTCATTTCTTCCTTCTTTTATCCTACATGTTTGCATCATCATCTTATCCTTGCTTATCTTTGCATAGCATATACTAGCTGCTATCATGAACTTGTAAAATAGTTTTAACTATGGCTTGCTAAGTGTTTGTGTTTTGGATAAATATCTCTATGCATGTTATGTTTTATCTCTAAAGTATGATGCTTTTAATGACCATTTTGTTCTTTGTATATATCCTTACATTAACATCGCATGTATTTGGATTATATTATCATTAATGCATTATTAAGCTAGCTTTCCATTTTGTGAATTTTTCAAGATATGTGAAAACCTTATTGGTATTTATTCTCCACATATCTTTTAATCTAGTGATGTTCCTGGTATTTTGTGGTATTTTGTATGGTTAAATTTACCTTATACTTACATGAAAGGGACTTCATTGGTTTCCAACACTTCCTTTTGATACATTGAGAAAATAATTAAATTATTTGTCAAATCATGTAAAAATATGTTTTTTCAAGTTTATTTTTTGAAAGTAAAAAAGGAGGAGAAATGATTGAAGTAGACTTAAAAAATGGGAAAATGGAAATAGGGGGAGAGATTTTTTAGCTGAAGAGAATTTTTAAAAAGTTGAGTTTGAATAGCAAGCTTGGCTTTAGGGGAGCTTGATTAGTTGTCGAGCTTTGGGAGTTGTCATAACCTTCTTAAACACATATACTCAAGTTTCATGCATGCTTAATGATTTTGTTTTGCACTCATTGATTATTATTTGTAGTTTCATGAAACTAAAATGATTTTATTTTGATTTCAACACTTCATATACTTAATTTTAAATTTTGAGTTTATCACAAGGGGAGATTGTTGGATGTTGATCTCACAATCAACTTAATTTGATTAATAACAAATGTTCATATATATATTTGATGGTGTTTCGAGATGAAGTGTATAGGTTATACGAGTTCACAATTAATCCTAGAAAAGATATCAAAATCTAAATTTAACTTTGAGCATATAGATGTTTCCGTCCCTTTATTAGGAATCTATTAAAATGAACGGAACTCAATTTTGAGTTGTATAACTTAAGTTATGAAGATTTTAACGAGATAGTGTCAAGACAGTCAGCAACAAACCAGTCAAATTTTGAACGTTAGGTCCTCTGCATCAGGCACATGAAAACATACGCATAGGAGGCTAAAAACTTGCATAGTCCATAATTTTTAACTCGATTATCAAAATAACTACCTTAATATGTTTTCAAAAATTTCTTGACGTTCCATATGAGTTGCATCAGACATTCACATGTTAATTCGACCACAAGATTTTTGGGAGCAATCTGAAGACAGAAAACTATTTTTCATAAAAATCTACAGAGGCATCCATTTTAAATTTAGAAGTCTGAACTATAAAGCACACATCTGGTCATTATTTTCAAACGTCTAATCGATGGATTTTTACAAGTTCTATTCATTTTCTAGGGTTCTAATCTAAACCGTTCATTCGTACATGTGGACACGGATCCTAAGGGTTGTTTCCTCGATCATATTGGAAGTCATACTCCAGAGAATATATATTGATTAAAGGGAGAAAAAATTAAGGGTTTGGAGAATAGAAAAGATAGGGTTTTTCATTGGAGAGATTAATCAGAGCTTTGCTTCTTATTTCTCTTTGTGATTTGAAGAAGGCGTCCATGCTACAATTCAAAAGGATCTTCATAGTGACATCAGCATCATCTACTGAAAATCAACTAAATTTTTAGGTATATATTAATCGTAAACTCTTTTCAATTCAATTTGATTTGTAAACCTTGAGATCAGGGTGATGTGATCTAACTGAAATTCTTAGACTTGGGTAGATTGAGTGTGAAAGTATCTCAGAGTTGTATTACACTTTACATTTTTGTGAGATTGAGTAGGACAGGGTGTAAGAACTTCAACGAATGGCAGTTTTATATATACTTTCTCAGATAGTGAATTGATTTTACAACTGTGAAGTTCGTGGATGTAAGCATTGTGCTAAACCACGTAAAATTATGTTTGTGTTTGATTCTTTGCTTGCTTGTTTTCTTTTGCTCATTTAGTTACAATTTTTTTTTTTGAAATAAACTAGTTTTTGATGCAACCCTATTCAAACCCTCCCCTTCTAAGATAGCTTAACTCGATCTCAACAGTATCATGTATAACCAAGTAATGAAAAAGTTTACGCGGATTAACTATCGAGAGGGAATTGGACATCTCTTAGATAATATGTAGCGGTGGGGTTGTTTTTGAGTGCTAGTGCAAGACAGAGTTCTGTGCACATAAAGCAAGACAAGTAATAATCCATGTAATGTTCTTAATGGGTATTCCAAGCATACATTATACCATAAGAGCATTTTCAAACAAGACTAAGTAAATGCTATGAGTAGTTAAATGCATACACTACCTTACGCATCGCACATGAAGATCTAGGTGTACACTCACTTCTTATATTCTAGGTTGCTTATCTATCTATCTATTTATCTGCTAGTTCTATTTTTCAGTATGGATTTATGTCACATGTATCCTAACTATGAAGTAAAGTAAAGTCACACAATTATACAGCCTTTTTTATATTTATACTAGCGATGCATTCATGATATACGTTACATGTGCACAAACCACTTTGCTCATTTTACCACTTGCTAGATAGCTTTCTGACCATTCTGATTTGCATATCTGAGACAAACCCAAATACCTCCCCATTACTTTCAAGTACACTAGACTATAGGGACACACAACAGAGATGGTGTCTCATCTATCAGGTTATTTGTTTGCTTATGTACTAGTTCTTGTTTCAGCTTGCCTACCTGTTAACATTTCAGCTTGTCCATCATTATGCTTAATAGTTATCAGTACTTGCTCTTCTATTCAGACTATGTTATTCTCCTCTCCTTTTATAAAGTGACATTTATGTACTTTGCTTATTTCTGTTGCTATACTAGACACGTACGTCCACGCTGCCCTATTATTATTATGTTTATGTATTTATGGGTGACATTGATATCAGACTTGTGATATCTTTTTATGTTTTTCTATTATCTGTGAGACTTGTTGACTATTTCACTTTAGTGTATTACTGCTTCTACTGAAGAAAATTATCGTTGCATACTTACTTTTATTTATATTAGTTTCATCTGTATTTGTGAGTATGTTTAATTATTCTGTGATATTATTTTATATGTGGTTTTTGTGTTGTTTGTACCGATCCTTCGTATAGACTTAAGTGTATGATTTTGGATGAATTTTGGCTCAATTGCATATGATATCAAGCTTAGTCACGTGCTCATCATGTGATATGGGACATGGGGAGTGACAGAAGCAGATCAAGACCTCTTTTTTAACATCTTTATACTGTATTCCTATTCCTGTGGAGTTTTATTCCTGGGTGGATTCTTTATCATTTTCTTGTGTAGAGTTGGTTTTATTGTTCTTCGATGTTGATATGATGTGAGCTTTCTCCAATGGGAATTTTATTTTACTTAGATATGCGTAAGTGAGTCTTGTATATAATGTTCAATCGTAATGGAAAGATGTTCATTTTCCTGAAAAACGAAAAGTGATTTCAACTAAAACCATGTAAAACCCTTTGTTTTTCCTAAGTTGTTAGGTATACACTACATTTCAAAACCAAATGCCTAAAACATTTGTTTAGGATTTTTTCACACTAATTTTGGAAATGGCGAATTGTAGATGAGTTTCTTATAAATCAAAGCTTAGTCCAATTTATCTATTGCCTATTCACATCTGTAGCTTAAAATTCTTGCTAACTACTATACATAGGCATTTAAATATGGAGGTCTTGCAGTTCTTGTTAAATGGGAGAAAATTTATGTATCTAAGAAATGTGGAGGTCTTGGAGTTCTTAACCTTGAATCATTCAACTCCTCTCTCCTCTCCAAATGGATTTGGAAATATCTTTCTAATGACTCTCATGTTGGTCAGGTTCTTCAATCTATCTATCATTCTATGTCTTTTAGCACACCTCCTAGAAGCAATTTTTCTTAATTTTGGAAGGATGTTTTGTCTGTTGGCCAACCCTTTGTTGATTTGGTTAAATGGCGTCTAGGGAATGGATTAAGAATATGATTTTGGGAGAACAAATGGATGGGTGATAATTCTTTAGCCAGCTTATACCCTCTGACGTACAATCTTGCTTTTACCAAGCATGTTACTATTGCGTCTCAAGGGATGTTTAGGGGGGATCACTGGTGTTGGAGACCTATTATCATAAGACAGGTTGGTGATCTTGATCGTATTCAGGTTGAGGCCCTTAAATATCAGCTGCCATCATCTATCCTTTGCTCTTCTCTTGAATTGGATCAGGTATCTTGGCCTTTAGAGAACTCAGGGAACTTCTCGGTCAAATCTTTATATTCTTTAACTATTGATGGAGGTACTCGTTGTCTATTTTTCTCGCTTATTTGGAAGAGTATTTTACCAAGTAAAGTTAAGTTCTTTCTATGCCTCTTATCTATGCTTAAACTTAATATTAAGGATAAGCTTATAAAAAAAAGGCTGGATTGGTGACCCTCTTTATCCCCTATATGTCAGCTCTAAGGTGAGACTCATGATCACATGTTCATGAGTTTTGTCTTTGTTAAACAAGTCTGGGACCTCTTACTTCCTATGATTGGTAATTTAACTTTGCCTCATGACTTGTATCACTGCTTTAGTATCTGCTATGATGTTTTGATTGATTCTAAGGATAGGAAACTATGAAGTTTTTGCTTTCCTACTGTTTGCTGGTGTGTTTGGAGACCCCGTAACAAACTTATTTTCTCTGGATAGGTTCCACAGGCTCGTGCGTTGGCTTCCACATTGGCTCATTTTCTCATTATCCGTATAGGTTCCATGGCTAACCAGAAGAGTCTGAATCTAAAAGCAATAGTCAGGGAGAGAGGCTTCTCAGAGCTCCTTTCTTCCAGCAAGGACAGCAACGACGCAGATGCTAATCCTTAGCCTCTTCTACTTGTTCTTATTTATTGTGATGGTTACAAACTTTTAATTAGCTTGATACTGATCCTTTGTATAAGTTTTCTTTTCTTGTATAGTCTCCCTGTAATCTATGAGTGCTTTCTTTGGATTCTTCTTCGGGGTGAAGAGTGACAATATAGGTCCACTCCTCTTCCTCCTGGACGCCTCCTTCAAAATCACTCCTAGATATTAGTTGTATAAACTTTACTATCTGATTTTAATATACTTTTGATAGGGCATCTTGCCCTATTCTTTTTTTAAATGTCAATATCTTATAATCAATTCATGAATCGACTTATTTAACATACTAATTTGAGCGACACATATGAACTGTAGGAGAATAAATTTTATATA
Source organism: Asparagus setaceus (assembly GCA_012295165.1). Taxonomy (NCBI): domain Eukaryota; kingdom Viridiplantae; phylum Streptophyta; class Magnoliopsida; order Asparagales; family Asparagaceae; genus Asparagus; species Asparagus setaceus. Next base: position 13,224,445 of record CM022703.1, on the reverse strand, counting down.
AATCATTAATTTGTGAATTACCTTAGACTTATATCACTTTTGGCAATGATGTTTTTATACACCTATTTATACTTTTACACCATTTTAAATTTTGCACTAATAAGTACTAAATGAGGTGCACATTGTATGCACAGGAGTACTGGTTTTAATTAATCCAACCCTTCCACAAAATGTTTTTGCATATAAGTCCAAAGTTTTACCCAATTCATTTTACACCAGCTCACTTCCTAAGTCACTCTTAATTTGTATATGTTTAACTAAATTATTTTATAATTTTTTCGTATTTTCCTAATTTGACATATAGTACAAAATATAATTTGCTACATTTATCAAAGGGGAATCAACTTCGTGAGTCCTGTCGCAGCTGTATCAATCATACTACCAATAACTCCGCTTCCTAAAGACTCAAATACAGAAAACTTTTTATCCATCAACAATTCGCCATTGCTGTAGTTATCAGACGGTTCCGTAGGCACCACTTTATCTGACGTAATTATTCTATTTTCTGTTGAGCCATGACAAATTATTAATAATATTGAAAATGTAAGAAGTTCAAAGGTCAAAGGGTTTCCCATCTGTTTAGAATGTTGTGAAATTTAATTTGATTTCTAGAGTTTACCATTCTCCCGTTTTATAGCTAGCCCAGAGTGTTATAGAATTTAATATATTAGATTAATTATCCAATAGTTGGATATCATTTAACTTTCTTGTCCAATTGCCATAGCTTGATCTAATTACATATCATTAATGTTCTCGATAAATTATTATAATAATTATCTACATATTATTAGAGTGCTTCAATGAGACTCAAATAGGAACAGAAGGGGACAGGTGATATGGCAATGACATGTGGCTATCATCATGCTTATGTGGGCAATTACGGCATGCTTTTAGTAATTTCTATCAACAGACAAAAAAAGGCAAAATTATTAGATTGGTATTTAAAGTAGATCTTCTTTACCGATACGATATTAAAAAAACTCTGGAGACATTATCGTATTTAATTTCGACCCCCTTTATCAATGACATCCTTTTTCTCGTCAACGGCGAAAATTCTGCCAGAAAAATTACTTTTAACCGCCTACCGCTCAAATTTTTTGAAACTACGCTCTAAAATTATTCTCTTTTTCATTTTTTATCCAACACTTTCATCTTTTTTATTTTTTTTTTGGAGTGCACTCTCCCTCTTCTGACTTGGCTGGCCTGGTGGCGCTTTCGGCCAACCACCACAACCAAAAATGAACAAAGGGAGAGAAGAAAGAGGAGTGGGCCTCTGAGCTTCAGCCTATCCCTCCCTCCTCCGGACTCGCCGAGGGCCTCGACAACTAGGAGTTTGTCCTATCCTACACCAACACTATCGTTGCCACCACCACATCGCTAACCATTAGCCAACATTCCTCCGCAGGATCATGGGTGACATCAACGACTCCAAGCAACTGTTACAGCAGCAGACTTCAACCGAGCTCATGATTTTCATGGATTTAATTAGGACTCAACAGCTCAATCTAGAACTCATTTGTCTTCCTCCTCTTCCATCAAACAATCTCCCAATCGTTTATCAAGAACCCATTGATCAAAAACCCATATTTAACCTAGATTACTCTTCAGCACTCCGCCGCTGGCACTGTCATAGAACCCTAGTTTCCTTCACCCTCTGCCACTGATGAGTTACATTTGTATATAAATTTTCATGCATATCTACTCTCATTTTCATACTAGAATTAGCATTTTAAGTTCATAATTACTTCATATTAGATGTATTTCGATTTCTAGTTAATGTTTACTGCATTTAGTTTGTTTGCATTTTCAGGTAATGCATTTTGGTGAGATTCAATGTGGCATATGACTAGGATATGAAAATGGAGGAGCTAGCGCGATATTGGAGCGTAAAAAGAAGGGAAACAAGTTTGGTTCGTTGAAGCTGGCAGTTTTGATATCCTATTAGTATTTCAAGCATAACTTTCACATACTATATGATTTAGAGCTGATTCAAGTTGTCACGGAACGCTAAGAGATAGAGCTGCAACTTTCATGTTTTTAGTTTTTCCGAATTCCAAGAGGAGAGTGTAGAAAATAGAGTTTGAAGTTATGAGACAGACTGTTGCGCGGCCACGCCACTATTTTGAGCGTCCGAGCGAAGTTGGACGACCTATATTCGTTATGGGCCGACCCGTATTGTTCAGTGATCCGTTTTTTGACTTCCTAACACAAAAAAAGGAGTCTTTTTAGGGTTTTGGGACTGAGGATTGAGCCGTAACACTGGGAAGAGATTGAAGAAGACGATTATGGTTTTCATTCAATGATTGAATTCAAGCAACTATCAAGTGAAGATTATCATTGAGACTAAGATTTTCTTTGCTCTCTTTCTTTTAATATCTGCACAAGATGAGTTTTATGATTATTATTATTTCTATGGCATGTTATTCAAACATGAGTGAGTAATCTCTTTATTCTAGGGTTGGGTGAAACCCAACGACATGATTGTCAAATAATGTTTTGATCTTTTCTTGAATTTATGAATGTCAATGACTCTTTTTCATTCTAGTGTGATTTATGCTTGTAAATTTTGTTGGCCACTTATTTACATGGTTTAGATATTAGGCGATGAACCGAGAGGTGAAGTTGTAATATCAGAACTCTAGAATAGAACCTGAAATTCTAAATCACGAGAGTAGTTTTAGGTTTCTTGAGGAATTTTAAGAATTATCATCGTTTCTAATGGGTTCGAACAAATTCAATTACCATGAGAATAGGGATTGATTAGTTCTTGAACACGTTGTTATACTTCGAGAGAAGATAGCAATTAAATTAGGATAATTCCCTACAAGAGTGGATATTCACATTGAGAGAGGATCATTACTTAAACATGATAATCGTCATTGTGGTGGATCACGATCCTAGAAGTCTTCATCATTTGATTTCTTCCAAAGTTTATTCATTTTAGCTCATTTCATTATTTCATTATTTCATTCTAATTCATTCGTACATCGATTTGCCTAGATAATTGGTTTGTGAACAATTGGTAGTTAACAACAAGTCCTCGTGGGATCGACTCACTTGCTTCTGCTAGCTACAACTATGCCGCACTTTGTGTAAAACATCACATCAAGTTTTTGGCGCCATTGTCGGGGACTAAAATTGTTAATATTGATTGAATTCACAAGCTGGTTAGACTAGGCCTCTTGTTTCTTTATTTTGTTACTTTCAAACGTTACTAAGTATCTCTTGTCTGTTGCTATTTTACAGTTGAACTCTCTTTTGTATGAGAAGGTGCAAGAGTTCGAGTGATATTGTTGAACTAGCCCCTGAAATCGAGCGTACTTTTCGTATAAGAAGGAGAAGACAAAGGCAACCAAGAGAAGAGCAAGTCAACATGGGTGACGAAAATAGAACCTTGAAGGATTATGCTGCACCTAAAACAGGGGGCCTCACATCGGCAATTGCAAGGCCTAACATCGATGCCAACAACTTTGAGTTGAAGCCCTCTCTTCTCTCCATGGTGCAACAAAATCAATTTGGAGGCTTGCCCAGCGAGGACCCTAATCCTCACATCTCAATGTTCTTGGAGTATTGTGACACATTGAAACTTAATGGAGTCTCACCCGACGCCATAAAGTTAAGGTTGTTCCCTTTCTCATTGAGGGAGAAAGCGAGAGCTTGGCTCCACAGCCTTCCAGCTGGATCCATCACCACTTGGGACCAACTTTCTACTACTTTCCGATCGAAGTTCTTCCCTCCAAGCAAAACAGCAGAACTTCAAAGTCAAATCTCGACATTTCCTCAAAGAGAAGGTGAATCTTTGTATGAAGCGTGGGAGAGATTCAAGGAGCTCTTGAGATTGTGGCCTCATCATGGTTTTGAAACGTGGTTCCTTGTCCACGCCTTCTACAATGGAATGACATACAACACTAAAATTTTGGTGGACGCTGCCGCCGGTGGTGCTTTGATGAATAAGGGTGTGAATGAGGCATACAGCTTGATCGAAGGTATGGCTCAAAACCATCACCAATGGTCTAGTGATAGAGCAACACATAAGAAGACTCCAGGTAAGTATGATGTTGATGCAATTAGTCTTCTTTCTGCTAAAGTTGATGCTTTATCTCAGAAATTTGATCAAGTGCATGTGAATTCTGTGGGTACGTCTAATGTTCCTTGTGAAATTTGTGGTGATCTTGAACATCTAGCTGCTGATTATAAATTAATGAATGTTTCATCTGTTGAGCATGCTAATTTTGCTAATAACTTCAACCAGAAAAATGATCCATTTTCTAATACATATAATCCCGGTTGGAAAAATCACCCTAATTTTTCATATAGGAACAATTCAAACCCGCCAACCTCCTTTGATCTGATCCTGATCTTGATCTGATCGAGCGCAATTTGATCCGATCCTGATCCTGATCGATGCCTGATCGACCATTTGATCCTTCACCACCATCCCCTCCACCTCCATCCATCCTCCACCACCCCCTCACCACCAGATCCCTCACCGCCCACATCCCCACCTTTCCATCACCATCCCCGCCCGTTCATGTCGTCGAGCCTGCATGGATTGGCGTGGTGTGAAATTCTTGGCGGCGTGCGAACTGATCCTCAATCGAGAAAGACAACGCTTTGTCCGCACGCTTGTACAACAGGTTGGGGCCAGCGAAAATTTGCGGGGCAGTGGCGAGCTCGCGGTTCTGCAGCGCAGGCAGTGCCCATCCAAATCGACCCTTCATTTCATGGTCATTGCCTTTCGTAGCGTCGGCCTGCAACCAAGCCTCCACTTCGCATATTTTGTGAGTATCGTTTACCGCTTTCCCTTGGTAATTTCATTGTTTATTTACATTGAGGACAATGTAAAATTTAAGCATGAGGGAGTGGTTATTTTCATGTATATACATATATGTTTGCATCATTAGTTTAGACTGCATTTGCATGCATAAAAAAAAAACAAAAAAAAGGAAGAATAGGAGAGATGACCCTTTGATGATGATTTCTTCGAAATGTTTGATTTAAAGTCCTTGAGAAATATAGTATGGTTGTGCCTATATTCATTGCGGTTTGTTTGGTTGTTTCCCTCGAGAATTGTGTAGCTAATTTGGTAGACAAAATTCAAAAGAAAACCCGTGAGACTTTGAGCCTAAAAGACGACATTAACAGGTCTTACTTATTTTCTTTGTTGTGTGAAACCCCCTATAATCAAGGTCTTTAGAACTTGCCCGGGGAGGAAGATTTGATCTTCCTCGGAGGGATGACCTCAATTCCCCTTTTCTTCCTTGAGTCCTATTTTGACATTGTACGAGCGAGGACGATGGAAACATTCTCTTAGTTTTGAGCCACATAGCCAAATAGCCTACCTTACATTGATATTATCTCTAGGTTTAACCCCCTTTGAGCCTTATTGCCTATTTTTCTTTGTTAACCCGCATTACAAGCCTATTGACTGAAAAAAAAAAGAAAACCAATGTATTGACCCAAGCCATGTCAATAGTGGAGCGTTGTTGTTTCGATGTGGATTGTGTGGGTGTAAGTGGGGTGAAGTTGGAGTAATTTCGATGGTAGTGATGCTATTCCGGCATGATCTATGAAGTGTGCTTCTCATGTACATACATATGGAAGCTTCGAAGTTTAAGTGGTTGTATTTCCATTTTTCTTTGTTTTTGTCATTCTTCAAAAAAAAAAGAGAGAGAGAGAGAGAGAGAGAGAGAGAGAGAGCCCGCTAGGTTGAAAACCCGTAAAGAGCGGCCTAAGCAAAAGTTAGGGCATAAAAAAAATAAAAAAAAAGAAAAAAAACTACCCGAGTTTTTCTTTAATCTTGAATAATTATCTACATATTATTAGAGTGCTTCAATGAGACTCAAATAGGAACAGAAAGGGGACAGGTGATATGGCAATGACAGGTGGCTATCATCATGCTTATGTGGGCAATTACGGCAAGCTTTTAGTAATTTCTATTAACAGACAAAAAAAGGCTAAATTATTAGATTAGTATTTAAAGTAGATCTTTTTTACTGATACGGTATTAAAAAAAACTCCGGAGACATTATCGTATTTAATTTTGACCTTTATCAATGACATCCTTTTTCTCGTCAACGACGAAAATTCTGCCAGAAAAATTACTTTTAACCGCCTACCGCTCAAATTTTTTGAAACTACGCTCTAAAATTATTCTCTTTTTCATTTTTTATACAACACTTTCATCTTTTTTATTTTTTTTTGGGGTGCACTCTCCCTCTTCTGACTTGGCTGGCCTGGTGGCGCTTTCAGCCAACCACCACAACCAAAAATGAACAGAGGGAGAGAAGAAATAGGAGTGGGCCTCTGAGCTTCAGCCTATCCCTCCCTCCACCGGACTAGCCGAGGGCCTCGACAATAGGAGTTTGTCCTATCCTACACCAACACTGCCGTTGCCACCGCCACATCGCTAACCATTAGCCAACATTCCTCTGCAGGATCATGGGTGACATCAACGACTCCAAGCAACTGTTACAGCAGCAGACTTCAACCGAGCTCATGATTTTCATGGATTTAGGACTCAACAGCTCAATCTAGAACTCATTTGTCTTCCTCCTCTTCCATCAAACAATCTCCCAATCGTTTATCAAGAACCCATTGATCAAAAACCCATATTTAACCTAGATTACTCTTCAGCACTCCGCCGCTGGCACTGTCATAGAACCCTAGTTTCCTTCACCCTCTGTGACTGATGAGTTACATTTGTATATAAATTTTCACGCATATCTACTCTCATTTTCATACTAGAATTAGCATTTTAAGTTCATAATTACTTCATATTAGGTGTATTTCGATTTCTAGTTCATGTTTACTGCATTTAGTTTGTTTGCATTTTCAGGTAATGCATTTTGGTGAGATTCAATGTGGCACATGACGAGGATATGAAGATGGAGGAGTTAGCACGAGATTGGAGCGTAAAAAGAAGGGAAACAAGCTTGGTTCGTTGAAGGTGACAGTTTTGACATCCTGTTAGTATTTCAATCATAACTTTCACATACGATAAGATTTAGAGCTGATTCAAGTTGCCACGGAACGCTAAGAGATAGAGCTACAACTTTCAAGTTTTACGTTTTTCCGAATGCCAAGAGGAAAGTGTAGAAAATAGAGTTTGAAGTTATGAGACAGACTGTTGCGCAGCCACGCCACTATTTTGCGCGCCCGAGCGTAGTTGGACGACCTATATTCGTTATGGGCCGACCCGTATTGTTTAGTGATCTGCTTTTTAACTTCCTAACACAAAAAAAGGAGTCTTTTTAGGGTTTTGGGACTGAGGATTGAGCCGTCACACCGGGAAGAGATTGAAGAAGACGATTAAGGTTTTCATTCAAGGATTGAATTCAAGCAACTATCAAGTGAAGATTATCATTGAGACTAAGATTTTCTTTGCTCTCTTTCTTTTAATATTTGCACAAGATGAGTTTTATGATTATTATTATTTCTATGGCTTGTTATTCAAACATGAGTGAGTAATCTCTTTATTCTAGGGTTGGGTGAAGCCCAACGACATGATTGTCACATAATATTTTGATCTTTTCTTGAATTTATGAATGTCAATGACTCTTGTTTAATTCTAGTGTGATTTATGCTTGTAAATTTTGTTGGCCACTTATTTACATGATTTAGATATTAGGCGAAGAACCGAGAGGTGAAGTTATAATATCGGAACTCTAGAATAGAACCTGAAATTCTAAATTACCCGAGTAGTTTTAGGTTTCTTGAGGAATTTTAAGAATTATCATTGTTTCTAATGGGTTCGAACAATTTCAATTACCATGAGAATAGGGATTGATTAGTTCTTGAACACGTTGTTATACTTCGAGAGAAGATAGCAATTAAATTAGGATAATTCCCTACAAGAGTGGATATTCACATTGAGAGAGGATCATTACTTAAACATGATAATCGTCGCTGTGGTGGGTCACGATCCTAGAAGTCTTCATCATTTGATTTCTTCCAAAGTTTATTCATTTTAGCTTATTTCATTATTTCATTCTAATTCATTCGTACATCGATTTGCCTAGATAATTGGTTTGTGAACAATTGGTAGTTAACAACAAGTCCTCGTGGGATCGACTCGTACTTGCCGGTGCTAGCTACAACTACACCGTGCACTTGCGGTAAAACATCGCATCAAGTTTTTGGCCACCAAGCTCCAATGCCGACCAACTCCTCAAACCTCCCTACAAATCCCAAGCGCCACCATTCAATTTCCCCCATTACCCATCATCATCATCATCATCAACCCATCATCGATATCTCCTCATAGCAGCATATTCATCGACACCGGCAACCCCTTTAGCGCCCAAAAGATATTGGTGCGGCTCAATCAATTGCTACCACTTTCTCCTCTCGACCTCAAACCCGCCTTCGATCCTCCTTCATATACAAAGATGTCCTTAATGTCCTCCTTGCAAACAATCAGGCCCAGGTGTCTCCATTGATTCACTTTAAAATCTTCACCTACACGCAGACTCTATTGGAGGAAGTTGGTGCCTTCAACTGAATCCACATTGTCCGATTTCGATATTAGGGTTGGCGGCCCTCAATGTTCTCCTTGTTCATGCAAGAACTGCCACCGTTGACCTAATATTGTACCTTTTCTTAAAATTACAGCTTTTGTCTCTTGTGTAGCGTTTCACCCACTTTATCTCCCATTGACTCGTGAAAACTTACAAGAGGACATTGAGACCAAGATTAGATGGAGGTGATCTGGACTTTTCATGTGGCAGTTGAAACAGAGAAGGAAGACTTAGAAAAAGCAAAAGATAAAAATGATGAAAGAGTTGGAAAATAATGAAAAAAAGAATAGTTTTAGGGTGTAATTTCAATAACTTTGAGAGGTAGGGGGTTGAAAAAAATTTCCCACGGGAATTTTCACCACGAGCAAGAAAAATGATCTTAATGGTAAAGAGGGTCGAAATGGAATGCCATAATATCGCTAGAATTATTTGAAATGCCACATTGGTAAAGTGGGACTACTTTAAATACCAATATGGTAATTTTGCCAACAAAAAAGTAGTGGTAAATAGACTACACTTCTTTAAACTACTCTCAAGCTACTACACCTAACACATTTGCTAATATAGTGTAAAAGTATTTTGAAGGTTGTTATTTAGTTAAAATTATCCTAAACAAAAAGGGCATTTTTTATAGAAAAAGATCACTTTTCATCTGTTCTTCGAAACTTTTCATCTGTTCTTCTACAAAAGAATGCTCTACGGAACCCTGAAACTGATCGGGCTCTCTCACCAGAATCTCTCGCCAGTTATTCTTTGTTTCTTAGCCACCTTTCATCAGATCCCTTTTTATACAATCATCCGTAACCATCTTGTTTCGCTTTCTCCTATAAAAGATTCAACCTCACGACTTTTGTTATGGTTGATGATGTCCTTGCTACCATTGATTGCCAAAACAAACATCATCTCTTACTGCCATGGATAAAGACCTCGTTTCTTCCAATTTTAATGTCCTCAAGCTTGAAGAACCTAGTTGTCATAGATATTCCTCCTAGCCTAATGATCTGTTGGAATTTTTAGATCTCGTAAAAACCCCAAAAATCAACAAATGCAGCGAAGAGAATTACACACAAGATTTAACGTGGAAAACCCTTAATAGGAAAAAACCACTGGTTGACAACAATCCACTATCACCTCTAAATTATAATCTTTTGCACGGATAAAGACTGCGAAACCCTCTCTCTCACAATACCCTTAAACCTGGTTACACCCTCTTTTAAACCTTGATTACAAGAATATTGTCTGTCTCTCACCCCTAAAAAAACTCTAGAATAGGATGTCTTATTTAAGGACACCACTGACTTGTCCATCAAGTCAACTTGGCCTTCAAAAAAGGCTATTAGGACCGTGCCTAATCTTTAAATCCGGATCCAACTTGGAGTTTGAGTTAGCACCCAACATAACCTCCCATCGACAAAATATCTCCAAGTATATCAATGACTTCGGAAAAACTCACTCTCTTCTTCTTGTTCTTCACCTCTCCCTTGTGGACAAGAGTCGGAGAAGAGTCACCTACAACATTAAAAGAATACCCATCCAAATAGCAAATATGGTTGCTATTCTTCCTCCCTCGTAAAATCAAATAACCATCTCTACACATTTTACACAACTCTCCTTCACCCACATACTTGTACCCACGTGATGTCATCTCACCCAATGAAATTAAATTAGCACTACATAACAGCACATATCTCACATGACGAAGAATTCTGACCTTCCCACTATAAAGCTTAAGGCAAATGCTCCCAAAACCTTCAATCTTCATCTTCTCATTATTTCCAACGATCACGTCACTAAATTCTTCATATGTCTTCAATGTGTCAATATACTCTTTGTTGTTGCAAAACATGCATACACTAGTAGAAATAGCTAAATTGCTGATGGGTACATCCTCGAGAGTTTCCTGGCCGATGTCTACATTCGATGGCAACGCCGTTAGATGTAGCCATTTCAGGCGAACCGTCAGCGATGTAAACATCGCTGACGGGAAGCCTGTTAGCAATGTTGTCCTATATAACTGTTTTTACCAGTCCCCTTGACTTTTTTACTGTGTAAACCCTAAAAATTACCCTGCCGCTACTTTTTACCTCCTCCATCATTGCCGCTGTTGCCTTTTGTCATTTCGCTTTCGCCTTCTCCGCGCCGCTGTCTTCCACTCGCCTGTCAGCGTGCCGTTTCGGCCGCCACGCCAGCTTCGGATCTGGCCGCCTGATCTACTCAAGGTATTATCTTTACTAATTTCTAATTTTTATTATAAATTTATAGGTTATGAATTACTCCTATTTGAAAATTTGAAATTAAAAACCTAATCTAACCATAATTACAATGATCTACCCAAATTGATCTTCATCAATAACCCCAATAACGTTATCTTAAGCATATAACCCTAATTAAGCTTACTTGAAGTTTGGTAACCCTAACCCTAACTTTAATTTTCATCAAATCTAGCCAAATAAACTTATCTACCCAAGTGTATAACCCTAATTCAACTAACTTTAATCCAAAATTTAGCATTTTTCTATCTCTAATTAATTAACTTAACTTTAATAACTTTAATCCTAACTTTAATAACTCAATAATCTACTTTAATCCTAGCTTTAATAAGTCAATTAAATTAATCTACCAAATACGATCCTAATAGTAACCCTAATTCTAATTTAATAACCCTAATCCTAACTTTAATAATCTACAATATTATACTTTTTCCTTTTTCTTAACCTAATCCCGTATATAATAGTACTAATTAAACTTTAGTTAGCCTATTCCTAATTTAATAATCCTAATTGAACAAATCTAATTAATTAGTAATCCTAATTATTACCTTAAATTTATTACCCAAGTCAATGACCCCTAATTCAACTAACTTTTACTCAAATTTGATCTTGATCCTAAATCTAAGTAATTAATTTAAATATATATAACTCTAATCCTAACTCTATGAACAAACTATTGAAAATAATCCTAATACTAAACCTAATTACATTACCCTAAGTCTAGAACTGTAATTAAACTAACTTTAAACTTAATATCATCAACAAAGTAACATAACTTTAAGTACCATCATTCTTTTAAATGTAAAACTTTTGATAACTTAACTTTAGTAGTTAGTCCTAACTAACCATATTAAATATTACTATAAAGATATTCAATAAAAGTAAGCCTAATGCTAACAATATTATATGACTCTAGTCTATCATCCTAACCAATGTTACGTATATGCTTAGGCGGACTAGGCATTTAAGCCTGGCCTAGCCAAAGTGAGCCTAGCTTGCCTATTTTTAACTTATTTAATTATAATAATTCACAAAAATATGTATTAAGTTCATATAAAATCGCAAAAACATAAATAACAATCTGAAATCCATTCATAGATCAAATCATCAAAGCATCCAATCATGACAAATAAAAGATTCAAATTAACTAAAATTAACTAACTAAACTAAAATTGACTAAGATTAACTACTTAATAATTAAACTAGATTAACTAAAATTGAACAAGATTAAACTAAACTTAACTACAATTAACTAAAATTAACTTAAATTAACTAATTAAACTAAATTAACTAATTAAACTAATTAATTAAACTGAAATTAACTAAAATTAAACAAGATTAAACTAAACTTAACTACAATTAACTAAAATTAACCAATTAAACTAAATTAACTAAAATTAACTAATTAAACTAATTAATTAAACTAAATTAACTAAAATTTAACAAGATTAGACTAAAATTAACAAAAATAACAAAACTAACTTAATTCAACTAATTAAACTAATTAATTAAACTAAAGTGAACAAAATTAGCTACTTAAATTTAAAAATAGTTTATAAGTAAACTATGGGTCTAAAATAGTAAATAAGCTTAAAAATAGTCTAAAAATAAAATTAAAGTTTAGCATCAAGACCTTAGGGCCACGGAGGTCAGTCCTGGTCGCTGGGGTTCTATGAGCGCGGAGGTCCCGACGCGGGTTTAGTCAAATGGGCTAGGGTCCCATGGGTGTGACGGGCTCGATTGGGGCAAGAGAGAGTGAGGATGTGAGAGAAAGGGTGAGAAGGTGAGAGAGGAGGGAGAGCGGCGGTGAGAAAGCAGATAAAGAAGGGGAGAGAGAGAATTAGGTCAAAACTTAGTTGGGTACGGGTTTCGGGAAACGGGTACGGGTTCAATAGGGGGTTTCTTTTAACTTGAAAAAGCCAGACGACCGGCCTAGATGGACCGCCTAGCCCTAGGCGGTGCCTAGGTGCCGGCTAGGCAGAGCGGCAGCCTAGGTAGGCCTCTCAGGCCAAACTTAGGCGGGCAACTGCCCGCCTAGACCTAGGCGGACGCCTAGGTGTCCGCCTAGGCTGCTTTCTGAAACACTGATCCTAACTAAATTAACTTTAGTCATATTATCATTTTAATCCAATTCAAAGTTAACTCGACTTTATCCCTAAATAGCAGTATGTTACCATCAATAATTCTGCTGTTATCGATGCATTCAATTTAGTTAGACATATAACATTGTATTGTATTATATATCATGATTATATGAATCGGAAGTCGTTACCTCTAGTTTCCCGTCTAATAATGTTGGATGTGAACCTCTTCTAATATAAAAGCACGCAATTCTAGTTGGATGTGAAAATAGTTTTTATATCTAAAGAGAATAACGTGATTTATGTTAGGAGCATGATCTACATACAATAATTATTAGATTTGTCCGTGGAGGATTCCCCTTCTCATACAGGTTAGGAATACAGTAGTGTATCATCTATCTTTGTATACTTTATGCATTTTTATTCCTTAAAATTTTTGATAACACGTACTGCATTGTTCTCTGTGTACAATAAGCGTATGTTGTTTTGTGTATCGATCTAATATCAATCATTGATATGCATTATAACATCCGCACATTGTACTCGAAGAACAGCGGGTAGGTGCTGCCGAAATTTTCAAGAAATAAAAATGCATAAAATATGTAAAGGTAGATGTAGACACTACTATATTCCTAATGAGATACGTCCATTTCCTATGATAGCCGTTAAATTGTCTTATTGAAAATATGAGCGTTAGATTTTAGTAAAACATAATTTATGTTTTGGCAATTCCCCCTCCGAGATTATTATAATTTGTATTTCCTCGATGTTGTGAGAAACGTTAATATTACCCAACCGTTAATTTGATGTGTTAATTGCAAATTTCACATTACCTAATTATGTTCTTCATTAAGTAATAATATTATATATATCATATAGATGAGGATAGTTCCTGATAAATCATGGATCGATATTCCTCGTATTGATAGATGGAGAGACAGTGGATATGAATATGGAATAAATTCTTTCATATAGTACGCCTTGGCGGACCCATGATAGTTAAATAGTGATATCGTGTATTATCTCTGCTGTTGGTGTAACAATTTGGTGTTGGTGAATAAAAGTAATTTACATAGATACTTAATATCAGGATTTTATGAGGAGTACAAATATTGGATGTTTTACGGGAAGGACGTCTTGAAGAAATAGAACTGATGACGGACACCGGTACGTCTGATGGGAGGATAGATGATACACAGACGATGCTTGCTAATATGTTAACAGTTCCTAATATAGATAAAATTGAAGATGCCGAGGATGTTGAAGTTGCAGGAAATGCTGAATGTGTGAATGATCATGAGGAGCTGGCGCTGATAATGAAATTAATAGACGACAATGAAAATAATCTGTATGAGGGTTGCACCGAGTTTATCAGATTATCATTTATGCTGCGTCTTTTGCATATAAAGTTCTTTAGCGGAATGGCAGATAAATATTTCAATACGTTGCTTGTGTTGCTGAGAAAAGTTTCAAATGGAAAAGAGAGCATACTAAAAAATTATGATAATGCAAAGAAGATTGTTTTCGTTATAGGACTTGATTACAAAAAGATTGACGCATGCCCTAATGATTGTATTCTTTACTATAAGGATAACAAAGATCTTCAGGAGTGTCCAATTTGTAGAGTATCACGGTGGGTACAACGCAAAAATTATTCAACACATGGGACAGCAAGGTCTATACTTAAGAAAAGGAAGATTCCAGCAAAGCTCCTTCATCATTTTCCCTTGATACCTAGACTAAAGCGGTTGTATATGAATAAAGACACTGCTAAGCAAATGAGATGACACATGGAAGAACATATAGATGATGGTAAAGTCAGACATCCGACTGATGTAGAGGCGTGGAAGCATGAGGATCAAACTTTTCCTTGGTTTGCTAATTAGTGTAGGAATGTTAGACTAGGTTTGTCTACCGACTGATTTAATCCATTTAGGCTTATGAGTTCCGGTTGGTCTACATGGCATGTTATATTAATGCCTTACAACTTACCGCCTTAGCTTTGTATGAAACAACCATATATAATACTTTCATTATTGATAGCGGGCAAACATGCAGCAGGCAATGACATAAATGTGTTTATAGAACCGCTAATTGATGAGTTAAAATAGCTCTGGACTGAAGAGGTTATGACCTATGATACTCATGCAAAGCAGACTTTCAGACTCCGTAGTATTGTACTATGGACAATTAATGATTTTCTAGCCTATGTGAATCTGTCAGGTTGGTCTACAAAGGGAACATATAATTGTCCAGTGTGTGGTCCAGAATTCAAAGGTCTTCATTTGCAGCACAGTCGTAAGTTTTGTCATTGGTTTAACAAAAGATGATTGAAGCTGAAACACAGATACAGAACAAAAAAATGGAGCAAGTTTTTTGATGGGACTGTTGAGAAGAGGGATGCTCCGCATCCATTAAGTCGAGATCAGATTTTACATTTACTTGAGAGGTTCCCTGCTGTCAGGTTTGGAAAGAAACGCTATTTGAGAGAAGATTTACTTAGAGTAAGGAACTTGCGTATTAACAAAAGGATACCCAAACGAAAGAGACAAGCATAAGTGGTGAATGATGGAGCTGAAGACGTAAAATTGCCCTCAGGATGGACAAAATTCAGCATTTTTTTCAACTATCTTATTGGAAAGAACTAAAAATACGACACAACTTGGACGTCATGCACATTGAAAAAAATATTTGTGATAATCTTTTGTCCACACTAATAAATCAAAGGATGATCTACGAGCTCGTCAAGATCTAATTGTTTTGAACATTAGAGATGAATTATAGCCAAAAAATGCTGCAAATGATAGATATGAGTTGCCTGCCTCTCGTATTACGATGTCGAAGATTGAGATGCAAATATTTTGTCAAGTCCTCAAATAAATAAAGTTATCAGAGGGTTACTCCGCAAACATATCGAACAATGTCCAGGTGCAAGAAAGAAAAATATTAGGACTTAAAACTCATGATTATCACATGCTTCTTCATCAATTGCTCCCAGCGGCACTACGTAGTACTATGTAGAATAAAAAAACAGTGAAGGTTATAATTGATTTTTGTGGATTTTTCAGAAAGCTTTGTCCTAAAGTTATAGATGTCAGTGACTTTGAGAAACTTGGAGAAATTGTTTCAGAAATAATGTGTGAAATGGAGATGCTCTTTCCTCCATCTTTTTTCACAGTAATGGTTCATCTTACACAACATCTTGCGGAGAAGGCTGCAATAGCAGGACCAGTCCATTATCGTTGGATGTATCCAATAGAGAGGTTACTATTTGGAAAAGAAGAATTTTTACCTATCAATCTTTACATCTATTAACTGTCAACATCTTTACATCTATACCTAATAATTTATCAATTTTTTAGATATTTAGGTTCAATGAAGTGTCAATTACATAATAGAACTCGTCCAGAAGGTTCAATAGCTGAAAGTTACGTGAGAAACAAGTATCTCTTATTTGCCTCTCGTTATATGAGAGGGGAAAAACTATACTTCAAGCGCCTGTTGATAATAAGGATAACACAGTTCTCTATCCTCGCGGGATGAACAAAAATATTCTAACCTATTGTTAGATCAAGCTCATCCATACGTATTAAACAATCTTGAAATCTTCTCGTAGTACCGAAGGTAAAATATCACATAAAAGTTTGAATACCATTTAACTAGTAATATTTAATTTGACAATAATAACTTGTTTATTATATTAATAGGCAACGTCAGGAAAAACTGTTCGCGGGGAAAGTCGTTTTGTTATTCATTGTCCTTGAACTTGCTTACAGCTTCTTTGGCCTACAACAAAATTCAAAAGAAAATGCCTTTTATTTTAAGGCGTACAATGAAAACGGAAATTACAACTTCTTCCTGTATGAACAAACACGAGGATCTCTGTTATATCGGGATCCTCGCTTGCGTGGGTTCTTTGCCTGTGCCGGGGACTTGAATCGTCCGTGGACCACCGCAATTCGATCCGTAGAGACCCGGTTCGGAACTACAGACGGAAGGGCTCGCTACAAGGAAACGAAGCGCCTAAGGGGATCACACTCACGAAGGAGAGGATCGCCTTCGGGGATCACACTCACGAAGGAGAGGATCGACGGAGCGGGTGAGATCTACTAGGAGAAATCACTGCGCTGACCAGAGCCAATTCGAAGTTTGCTTACCTCGCGATTTGTAGATCGGCGTCGGCGAAACTTGTGCTCGCCCGGTGCTTGGAACCGTCGGCCGACCGCCAGATCTCGCGAGAGCTCCTCTCAAATATCGAAAATCCCCCCTCTCAAAATGAAGACCCCTCAGCCTATTTATAGGCAAATAAATAAGAGGGGGCGTATTGTTTGGCCGGCCGGACACCATTTGGTGTCCGGACCTTGGCCGGACACCTTTTGGTGTCCGGCCTTTGGCCGGACATCATTTGGTGTCCGGGTTTTGGCCGGACGCCGTTTGGCTCTGTTTGGTTGGTTTCCGGACTTTTTCGCGACGTTTTGTCTTGATCTTGTCATTGTCGTCATAAGTCCGAACTCGATTCACTTGATTGGTTTCATCCCGTCAGCGGTTCAAGTGACGATCGGTCGTTGTTCAAATCCGATCTCGTTGACTTTCGAATCCGATCGATCTCGCTGAAGCATTGCTTGTTGGATTTATTCCATAACACGTAGCCTCGCCGGTTCACATGCGTTCGTCGACTTGCTTCACGCGTTGTGCGGCGTCAGTTTGTCGAATGGATCGTCGGTTGTCAACCCACCGTCACGAGTCTTGCTCGGGTACTGATAAGCAGTTTTTATCGCCTACAGATACCCCCTCCAAAGCGTCTCAGTCTCGATTCTTCGGCGAGTCTGGGATGCTTTGGATATGATAAGCCCTTCACCCTTCAATCGGCGTGATGGGACTTGTGAATGACTTTGGCATTTGATTTCTCCACTCCTTTCAGTCTTTCCAGTGCTTTGTAGGATTGCTGAAAGTATTACGGTACTGCATTTTTTTTGTCTGACCGTTGTTGAGATCTTGACCGGAAGTCAGTAAATGAATTTTTAAGATTAGCTCCAGTATTTGATTCCTCCAATCCGCTCAGGTTCTCCAGTGCTTTGTAGGATACCCGGGGGCGTTACGGTACTGCATTTATTGCTTGACCGTTGTTGAAATTTCGAACTGTAGCTTGATTAAATTCCCTTGTTATTGACTCGTGTTGGTGAACTATCGTCCAACTGACCATCGAGATTCCTCTGTTGATCGGGGAATCCTTCTCTTCGACGCGTTAATTGGCGCCAAACTATGTGGATTTAAGCCTTCAATCGGCGAGTGCAACGCTGACCGGGTCGCATTTTAAGGGGATCCGAACCGTTGATCAGTGAATCCTTCGGCGACGATGCGTTAGTTGGCGTCGCTACTGTATTATTTCTTGTTGGAATACAATTGTCCACAGTGGGAGGAATTCTTTTTTTTGGATTTATTCCAATTCCAAACTGTTGACCGACGGGCCTTCCGGCGGCGACGCTGTTCGCGGTAAAAGTCGGGATGATTGTCATTGATTTGAATTTGCTTACAGCTTCTTTGGCCTACAACAAAATTCGAAAGAAAAGCCTTTTATTTTAAGGCGTACAATGAAAATCAAAAAAGATTACAACTTTTATCCTTGGTGAACAAACACGAGGATCTCTGTTATGTCGAGGTCCTCGCTTGCGTGGGTTCTTTGCCTGTGCCGGGGACTTATTGTGTCCGTGGACCACCGCGCAATTCCGATCCAGGTGGAGACCCGGGTTCTGGAACTACAGACGTGCATGGGCTCGTTTCACGAAGGATACGAAGCACCTAAGGGGATCACACTCACGAAGGAGAGGATCGCCTTCGGGGATCGCACTCACGAAGGAGAGGATCGCCGGAGCGGGTGAGATCTACTAGGAGAAATCACAGCGCTATCCCTGAGATTAAGACGAAGCTTAATCTAGAGGGTATCTGTAGTTCGACCCGAATTCAGTTACCTTCCGCTTGTAGATCAGACGTCGACTGAACTTGTGCTCACCGGTGCTCGGAACCGTGCGTCGACTGCTCGTGGATCTCGTAAGAATTCCTCTGAAAGTCCCCCGAAGTCCATGCTCTGAAAATCCGATCGCCGAAGCCCAAGTCCAAGTCCTAGTCCTCTCTGATCAGCCAAAATCCGCCCTCCGGAAGTCCAAGACCCCCCCTATTTATACAATGGAGGGGGGGGTGTGCGCCGGCCACCTTGGTGGCTCGGCCACTTGGCCGAGCCACCTCGCCATTTTGGTCAGGCACTCCCGCTGTTGGTCGAGGTGGTTTCGCCAAAGTGGCCGAGCCACCTTGGCCACTTTGGCCGAGGTTTGGCATGGCGCCGTCTTGCGGCGTTTTTGTCGTTTGGCGTCGTTTCTCCGTCGATTCTTCGTCGATTCTTTCGGTCTTCGGGCTTAGTTTTGCTCGGTAATGTCGCCGTTGTGTTTGAGTCCGTGCGTCGGCTTTCGAGCTTAAGCGGCCCGTTTGCATTGACGGATAAGTATGGTTAATTCCGTCTCGCCAACGCTTTGAGTTTAGTCAACTCGCGACGCCGTTTCATTGGCTCAGACGCCTTGCCGACTCACTTCATGTGCTCGCCGACCGCCACGCTGGCCGCTTTGGCGACGCCTTTGTCGAATGGATCGTTAGTTGCCAATCCACCGCCACGAGTTTCGTTCGCACCGATAAGCATTTTTATGCCTACAGATACCCCTCCAAAGCCGCCTCGGCCTCGATTCTTGATGAGTCCGATGCTTTGGACATGATGGTTCCCGCCTACCGGGTGAGGGTCCAAAGATAGCTTCAAGTCTTCGATTCTTTCGGATCATCCGGTTCTTTGTAGGATTCCTGATAAGATCACGGTGCTGCATTTATTGTCTGACCGCTTGTTATCTTGATTTGAAGCTGGTGGGTGAGTTTTGTTTGTAACTCGTGTCGGTTGGTCGTTGTTTGACTAACCATCAGACTTTTGGACTTCTCCGTATGTCGGCGAACTCCTTGTTGGCGACATGTTGGTTGTGTCGAGTACACGGAATTTCATAACCCTCACGGCTATTTCTTCCATCATCACGGTGTTGTTGGTTTAACCACGCCGAGGACTAATCTTTTCACGGAGATATCCTCCAAGGATTCCTTGTCGAAACAAGAGACCATTTGCTTTCAACCATCGTCCTAGCCTTCAATCGGCGAGTGCAACCCCTTGACCGTTGTTGGGATATGATTATCCACGGTGGGAGAAGTTTCTTCGACCGACACGTTGTCCGTCGTCATGACTTTCGCTACCACGATTATTCCTCTCTTGGATATTATGGTGGGAGGAAATTAAGGGTCATCGAGTTATCCTTAAGAATATGGATTTATTCTCCGGGAACTCCTCGTTGAAAATTTGGAAACAGCTTTATACTGTAATCCTAGTTGGAGTAGGATTGGGCAACGCTGATTGAAGGCCGATGCAATCCGCGACGATCGAAGTTATCCCTAAGAATATTTTTGTGAGAATATTCTTCCGAACTTCTCGACAAATTGGGAAACAGTTTATACCGTAATCCTAGTTGGAGTAGGATTGGTGACGCGCTGATCGGCCGATGCAATCCGCGACGATCGAAGTTATCCCTAAGAATATTTCTTGTGAGAATATTCTTCCGGAACTTCTTGACAAATTGGGAAACGCTTTATACCGTAATCCTAGTTGGAGTAGGATTGGTGACGCTGATCGGCGCCGATGCAATCCGACGATCGAAGTTATCCCTAAGAATATTCCTTGTGAGAATATTCTTCCGGAACTTCTCGACAAATTGGGAAACAGCTTTATACCGTAATCCTAGTTGGAGTAGGATTGGATGACGTTGATGCGTCGATGCAATCCATACGATCAAGTTATCCCTAAGAATATTTCTTGTAAGAATATTCTTCCTGAACTTCGACAAATTGGGAAACAGCTTTATACCGTAATCCTAGTTGAGTAGGATTGGGCAACGCTGATTGGCCGATGCAATCCATGGGTGTTATCCTGCCGAATAAATCTTCAGAATTTTTCCAAATATAGCGGAGGGAGTAGGAGCCAATTAACGGACCGATTTGGCACTATTTTGACATCCGGATAAGGTTCCAATTAGGGCTCCTAATTAGGGGCTGATTAGAGTCCTAATTGGAATTGATTTGGGCTCCAATTAGAATTCCTACTTCTTGCCAAATAGGAGTCCTTGTTCAAAGAGGATTGGGTCCATGTGGGATTGTTATAAATACCCACAAGGCCTCTTTCTTGCTGACCTAGGCCGGCCCCCCCTGTGCTCTCTCTCTCTCTTGTTTTCATCTCGCTTCTTGCCGTCTTTTCTTCCTCGATCAACAAGGTATGCATACGAGAGCCTTACGAGTCCTTTTTCTTCTTTTTTCTTCTTTTTCTTGTGCGTGCAGGTAACGCGGACCACGAGGGAAAGGGCCGAACGGCGAGGTGGCGGCGGTCCGCGACGGGCTGCGGCGGCGATGACGGAGTACATATGCCATGGCTCACGTCGGGCGTTCGGAAGCGCCAATACTTCACGCCATACACAGCGTACACAGCTTAAATACTGCGATCATACTGGCGCCAGGCTGAAGGGTCGCGGCTGCTTCATACGGCAGGCGGCCGTCGGGTTGTCGGCATCGGTTGTGTAGCCTTTTGACACTTTATTTGCTGATTTTTTAGCCATGTATCCGACTTTTGTTGTATTTTACAGCTTCGATGTCGTCGGAGATCACGCCCGAGGAGCCGGTCGACTCAAGACGCCAAGGTGGATGCACGCCCTTCTTTCGGGTGGTGCGCCATCATATTCTCGCATATATGCTTGTATCCCCGCCGTTCTCCTTTGTGAGGCGATTGGGAAGAGCGAAATCCTCCTTTGTGGGGACCGACGCCAGATTGTGCACGCTCGTTATGACCCCGCTTCGTTCTCCTTTGTGAGGCGATTGGGAAGAGCCGAGATTCTCCTTCGTGAGGATTGAGGCTTCAAAGATCACCCGTCTCGATGTTTTTAACGGGAGCGATTTCACACCGTACTCTCGCCCTGTAGAACGGAATATATTGCCGCTTGGTTTACGCGGCTATATTTATCGTTCTCCGGGTATTCAATACGGATGAAATCGTCATACCCGTTATAAGGTCGTGACTCAATCTATGTAAGATGAACTCAACGCCATTTACTAACTGAATATTTTCTGATTTCAGTTGATTATTCCTCGGGAGCTTTTCCAACCTACGCGGTCGATGGACGTCATAGTGACTATTATTCCACGTGCGATGATCCCGCGATTTTTATCTCGCCTCGATTTGCGCCTGGCACATCAGCGGAGACGATCCAGGCTGTATTTGAGGGGAGTTCCCGCGTTCTCCGACGATTGGTCACCGATGCGCCGCTCGTAAGGGACACCAGCTCTACTGAACCTTTGCGAAAGACGGATTATCTATTCGGCGACTCAGTTAAGGATCCGGATACAGCTCTCATCGAGAGTGAGAGGTGGTTGAACAAAGACGACGGAGGCCCCTTGTATATTCCCCGGATACCTCGTCAGCTCTCATTGACCGATCTTAGACACCATGCTGTGACACGCGGTATGTCATGGCGTCTGACCGAGGTTGATTGCATGAAGGAATTCAACGTGTTTGATGTTTGAGTCAATAAGTTCGTGGTCCGTAGAGGTTTTAATCAAAGTTTCTAGACCCTTTCCGTAACATTAAGACGCTTATCATGGTCAACAATTTGAGGAGTGTGATTTGCGATTGGTGATGAGGAGACCGATTTTGAAATGACGATTTGGTTGTTGAAAATTGAGAGGAATTGTGTTTCCGGAAATTGTTGGTTTGAAGAGGAGTGAAATTTTGATTTCTGAGTAGTTTCCTGGTTCCATGCAAAATTGGATGATTTCTCCAACTGGATTGTAGGTTGGAGAAAATGGATCATTAACCTGACTGAATGCGGCGTTTATCCGACCTAGTGGCTGACCGGATCCTAAAGAGGACATTCCTGAAACATGAGATGGAGACAGACAGTTATGACAACCCGAGGCGTAAACTTGGTTGATTTGAGCCGAGCTCGTTCTTTGACTTCTAAAGCTTCTAACCTACGCATGATTGTAGCCATCTTTGCTTCAGAGGCTATGTTCGCTTCTAGGACGACCACTGGTTTTGGGTTGGGAAACCGATGAAACACGGTCATCACAATGTTCCCACCGCATGGTTTTCTGATAAACTCTCTAAAAGTCCCAAGCTTCATCGGCATTTTTCTTCATGAAATCCCTTGACACATTGACTCTAAGGAAGTTTTGAAGAATAATCCAATCCTTCATAAATGATTTGGCATAATCGCCACTTTTCAAGACCATGGTGAGGACATTGGATAAGAAGATCTTTGAATTTATCAAAATACTTCCAAAAGGTTCTCCGGACAATTTTAAAATTTTGAATGTCTGTTTCTAAGCTTGATTGTTTTGTGGATAGGAAAGAATTTTTTAGAAAAACTGCTACAAATTCACCCCAAGTTGAGATGGAATCGTGGGCAAGCTATCTGACCATTTTTGGCTTTGTCCTTAAGGGCAAATGGAATAAATCTGAGTTTGATCGCATCTTCTGCTAAGTCCCTCATCTTAATCATGAGGCAAACTTCTTCAAATTCGGAGATAAAAATGTATCGTCTTCGGTTTCGACTCTAAGAATTTGGGAAGCATGTTTATGAAATGCGATTGAAGTTCAAAATTGGTCCCATTTACCTCGGGAGTTTTATGCAAGAGGGATTGCATTTCTAGTGGGATAACAAACATCTTGAAGAACAGGTGGGTTGGTATTGGTCATTTCGTTTGGTTCAAGAGATGGATCAAGACGAATTAAACGATTGGTATTATCCCTAACCCAAGTTTGCATACACCAAAATCAAATTTTTTTTTATTAGAGACAAGAGAAAAAGTTAAGAAGATAAGGAAAAAAAAAAAACAAAACAAATCAAGGCAATCACTTTTCAATCGCCCTAACTCTAGGGTTAAGCCTAAACTTGACTTAGACCAGCTCCTAACCAAAAATTCCCTTAGTGAAAAGATCAAAGTTTACTTGGGTAATTAGCCAGGTAAGGATAGTACTAGAGGGAGATCAAAGATCAATTAAGTACCTCTTTCCTTCTGGGCTTTCGCAACCCCTAAACCTTGCCTTAGACACCAATTAATCCAAATAAACTTGGACCGGTTCACTTAAGAAATTATTGTTCCTTAATGAGCTCGAATCCTTAGGGGCCAACGTCTAATCAAATTTTAAGAGGCTTGGGTATGTGTAGTGAGGAATTTGTGATTTTTGGGCTAAGGAAAGGGTGATGAAATCCCTCACCTTATCTTGATTAATGGGTTTTGCCCTTAAGATATTTTCAAGTGTGTGCCAAATCAAGATGCTCAAATCACTTGGTGAATTCCTACTATTATATGAAATGCAACCCTAAGAATTAAAAGCAACTAAAAAGGATGCAAAAACAAAAATCTTTTTATTTTTTTTTATGGTCGACAATAAAAAAAATGAAGTTTATTAGGGTCGACAAGGGTAAAAAAAATTTTTTATTTTTTTTATTAATTTTATCCTAATTGTCTCTAATGTGAATGAACTATCTAAAGGGTGGAATTGAAAATACTAGATAGAGAAGTTACCCACGCAAAAGCAATGCAAAGCCTCGTTGGAGGCAATTCTTCAATCTTGAATCTTCAACTCTTAATCTTCAAGCACCAAGTTCCTACACAAAGAAAACACACAAAATAAGGAACCAAAGTCAATAAAATCCTACTTATGCACCGCTCGGCATCCAAGCCAAAAACTTGATGGGAAATAAATGATTACCTCCAAAGTTGCAAGTATACAACCTTGATCAAGTTATAGTATAAAAGATTATCGATCCCACGAGGAACGGGAAGTAGGGAGAGTTTTGTTCAAGTTTTGGTTCTCAAATTATGCGCGCGACAATTAGGAGTTTATTCAAATAAAATGAAAGTAAGAAAAAATGGTGAAAGTGGATGTGGAGAGGTTAGAGAGAGTGGATGTGGATTATGTGCAAAAAAGGAGAAAATAAAGTTGAGAGTGTGGTGGTGGTTATATGCACATAATAACAAAACTAAGTTTGAGATTATATGCACATGGAGGAATATGAGATTGAGAGAAAGTAAGTGCAAAATAAAAGAAAGCAAGATTGAGAGAGATAAAGGAAAATAACAACAAATGAAAAATAAGGATAAGTGCAAAATCAAGAATGTAAAGTATGGAGGATTAATTAAAGATATGAGGAATCTAGAGTAGATCCACTTAGCTTATCTCAATCTCACATGAATGAGTTGGATTTGTTAGCTAGTTTCAAACAATCTCTAGGGATCCCACAAATATTGGCTCCACACTTTGAAAAGGGTAATTCCCAAGAGGGTTCTAGCCTCAAGGTGAATTAAAGAAAAGAAAAATCTATTCTAGAAAGTAAATACAAGAATTAAATACATTGCATGAAAGTAAATTGCATGAAAGTAAATTGCAAGGAATTAAATTGCATGAAAGTAAATCTAAGCTACAAAGCATATAAATGAACAAGTAATAAAGAAAAAGAAATGCAAAAGAAATAAAGTAGAAACCAACAACTCCTGATCTTAATCTAATCCTCCTTTTGGTCCTTGGATTAGAAGAAGAGAAAGGAAATTGAAGGTGAAAAATTTCATTTATTGTGTAACAAAAGTTACAATTTTTGGAAGGTCTCTCAATTAAGAGTAACCCTCCTCTCCAAATGGAGTTTTACAAAATATTTCACACTCAAAACCCTCACCTTCACCCTATTTATAGCCCAACGGTTGATGTGAACCATTGGATCAAACTTTGCCAAAAGGAAGAGAAATCCACCATTAATTGAATTGTTGTAAACCGATCGGTTGGTCGATCGGTTAGCCAACCGGTTGGCCAACCGGTTGGCCAACCGGTTGTCAACCGATTGGTTCCCAACCGAATTTGTCTTTTCATGATTTTTCTTCACGAATTTCTCTTGGATCAATTTGGTATCTTGGGCCTTCGCTTGTCTTCGATTTGGGCTTCTAAAATTGGTGGAAATTCAGAGAATTTGAGTCATTTGGGCTTTTATTCATTATTTCTTTATTAGCCTGCAAAATAAGATAAACATGATTATTAGTAATATCGTTATTCATATAACATAGGTAATAAGGGTATAAAAATGTAATTAAAATGTGATAATCATCTTCTTGTAACTTTTTGAGTTTGCAAAGTGTAAAATGAAAACTTTATTTTCACTATGATGTATCTTATTTACATTTTGGACAATATAAATTGCATATAAATATGTAATATCTTCTTTTGTATATTCAACTTGCAGATGCCTACAGACTTGCTGTGAAATGAAAATTTTAATATCGCAATAGTATATCTTATTTTTATTTTTGCCAATATAAATTGCATCTATAATATATTGTTTTGCATATTTATTCAACTTGTAAATGTCTAAAAACTTGAGTAGGAGGCTATTCGAAAGCCCCGATCAAAACCAACCCACCAGGGAAGAGCCATCATCATCTCCAGAGATCGGAGGTATAACTTAGTTTAAGTATTTATTATTCATGATATATGCACAATAATAATTTATTTCTTTTATTTCTTTGCGTGAGAGTGAGAATGAGCCATCGCCCGTACCATTATATGCAGATCCTCCAGTAATACTTCAAGCATACATTCCCGAGATTGAGCGCGGGCCTTTACTAGCATCTGCAGAGGGGTACAGACTCAAGCAGATGGAGAAATACAAATTGGCCAAAAAACGATTTGGATGACTGGAGGCCACAAATTGATGATATATTAGCTGATGCTACAACTGAAATCAGACAAAGATTTGGTGAATTTAATCATTTATTAACTTATACATTATTAGTTACTATAGATAACTTAAATGCTTGTCCAGTATTATAGTGCATAACAAATATTTTTTCATTAATGTAGGAGATAAACTTTTCAAGAAAAAAGGACGTCAGGGAAGTGATTTTAAAAAAATTACCACCGGACGGCTTTCGTGCAATTGTAACGTAGGGACACAGCGGGATTCCAACCGAGCAATGGGCTAACAATTTTAGCTCATATCTTGAATGCTTGGTACGGAGTACTGATTGTCTTAATCCTTACTTCGAGGCTGTGGAGCAGCCCTTTCATGTCTTGGAGCGTATATATCGAGATTGTTTGGTAAAAACCCCTACTTTTTTTAGAATTATTTTACTTTTCTGTCGATTGGCCCTGCTTAGCTATATATCAATATTTAGAGATATTTCAACATCAAACACAATCACGTAGGGTGGGATTTTTTATTTGGATACATGGGAAAGTTCAAGCAGGCTCTTCGGGAGTGGAGACATGAGATAAAGAAGAAATGCTTCAAAAGTTACAGTGTGAACTGAGAGAGGATCTACAAGCGAGATACGTGGATTGACCCAGATCATTTAGCTGCACTTATATTATTATGGGACCAGGAGGAGCACTAGATAAATATGTATAAATGCATAATAGAAATTGGATTCAAGTTATTTATCCTAATTTAGTAGTATATACAAGAAATAGGGTCTTTAATGACCAAAATTAACAAAGGGACTATTTAACCATTGTTAATATATATATATATATATATATATATATATATATATATATATATATATATATATATATATATATATATATATATATATATATAATAACGACGGTTTCTCACACCTTCATCAAGTTTTTCTAAATATTAAATAAGTTAAATAAGGCTAGACGATGGTTATTTAGATCCTTCATTGATTAGGTCTTACTACCTTCGTTGATGGGGAGTCCTGATAACAAAGGACCTACTAACCGTCATTAAAGATGAAACCTAATTAAAGATGAAACCTAATTCTAATAGGAGCATAATTCTAATAAATATAATTCAGAGTTATAATAACACACGTTCTCCTCTCTCTCATCTCACGCGTATCCCCTAAAAAAACGCATGCAAAAACCCTAGCCTACAAAGTCGGGCGGTCCTCTTAGATCAACTTTCTCGGCGGATCATCCCCAGCCCCCTTCTCTTCTCGCCAACCACCAGCACCAAATCCAGCTCCTCTTCCTCTTTCTTGACAGCTCGACAGTAACATCAATTGCCCACCCCATCGGTTACGGTGTTACACCAAATCTGCCTCCTCTTCCTCTTTCTCGGCGGCTCGACGGTAACATCGCCTCCCTCCTTCTCGCCAACTGCCTCTCATTTTGTTCATGCTAATTCTTCAACTAATACAATTTTGCAATCCCTCACTAGTTTAGGGAGAACCCATTCTATTATCTAATTAGATGTATGGTTTTATAGTTAATCATACAGTCACGGATTGCATCACGATTTATGTCCTTTTTGTTTGCTTCCTTCCCCTTCATTGCTTAACTATACCATCCAATCACTTGGTGGTTTGCGACCCATTCAACTTGTCATCAAAAGCCTATTATATGCACTAATTAACCAAGCTACTCTCTGTTAATTCCTAGCAAATAATTGCAGAAATTAATAATTAGTCTCTTCTTCCATGATGCTAAATCCTCCGACGTTCTTGTGTGTTTGTTGATTAACCAATAGCGTAAAATACATATTCCTACTTCTCAACTGCAGGGTTTTTGTGAAGGTTTTGGCTTTTTTTTTGGGTCCTACCGGTCATTGTTGATCAACATATACCCAACTCATAAATAATCATATTTCTTAGTTTATTTGTAGTTCATAAATTAATCAGATTTCATAGTTTATATATTTAATTATATGTACCTAGCTATAATCTATTATATTAGAGATAATACACTAAGGCATGCCTTTTGTTTAGCTTATTTGCACTCAAGTACCCTATAGTTTTCCTACTTTGCACTTATGTACCCTCACTTGTTTTTGGCAGCACTTTATACCATAAAGTTTTAAAAGCGATGCACTTGTATACCCTCATTTGTTGCATCAGCACTTATATACATTAAAGTTTTAAAACTTGCACTTCAATACCCTAAAGTTATTAAAACTAACACTGAAATATCTTCCCTATACAAATTTGAGGGTATTTTAGTGTAAATTTTAAAACTTTGGGATATTTAAGTTCTACTTTTATAAACTTTACATTGATTAAGTGCAAGTTTTAAAACTTTAGGGTATATAAGTGCTACCAAAAATTAGAAAGGGTATACATGTGAAAGTTTTAAAAAGTTTAGGGTAGCTGCCAAAAATAAGTGAGGGTATATAAGTACATCATAGTTGAAACAATAAGGTATTTAATTGCAATTAAGCCTTCTTATTTCCAATGACGTGCATTTTCTTGTCGTGCCCTTCCCATTGGAACACACGCATGTATAAAACTTATAATTTAGAGTAAAGGAACTAAAACATATAACAATAACATAAGTTTTGAAGGAATTAAACTAGTAATAAAAATTTTATACTGTTTAGGTACAATTTTTAAAAATTTTAAGGTACTTGAGTGTAAGTTTTAAAAAATTTAGGGCATATAAGTGCTTTCCAAATACAAGCGAGGGTATATAAGTCCAAGTTTACTTTAGGGTAAATAAGTGCTACCAAAAACAAGTGAGCGTATATAAGTGTAAATTAAGGGAAACTATATGGTATTTAAGTGCAATAGCTTTAAGATTTTGCCTCCTTGAAATGGCGTCTCTCTTACTTCTTGTCCGCGTTGGGGCTATTTGTTTCCTTCATTCATTTGAAGCTTGTACACCTACTGTTTGATGTTCCTACAAAAAAGTATAATATGATTTCAAAACCAATATTAGTTGTTGTGGTATTTACTTAAGTTATATGCATTTTCAAATGATTAGTTATTTAACTATTGAGATGTACCTGTCAAGTTTTGGACATACCACTTTCCATTAATAAGTCATTATATTAAATATAATCCTTGCTCCTATGTCACATGTCTTTTAATAAAAATGAGTTCTTTTACTAATTTGTTATATTTACTAATTTGTTATCTGACAACAATTAATTTCTACAAAACTGTAGGAAAAAGTTCATTAAGCTAAAATAAATGAGAGAGTTCTACAGGCATATCTATTATTTCTAAGTTGAAATACATTTACACATTATAGCTACAATCTCATTTTACCCTCTCCATGTTCATGATTTTTGGTGTTTGAACACTATGTTGGTAGTTGTGTGAGCACCTAATACTGTTTCCTTCTTATCATCTAACCATATTTAATCTATATATATTCATGGCTCACAATTTATGTCGAAGACCAAGCAGATCAGTCTCCTCTGTATGATCTTTTGGTTTTACTCAAGTCGTGCTACTTTGTTTAAGAGTTCACCAACTTTACCCAAGTGACTTTTATTCTCTCTCGTCACAATAAATTGAGCATACTGGCTTTCTGTGATTATTTTGATAATTACTACAGCCAGATTTTACTTCTTCATCTACCCAGAAAGGTTTGACATTCGTCTGATGTGGCTTCAACAAAACTCTAACCCTGTATTTCGTTCATTAGTAATGGTCATGTGAAATCAGTTTTGCTATTATAGAATGCATGTATTTTCATACCATATTATTTAAGAACTTGGATAAATACAGGTGAATTAATTTTATTTGCAATCCTGCATGATGCCTTATTGACTATGTTTGCTTTATGCAATACACCAATGACAACATTGTAAGGGTGTTTTTATATAT
This sequence comes from Asparagus setaceus, assembly GCA_012295165.1. Taxonomy (NCBI): domain Eukaryota; kingdom Viridiplantae; phylum Streptophyta; class Magnoliopsida; order Asparagales; family Asparagaceae; genus Asparagus; species Asparagus setaceus. The sequence goes on along the minus strand of CM022703.1, from coordinate 13,193,884 downwards.
GTTCCACGTTGACCAATGATTGCATAAATAAATAGTTTCTGAATGACATCATAGGTCAACATCTTTGCCTTTAGATTCTGAATGATCCTATATCTGAACATATTTGTCTCAAAAGGAAATTAAGCATTTCTTTGTGTTTAGTTTTTGACGTGGTTAAAATATATTTTCAGGAAATTTTAGTATATCGCTTGAAATGGCGCCGAATAAAGATTGGATGGACCTAGTAGACGATGATAGACTTGATCCAAAATATGAAGAAGGGGTTGATAAGTTTTTAGACTATGCATATGAGAAGCTGTTGGATAGTTCCAAATAAAAGAATGGCAACTTTAAAATTCGATGTCCATGTGTTAAATGCAGCAATGTGAAGTCTGGTAATCGTGAGTTGGTAAAGACCCACTTAATTGTTCACGGAATTATTAAAAACTACAGATTATGGTGTCATCACGGAGAAAGACAGGGTGAGTCCATATCAGGGTCTGATGAAGAACAAGAAGAAATGGCAGAAAAAAGCAATAGTGACGACGAAATACAAGAAATGACTGGAGATTTGTTCCATAATTCACCTAGTGTTGTTGCAACTGATGTCACGTCGAGTCAGGATATTCTTGAACAGGAACCAGATGGACATGCAAATCATTGCAAGTTGCACTTAGAAATAAACCTGCAGGAGTGAGTGTTGATGACTGGGATTGGCTAGTTAAGGAACATTATTTTTGTTCAAAATTTCTGGTATTAATCTCCTAATTTTATTTATTTTGTTCCATGTATATTGCTGGATTACTGAAACTTTCTTTTAATCTTGATGTATAGAAAGCAAGCCAACAAAATACACTTAACATAGGCAAAAGAAAGATGCTCCACCACATGGACAGTAAACCCTTTAGACAAATTGCGTGGGAACTGGTATACATTGAAAACTAATTTCCAATTTATTTAACAGTACTTTGTTTTTTTGTTTGATGTTGTACTCATTTTTATTTAATATTTGAATAAGGGTGGCAAGTCTGGAAATCCACCTGATGTGGCAAAAATGTTCCATGAAACCCGAAAGATAGCTAATGAAATACTAGATACTAGGGATCAAGATAAATATGTAAGTAGAATATATATTTAATTTTAATAATGATGCATTATATAGTACTAACATATGAATTAAATTTTTATAGGATAAAATCATTCAAGTCAAACAAGCAAACCATCACTTTCAGACATTGCGATAATAAGCAATCTCATGGTCACATCACTGCATTTGGTGGCGGGACTACTTTGAAGGATTTGAGAGGACCGCTCCCTAGTCGATCTGATCTGGAAACACGGGTTATAGGAGAAAAGAGAAAGAACCAGAGGCTTCAACAACGCTTGGATGAGCAGGAGCAACAACAGCAAAGGATGTCTGAATTAGAGTCACAAGTGAAAGCTATGCATGAACTTTTTTTTAGGCAACAAGCTAATACTTCATTGACTCCTCAAACTCGAGAACATGTGCAGGACTAGGTAATTATTTTTGCAAAATCTCTTATATACCTTTATGATTGACTACTTGTTCTAGAGAAAATCACGATTTTACTTGATAATATAATATTTGCTTAATTGATATTTCTTAATTATGTGATTTTTCATTTTTCGGGCTATCCAAGATTAGGAGGGGGTAGCTCGAGTCTTCTTTTGGCAATGATTAGAGATGAAAGGATGTGTCTTTCCGGACTTTTATTTTAATTTGCTTTAGATAGTTTCACATATTTTTCTTTGGAACAATTGGGATATTAACTCTTGTTATTAGCATTGAATATTTGAGGATGGTGGAATTTTATTTATTTATGTTATTAATGAATGGAGTTTTTGTTTTCCTTTTATTTCAAGATTTGGTATTTTTATATATTTGTTTTGTGATTCTCATTGTCAGGTTGAGAATAATATGAAGGTTTTCTATGATAGTTGCCTATGAATGGAAACGTTATCATTAATGTATATTAGAAATTTATAGTCTACAATGGCGATTTTCTAAATCGTATTTAGTACATCAACGAAGGGAAAGCACCATCATTGATGGGTTACTAATTACCCACCATGAGAACTTTTACGACGGTATGCAACCATCATTAATTGGTCTTCAACGATGAGATCGTCACCCGTCGTTACACAATAACAACGGGAGTACAAAACCCTCATTACACAACAACAACGGAAATGAAAAACCAACATTTAACAATAACAACGGGAAAAGTCTCCGTCACTGATGGTAACGACGATGATAATTACTGTCGCAAATGTGAACGACGGTAATATGTTCCGTCGTTGTATACTCTATAACGACGGGCACTATAACCTTCATGACACTTTAGCGAAGGAGGCTTCTATGAGGGGCGACGAAGGGAATTTTTCCCGTCATTGGCATACAATAACGAAGGTTTTCGGCTCTTAAATGAAGGAAATACCATCGTTAAAGACATAATTTCTTGTAGCGTCCTGCATAACCCATCAATCTTTTGTAGGACTTTTATAGGCAGAATGTAGCTAGACGTCCAATAGATTTGGATCCCCATAATAACACTTTTTATAAGCTGAAGTCTTCCAGCATAGGACCAGTTTCTGTGTTTATTCCAGTTTTGAAATTTAGGTGTAATTTTGTTGATGAGGGGGCTACAATCCATATATGACAATCTCTTGCTGATTAGAGGGACTCCTGGACATCTGATTGGCAAGGCACCCTCAAGAATTCCCAAGTATTCATTGATTGATGCTTTGACAGTCTCTTCCACTCCTCCATAAAAAATAGAACATTTGCTATGATTGGCTTCTAACCCAGTGACAGAACTAAATTCTTGAACACATTGGTGTAATTTTCTCACTGTGTTGAGATCTCCTCTCCCAAATAGAAGTAAATCATCAGCAAAAATGAGATGATTGATTTTGAGCTTGCTACACTTAGGGTGGAATTTGAAATCTGTCATGTTTTAACTTTTCCAATCCCCTTGAGAGATATTCCATCCCCAGAATAAACAAATAAGGAGAGAGGGGATCACCTTGTCTTAGTCCCCTCTCACCCTTAAAGTATCCATGCAGGGAACCCTTCAAAGAAATGGAGAATTTGGGTGAGGTAATACATGCCATGATCTATTCTACCATCTTTGTAGGAAAGCCTAGACCACTCAGCATTTTTCACAAAAAACGCCAATTGATTGTGTCAAAAGCTTTTCTAATATCAATATTAAGCATGATTCTAGGGGATAGATGTTTTCTGCCATAGTTCTTAACTAATTCATGCGCAAGCAGGATGTTACAGGATATTTGCCTCCCCTTTACAAATGCACTTTGAGCCTCATTTACTAAGTGTCCCATGACTGATTGTAATCTAGTAGCTAGGATTTTAGAAATAATTTTGTATAGGCAATTACAGCAAGCAATTGGCATGAAGTACGATGAGAGATAGAGAGGTGGAATTTATCATACCTAGCAGTTTCCCAGTTGTAAAAAACTCCTGAGTAGCTAGGATAATGTCCTCTCCAACAACACTCCATACTGATTTGTAGAATAAAAGAACTGAAGCCATCAGGTCCAGGAGCTTTCGCATCTAGCATAGAGAACACACCTGCTTTTATCTCCTCTTTGAAAACAGGGATAGTTAAGTTCCTGGCTTGGATGTCACTTAAGCATGGGCCATTCTGGATGATAATAATATCTGGAGGAAGAGTGGCAGTGGCAGTACCCAGCAGATTTTTATAGAAAGATAACACCTCCTTAATAATATCACCGCCCTCAGTGAGTTTATCTCCATTACTGTTAGATAGTATCATCACTCTACTATGATGTCTGTTTTTCTTAATAGCCGAGTGAAAAAATCTAGTGCATCTATCTTGTAACATTGCAAATTCTTTTTTTTCCTTTCGATGATCTCGATACCGTTACCAATACCGATCCATGAATTAGTAAATCCTTTCCTTTCTTGTATTCCATATAATCTTCTAGTATGAGGATTTTAACTTAACTAATTCTCATTTTATGATCAAATGAACTATATCATGGCATGCATATAAACCTAGCATGTACAACTACACCAACCTTGTTTTAAACTTTGATTAGAGATAACCCAATAGTTGAATACCTATTTTGAAACTCTCCAATTATCATATTTATTTATTTTGGTTAGCCATGTTAGTGGAAGGATTTTTGCAATTTAAACCCTCAAAAAGCTCATAATTGCAAGGAGTACGTGCATGGGAAACTAGCAACCCTTCCCATCACTTATTCTTCCAAGAGAGACCCCATCATTTCACTCCTCTCTCTCTCACTTTAAATCTGACCAGCCCTCTAGACAGCAGCACCTCTCCTTCATTCCCTCATTTTCATTCATCTCCTTCTCCCTCAAGCCCCTTGCTTGCCTTGTAGAAGAAGAGGGAGCTCAAAGATAGTCAAGAAAGGGTCCATTGAAATTTGGAAAGGGAGGAAAGAGTGCTCCAAGGTATAAACACTAAAATTTTCCATTCCATCAGTTAGAACTGAGCTAAATCAATAATTATAGTTATATTATACCTATTTGGGACCTTGCATGTGACATTTTAGGGCTTGCATGTCAGTTTTTTGTTGAAACAGAATTTCGTACAGAAATTCCAGCAAGATACCCTCCTAGTAAAAAGGGCATAATTTTCACTATAGATATCCAAATGCAGATATTCTTTATGTTTTAGAAACGAGACTTCAGTATCTTTCATTGGATACCTTTTTTGTTTAATTATAAGATCCATTACTAGTTCTAAACTGTGGTTGAACTCAATGCATGTGTCTGAAACTGTTTGCCTGAGTCATGTTCATTTTAGAGAGCATAACTCTCATTACATACCTTGCATGCATGAAATTATTTCTGTTCCCAGAACTAGACTCAATCATATTTCATATGTGTCAATTTTGTGATAATTTGGACAACATTTGATAAGTCTAATCCTAGTTTTTATTGATTGCATGTGTACTGGCAATTCCAGTCTGCACCCCTTGTGTTATATTACATGTAACTGGCATTACAAAAATGATAATTTGATAAAACTCATGGCATTTGGAATCTAATCCATCATTTTACTTGTATTCCAAATATGACCTCATTTATATAATGTTAATTACCCAAAATGAATTAATCATTCCAGATTGCAATCTCTGTTTTTCTGCTGCAGTCTTGACATGAACAGTTTGCTGAGAGCATAACTATTGCTATGTATTATACCTTGACATAAATTTTACATATTCTGAAAGTAGACTCATATTAGAGTCATATGACACTAGTTTCATGCATTTTGAGCATCGATTGCTTTACCATTCATCCATCCCAAACTGCTGCATGTACACTACTTTTGATGTTGTGCATATTATAGGTATTAGATGTAACCATCTAGAGTGTAGCTTATACCATGATATAAGTTAGAAAATAATGATAATAAAAGACGTAGTTATTTAGAATCTCATGGATATACATGTATGTGTGTATAGGACAGAGAATCTTGGATTTATTCCTTGGTCCAGAGGAACCCGACATAATCGGTAGGTAACCATTCCCCTGTTTTCTCATACTATTGGATCCTTTTTCCATGCAAATTTGTTCATTGGATTTCTAATCTTTAGTTATGTGAATATGTATATTTGTGATGTTATCGATTGATAATCTTTGCATATTGACCCGTGTCATTGGACACATTTCCTTCTGCATAATAATTACTTGTTTGCCAATATCACTTGATGAGATCACTTTGAAATTGATGCTCATATAAATATTATCAGTATGATTTTCTTTTATACTCTACTTCAGTTGACCAATGCCTTACGTGTTGGTAACATTTCTTTACCCACTCGCAATTTCTTGAGGATTGGTTGTTTCTTTCCTTGTGAATATTATGTGTATGTAACCTTTCATTGTTTCCTCTAAATTCCTTGAGAGTTCGATTGAATACTTTCTTTGAAATTCTGCGAATTAATTTCCCATGCTCAGTTGTATATCTAATCACTTTCATAATATTCCTATCGATTCACTTCATGCGTGGGCTCTTTGTTGATTTCTTAATCGTTGCTACTTCCAATGTTGTTTATTTTGGTTTTATACCGTTGATATCCTCTGAATGATTATAATGTAGCAATTCGACTTGCTTCGATGATTCGACTATTGAGAATGATAGTATTCTTTTCTTCGTTGATGATGGATAGTCTATATTCATGGATTATGCCCTGTGTGAAGCAAGCTACACCGGTGGGTGGTAAAAGTAATGGGTCCCGGTGGGGACAAGTGCCCTGTGTGAGGACGCTCACCGGTGGGTGGATAAAGGCATGCGTGGTTTATTGATTATCCCATGATTGGGGAGTTCGGAATCCTGAATATTAGACTTCGACTGTTCCTATTGACATGTTATTCAATTTCGATCAATAATCATGATTTAAGTATGGTAACTTCATGTTGATCCCTTCGTTCATTCAAATATCTATGATTATTCCTTTCATTTATCTCCTTAAGTTGTACCCGAGATTTTTATGGTTGTCTATTGAGCCTTAGGCTCACCCTTATTGTTTCTGTATCCATTCGCAGGTCATACAATTGGCGAGGACAAGGGGATCATAGACCCTGACCTTGAAGATTAGCTCCAGAGAAGGATCTTAGTAGGAGTTAATTTGTACTTACTTTTATAGTACTTTTGGCTTATCAAACATGTACTAATATTGCAGCTATTATCAGAGTTGTACTATTTTATGTTCCCTCTAGTTTTCTTCTATTCTGTATACTATGGACTCTATTGTCAACCTTGTGATTCTGGGTGTTGTATATATATCTCCGCTGCTTTATTTTCGCCCTTCAATATTATTGTATATTTATATATATTGGAGTGTACGTAAAGATTGAGCAGGTCGATCCTTCTTATTACAGATGGGTCATGCCCAATTTTTATGTGCCTCCTGGAGGGGCGTTACAGAGTGGTATCAGAGCACAGGTTGACACCTTAAGAGTCTTACATAGTATACCAAGAGAATTTTAGATTAGATAGAGTTGATGTTGAACATTGGTAGTTTAGAGAGGAGGATCCCGAGGATGAGGAGGATCCCGAGGAGGAGGACCCCGAGGAGGAGGATCCAATGGTGGAAGGTCACGAGGAGCATGACATAGAGGAGGAGCCTGGAATGCAAATCATGGAGGAGGAGTCTGTAGAGGCTGAACTCCATGAGGAGGGGCCCATTATTTGGGAGCTCGAGGTGGAGATGGAGTCTATGGAGGAGGTTCATAGACATAATGAATAAGAAGTATATCCCAGAGGGTGTTAGGGATCAGTGGGCTATCGAATTTCAAGAGTTGTAGAAAAACAACATGACGATACAGGAGTATGAGGCTAACTTTACTCAACTATCAAGGTTTGCTCCGCATCTGATAGCTGAAGAATCTGATAAGGCTAAGAAGTTTCAAAGGGGACTCAGGGGAAATATCAGGGGGAAACTAGTAGCTCTTAGGATCTGGAACTACGCAGAATTGGTGGAGACTGCGTTTGAAATTGAGAAAGACCAGCTAGAGTATCAGGAGATCCGCAATAAGAAGCAGAGCTCGGCTAAACGCCCACAGACTGAAGGAGGCCCTGTAACTGACAAGTCAGCATCAAATCAGCCAGGGAGGTCAGTGATAACAAAATTTCCCTTTCGTCGTGATCGAACAAACCAATCAAACCAGTCAGCAATCTGCCCTAGATGTGGCAAGCAGCACTCCGGATATTGCAAACTTCACCGTGAATGTTATGAGTGTGGGTAACTTGGACATTTCAAGAGAGATTGTCCAACCTTGAGGAATCAACCGATAACAGAGCGAGCACCAGGAGGAAACCACACTGGTCGAGCTAATGTCTCACAGCAATCAAACGCTCCGCAGTGGAAGGCTCAGTCTCAACAGAGTGTGCAGTAGAATCAGAGGGAAGAGTTTTCGCTCTGACAAGGAAGGATGCACAAGCATCGCCATCTGTGGTGGAAGGTACACTTCCCATATTTTCATTCACTGCTCATGCACTTTTTGACCCTGGATCTACACACTCTTTTGTATCACCTCACTTTGCTAGGAACTTTCCCAGTTCACCGACACTATTAAATAGTGAGTTAATTGTCTCCACACCTATGGGTGGTAGTCTCCTAGCATCATATATTTATGAGAATTGTGGAGTTTTGGTGAATGATCATATCATGAATTGTAACACCCGTGAATTTCGATACATATTTGTCTAATATTTTTGGTGCGTATTTTCTAGTATTATTTTTCTAATATTTTTCGATCATTATCTTCTAATAATGCTTTTCTAATATTAAATATTATTTTCTGATTTGATTGTTAAATATTATTTTCTAGTATTTAAATATTAAATAATATTTTCTAAAGGTATTATTAATATTTTCACAAATTTTCGAATTTCTACTAATTCAAAATATAGTTTTACATTCTTTTATGATTTAACTAAATTATAAATTTAATAATTTCGGTGAATACTTTCAGTCATAATCTTGATTATTGATATTATTAATGATTTTGTAAACTGAGCTTGGTATCAGTGCATTACAAAATACATATATATGTGTGATAATTTTATGATTATCACTCTTGTTAGTTATCATTATAATAATTAATTTTTACTTTATATATTGTATTATAGCCTTAACCTAACCTAACCTAACCCTATATATATATATATATATAATATTTTGTTTTTGAAAAACCTAGCCGTACTCTCTCTCTCTCTCTCTCTCTCTCTCTCTCTCTCTCTCTCTCTCTCTCTCTCTCTCTCTCTCTCTCTCTCTCTCTCTCTCTCTCTCTCTCTCTCTCTCTCTCTCTCTCTCTCTCTCTCTCTCTCTCTCTCTCTCTCTCTCTCTCTCTCTCTCTCTCTCTCTCTCTCTCTCTCTCTCTCTCTCTCTCTCTCTCTCTCTCTCTCTCTCTCTCTCTCTCTCTCTCTCTCTCTCTCTCTCTCTCTCTCTCTCTCTCTCTCTCTCTCTCTCTCTCTCTCTCTCTCTCTCTCTCTCTCTCTCTCTCTCTCTCTCTCTCTCTCTCTCTCTCTCTCTCTCTCTCTCTCTCTCTCTCTCTCTCTCTCTCTCTCTCTCTCTCTCTCTCTCTCTCTCTCTCTCTCTCTCTCTCTCTCTCTCTCTCTCTCTCTCTCTCTCTCTCTCTCTCTCTCTCTCTCTCTCTCTCTCTCTCTCTCTCTCTCTCTCTCTCTCTCTCTCTCTCTCTCTCTCTCTCTCTCTCTCTCTCTCTCTCTCTCTCTCTCTCTCTCTCTCTCTCTCTCTCTCTCTCTCTCTCTCTCTCTCTCTCTCTCTCTCTCTCTCTCTCTCTCTCTCTCTCTCTCTCTCTCTCTCTCTCTCTCTCTCTCTCTCTCTCTCTCTCTCTCTCTCTCTCTCTCTCTCTCTCTCTCTCTCTCTCTCTCTCTCTCTCTCTCTCTCTCTCTCTCTCTCTCTCTCTCTCTCTCTCTCTCTCTCTCTCTCTCTCTCTCTCTCTCTCTCTCTCTCTCTCTCTCTCTCTCTCTCTCTCTCTCTCTCTCTCTCTCTCTCTCTCTCTCTCTCTCTCTCTCTCTCTCTCTCTCTCTCTCTCTCTCTCTCTCTCTCTCTCTCTCTCTCTCTCTCTCTCTCTCTCTCTCTCTCTCTCTCTCTCTCTCTCTCTCTCTCTCTCTCTCTCTCTCTCTCTCTCTCTCTCTCTCTCTCTCTCTCTCTCTCTCTCTCTCTCTCTCTCTCTCTCTCTCTCTCTCTCTCTCTCTCTCTCTCTCTCTCTCTCTCTCTCTCTCTCTCTCTCTCTCTCTCTCTCTCTCTCTCTCTCTCTCTCTCTCTCTCTCTCTCTCTCTCTCTCTCTCTCTCTCTCTCTCTCTCTCTCTCTCTCTCTCTCTCTCTCTCTCTCTCTCTCTCTCTCTCTCTCTCTCTCTCTCTCTCTCTCTCTCTCTCTCTCTCTCTCTCTCTCTCTCTCTCTCTCTCTCTCTCTCTCTCTCTCTCTCTCTCTCTCTCTCTCTCTCTCTCTCTCTCTCTCTCTCTCTCTCTCTCTCTCTCTCTCTCTCTCTCTCTCTCTCTCTCTCTCTCTCTCTCTCTCTCTCTCTCTCTCTCTCTCTCTCTCTCTCTCTCTCTCTCTCTCTCTCTCTCTCTCTCTCTCTCTCTCTCTCTCTCTCTCTCTCTCTCTCTCTCTCTCTCTCTCTCTCTCTCTCTCTCTCTCTCTCTCTCTCTCTCTCTCTCTCTCTCTCTCTCTCTCTCTCTCTCTCTCTCTCTCTCTCTCTCTCTCTCTCTCTCTCTCTCTCTCTCTCTCTCTCTCTCTCTCTCTCTCTCTCTCTCTCTCTCTCTCTCTCTCTCTCTCTCTCTCTCTCTCCATAATAAATACGATCGTAATCGATGGATGAAGACCGCGACATTTCATGTATGAAACGTTCGCCGTTTTCAAATTCTTCTTACACCATCGTTAAGTTATTTGTTATCTAGTTACCGTTGCAATTTCAAAAGGTTTCAAAATCTGGTTAGTGAATTTCCGATATTATCCGTTTACATGTGTAGTTATCTGTTCATGGCTCTTGTTATCGTAATTCGTACCGTTTATTGATTATTCATGTTTTCAATGCATTCTTGTATTGATATGCCATGTTAATTGCATTTATTCATAGTCTTGTTGTGTCCAGAACCGTAGTAGTTCATGACTTAGGGACTCGGTTCATCATGAACATGACCGAGTGACATGTGTGTGTTGACCATGCTTAGGAGTTGAACCCGTGTTTTGTTATATCGGTATCGTTGACTTGATTTACCTGAGACCATGGGACGGGAAAGTCTTGGTTCATGTATTCGGATGTGGTTGTTTATGTATCTTCCAGACCCGTGCCAAGTGATCCTATTTTCGCACTTGGGGCTGGTTTGTTGGGCCAGTGAATCGTTTACGCGTGGCGGTGAAATCCTTCGTCACCGAGTCACCTTTGTCAGGGCAAGCCGGAATCGGATTGTGTGCGATCCTCGACCGTAGTTCCGCGGTATTGGATGCGCCAGAGGAATATGAACCGCCGCTATCCAATAATATGAACTTTGACTCTATGTGTGATGTAGACCGAGACTATTATAGAATGGTTAGTTACCCGCCATCGTTGTTTAGAGTGCCGTGGTCTCCGTTGTTTAGATTGTCAGTTCTAGTTGTACGCATGCATCATTTTCCACTATTATATTAAATTGTATTTTCTTGGGGGATCTTGCCGTGTGCCATACATGCTGACGTACTCCATTCTCTTGGTGTACGTCAGATATAGATGACGGACAGGTCCAGTATGGAGATTCACTTGAGCCGGAGTTTTCTCAGCAGGAGAGCCTCCCAGACGACGGAGTACATCAAGCTGAAGCTTAGTTTTCTTTTGTTTTCAGTAGTTTGATGAACCTTAGACTGATTTCAGCATTTTTTTCCAGTTTAGTTGACATTGTTAGGATTCTCTAGTTACTTTAGCTACATGTATTGTTTCAGACATGTGGACTCTTATATAGTTTGGGATGTTATTTTTATTCTGGTGATATGTACTTCCTCTTCTGGATATTTATTTATTCTTACTGGCTGTGATTGGGATTTGTGACTGTGATGTACTTTTATTATTACTTGACACTTGGCGTATTAGATTGAGGAGAAATATTTTTTTAATTGTATTTCTTCTCAACCTAATACGTCGCGGACTTGTTCACGTTCTGTTTCCGGGTATTTTGGGAAACGGGGCGTGACAGGTTTTTGTTGGTGGCCCATGCAGGTCCCTATCACAGTTCACAGTTTCGAGTTTTCATAGTAAGAATATGATAAATAATTTAGACACGTATCACTATTTCATCCGTAAGACTATGTTTAGACCCTCATCCTATAAGTTATGTTTAGATTTCTATCCTATTCGATTTCGATTCTGATTTTACTTGATTTCCTTGTTCTCCCTCTAATGTTTGAATTCCCGTCTTTCCTCTAGAACCATGGCAGGTGCACGTAGTAATAGTAATCCATCCGGTAGCAATAGCCAGACACCCGACGTGGATCCACGTCAGCTTTTAGAGATGATTCGGGAATTGGCTACGAACCAGCAGCTCTTGGCGAACCAGCAGCTCTTGGCAGGACAGTTGCAGCAGGAGCCTCAGCAGTAGCAGCCTCCACATACAGGGGCAGGAGTCAGAGAGTTCCGATATATGTGGCCCCCTTCTTTTTCTGGTTCAGAGGGACCCCTAGCTGCAGAGGAGTTCCTCAAGGTTACCGAGATGATCCTCACGGTGACCCACATTCCTCCTGCGGAATGGGTGGGCCTTATGAATGTTCAGCTTACTGATACGGCCCGGATCTGGTGAAAGCCGAGAAGACCCACCTTGAGCAGCCGATCCTGTGGGAGACGTTCACTGAGCACTTCAACTGGAAGTACTTTCCTCAGTCGGCTCATGATGAACTCCTACGCAGATTTGTTGAGCTTAAGCAAGGAGGTCGATCGGTCGATGAGTATGAGGCGGAGTTCTCCTCCCTTAGCCGCTATGCTCCCCACCTTGTTACCGACCCGATCATCAGGAGGCATCAGTTCCAGAAGGGTCTGGACAAGTATATCAGATTGGCTCTGGCTGGTAGGGCACTCGCGACGCACGATGCCGTTCTAGATGCAGCACGCGAGATTGAGAGTGTGCAGAAGGAGCCCGAGGATCCTCATATAGTTCGCAGCAGGACTGGTGCCTAGAATGCCGACCGCCCTCCTCGAAATAGCACGCTCCTCAGAGGTAGTAGTTTGCACAGCGTCAGCCACTTCCTTCCGTGCAGCCATATCATCGTCCTGGAGTGCAGTCTCAGGGCCAGTCTTCGGTGAGGTGTTCTCATTATGGCTACCTCGGGCATACCCAACAGGAATGCCGTAAGCACCTTCGTCTGTGTTATAGCTGTGGATCCGCTGACCATTTCAGTCAGAGTTGTCTACAGAAGCAGCAGGATCATTTTCCACCTCCTCCAGTTCAACCAGCTCTTCCAGCTCCACCTCGACCAGCTCTTCCAGCTCCATCTTAGCACGGATCATACCCTCGAGCAGGACCTCTTCCTTCCTAGGGGCAGGTTTATCAGGAGGCACGGAGACAGCAGCCGCCGCGCCAGACCTTCATGATGTTAGCTGTTGAAGCTGGGGCGAATGGCCAGGTTATCACTAGCAAGATTGTCTACTCTTACTATTAAATTGCATATATTTTTATTATTTAGCATTGCATGATAATACCACGATAGGATATGATTATGAGTACTAAGTTAGTTATATTTACCTTCTTCCGCATTAGGCAAGGTCCTTGTTTCTTCCGTTCTTGCCTTGTCACTTTTTGATTCCGGAGCTTCCCATTGCTTCTTGTCTCGTCGATTTGCGGCCACCCATTCTCTTCCTATATCTCCTCTGACTACGGGCTGGAACATCAACACTAGTAGTGGTGTCTTGGTAGCATCCAGTGGATATGAGGCATGTCCTGTGGTCATCTGCGGGAGAGAGCTTTTTGCAGATTTCTTAGTGATCGATTTGCTGAGTTTCGATGCTGTGCTTGGTATGGATTGTTTGGGGCCATTCTTCGCCACCATTGATTGTCACCGACGGAGTGTAGTCTTTGAGATTCCAGATCACCCGAGGTTCGAGTTCCTTAATGGCGCATTCAAGATCGGAGCCGAGATTCGAAAGCAGACCAAAGAAGGCGATGTTAGCTGCTATGCAAGTGGAGCCCGAGAAGCCAGCTGTTGTTCGAGAGTTTGAGGATGTATTTCCCGATGATATTTACGGGTTGCCACCAGATCGAGAGATTGAGTTTTCCATAGAGTTGAAGCCTGGAACCGCTTCGATCTCTAAGACCCCGTATCGTATGCCTCCAGCTGAGTTGGCTGAGCTTCGGACTCAGTTAGATGATCTTTTGCGGAGGGGATTGATTTGACCCAGTGTATCAGCCTGGGGAGCACCTATATTATTTGTGACTAAGAAGGATGGATCGAAGCGGATGTGTATCGACTACCGGGAGTTGAATGTAGTGACAGTGAAGAACAAGTATCCTCTTCCCCGTATCGATGATATATTTGACTAGTTGGGTGGATCGAGAGTATTTTCTAAGCTGGATCTATGGAGTGGGTATCACCAGGTGAAGGTGAAGGAATCTGATGTTCCTAAGATAGCTTTCAGGATGAGATATGGGCATTATGAGTTCCTAGTGATGTCGTTCGGTGTGACCAATGCGCCGGCGACGTTCATGAGTTTGATGAATCGGGTATTCTATGATGTGCTGGATAAGTTCGTGGAGGTCTTCATTGATGATATTTTGGTGTATTTGAAGACCGAGGGAGAGCATACGGAGCACTTGCGGTTCGTGTTGCAGACCTTGAGAGAGCATCGGCTATTTGCCAAGTTCAGTAAGTGCCAGTTCTGGCTTGATCGTATCGCATTTCTAGGACACGTGGTGTCAGAAGAGGGCATATCTGTGGACCCGGAGAAGGTATCTACGATTAGAGATTGGCCAACCCCTAAGTCGGTATCTGATATTAAGAATTTTCTGGGATTAGCTGGGTACTACCGGCACTTTATCAGGGATTTCTCGAAGATCGCGGAGCCGATGACGTGACTTATGAGGAAGGATGTTAGTTTTGTCTGGTCCGACGCTTGTGAGCTGGCGTTTGAGGAGTTAAAGTCTTGACTGATTTCAGCCCCAGTCTTGACAATACCAGACAGGAGCGGGAGCTTTGAGGTGTTCTGTGACGCATCTGGTAGGGGATTGGGATGCGTTCTCCAACAGAATGGTCATGTGGTAGCGTATGCGTCTCGTCAGTTGAAGCAGCATGAGCAGAACTATCCTACCCACGACCTAGAGTTAGCAGCTGTGATCTTTGCTCTTAAGCTTTGGAGGCGTTATCTATTGGGAGAGCAGGTGAAGGTATTTACTGATCATAAGAGCTTGAAGTATATTTTCACTCAGAAGGAACTCAACATGAGGCAGCGCAGATGGTTAGAGCTGATGGCAGATTTCGACATCGATCTTCAGTACCATCCTGGCAAGGTCAATGTAGCGCCAGATGCTTTGAGTAGGTTGCCGGCCATCATGACCCTCACGGCTCAGTGGAGACTTCAGCAAGATGTGAGGGATATGAGTATAGAAGTTCTCCTTCCAGGAGTCACTGCTACATTGATGAATCTTCAGATTCAATCGACCTTAGTCGAGCGAATCAAGGCTGCACAACCAGGTGACTCATTTCTTCAGAGGTGCAGAGAGTTAGCAGCAGCTGGTCTTCGGCCAGAGTTTGTTATTCACGAGGACGGATCCTTACGATTTGGGAGTCGTATCTACTTACCTGAAGGAGATGTTCGAGAGGATTTATTGCGGGAAGCTCACAGCTCACCATATTCTATTCACCCGGGAGGCACTAAGATGTACAAGGATTTAAAGCTAAACTTTTGGTGGCGGGGTATGAAGAGAGATGTGGCTCGTAGTGTGGCGAAGTGCCTTGTTTGTCACTAGGTGAAGGCAAAGCATCAGCGCGATTGGTAGATATGTACCGCTGCCAATTTCGGAGTGGAAGTGGCAACATATCACCATGGATTTCGTCACTGGCTTGCCTCGGAGCACTAGGTAGAATGACGCTGTTTGGGTGATCGTAGATCGATTTACCAAATCGGCTCACTTTATTCCATTTCGAGTAGGACAGTCGACGGAGCATCTTGCTCAGAGATACATGGAGGAGATTGTGCGATTGCACGGAGTTCTAGTGTGCTTCGTCTCAGATCGCGATACTCGATTTACTTCCGAGTTCTGGAAGAGTTTGCAGGCGAGTCTTGGGACGAAGCTCAGTTTCAGCACGGCTTATCATCCGTAGACCGATGGACAGTCGGAGAGGACCATTCAGATTTTGGAGGATATGCTCAGAGCATGTATGTTGGACTTTCATGGATCGTGGGAGGATCACTTGCACCTGGTGGAGTTTGCTTACAACAACAGTTTCCAGGCGAGTATTGGGATGGCCCATTTTGCAGCTTTGTATGGGAGGAGGTGTCGCTCTCCTTTGAGTTGGGATGACATTGGTGAGCGAGAGATTTTTGGGCCGGAGCTGATTGCTAAATCAGTGGATGCTGTCAGGATCATTCGGGAGCAACTTCGCATAGCGCAGGACAGATTCAAGCATTGGGCGGATGCGAAGCGTCGGCATTTGGAGTTCCAGCTGGGAGATCATGTGTTCTTGAAGATTTCCCCCAACCGAGGCACCATTCGCTTTGGGAGGCGTGGGAAGTTGAGCCCGCGATATGTGGGACCTTTTGATGTCTTGGAGAGAGTTGGAGAAGTGGCGTACCGACTTGCATTGCCACCCGCATTGGCTGGAGTGCATGACGTGTTCCACGTCTCTCAGTTGAGGAGGTATGTTGGAGACCCGAGTCATGTCATAGATTTCTCAGAGATCGAGGTGCGACCCGATTTGACCTATGAGAAGCAGCCTGTGGCGATTTTGGATCGAAGAGAGAAGACCCTCCGGAACAAGACCGTTGCGCTCGTTCGTGTGATGTGGCACCCAGATTCCCCTGGAGAATCGACTTGGGAGACAGAATCAGAGATGAAGCAGCAATTCCCTCAGTTGTTTTTGGACTCTTAACTGTTATATCTTATTTCATATTGTATCGCTGCTACCTCATATCTTCTTCTATTTATGGATAGGTAGTTCTTTTGAATATCTCTCCATATATATCTAATTGAGTCTTTCTTTCCATGTTCTTATCTCTGGGTTGTTATACATTGCCCCTATTTTAATTCCGAGGACGGAATTTGTTTTAAGGGGGGTAGGATGTAACACCCGTGAATTTTCGACACGTATTTTCTAATATTTTGGTAATGTATTTTCTAGTATTATTTTTCTAATGTTTTTCGACACGTATCTTCTAATATTGCTTTTCTAATATTAAATATTATTTTCTCGTATTTGAATGTTAAATATTATTTTATAGTATTTAAATATTAAATATTATTTTCTAAAGGTATTATTAATATTTTCTCAAATTTTCGAATTCTCTAAGAATTCAAAATATAGTTTTACATTCTTTTTATGATTTAACTAAATTATAAATTTAATAATTTCGTGAATACTTTCACCATAATCTTGATTATTGATATTATTAATGATTTTGTAAACTGAGCTTGGTATGCAGTGCATTACAAAATACATATATATGTGTGATAATTTTATGATTATCACTCTTGTTAATTATCATTATAATAATTAATTTTACTTTATATGTTGTATTATAGCCTTAACCTAACTATATATATATATATATATATATATATATATATATATATATATATATATATATATATATATATATATATATATATATATATATATATATATATATATATATATATATATATATATATATATATATATATATATATATATATATATATATATATATATATATATATATATATATATATATATATATATATATATATATATATATATATATATATATATATATATATATATATATATATATATATATATATATATATATATATATATATATATATATATATATATATATATATATATATATATATATATATATATATATATATATATATATATATATATATATAAAATATTTTGTTTTTGACCAGTAACCTTCTCTCTCTCTCTCTCTCTCTCTCTCTCTCTCTCTCTCTCTCTCTCTCTCTCTCTCTCTCTCTCTCTCTCTCTCTCTCTCTCTCTCTCTCTCTCTCTCTCTCTCTCTCTCTCTCTCTCTCTCTCTCTCTCTCTCTCTCTCTCTCTCTCTCTCTCTCTCTCTCTCTCTCTCTCTCTCTCTCTCTCTCTCTCTCTCTCTCTCTCTCTCTCTCTCTCTCTCTCTCTCTCTCTCTCTCTCTCTCTCTCTCTCTCTCTCTCTCTCTCTCTCTCTCTCTCTCTCTCTCTCTCTCTCTCTCTCTCTCTCTCTCTCTCTCTCTCTCTCTCTCTCTCTCTCTCTCTCTCTCTCTCTCTCTCTCTCTCTCTCTCTCTCTCTCTCTCTCTCTCTCTCTCTCTCTCTCTCTCTCTCTCTCTCTCTCTCTCTCTCTCTCTCTCTCTCTCTCTCTCTCTCTCTCTCTCTCTCTCTCTCTCTCTCTCTCTCTCTCTCTCTCTCTCTCTCTCTCTCTCTCTCTCTCTCTCTCTCTCTCTCTCTCTCTCTCTCTCTCTCTCTCTCTCTCTCTCTCTCTCTCTCTCTCTCTCTCTCTCTCTCTCTCTCTCTCTCTCTCTCTCTCTCTCTCTCTCTCTCTCTCTCTCTCTCTCTCTCTCTCTCTCTCTCTCTCTCTCTCTCTCTCTCTCTCTCTCTCTCTCTCTCTCTCTCTCTCTCTCTCTCTCTCTCTCTCTCTCTCTCTCTCTCTCTCTCTTGCGGATCGAACCGTACCGATTTCGGCCGTAGGCAAGATTCCTCTTTCCTTTGACTCGTATTTCGCTTATTAGATTAATTACTAATTTTAAGTGCGTAGAGTAATTTATATAATTTTATATCTGCGTGGATTGCACGAAGAGCGTTTAATGTTGTTAATTTGTCATATTGCAAGATATTATTGAAAAAAGAAAAAATAGAATTATTTTGTAGAAATAAACTCATTTAAAAAGGGATTATTTAAATTAATTACCTGAAATAATATTTTTGGAGTATCCGTGAGGAAATTGACTTTAAAGGAATTAATTTAGAAAAAGAATTTTTTTAATAAATACGACCGTGTAATCGATGGATGAAGACCGCGACATTTCATGTATGAAACGTTCGCCGTTTTCAGATTCCTCTTACACCGTCGTTAAGTTATTTGTTATCTAGTTACCGTTGCAATTTCAAAAGGTTTCAAAATCTGGTTAGTGAATTTCCGATATTATCCGTTTACATGTGTAGTTAGCTGTTCATGGCTCTTGTTATCGCATTCATACCGTTTATTGATTATTCATGTTTTCAATGCATTCTTGTATTGATATGCCATGTTAATTGCATTTATTCATAGTCTTGTTGTGTCCAGAACCGTAGTAGTTCATGACTTAGGGACTTGGTTCGTCATGAACATGACCTAGTGACATGTGTGTGTTGACCATGCTTAGGAGGTGAACCCGTGTTTTGTTATATCGGTATCGTTGACTTGATTTACCTGAGATCGTGGGATGGGAAAGTTTTGGTTCATGTATTCGGATGTGGCTGTTTATGTATCTTCCGCACTCGCGCAAGTGATCCTGCTGCGACTTGGGGCCGGGTTTGTTGGGCCGCTGAATCGCTTTCGCGACGCGGGCCAATAAAATCCTTTCGTCACCTGAGTCCTGCTTGTGTGAGATGTAGACCTGAGACTATTATAGAATGGTTAGTTACCCGTCACTGTTGTTTAGAGTGCCAGGGTCTCCCGGTTGTTTAGATTGTCAGTTCTAGTTGTACGCATGCATCATTTTCCACTATTATATTAAATTGTATTTTCTTGGGGATCTTGCCGTGTGCCATGCACGCTGACATACTCCATTCTCTTAGTGTACGTCAGATATAGATGACGGACAGGTCCAGTATGGAGATGCACTTGAGCCGGAGTTTTCGCCAGGAGAGCCCTGCATCTACTTAAGTAGATCGAAATAAGCTTAGTTTTCTTTTGTTTTCAGTAGTTTGATGAACCTTAGACTGATTTCAGCATTTTTTTCAGTTTAGTTGACATTGTTAGGATTCTCTAGTTACTTTAGCTACATGTATTGTTTCAGACATGTGGACTATTATATAGTTTGGGTTGTTATTTTTATTCTGGTGATATGTACTTCCTGTTCTGGATATTTATATATTCTTATTGGCTGTGATTGGGATTTGTGACTGTGATGTACTTTTATTATTACTTGAAGCTTGGCGTATTAGATTGAGGAGAAATATTTTTTTAATTGTATTTCTTCTCAACCTAATACGTCGCGGACTTGTTCACGTACCGTTTCCGGGTATTTTGGGAAACGGGGCATGACATGAATGCAGACCAAATATGCCTAGATATGTTAGATTTTGATGTTATCCTAGGAATGGATTGGTTAGAATCTCATCATGCTACTGTAGATTATTTGAGAAAACTGATAAAATTTAAACCAGAAGGAGATGAGAGTTTTGTTTTCCAAGAGGGAAGTAGAAGACCACTCACACACCTAATCTCATTTATGAAGGCTACCAAACTGTTGAGGCAGGGTTGTAATTGATATTTAGCTTGTGTGATAAGTGACCAATTGAATGAGAAGGAGCTATCAGAGATACCTGTTGTAAGAGATTATGCGGATGTCTTTCCAGAAGATTTGCCAGGATTGCCTCCCGACCGGGAGATAGAGTTTGCCAAAGACTTGGTCCCAGGGGCCAGTCCTATATCTAAGGCCCCGTATAGATTGGCGCCAGCTGAGATGAAGGAATTGAAGGACCAACTTCAGGATTTTTTGGATAGAGGACTCATTAGACCTAGTGTGTCTCCATGGGGAGCACCGGTCTTATTTGTGAAAAAGAAAGATGGGAGTATGAGACTCTGTATAGATTACAGAGAGTTGAATAAATTGACAATTAAGAATAAGTACCCACTCCCAAGGTAGATGATCTATTTGATCAGCTCCAAGGAGCTCAATATTTTTCCAAGATTGATTTAAGGTCAGGGTGCCATCAGTTAAAGATTAAACCCGAGGATGTATAGAAGACAGCATTCAGGGCTCGCTATGGTCACTATGAATTTTTAGTGATGCCTTTTGGATTGACTAATGCGTCAGCCGCATTCATGGATTTGATGAACCAGATATTTCAACCATATTTAGATCAACTTGTGGTGGTTTTCATTGATGACATCTTGATCTATTCTAATAGTTACCAAGAGCATGAAGAACATTTGAGGATTGTATTGCAAACTCTAAGAGGGCAACAACTTTACGCAAAGTTCAAGAAGTGTGAATTCTGGCTAGAGAAGGTGATGTTTTTGGGCCATGTGATCACTAGAGATGGGATATCCGTGGATCCAGCGAAGGTCGAGGTCAAGTGAATCGCCACGCCCCACCTCGATCGAGATTCGTAGCTTCTTGGGATTAGCAGGATATTATAGAAGATTTGTCAAAGGCTTTTCCCAATTAGCGGCCCCTTTGACTTATTTGACTCGTAAGAATGGCAAGTGTATTTGGAGTGAGAAATGCGAGGAGCATTTTCAGGAATTGAAGAAACGGTTGGTAACCGCTCCTATCCTCACTATCCCTACGAGTTCAGATAAATTTGTGATATATAGTGATGCATCTTCCGAGGTCTAGGTTGTGTTCTCGATGCATGAGAAGGTGGTGGCTTATGCCTCCGTGCAATTGAGGCCCCATGAGAAGAACTACCCCACTCATGACTTGGAATTGGTCAGCCGTGATTTTGCCTTGAACATATGGAGACACTATTTATATGGAGTATCATGTGATATTTATACAGATCACAAGAGCTTGAAATATATACTTACTCAGAAGGAGATTAACATGAGGCAAAGGAGATGGCTGGAGTTGCCAAAGGATTATGATGTGAACATCCTTTACCATCCAGGTAAAGCTAATGTAGTAGCAGATGCACTTAGTCGGAAGAATCATGTTGCATCAGCATGTTTACTAACTAAACAAGCCGAGTTAAGTAAAGATCTTGAGAGAATGGAGATTGAAATTAGAAGGCATTCTTCCAAAATAAAGATTTGTCAGATTAGCCTACAACCAACTCTATCGGACCAAATCAAGGAGTGCCAGAAGGAAGACAAGGAGCTAAGTGAGATAAGGAAGAAGGTGGAATAAGGAAAATATTCAGACTTTCAGATTCAGAATGGTGTTCTGAAGATGGGTAATCGCCTTTGCGTACCCAATGATGGGGAGCTCAAGGATCAGATATTGAGAGAAGCACATCGCACCTCGTATACCCTCCATCCGGGTAGCACCAAGATGTATCGGGATCTTTGACAAAATTTCGGGTGGAACCGCTTGAAAGAGGAGGTAGCTGAATTCGTGTCAAAGTGTTTAACATGTCAACAGGTGAAGATTGAACATCAGAAACCATCAAGGCTGTTACAACCTTTGTCCATCCCAGAATGGAAGTGGGATCACATTACTATGGATTTTGTTACTGGACTACCCCGCTCGGCATAATGAGAGGGTGCCATATGGGTGGTAGTTGACCACCTGACCAAGTCAGCACACTTCATACCCTACAAGATGTCGTATACAATGGAGAAGCTGACCAGCTTATAGATTGAAGAGATCGTGAAGCTCTACGGGATTCCCGTATCTATTGTATCAGATCGAGACCCCCGTTTCACCTCAAGATTCTGGAAGAGTCAACATCGAGCTTTAGGGACTGGACTAAAGTTCAGCACTTCAGCACATCCTCAGACTGATGGACAATCCGAGAGGATGATACAAACCCTGGAGGACATGCTGAGAGCTTGCACCTTAGATTTCGGAGGCAATTGGGCTACGCACTTGCCGCTAGTAGAGTTCGCCTACAACAATAGCTTCTATTCTAGCATTGGCATGGCACCGTACGAGGCCCTATATAGGAGGCGATGCAGATCCCCTATCTGTTGGGAAGAGGTCGGTGACCGTCAACTACTCAGACCTGACGTAATCCAAGAGACGACGGAGAAGATCCAAACCATTCGGCAACATATGCGGACGACACAAATTAGGCAAAAGAGCTATGCAGATCGATGATGCAAGGATTCCAGGTTGGTGATCATGTATTTCTGAAGACTACACCAATGAAAGGAATATCAAGAGGTGGTAAGAAGTGCAAACTCCGTCCGAGATACCTTGGGCCATTCGAGAGTTTGGAGAGGATCGAACCTGTGGCATACCGGCTAGCCTTGCCACCGGAATTGGAGAAGATTCATAATGTGTTCCACGTCTCCAACCTGAATAAGTATGTACCAGACCCAGGACACATCATTTCACACCAAGCCTTGCCCCTGCAGGAGGATCTATCTTACGAAGAACGACCAGTTTGAGTGCTCGACTTCAAGGAGAAGCAGCTGAGAAACAAGTCCATATTGCTAGTTACAGTATTATGGAACAATTGAGGGGTTGAGGAGGTAACATGGGAACTAGAATCTGAGATGCGAAAAGTATATTTGCATTTATTTTGAAGTTACGTAAAATTTCGGGGATGAAATTTCCTTAAGGGGGGGAGTATGTACCATTGCAAATTCTTTTTTCCCTTTCGATGATCGGATACCGTTACCAATACCGATCCATGAATTAGTAAATCCTTTCCTTTCTTGTATTCCATATAATCTTCTAGTATGAGGATTCTAACTTAGCTAATTTTCATTTTATGATCAAATGAACTATATCATAGCATGCATATAAACCTAGCATGTACAACTACACCAACCTTGTTTTAAACTTTGATTAGAGATAACCCAATTGTTGAATACCTATTTTGAAACTCTCCAATTATCATATTTATTTATTTTGGTCAGCCATGTTAGTGGGAGGATTTTTGCAATTTAAACCCTCAAAAAGCTCATAATTGCAAGGAGTATGTGCATGGGAAACTAGCAACCCTTCCCATCACTTATTCTTCCAAGAGAGACCCCATCATTTCACTCCTCTCTCTCTCACTTTAAATCAGACCAGTCCTCTAGACAGCAGCACCTCTCCTTCATTCCCTCATTTTCATTCATCTCCTTCGCCCTCAAACCCCTTGCTTGCCTTGTAGAAGAAGAGGGAGCTCAAAGATAGTCAAGAAAGGGTCCATTGAAGTTTGGAAAGGGAGGAAAGAGTGCTCCAAGGTATAAACACTAAAATTTTCCATTCCATCAGTTAGAACTGAGCTAAATCAATAATTATAGTTATATTATACCTATTTGGGACCTTGCATGTAACATTTTAGGGCTTGCATGTCAGTTTTTTGTTGAAACAGAATTTCGTACAGAAATTCCAGCAAGATACCCTCCTTGTAAAAAGGGCATAACTTTCACTATAGATATCCAAATGCAGATATTCTTTATGTTTTAGAACGAGACTTCCGTATCTTTCATTTGGTACCTTTTTTGTTTAATTCTAAGATCCTTTACTAGTTCTAAACTGTGGCTGAACGCAATGCATGTGTCTGAAATAGTTTGCCTGAGTCATGTTCATTTTAGAGAGCATAACTCTCATTATATATCTTGCATGCATGAAATTATTTCTGTTCCCAGAACTAGACTCAATCATCTTTCATATGTATCAATTTTGAGTTAAGTCGGACAACATTTGATAAGTCTAATCCTAGTTTTAATGGATTGCATGTGTACTGGCAATTCCAGTCTGCACCCCTTGTGTCATTTTACATGTAACTAGCATTACAAAAATGATAATTTGATAAAACTCATGGCATTTGGAAGCTAATCCATCATTTTACTTGTATGCCAAATATGACCTCATTTATATAATGTTAATTACCCGAAATGAATTAATCATTCCAGATTGCAATCTCTATTTTTCTGCTGCAGTCTTGACATGAACAGTTTGCTGAGAGCATAACTATTGCTATGTACCATACCCTGACATAAATTTTACATATTCTGTAAGTAGACTCATATTAGAGTCATATGACACTAGTTTCATGCATTTTGAGCATCAATTGCTTTACCATTCATCCATCCCAAACTGCTGCATGTACACTACTTTTGATGTTGTGCATATTATAGGTATTAGATGTAACCATCTAGAGTGTAGCTTATACCATGATATAAGTTAGAAAATAATGATAATAAAAGACGTAGTTATTTAGAATCTCATGGATATACATGTATGTGTGTATAGGACAGAGAATCTTGGATTTATTCCTTGGTCCAGAGGAACCCGACATAATCGGTAGGTAACCATTCCCCTGTTTTCTCATACTATTGGATCCTTTTTCCATGCAAATTAGTTCATTGGATTCCTAATCTTTAGTTATGTGAATATCTATATTTGTGATGTTATCGATTGATAATCTTTGCATATTGACCGTGTCATTGGACACATTTCCTACATAATAATTACTTGTTTGCCAATATCACTTGATGAGATCACTGTGAAATTGATGCTCGTATAAATATTATCAGTATGATTCTCTTTTATACTCTATTTCAGTTGACCAATGCCCTACGTTTGGTAACATTTCTTTACCCTCTCGCAATTTATTGAGGATCGGTTGTTTCTTTCCTTGTGAATATTATGTGTAGGTAACCTTTTATTGTTTCCTCTAAATTCCTTGAGAGTTCGATTGAATACTTTCTTTGAAATTTCAATTAATTTCCCATGCTCAGTTGTATATCTAATCACTTTCATAATATTCCTATTGATTCACTTCATGCGTGGGCTCTTTGTTGATTTCTTAATCGTTGCTACTTCCAATATTGTTTATTTTGGTTTTATACCATTGATATCCTCTGAATGATTATAATGTAGCAATTCGACTTGCTTTGATGATTCGACTACTGAGAATGATAGTATTCTTTTCTTCGTTGATGATGGATAGTCTATATTCATGGATTATGCCCTGTGTGAAGCAAGCTTCACCGGTGGGTGGTAATAGTAATGCGTCCCGATGGGGACAAGTGCCCTGTGTGAGGACACTCACCGGTGGGTGTATAAAGGCATGCGTGATTTATTGATTATCCCATGATTGGGGAGTTTGGAATCCTGAATATTAGACTTTGACTGTTCATATTGACATGTTATTCAATTTCGATCAATGATCATGATTTAAGTATGGTAACTTCAAGTTGATCCCTTCGTTCATTCAAATATCTATGATTATTCTTTTCATTTATCCCCTTAAGTTGTACCCGAGATTTTTATGGTTGCCTATTGATCCTTAGGCTCACCCCTATTGTTTCTGTATGCATTCGTAGGTCATACAGTTGGCGAGGACCAGGGGATCATAGACCCTGACCTTGAAGATTAGCTCCAGAGAAGGATCTTAGTAGGAGTTAATTTGTACTTACTTTTGTAGTACTTTTGGCTTATCAAACATGTACTAATATTGCAGCTATTATCAGAGTTGTACTATTTTATGTTCCCTCTAGTTTTCTTCTATTCTGTATACTATGGACTCTGTTATCAACCTTGTGATTCTAGGTGTTGTATATATATCTCCGCGGCTTTATTTTCGCCCTTCAGTATTGTTGTATATTTATATATGTTGGAGTGTACGTAAAGATTGAGCAGGCCGATCCTTCTTATTACAGACGGGTCATGCCCAATTTTTGTGTGCCTTCTGGAGGGGCGTTACATATCTCCTTTCAGACTCCCTGCTATTCTAGCTTTTTGTTGATAGAAAGATAGCTCACAATCCAAAAGCTTGTTGTAGTTAGATATACACTTTCTTTCCTTGTCTATTAGCAGAGAATTAATAGGATCAGTCTGAAGTCTGCTTTGTGTTTCCTCCAAGTCTCTTTTTGCTCTTAGAACCTGCTCACTTATGTTGCTGTAATGCCTCTTGTTCAGATCTTTAAGTGCCTCTTTCAATAACTTGAGTTTAGCACAAATTTTGTACATGGTATAGCCTGAAAATGAGCTCTGCCAGATAGAAGTCACTGTGGGGATGTAACTAACATGCTTTATCCACATTTTAATAAACTTGAATGGCTTTTTCCCTTGAACACAATCCTCAAAGAATGACACCAAAGCTGGAGAATGGTCAGAGTAGTTAGGGAGAAGATACTCAACATGGCTTAGATTGAACATGTGTAGCCAAGTATCATTTATTAAGCTTCTATCTAATCTGCTCCATACTTTTGTATCTGTGTTTTGTTTGTTATTCCAAGTGTAGTAATAACCATCAGTTTTTAAATGAGATAACTGACAAGTTTCAATAAAATTCTGAAAATCCTCAGTATCAGCTTCAGTGAGTTGAGATCCTCCTAGTTTTTCATCACTGTTTATCATTGCATTGAAATCCCCACTGATAAGACAAGGAGTCCTACCAATGGATTGACTAGTTTGAAGAAGTCCTGCCAATAGATCTTTCCTAGCAGTCAGATTATTAAAACCATATACTGATGATATGATACAATAGATTCTCCCATCTAGTGATTTTACTGAGGTGGTTATGTGTTAGGCTGAATTTGCTAGAGCTTGCACCTCTAAGACATTAGGATCCCATAGAATCAGCACTCTAGCTTTGCCTGTAATATTTGCATTTGAAATCCAATTCCATCCTCTGGCAACTTTATTAGTGATGACTGGCAGTTTTGCTTCTTTGATTTTGGTTTCAAGTAGAGCTATAAAAGATAAATGGTATTGAGTAATGTATTGCTTCACTCGATGATGTTTAGGGGATTTGTTAAGTCCCCTACCATTCCAAAAAGAGATATTCTTATTTTTTTGAGAACCCCCTCTATCAATTGTAGAGGGATCCAGTTCACAAAACATGTTATCTAGGCCTGAGAATCTTTGATGAGCTTCTTGGAAGAAGAGGTGTCTTTGTCTTACTTCTATTGATTTGCTTCCAAGCATTCTCCTCTTGTTGACTTTCTCTGAGAACATCACTAATTCTTGATTGAGACTGAACAACATGCCCTGGTCTTTGTCCTTTATTTCTGCTCAAAACCTCAGTCTGCTTATTATGCTGGATAACATGCACAACATGCACAGGCAGTTCCTATGCTCTTTCAGCTTGTAGACTAACTGCTAGACTATTTGTAGTGGAATTTGCATTTGAATCATTTCTGGTTTCTTCATGTCTCTGAGGCTCTACACTTGCTTTAACTTCTGTTCTCTTTGTAGTATCATTTTGTTTAGGCACCCACCTTTGGACTGTGGGGTGTTTCTTCTAGGAATTTGTTTCATGCCCCACTTGTCTACATTTATCACACCACCTTGGCTTAAATTCATAAACAACTTTCTGATTATACATTCTTGCAGGGCTTTGTATGGCAATTTGGTCAGGTAAGGTTGTAGGCATTTGAACTTCAATTAACACCCGAGCATAAGCTAATCTCTGTCTAGTTGCTGTTAGCTTATCAGTGGTTATAGGGTGACCAATGACACTTGTAATTTTACTAATACTTTTGGCATTCCAAAGGTTGAGCCTTAGTTCTGGTAACTGAATCCACATACGATAAGAAATATCATTATCTCTTTCAATTTCCTCCCCAATTTACCAAGGTTTCAGTAATAAGGGTCTGGAGCCAAAAAACCAAGGACCACTTTCCAATATAACACTCATATCATCCTTGTTTTTGAAAGTAAAAAAGAAACAATCCAGCTTAAACCAGACAGATTTCAGGCATAGCAATGTGAGACCACAATTTTTTAGCAAATATTTCCATGGCCTTAAACTTAACGTTTAAACCCAGAACTTTGCCTACTAATGAAAACTGCTAGAGAGAAGAACCTTCATTCCATACCTCATCATTGAATGATATTGAATTATGATTTTCATTTGGAATGTAATTTAAATTTAGCCCACAACCAGCTTTTCTATTGTCAGCAAAAAAACTGATCTAGCTCTTTCCCTGTTTAGGACTAATTGGATATGCACAGTTACTAACTAGAGGGGGGAAATTCATACTTGCTCCATTTGAAGATTTAGAATCTATATTTTCCTTAGTTCCCCCATTCAGTTCATCATTAATAACAGCATTTTGAACAATATTTATTTTATTTCCAGCATTAATAACAGAATTTTGAATAGTATTCAACGTAACAGTATCATCTCCTCAACTTAAGACCGGGCAACTTAGATCAGGAATCGAAGATATGGAAACTGGAGAAATAGGAGATTCCACTTCTAGATCACAATCATCAACCCACGAAACCCTGGCCGAAGAACTAGATGCATTTAGGGGAAAGGGTGACTTACTGAGGATACGAGCTTGCACTCCCGTTGCTAGGAGAGTGGATTTGGAAGACCCAGGATCCAATTGAGGCGAGGGAGCAGCTAAGATATCGGCCATCAGTTTCTTCAATTTCTCCCCCTTTGGTCCAGTTGAACCCATTCCATTAGTGCTCAATCTATCCTCATCCAAATTTGTATAATTAGGATCAAGAGGGCTTAACGATGCTTGAATTTGAAGCTCGGAGACCAACACTTAAGATCTTCTTCACACTAGTTTTCTTCTTCTTCCCCATCGAATACTCAGCGGAGGTGCAAGTTAGCAAAGCCAAGATCGATTTCTAACTTGCGCCATTAGGACCGCCACTTGAAAGCAAAAAAACTAGTGATAAAATTCTTAATGATAATGAAAAATTATTATTTGGAAAAGTATATTTTGAAGGCCAAATTTTTCTAAAGTTAGATCATATAACAAATTACTCTGAAAGTAAATTAAAGGTGAAAACGGATATACATGCAACGCACCTACACCACTTGTTAAAACATATAGTTATACACTCGATTCTCATTAAAAATGAAAATTTGATACAGCTAAATAAGTTTTTATGTGGACAAAGAGATTTTAATCTCATGAGTATAGCCTGAGCCTGTTTCGTAGCATAGAGTGCAAAATGCGACTGTTTAAGGGCCCATACATAATTTAGTCCCACTAATTTTGGTTTTAATCTAAAATGGGCAAAATATACGTGGCCGCTAGTGTTGATTGCTAGGACTTCGTCTTGGTTATAGTTGTATGGGCCAGATTGCAGGCATTCGTCAACAACCAGAGGTTTTAGAGCTGTCACCAAAAAGAACGGAGAGCCGTGGGATTTCTTATTTAAAGTTTCCGAAATTCTTCGGGTGGTATATTGCTGGGATCTTCTTGTTAAGGCCCCAGCCTTTTCCCTTAAAAAAAAAAAAAATCCAGTTCCCGACCTTCGGGAGGGAATAGAAATTGAGGGCGTCTATGGACGAAAGTTCTAATCTTTTTACGCCTACAAAATTTCTTTTCACTATTGTTATTTCCATCTCTATTTTGATCCTCTGGATTTTCTGTATATTGAGGAAAAGGCGCCTTAAAAGAAGACTTGCTCGGGATGCTGCTGCAACCTTCTCACCACCTCCGTCCTTCATGCTTCCCCCCCAGCAGGCCTTTCCTCCCATGTATATCGCAATTCCCATTTCTATTGTGGTGGAGGGAGGGAGGGAGGGTCGAGGTGGTCATATGCAGGGTGAAGGTGGTCATATGGAAGGTCGAGGTAGTCATATGCAGGGTCGAGGTGGTCATATGCCCATGCTCCAGCACTATGAAACCTGAGATCGTGGTCAAGATAAATGGAAGAAGTCCTCGCAAGGTTCATTTTTCTTTATGCAAATCATGCATGTTAGACCTATGAAATAAAAAAGAAAAATGTTGATGAGGTCCTCTCATTTTTATTTTCTGCATAAATTTGGTTGTATGATTTGGTTCAAATATAATTAATATCATTATCTGGTTTCAAATACAGTATGTGCAAGTTGTGCAACACAATATTGCGACATAAATTTTGTAGAGCATAGTGTTTATTTCAATTGTTGACGTGAATTCTAGACTAACGATCTGATTGTAGGCCAGAGATGAACAACTTCTCGACGATTATAAATTAGATGCAGTTTTTTGCGTAAATTTAACTGAATATCGTATTCATGAGCCAGTATTTTTTTTCCTCGTGAGGCGTGTTTCAAGCTTTTTGTTTGATGCATCAATTGATCATCAAGATTCAACAGCTGCAGCCAGCAGCAGCCATATCAATTTTTCAGGTGTTAATTTATAACATTTATTATGTTACTTCTAGTTTGATGGTTACTACCACCCTTTGCTGGAAAGGTAAACTCACTCCAACAACATTATATATATATACATACTCATTTTACGACACTTATAAAAATTTTGTTTTACTTGTAAAAGATGAAACAGAAGTGGCACAAATTAAAAGTGTGCAAGTTACGACGCATTTTTCTGTGATTGGATACAAAAGTAATATAAATTAATTTTAGAAAAACCCCTCAACTGATCATTATTTAAGTCAAATAGTTTCTCCCACTTTTCAAACTCATAAATTGAACACTCCTATTGTTCTTTCTGGTATTTTTCAGCTTATGGATGGCTAACAGTGTTAATCACAAAAATTTAATAACCTTTGTGCCCCTTAATTAATTACACCAAAATTACTATACCCTTTTTTTTTCATTCTATTGTTTGACGCCCTTTCTCTCTAATCACAAACTCCCAAAAAAAAAAAGAAGAATTTTGTCCCCGGTGAAGTCCTCTTCAAATAGTCAGACTTAACACAGGCTCATGTTTATGATTGACTTTGGAGGTTTTGAAGATCAGCGTGTTTGATTTATTTTGCAGTAAGTTAAAATTCCTAATTGTTCCTTTTAAAATATTCAGAAAACAGAATCTTGACCTCATACAATTAATTAAGTTGTTAATCTCCAGAAGCTTGTGAAAATACAGATTATATTATGAAAGATCAAAACAAATATTAGAAATAATTGTTAGATTCTTTTTCATGTCAGTTCTGAAAGATGATCATTAAGATTCTACTTGCATTTTGTTAATTTCTAGATATTATATTGTCTAGTTTTCATGAACTTATTAGCTTGAAAAATGTGTTGCTCATTAATTAACAGGGAATGTGATGATCACTACCTAAGATTCGCGAACTAATTAGCTTTAGTTTCTCTTGGGCAATTCGATATGATATTCCCTGTTATCATTGTTCAGGCTTGTTTGTTCTAAGATAAGGTTTCTGCTCAAAAAATTTTGAGCACTTTGAATACTATTTATGTAGCTTATTTGATGTGCTTCCGGCAATTAATTTGTTTTGAGAATACTCTATGATGGACGAGTATTGCGATCTCTATTGGAGCTGGATGTTGTCGGTTTGTTTGATGATTTTTGAGATTTTGGTCTCAGATTTTTCTCTGCGGAGGCATCAGCTCATGATGAGTGTGTTCTTGGGGCTTTTGATGGATTCTATTGCAATTGATGACAAATAGAGATTTGTTTGATAAGTCAAATGTTAAGTGTGCCTATCGACGATTAACTCCTGAGATCGGTTGTTGTAAAGTCAGTGAGATATTTGTCCATATTTTCTTTTCTAGCTCTGGAAAAGTTTTATTCTTATTTGTAATTGATATTTACACTTGCCTTTGGTAGTTAGGTAAATGATTGTGCACAATTATTTGCAGTGACTAACGCTGATGGTGGCAGTGAGAAATGTCTTATTTTCTCACATATATGCGCTCTATTTGGCATTGTATTAATGCTTCATTTTCAAAAATGCTGGAAATCTTGTTTAAATAAATAAATGCCCGCGTTGCAGCTTGAATGTGTTTAGGCGTCCTTATTTTGTATTATTCATTAACTTATTAGCTACAGTTTCTCTTAGACAATTTTAATATGATATTACTTGCTATCATTGTTCAGGATTATTTGCTCCAAGAGTTTTTGCTTGAAAATTCTTGAGCTCTTTGAATTCTTAGTTATATATATATATAGCTTGTTTCTGCTATGCATGCAAGTTGAACTTTTAGGGCCTGTTTAGCAACCTCGATAAAAATTAGACCAACCCAATTTTATTTTTTAGCCGTGCCAGTATTGAACTAGGAAGGGTTGGTTCAATTATAGCGTTGTTAAGAGGCTAAAAAATAAACTAAAATAAGTTGGATTAGTTCTTACATAACTTTTTCCTAACACAAAGTATACTAAAATTAGGCGGGTTTGAACGACCCAATTTTAATGGTTTATAAACAAAGCTCTTACATATCACTTGTAGTCACTAGTTAATGATAATAAACGAGCAAAATTGACCAGCGTGTTGCTGCGGCATTAGGATGAAAAAAAGCTAAATTAATATGATTTGAGGATTTGATTTAAAAAATGTGTATCTAATCATTTAGAACAACATATATCAAATTTATAACCAAGAATAACAACTTACAACGGACATAAAAATTTTGAAATACAAAGTCAATTTAAAAATATTTCGATTAAGTACTTTGAGTCTAAGAGTAATTTTGAAAGTGGATGGTTTTAAAATAAGTGAGGGTAAAAGTTTGGGCTTATATGTAAAACCTACGTTTGGTAAAATTTGGGTTTATAGCACATCTACATTTCACAATTCAAGAGATTAGTGTGGAAAAAGAAATTTTATATGGTATATCAAATTGTCAATACAAAGTGGACATAGAAATAAATAGCGTAATATTTGGGTCTAAATATAACTTTGAAAGCGGTGAATTTAAAATAAATAGGGGTAAAACTTTGATTTATAGATAAAAGAACTTTTTATAGACTGAGTGGGTACAAGAACAAATAGAGTAAAACTTTGGGTTTATAGCACATCTACATTTCACAATTCCAAGAGATTAGTGTGGAAAAAGAAATTTTATATGGTATATCAAATTGTCAATACAAAGTGGACATAGAAATAAATAGCGTAATATTTGGGTCTAAATATAACTTTGAAAGCGGGTGAATTTAAAAT
Organism: Asparagus setaceus; assembly: GCA_012295165.1. NCBI lineage: Eukaryota > Viridiplantae > Streptophyta > Magnoliopsida > Asparagales > Asparagaceae > Asparagus > Asparagus setaceus. The sequence continues at coordinate 13,160,544 of CM022703.1, read as the reverse complement.
AAATAGGGGTAAAACTTTGATTTATAGATAAAAGAACTTTTTATAGACTGAGTGGGTACAAGAACAAATAGAGTAAAACTTTGAGTGAAATGCTTTTGGCTAAATGTTGATTTATAAGTGAATGGGTTTCAAAATAAATGGGAGTAAAACTTTGGGTTTATAGCACATCTACATTTCACAATTCCAAGAGATTAGTGTGGAAAAAGAAATTTTATATGGTATATCAAATTGTCAATACAAAGTGGACATAGAAATAAATAGCGTAATATTTGGGTCTAAATATAACTTTGAAAGCGGTGAATTTAAAATAAATAGGGGTAAAACTTTGATTTATAGATAAAAGAACTTTTTATAGACTGAGTGGGTACAAGAACAAATAGAGTAAAACTTTGAGTGAAATGCTTTTGGCTAAATGTTGATTTATAAGTGAATGGGTTTCAAAATAAATGGGAGTAAAACTTTGGGTTTATAGCACATCTACATTTCACAATTCCAAGAGATTAGTGTGGAAAAAGAAATTTTATATGGTATATCAAATTGTCAATACAAAGTGGACATAGAAATAAATAGCGTAATATTTGGGTCTAAATATAACTTTGAAAGCGTGAATTTAAAATAAATAGGGGTAAAACTTTGATTTATAGATAAAAGAACTTTTTATAGACTGAGTGGGTACAAGAACAAATAGAGTAAAACTTTGAGTGAAATGCTTTTGGCTAAATGTTGATTTATAAGTGAATGGGTTTCAAAATAAATGGGAGTAAAACTTTGGGTTTATAGGTAAAAGAGTTTTCTTCAGAGGTGGGTATAGAGATAAATACAATACCTTGCTAATCTATAGAGGAACTTCCTTTTAACTTTAATATATAATATATAGATAAATAGTAATACTAGGTAAATAATGATAATACTAAGCTATTGGGTGCACTGTAGCTTGGGAACAGTAGTGAGCCCAATAGCTTTAGTATATAGAGAAATTTGTATGGTTTCTATTGAGAATGAGAGAGAATAAATGTGTGTGGTTTCTTTTCGGAGGTGGGCATGTGTTTTTTTCCTTTGGTTCTGGAAGTTAGGTAGTTATGTGGTGATTCACTGTTTTCTGATTATTTTGATCATTGGAACACCCACAAAGAAACTTCTAATTGATGAGATGCCACGCATGGGTTTCTGGAACCCTTCATCATGATGGCCCTCCATATCCTGTTATAATGATTGCTTCTTTTCCTATTTGAGGGGAAAATGTGCAGGACTTTTTTTTAGACAACAATCTAATGCTTCATTCACTCCTCAAACTCGAGAAGATGTGTAGGACTAGGTATTTATTTCTATAAAATATCATATATACTTTTATGATTGACTACTTGTACCAAAGAAAATGTGATTTTTACTTAATAAGATAATATTTGCTTAATTGATATTTCTTAATTATGTGATTTTTCAATTTTTCAGGCGATTGAAGATTAGGAGAGGGGGTAGCTCGACGCTTCTTTTTGACATTGATTAGAGATGAATGGATCGTCTTTCCCGGACTTTTATTTTATTTTACTTTAGACAATTTCATGTATTTTTCTTTGGAACAATTGAGATATTAACTCTTGTTGTTAGTATTGAATATTTCGGATGATGGAATTTTATTTATTGATGTTATTAATGAATGGAATTTTGTTTTCCTTTTATTTTATTATCGGTTATTTTAATATATTTGTGTTGTGAATCTTATTGTTAGATTAAGAATAATATGATGGATTTCAATGATAGTAGCCTATGAATGGAAAAATTATCATTAATGTGTATTAGTAATTTCTACACTTGAACGACGGTTTTGTAAATTGTATTTAGTATATCAACGAAGGGAAAGCACCATCATTGATGGGTTACTAATTACCCACCATGAGGGCTTTTACAATGGTGTCCAATCGTCATTAGTTGGTCTTCAACGACGGGGTTATCACCCGTTGTTACACAGTAACAATGGGAGTGAAAAACCATCATTAAACAACGACAACGGGAATGGAAAACCGTCATTTGAATATTAACAATGGGAAAAGTCCCTGTCACTTTAGCGAAGGAAGGCTTCTACGACGGGCGACAAAGGGATTTTTTCCCGTCGTTGGCATACAATAACAAAGGTTTTCGGCTCTTTAACAAAGGGAAATCCCTTCGTTAAAGACCCGATTTCTTGTAGTCAGGTTGTCAACTCCTTCACACTGTACTAAAACGTTGTCCAAGAGTCCCCTGATCTTGCTTTCACTCGCCAAATATCACTAGTTTTCTGATAGGTACCATGGATCCATTTAATCCACAATTGCTCTTTATTAGTGTGTATATGCTAGAGCAATTTGAGACCAGCAGCTATGTTCCATATAATAGCAGAAAATATTCCAAGACCTCCTTTTTTCTTGTTCATGCATACTTTCTCCCATGAAGCAAGGGAGGCAGTATTGACTTTTTCAGCTTTTCCCCATAAGAAGCTACTACAATAAATGGGGTCTTTAATGACCAAAATTAACAAAGGGACTATTTAACCATTGTTAATATATATATATATATATATATATATATATATATATATATATATATATATATATATATATATATATATATAATAACGACGGTTTCTCACACCTTCATCAAGTTTTTGTAAATATTAAATAAGTTAAATAAGGCTAGACGATGGTTATTTAGATCCTTCATTGATTAGGTCTTACCACCTTCGTTGATGGGGAGTCCTGATAACAAAGGACCTACTAACCGTCATTAAAGATGAAACCTAATTAAAGATGAAACCTAATTCTAATAGGAGCATAATTCTAATAAATATAATTCAGAGTTATAATAACACACGTTCTCCTCTCTCTCATCTCACGCGTATCCCCTAAAAAAAACGCACACAAAAACCCTAGCCTACAAAGTCGGGCGGTCCTCTTAGATCAACTTTCTCGGCGGATCATCCCCAGCCCCCTTCTCTTCTCGCCAACCACCAGCACCAAATCCGGCTCCTCTTCCTCTTTCTTGACAGCTCGACAGTAACATCAATCGCCCAACCCATCCATTACGGTGTTACACCAAATCTGCCTCCTCTTCCTCTTTCTCGGCGGCTCGACGGTAACATCGCCTCCCTCCTTCTCGCCAACTGCCTCTCATTTTGTTCATGCTAATTCTTCAACTAATACAATTTTGCAATCCCTCACTAGTTTAGAGAGAACCCATTCTATTATCTAATTAGATGTATGGTTTTATAGTTAATCATACAGTCACGGATTGCATCACGATTTATGTCCTTTTTGTTTGCTTCCTTCCCCTTCATTGCTTAACTATACCATCCAATCACTTGGTGGTTTGCGACCCATTCAACTTGTCATCAAAAGCCTATTTTATGCACTAATTAACCAAGCTACTCTCTGTTAAGTCCTAGCAAATAATTGCAGAAATTAATAATTAGTCTCTTCTTCCATGATGCTAAATCCTCCGACGTTCTTGTGTGTTTGTTGATTAACCAATAGCGTAAAATACATATTCCTACTTCTCAACTGCAGGGTCTTTGTGAAGGTTTTGGCTTTTTTGGGTCCTAGCGGTCATTGTTGATCAACATATACCCAACTCTTAAATAATCATATTTCTTAGTTTATTTGTAGCTCATAAATTAATCAGATTTCATAGTTTATATATTTAATTATATGTACCTAGCAATAATCTATTATATTAGAGATAATACACTAAGGCATGCCTTTTTTGTTTGGCTTATTTGCACTCAAGTACCCTATAGTTTTTCCTACTTTGCACTTATGTACCCTCACTTGTTTTTGGCAGCACTTTATACCATAAAGTTTTAAAAACGTGCACTTGTATACCCTCATTTGTTGCATCAGCACTTATATACATTAAAGTTTTAAACACTTGCACTTAAATACCCTAAAGTTATTAAAACTAACACCTAAATATCTTCCCTATACAAATTTGAGGGTATTTTAGTGTAAATTTTAAAACTTTGGGATATTTAAGTTCTACTTTTATAAACTTTACATTGATTAAGTGCAAGCTTTAAAACTTTAGGATATATAAGTTCTACCAAAAATTAGAAAGGGTATACATGTTAAAGTTTTAAAAAGTTTAGGTAGTGCCAAAAATAAGTGAGGGTATATAAGTACATCATAGTTGAAAGAATAAGGTATTTAATTGCAATTAAGCCTTTTATTTCCAATGACGTGCATTTTCTTGTCGTGCTCTTCCCATTGGAACACACGCATGTATTAAACTTATAATTTAGAGTAAAGGAACTAAAGCATATAACAATAACATAAGTTTTGCAGGAATTAAAGTAGTAATAAAAATTTATACTGTTTAAGTACAATTTTTAAAAACTTTAGGATATATAAGTTCTACCAAAAATTAGAAAGGGTATACATGTTAAAGTTTTAAAAAGTTTAGGTAGTGCCAAAAATAAGTGAGGGTATATAAGTACATCATAGTTGAAAGAATAAGGTATTTAATTGCAATTAAGCCTTTTATTTCCAATGACGTGCATTTTCTTGTCGTGCTCTTCCCATTGGAACACACGCATGTATTAAACTTATAATTTAGAGTAAAGGAACTAAAGCATATAACAATAACATAAGTTTTGCAGGAATTAAAGTAGTAATAAAAATTTATACTGTTTAAGTACAATTTTTAAAAATTTTAAGGTACTTTAGTGTAAGTTATAAAAATTTAGGGCATATAAGTGCTTTCCAAATACAAGCGAGGGTATATAAGTCCAAGTTTACTTTAAGGTAAATAAGTGCTACCAAAACAAGTGAGCGTATATAAGTGTAAATTAAGGAAACTATATGGTATTTAAGTGCAATAGCTTTAAGATTTTGCCTCCTTGAAATAGTTTCTCTCTTACTTCTTGTCCGCGTTGGGGCTATTTGTTTCCTTCATTCATTTGAAGCTTGTACACCTACTGTTTGATAATCCTACAAAAAGAATAATATGATTTCAAAACCAATATTAGTTGTTGTGGTATTTACTTAAGTTATATGCATTTTCAAATGATTAGTTCTTTAACTATTGAGATGTACCTGTCAAGTTTTGGACATACCACTTTCCATTAATAAGTCATTATATTAAATATAATCCTTGCTCCTATGTCACATGTCTTTTAATAAAAATGAGTTCTTTTACTAATTTGTTATATTTACTAATTTGTTATATGACAACAATTAATTTCTACAAAACTGTTGGGAAAAAGTTCATTAAGTTAAAAATAAATGAGAGAGTTCTACAGGCATATCTATTATTTCTAAGTTGAAATACATTTACACATTATAGCTACAATCTCATTTTACCCTCTCCATGTTCATGATTTTTTGGGGTGTTTGTACACCATGTTGGTAGTTGCGTGAGCACCTAATACTGTTGCCTTCTTATCATCTAACCATATTTAATCTATATATATTCATGGCTCACAATCTATGTTGAAGACCAAGCAGATCAGTCACCTCTGTATGATCTTCTTGTTTTACTCAAGTCGTGCTACTTTGTTTAAGAGTTCACCAACTTTACCCAAGTGACTTTTATTCTCTCTCGTCACAATAAATTGAGCATACTGGCTTTCTGTGATTATTTTGATAATTACTGCAGCCAGATTTTTACTTATTCATCTACCCAGAAAGGTTTGACATTCGTCTGATGTGGCTTCAACAAAAGTCTAACCCTGTATTGCGTTCATTAGAAATGGTCATGTGAAATCAGGTTTGCTATTATAGAATGCATGTATTTTCATACCATATTATTTAAGAACTTGCATAAATACATGTGAATTAATATTATTTGCAATCCTGCATGATGCTTTATTGACTATATATGTTTGCTTTATGCAATACACCAATGACAACATTGTAAGGGTGTTTTTATATATGTTCCACGTTGACCAATGATTGCATAAATAAATAGTTTTTGAATGACATCATAGGTCAACATCTTTGCCTTTAGATTCTGAATGATCCTATATCTGAACATATTTGTCTCAAAAGGAAATTAAGCATTTCTTTGTGTTTAGTTTTTGACGTGGTTAAAATATATTTTCAGGAAATTTTAGTATATCGCTTGAAATGGCGCCGAATAAAGATTGGATGGACCTAGTAGATGATGATAGACTTGATCCAAAATATGGAGAAGGGGTTGATAAGTTTTTAGACTATGCATATGAGAAGCTGTTGGATAGTTCCAAATAAAAGAATGGCAACTTTAAAATTCGATGTCCATGTGTTAAATGCAGCAATGTGAAGTCTGGTAATCATGAGTTGGTAAAGACCCACTTAATTGTTCACGGAATTATTAAAAACTACAGATTTTGGTGTCATCACGGAGAAAGACGGGGTGAGTCCATATCAGAGTCTGATGAAGAACAAGAAGAAATGGTAGAAGAAAGCAATAGTGACGACGAAATACAAGAAATGACTGGAGATTTATTCCATAATTCACCTAGTGTTGTTGCAACTGATGTCATGTCGAGTCAGGATATTCTTGAACAGGAACCAGATGGACATGCAAATCATTGCAAGTTGCACTTAGAAATAAACCTGCAGGAGTGAGTGTTGATGACTGGGATTGGCTAGTTAAGGAACATTATTTTTGTTCAAAATTTCAGGTATTAATCTCCTAATTTTTTTATTTTGTTCCATGTATATTGCTGGATTATTGAAATTTTCTTTTAATCTTGATGTATAGAAACCAAGCCAACAAAATACACTTAACATAGGCAAAAGAAAGATGCTCCACCACACGGGCAGTAAACCCTTTAGACAAATTGCGTGGGAACTGTTATACATTGAAAACTAATTTCCAATTTATTTAAAAGTATTTTGTTTTTTTGTTTGATGTTGTCCTCATTTTTATTTAATATTTGAATAAGGGTGGCAAGTCTGGAAATCCACCTGATGTGGCAAAAATGTTCCATGAAACCCGAATGATAGCTAATGAAATACTAGATATTAGGGATCAAGATAAATATGTAAGTAGAATATATATTTAATTTTTATAGGATAAAATCATTCAAGTAAAACAAGCAAACCTTCACTTTCAGACATTGAGATAATAAGCAATCTCATGGTCACATCACTGCATTTGGTGGCGGGACTACTTTGAAGGATTTGAGAGGATCGCTCCCTAGTTGATCTGATCTGGAAACATGGGTTATAGAAGAAAAGAGAAAGAACCAGATGCTTCAACAATGCTTGGATTAGCAGGAGCAACAACAACATCAACAACAGCAAAGGATGTCTGAATTAGAGTCACAAGTGAAAGCTATGCATGAACTTTTTTTTAGGCAACAAGCTAATACTTCATTGACTCCTCAAACTCGAGAACATGTGCAGGACTAGGTAAATTTTTTTGTAAAATCTCTTATATACCTTTATGATTGACTACTTGTTCTAGAGAAAATGCGATTTTTACTTAATAAGATAATATTTGCTTAATTGATATTTCTTAATTATGTGATTTTTTGATTTTTCAGGCTATCCAAGATTAGGAGAGGGGGTAGTTCGAGTCTTCTTTTTGGCAATGATTAGAGATGAAAGGATGTGTCTTTCCCGGACTTTTATTTTAATTTGCTTTAGATAGTTTCACATATTTTTCTTTGGAACAATTGGGATATTAACTCTTGTTATTAGCATTGAATATTTGAGGATGGTGGAATTTTATTTATTTATGTTATTAATGAATGGAGTTTTTATTTTCCCTTTTATTTCAGATTTGGTATTTTTAATATATTGGTTTTGTGATTCTCATTGTCGGTTGAGAATAATATGAAAGTTTTCTATGATAGTTGCCTATGAATGGAAAAATTATCATTAATGTATATTAGAAATTTATAGTCTACAATGGCGGTTTTGTAAACCGTATTTAGTACATCAACGAAGGGAAAGCACCATCGTTAATGGGTTACTAATTACCCACCATGAGAACTTTTACGACGGTATCCAACCATCATTAATTGGTCTTCAACGATGAGATCGTCACCCATCGTTACACAATAACAACGGGAGTACAAAACCCTCATTACACAACAACAACAGAAATGAAAAACCATCATTTAACAATAACAACGGGAAAAGTCTCCGTCACTGATGGTAATGACGGTGATAATTACCATCGCAAATGTGAACGACGGTAATATGTTCCGTCGTTGTATACTCTATAACGACGGGCACTATAACCATCATGACACTTTAGCGAAGGAGGCTTCTACGACGGGCGACGAAGGGATTTTTTCCCGTCATTGGCATACAATTACGAAGGTTTTCGGCTCTTTAATGAAGGAAAATCCCTTCATTAAAGACATAATTTCTTGTAGCATAACCCATCAATCTTTTGTAGGACTTTTATAGGCAAAATGTAGCTAGACGTCCAATAGATTTGGATCCCCATAATAACACTTTTTATAAGCTGGAGTCTTCCAGCATAGGACTAGTTCCTGTGTTTATTCCAGTTTTGAAATTTTGGTGTAATTTTGTTGATGAGGGGGCTACAATCCATATATGACAATCTCTTGCTGATTAGGGGGACTCCTAGACATCTGATTGGCAAGGCACCCTCAGGAATTCCCAAGTATTCATTAATTGATGCTTTGACAGTCTCTTCCACTCCTCCATAAAAAATAGAACATTTGCTATGATTGACTTCTAACCCAATGACAGAACTAAATTCTTGAACACATTGGTGTAATCTTCTCACTGTGTTGAGATCTCCTCTCCCAAATAGAAGTAAATCATCAGCAAAAATGAGATGATTGCTTTTGAGCTTGCTACACTTAGGGTGGAATTTGAAATCTGTCATGTTTTAACTTTTCCAATCCCCTTGAGAGATATTCCATCCCCAGAATAAACAGATAGGAAGAGAGGGGATCACCTTGTCTTAGTCCCCTCTCACCCTTAAAGTATCCATGCAGGGAACTGTAGAGTCGAAAAAAGTTTATTGATTGAATGAATGGGTTTACAATCAAATTCTCTCGATTACAGAGGAAGAGAAGATTGATTCGACTTCTCTTTTAAGGTGGGTTTTCGGTAGCGATAGGATGCTTCACTCAATGCTCACGTTGAGATTGCTTCCCGTTGACGATCAGAACAGAGTTGCAGACGATCTTGAGATTGCTGATGAAGAGTTTGATCTCTTTCTCGTGCGCAAGTGTTGATCTCCAAAAGTTCCAAAAGCCTCTTTTCTAATGGCTGCTCACCGCCATTTATAGGGCTTTTAGCACGTAACTGGCATGCAAGAATTGTGGAAACGTGGGTTAACTGATATGGACGTGGGCATAACTGATGCCCACCACTTAACCCACGTGGTTGTTGTGGCTTTCGTGGCCTTTAGATTCGCTGCGAGGTTAAGCTTCGAGCTTCGTCGGATAACGAGCTTCGTTGCAAGGCGAGAGTCAAAGTTCACGGCTGTAGGCGAACCTCGTCCTCAGGTGATCATCGTGCTCTGATGCTGTTGGCGAGCCTCGTCAAACTTTGATGTTGTGGGCGAGCCTCGTCAAACTTTGATGTTGTGGGCGAGCCTCGTCAAACTTTGATGTTGTAGGCGAGCCTCGTCAAACTTTGATGTTGTGGGCGAGCCTCACAAACTTTGATGTTGTGGGCGAGCCTCGTCAAACTTTGATGTTGTAGGCGAGCCTCGTCAAACTTTGATGTTGTGGGCGAGCCTCGTCAAACTTTGATGTTGTAGGCGAGCCTCGTCAAACTTTGATGTTGTGGGCGAGCCTCGTCAAACTTTGATGTTGTAGGCGAACTTCGCTTGGAAGTCAAGCTTCGCCGCTATGGGCGAACCTCGGATGAGTGCCCCGTTTTAATGCTATTAACGAACCTCGCTTGGGTGCCTAGCTTCAATGTTATGGACGGACCTCGGTTGGATGGTGAGCTTCGCTGCTGTAGGCGAACCTCGTATGAAAGTCGAGCTTCGCTAAGTGGGCGAACCTCGCCTTAAGATTAAAGTCAAGTTTCAAGACGAATGTCGAGCTTCGCTCCTCTTGTGAACCTCGGATGAAAGTGGAAATCACTGTTGTGGGCGAACTTCGTCAGACCACTGTTATAGGCGGACCTCATCATATGACTGTTGAGCTTCGTTTCTCATGCGAACCTCGTGTTAAGATCGAACTCCGCTCCACGTGCGAACCTCATATGAATGTCGAGCTTCGCTGCCTGGGCGAACCTCCAATCTTGTCTCTTAGCATTTTTTAATGCTTACAAATCATCTGCGAGGTTGGGGTCAGCGAGCTTTTGGGCGAGCTTGCCTGTCGAGACGAGCTTCAAGCACGCAGCGAGCTCAAGTCTTCATGCGAAGCTTGCGCTGAGGCGAAGCTAAGCTCCTTTGCGGCGAGCTTGCTCTGAGGCGACTCGAGAACATGCTACGAAGAACAGGTCGTAACTTTCAAACCGTAAGTCGGAACTGGACGAATTATATATGAAAATCGACTATCTCGACGAGACGGAGCCAACCAAACCAACCCATAGGGTTTGGTTTGCTCCAGTCATTTTGCCAAATTCCTTCCGGTTTGGGAGATATCGACACTTTTGTCTATTTTGTAAAGTCAAGCATTCAGGTGGACTTAACCTTTAGGCGGGCCTGTCTTTCCTCAGGTGGGCCTGACTCAACTCAGATGGACCCTTAAGCTCTTTTGCTCGTTCCGAGTTGCTGTGCAGGGATTAAGGCAATTTTTATTGCCTACAGGAACCATTCAAAGAAATGGAGAATTTGGGTGAGGTAATACATGTCATGATCTATTCTACCATCCTTGTAGGAAAGCCTAGACCACTCAGCATTTTTTACAAAAAACGCTAACTGATTGTGTCAAAAGCTTTTCTAATATCAATATTAAGCATGATTCTAGGGGATAGATGTTTTCTGCCATAGTTCTTAACTAATTCATGCGCAAGCAGGATGTTACTGGATATTTGCCTCCCCTTTACAAATGCACTTTGAGCCTCATTTACTAAGTGTCCCATAACTGATTGTAATCTAGTAGCTAGGATTTTAGAAATAATTTTGTATAGGCAATTACAGCAAGCAATTGGCATAAAGTAAGATGGAGTTTTTGGACATTGGATTTTAGGAATGAGAGATAGAGAGGTGGAATTTAACATACCTAGCAGTTTCCCAGTTGTAAAAAACTCTTGAGTAGCTAGGATAATGTCCTCTCCAACAACACTCCATACTGATTTGTAGAATGAAAGAACTGAAGCCATCAGGTCCAGGAGCTTTCTCATCTAGCATAGAGAACACACCTGCTTTTATCCCCTCTTTGGAAACAGGGATAGTTAAGTTCCTGGCTTGCATGTCACTTAAGCATGGGCCATTCTGGATGATAATAATATCTAGAGGAAGAGTGGCAGTGGCAGTACCCAGCAGATTTTTATAGAAAGATAACACCTCCTTAATAATATCACCACCCTCAGTGAGTTTATCTCCATTACTGTTAGATAGTATCATCACTCTACTATGATGTCTGCTTTTCTTAATAGCCGAGTGAAAAAAACTAGTGCATCTATCTTGTAACATTGCAAATTCTTTTTTTCCTTTCGATGATCGGATACCATTACCAATACCGATCCATGAATTAGTAAATCCTTTCCTTTCTTGTATTCCATATAATCTTCTAGTATGAGGATTCTAACTTAGCTAATTCTCATTTTATGATCAAATGAACTATATCATAGCATGCATATAAACTTAGCATGTACAACTACATCAACCTTGTTTTAAACTTTGATTAGAGATAACCCAATTGTTGAATACCTATTTTGAAACTCTCCAATTATCATATTTATTTATTTTGGTCAGCCATGTTAGTGGGAGGATTTTTGCAATTTAAACCCTCAAAAAGCTCATAATTGCAAGGAGTATGAGCATGGGAAACTAGCAACCCTTCCCATCACTTATTCTTCCAAGAGAGACCCCATCATTTCACTCCTCTCTCTCTCACTTTAAATCTGACCAGCCCTCTAGATAGCAGCACCTCTCCTTCATGCCCTCATTTTCATTCATCTCCTTCACCCTCAAACCCCTTGCTTGCCTTGTAGAAGAAGAGGGAGCTCAAAAATAGTCAAGAAAGGGTCCATTGAAGTTTGGAAGGGGAGGAAAGAGTGCTCCAAGGTATAAACACTAAAATTTTCCATTCCATCAGTTAGAACTGAGCTAAATCAATAATTATAGTTATATTATACCTATTTGGGACCTTGCATGTAACATTTTAGGGCTAGCATGTCAGTTTTTTGTTGAAACAGAATTTCGTACAGAAATTCCACCAAGATACCCTCCTAGTAAAAAGGGCATCACTTTCACTATAGATATCCAAATGCAGATATTCTTTATGTTTTAGAAACGAGACTTCAGTATCTTTCATTGGATACCTTTTTTGTTTAATTCTAAGATCATTTACTAGTTCTAAACTGTGGTTGAACTCAATGCATGTGTCTGAAACAGTTTGCCTGAGTCATGTTCATTTTAGAGAGCATAACTCTCATTATATACCTTTCATGCATTAAATTATTTCTGTTCCCAGAACTAGACTCAATCATCTTTCATATGTGTTAATTTTGAGTTAATTTGGACAACATTTGATAAGTCTAATCCTAGTTTTAATGGATTGCATGTGTACTGACAATTCCAGTCTGCACCCCTTGTGTTATTTTACATGTAACTAGCATTACAAAAATGATAATTTGACAAAACTCATGGCATTTGGAATCTAATCCATCATTTTACTTATATGCCAAATATGAGCTCATTTATATAATGTTAATTACCCGAAATGAATTAATCATTCCAGATTGCAATCTCTGTTTTTCTGCTGCAGTCTTGACATGAACAGTTTGCTGAGAGCATAACTATTGCTATGTACCATACCTTGACATAAATTTTACATATTCTGAAAGTAGACTCATATTAGAGTCATATGACACTAGTTTCATGCATTTTGAGCATCGATTGCTTCACCATTCATCCATCCCAAACTGCTGCATGTACACTACTTTTGATGTTGTGCATATTATAGGTATTAGATGTAACCATCTAGAGTGTAGCTTATACCATGATATAAGTTACAAAATAATGATAATAAAAGACGTAGTTATTTAAAATCTCATGGATATACATGTATGTGTGTATAGGACAGAGAATCTTGGATTCATTCGTTGGTCCAGAGGAACCCGACATAATCGGTAGGTAACCATTCCCTTGTTTTCTCATACTATTGGATCCTTTTTCCAAGCAAATTTGTTCATTAGATTCCTAATCTTTAGTTATGTGAATATCTATATTTGTGATGTTATCGATTGATACTCTTTGCATATTGACCCGTGTCATTGGACACATTTCCTTCTGCATAATAATTACTTGTTTGCCAATATCACTTGATGAGATCACTGTGAAATTGATGCTCGTATAAATATTATCAGTATGATTTTCTTTTATACTCTATTTCAGTTGACCAATGCCCTACGTGTTGGTAACATTTCTTTACCCACTCGCAATTTCTTGAGGATCGGTTGTTTCTTTCCTTGTGAATATTATGTGTAGGTAACCTTTCATTGTTTCCTCTCAATTCCTTGAGAGTTCGATTGAATACTTTCTTTGAAATTCTGCGAATTAATTTCCCATGCTCAGTTGTATATCTAATCACTTTCATAATATTCCTATTGATTTACTTCATGCGTGGGCTCTTTGTTGATTTCTTAATCGTTGCTACTTCCAATGTTGTTTATTTTGGTTTTATACTGTTGATATCCTCTGAATGATTATAATGTAGCAATTCGACTTGTTTCAATGATTTGACTATTGAGAATGATAGTATTCTTTTCTTCGTTGATGATGGATAGTCTATATTCATGGATTATGCCCTGTGTGAAGCAAGCTTCACCGTTGGGTGGTAATAGTAATGGGTCACGGTGGGGACAAGTGCCCTGTGTGAGGACGCTCACCGGTGGGTGTATAAAAACATGCGTGGTTTATTGATTATCCCATGATTGGGGAGTTTAGAATCCTGAATATTAGAATTTAACTGTTCATATTGACATGTTACTCAATTTCGATCAATGATCATGATTTAAGTATGGTAACTTCATGTTGATCCCTTCGTTCATTCAAATATCTATGATTATTCCTTTCATTTATCCCCTTAAGTTGTACCCGAGATTTTTATGGTTGCCTATTGAGCCTTAGGCTCACCCCTATTATTTCTGTATCCATTCGCAGGTCATACAGTTGGCGAGGACAAGGGGATCATAGACCCTGACCTAGAAGATTAGCTCCAGAGAAGGATCTTAGTAGGAGTTAATTTGTACTTACTTTTGCAGTACTTTTGGCTTATCAAACATGTACTAATATTGCAGCTATTATCAGACTTGTACTATTTTATGTTCCCTCTAGTTTTCTTCTATTCTGTATACTATGGACTCTGTTGTCAACCTTGTGATTCTGGGTGTTGTATATATATCTCCGCTGCTTTATTTTCGCCCTTCAGTATTGTTTTATATTTATATATATTGGAGTGTACGTAAAGATTGAGCAGGTCGATCCTTCTTATTACAGATGGGTCATGCCCAATTTTTATGTGCCTCCGTGGGCAAGCATGAGTGGTATCGAGCAATGTGTTGACACCTTAAGAGTCTTACATAGTATACCAAGGGAATTTTGGATTAGATAGAGTTGATGTTGAACATTGGTAGTTTAGAGAGGAGGATCCCGAGGATGAGGAGGATGACCCCGAGGAGGAGGACCCCGAGGAGGACCCTATGGAGGACCCCGAGGAGGAGGATCATGTGGTGGAAGGTCACGAGGAGCATGACATAGAGGAGGAGCCTGGAATGCAAATTATGGAGGAGGAGTCTGTAGAGGCTGAACTCCATGAGGAGGGGCCCATTATTTGGGAGCTCGAGGTGGAGATGGAGTCTATGGAGGAGGTTCATAGACATAATGAATAAGAAGTATATCCCAGAGGGTGTTAGGGATCACTGGGCTATCGAATTTCAAGAGTTGCAGAAAAACAACATGACGATACAAGAGTATGAGGCTAACTTTACTCAACTATTAAGGTTTGCTCCACATCTGATAGCTGAAGAATCTGATAAGGCTAAGAAGTTTTAAAGGGGACTCAGGGGAAATATCAGGGGGAAACTAGTAGCTCTCAGGATCAGGAACTACGCAGAATTGGTGGAGACTGCGTTTGAAATTGAGAAAGACCAGCTGGAGTATCAGGAGATCCGCAATAAGAAGCAGAGCTCGGCTAAACGCCCATGGACTGAATGAGGCCCCGTAACTGACAAGTCAGCATCAAATCAGCCAGGGAGGTCAGTGACAACAAAATTTACCTTTCGTCGTGATCGAACAAACCAGTCAAACTAGTCAGCAATCTGCCCTAGATGTGGCAAGCAGCACTCCGGATATTGTAAACTTCACCGTGGATGTTATGAGTGTGGGCAACTTGGACATTTCAAGAGAGATTGTCCAACCTTGAGGAATCAACCGATAACAGAGCGAGCACCAGGAGGAAACCACACTGGTCAAGCTAATGTCTCACAGCAATCAAACGCTCCGCAGTGGAAGGCTCAATCTCAACAGAGTGTGCAGCAGAACCAGAGGAACCAGGGAAGAGTTTTCGCTCTGACAAGGAAGGATGCATAAGCATCGCCATCTGTGGTGGAAGGTACACTTCCCATATGTTCATTCACTGCTCATGCACTTTTTGACCTTGAATCTACACACTCTTTTGTATCACCTCACTTTGCTAGGAACTTTCCCAGTTCACCGACACTATTAAATAGTGAGTTAATTGTCTCCACACCTATGGGTGGTAGTCTCCTAGCATCATATGTTTATGAGAATTGTGGAGTTTTGGTGAATGATCATATCATGAATGCAGACCTAATATGCCTAGATATGTCAGATTTTGATGTTATCCTAGGAATGGATTGGTTAGCATCTCATCATGCTACTGTAGATTGTTTGAGAAAACTAATAAAATTTAAACCAGAAGGAGATGAGAGTTTTGTTTTCCAAGAGGGAAGTAGAAGACCACTCACACACCTAATCTCATTTATGAAGGCTACCAAACTGTTGAAGCCGGGTTGTAATGGATATTTAGCTTGTGTGATAAGTGACTAATTGAATGAGAAGGAGCTATCAGAGATACCTGTTGTAAGAGATTATGCGGATGTCTTTCCAGAAGATTTGCCAGGATTGCCTCCCGACCGGGAAATAGAGTTTTCCATAGACTTGGTCCCAGGGACCACTCCTATATCTAAGACCCCGTATAGATTGACGCCAGCTGAGATGAAGGAATTGAAGGAGCAACTTCAGGATTTATTAGATAGAGGATTCATTAGACCCAGTGTGTCTCCATGGGGAGCACCGGTCTTATTTGTGAAAAAGAAAGATGGGAGTATGAGACTCTGTATAGATTACAGAGAGTTGAATAAATTGACAATTAAGAATAAGTACCCACTCCCAAGGATAGATGATCTATTTGATCAGCTCCAAAGAGCGCAAAATTTTTCCAAGATTGATTTAAGGTCAGGGTACCATCAGTTAAAGATTAAACCAGAGGATGTATCGAAGACAGTATTCAGGACTCGCTATGGTCACTATGAATTTTTAGTGATGCCTTTTGGATTGACTAATGCGTCGGCCGCATTCATGGATTTGATGAACCAGATATTTTAACCATATTTAGATCAATTTGTGGTGGTTTTCATTGATGACATCTTGATCTATTCTAATAGTTACCAAGAGCATGAAGAACATTTGAGGATTGTATTGCAAACTCTAAGAGAGCAACAACTTTACGCAAAGTTCAAGAAGTGTGAATTCTGGCTAGAGAAGGTGATGTTTTTGGGCCATGTGATCACTAGAGATGGGATATCCGTGGATCCAGCGAAGGTCGAGGCTGTTGTGAACTGGCCACGTCCCACCTCAGTGACTGCGATTCATAGCTTCTTGGGATTAGCAGGATATTATAGAAGATTTATCAAAGGCTTTTCCCAATTAGCGGCCCCTTTGACTTATTTGACTCGTAAGAATGGCAAGTGTATTTGGAGTGAGAAATGCGAGGAGCATTTTCAGGAGTTGAAGAAATGGTTGGTAACCGCTCCTATCCTTGCTATTCCTACGAGTTTAGATAAGTTTGTGATATATAATGATGCATCTTCCAGAGGTCTAAGTTGTGTTCTGATGCAGAATGAGAAGGTGGTGACTTATGCCTCCAGGCAATTGAGGCCCCATGAGAAGAACTACCCCACTCATGGCTTGGAATTGGCTGGTGTGATTTTTGCCTTGAAGATATGGAGACACTATTTATATGGAGTATCATGTGATATTTATACAGATCACAAGAGCCTGAAATATATACTTACTCAGAAGGAGATTAACATGAGGTAAAGGAGATGGTTGGAGTTGCTAAAAGATTATGATGTGAACATCCTTTAGCATCCAGGTAAAGCTAATGTAGTAGCAGATGCACTTAGTCGGAAGAATCATGTTGCATCAGCTTGTTTACTAACTAAACAAGCCAAGTTAAGTAAAGATCTTGAGAGAATGGAGATTGAAATTAGAAGGCATTCTTCCGAAATAAAGATTTGTCAGATTAGCCTACGACCAACTCTATTGGACCAAATCAAGGAGTGCCAGAAGGAAGACAAGGAGCTAAGTGAGATAAGGAAGAAGGTGGAATAAGGAAAATATTCAGACTTTTTGATTCACAATGGTGTTCTGAAGATGGGTAATCGCCTTTGCGTACCCAATGATTGGGAGCTCAAGGATCAGATATTGAGAGAAGCACATCGCACCTCGTATACCCTCCATCCGGGTAGCACCAAGATGTATTGGGATCTTTGACAAAATTTCGGGTGGAACAGCATGAAAGAGGAGGTAGCTGAATTCGTGTCAAAGTGTTTAACATGTCAACAGGTGAAGATTGAACATCAGAAACCATCAAGGCTGTTACAACCTTTGTCCATCCCAGAATGGAAGTGGGATCACATTACTGTGGATTTTGTTACTGGACTACCCCGCTCGGCAAAAGGAGAGGGTGCCATATGGGTGGTAGTTGACCGCCTGACCAAGTCAGCACACTTCATATCCTACAAGATGTCGTATACAATGGAGAAGCTGACCAGCTTATACATTGAAGAGATCGTGAAGCTCTACGGGATTCTCGTATCTATTGTATCAGATCGAGACCCCCGTTTCACCACAAGATTCTGGAAGAGTCAACATCGAGCTTTAGGGACTGGACTAAAGTTCAGCACTTCAGCACATCCTCAGACTGATGGACAATCCGAGAGGATGATACAGACCCTGGAGGACATGCTAAGAGCTTGCACCTTAGATTTCGGAGGCAATTGGGCTACGCACTTGCCGCTAGTAGAGTTTGCCTACAACAATAGCTCCCATTCTAGCATTGGCATGGCACCGTACGAGGCCCTATATGGGAGGCGATGCAGATCCCATATCTGTTGGGAAGAGGCCGGTGACCGTCAACTACTCGGACCTGACATAATCCAAGAGACGACGGAGAAGATCCAAACCATTCGGCAATATATGCGGACGGCACAAAGTAGGCAAAAGAGCTACACAGATCGATGATGCAAGGATTCCAGGTTGGTGATCATGTATTTCTGAAGACTAAACCAATGAAAGGAATATCAAGAGGTGGTAAGAAGTGGAAACTCCGTCCGAGATACCTTGGGCCATTCGAGATTTTGGAGAGGATAGGACCTGTGGCATACCGGCTAGCCTTGCCACTGGAATTGGAGAAGATTCAGAATGTGTTCCACGTCTCCAACCTGAAGAAGTATGTACCAAACCCAGGACACATCATTTTGCACCAAGTCTTGCCCCTGCGGGAGGATCTATCTTACGAAGAACGACCAGTTCAAGTGCTCGACTTCAAGGAGAAGCAGCTGAGAAACAAGTCCATATTGCTAGTTAAAGTATTATAGAACAATTGAGGGGTTGAGGAGGCAACATGGGAACCAGAATCTGAGATGCGAAAAGTATATTTGCATTTATTTTGAAGTTACGTAAAATTTCGGGGACGAAATTTCCTTAAGGGGGGAAGTATGTAACATTGCAAATTCTTTTTTTTCCTTTCGATGATCGGATACCGTTACCAATACCGATCCATGAATTAGTAAATCCTTTCCTTTCTTGTATTCCATATAATCTTCTAGTATGAGGATTCTAACTTAGCTAATTCTCATTTTATGATCAAATGAACTATATCATAGCATGCATATAAACCTAGCATGTACAACTACACCAACCTTGTTTTAAACTTTGATTAGAGATAACCCAATTGTTGAATACCTATTTTGAAACTCTCCAATTATCATATTTATTTATTTTGGTCGGCCATGTTAGTGGGGGGATTTTTGCAATTTAAACCCTCAAAAAGCTCATAATTGCAAGGAGTATGAGCATGGGAAACTAGCAACCCTTCCCATCACTTATTCTTCCAAGAGAGACCCCATCATTTCACTCCTCTCTCTCTCACTTTAAATCTGACCAGCCCTCTAGATAGCAGCACCTCTCCTTCATGCCCTCATTTTCATTCATCTCCTTCACCCTCAAACCCCTTGCTTGCCTTGTAGAAGAAGAGGGAGCTCAAAAATAGTCAAGAAAGGGTCCGTTGAAGTTTGGAAAGGGAGGAAAGAGTGCTCCAAGGTATAAACACTAAAATTTTCCATTCCATCAGGTAGAACTGAGCTAAATCAATAATTATAGTTATATTATACCTATTTGGGACCTTGCATGTAACATTTTAGGGCTTGCATGTCAGTTTTTTGTTGAAACAGAATTTCGTACAGAAATTCCAGCAAGATACCCTCCTAGTAAAAAGGGCATCACTTTCACTATAGATATCCAAATGCAGATATTCTTTATGTTTTAGAAACGAGACATCATTATCTTTCATTTGATACCTTTTTTGTTTAATTCTAAGATCCTTTACTAGTTCTAAACTGTGGTTGAACTCAATGTATGTGTCTGAAACAGTTTGCCTGAGTCATGTTCATTTTAGAGAGCATAACTCTCATTATATACATTGCATGCATGAAATTATTTCTGTTCCCAGAACTAGACTCAATCATCTTTCATATGTGTCAATTATGAGTTAATTTGGACAACATTTGATAAGTCTAATCCTAGTTTTTATGGATTGCATGTGTACTGGCAACTCCAGTCTGCACCCCTTGTGTTATTTTACATGTAACTAGCATTACAAAAATGATAATTTAATAAAACTCATGGCATTTGGAAGCTAATCCATCATTTTACTTGTATGCCAAATATGACCTCATTTATATAATGTTAATTACCCGAAATGAATTAATCATTCCAGATTGCAATCTCCGTTTTTCTGCTGCTGTCTTGACATGAACAGTTTGCTGAGAGCATAACTATTGCTATGTACCATACCTTGACATAAATTTTACATATTCTGTAAGTAGACTCATATTAGAGTCATATGACACTAGTTTCATGCATTTTGAGCATCGATTGCTTCACCATTCATCCATCCCAAACTGCTGCATGTACACTACTTTTGATGTTGTGCATATTATAGGTATTAGATGTAACCATCTAGAGTGTAGCTTATACCATGATAGAAGTTAGAAAATAATGATAATTAAAGAAGTAGTTATTTAGAATCTCATGCATATACATGTATGTGTGTATAGGACAGAGAATCTTGGATTCATTTGTTGGTCCAGAGGAACCAGACATAATCGGTAGGTAACCATTCCCTTGTTTTCTCATACTATTGGATCCTTTTTTCATGCAAATTTGTTCATTGGATTCCTAATCTTTAGTTATGTGAATATCTATATTTGTGATGTTATCGATTGATAATCTTTGCATATTGACCCGTGTCATTGGACACATTTCCTTCTGCATAATAATTACTTGTTTGCCAATATCACTTGATGAGATCACTGTGAAATTGATGCTCGTATAAATATTATCAGTATGATTTTCTTTTTTACTCTATTTCAGTTGACTAATGCCCTCCGTGTTGGTAACATTTCTTTACCCACTCCCAATTTCTTGAGGATCAATTGTTTCTTTCCTTGTGAATATTATGTGTAGGTAACTTTTTATTGTTTCCTCTAAATTCCTTGAGAGTTCGATTGAATACTTTCTTTGAAATTCTGCGAATTAATTTCCCATGCTCAGTTGTATATCTAATCACTTTCATAATATTCCTATTGATTCACTTCATGCGTGGGCTCTTTGTGGATTTTTTAATCGTTGCTACTTCCAATGTTGTTTATTTTGGTTTTATACCGTTGATATCCTCTTAATGATTATAATGTAGCAATTTGACTTGCTTCGATGATTCGACTATTGAGAATGATAGTATTCTTTTCTTCGTTGATGATTGATAGTCTATATTCATGGATTATACTCTGTGTGAAGCAAGCTTCACCGGTGGGTGGTAATAGTAATGGGCCCCGGTGGGGACAAGTGCCTGTGTGAGGACGCTCACCGGTGGGTGTATAAAGGCATGCGTGGTTTATTAATTATCTCATGATTGCGGAGTTTAGAATCCTAAATATTAGACTTTGACTGTTCATTTTGACATGTTATTCAATTTCGATCAATGATCATGATTTAAGTATGGTAACTTCATGTTGATTCCTTCGTTCATTCAAATATCTATGATTATTCTTTTCATTTATCCCCTTAAGTTGTACCTGAGATTATTTTGGTTGCCTATTGAGCCTTAGGCTCACCCCTACTATTTCTGTATGCATTCGCAGGTCATACAGTTGGCGGGGACAAGGGGATCATAGACCCTAACCTTGAAGATTAGCTCCAGAGAAGGATCTTAGTAGGAGTTAATTTGTACTTACTTTTGTAGTACTTTTGGCTTATCAAACATGTACTAATATTGCAGCTATTATCAGACTTGTACTATTTTATGTTCCCTCTAGTTTTCTTCTATTCTGTATACTATGGACTCTGTTGTCAATATTGTGATTCTGGGTGTTGTATATATATCTCCACTGCTTTATTTTCGCCCATCAGTATTGTTATATATTTATATATATTGGAGTGTACGTAAAGATTGAGCAGGTCGATCCTTCTTATTACAGACGGGTCATGCCCAATTTTTATGTGCCTCCTGGAGGGGCGTTACATATCTCCTTTCAGACTCCCTTTCCAATATAACACTCATATCATCCTTGTTTTTGAAAGTAAAATGAAACAATCCAGCTTTAAGCAGACAGATTTCAGGCATAGCAATGTGAGACCACAATTTTTTAGCAAATATTTCCATGGCCTTAAACTTAACGTTTAAACCCAGAACTTTTCCTACTAATGAAAACTGCCAGAGAGAAGAACCTTCATTCCATTCCTCATCATTGAATGATATTGAATTATGATTTTCATTTGGAATGTAATTTGTTGGAAACAGGGCAAATCAAGAGAAATGTGCAATTTTATTCATTAGTATTGGGGTCTATATATACAAGAGGAGTGGTCTCATTCTTCTACTCTATCCGATGTGGGACTAAACAAAGGGGTCTATTCCTATCTAACATAAAGAAATAACTCTCAATACTCCTTCTCAAGATGGGCGAAAGATATCTATTAAGCCCATCTTGTCACACCCTCTAGCTAGGTCTACTGAGCTAAGTCCTTTAGTCAAGCAGTCTGCAGCCTGATCCTTAGTTGGAACATGGCCTAACTCTAGTAGCCCACTGTTCAGCTTCTCTTTGATTAAGAACCTGTCAATCTCGATGTGCTTGGTTCTGTCATGCTGCACTGGGTTGTTGGCAATACTGATAGCTGACTTGTTATCGCACCACAACCTAATCTTGACCCCTTGATCTAGCTTTAGCTCCATCAGCATGCTTTTCAGCCACATCAACTCCGCAACCCCCACGGCCATTGCTCTGTATTCTGCTTTAGCTGTTGATCTTGCCACCATAAATTGCTTCTTGCTTTTCCAAGAGACTAAGTTGCCTCCTACAAATATGCAGTACCCTGAGCTAGACCTCCTATCATCTCCGCAGCTAGCCCAATCTGAGTCACAGTAGCCCTCAATGTTCACATGGTCACTCCTCCTAAATATCAGCCCTTTGCCAGGGGCACCATTCAGATACTTCAGGATCTGATATACTGCATTCATATGACCCTTCCT
This sequence comes from Asparagus setaceus, assembly GCA_012295165.1. Classification (NCBI taxonomy): domain Eukaryota; kingdom Viridiplantae; phylum Streptophyta; class Magnoliopsida; order Asparagales; family Asparagaceae; genus Asparagus; species Asparagus setaceus. The sequence continues at coordinate 13,137,362 of CM022703.1, read as the reverse complement.
CGGGTCATGCATGTAGCGGCTCACCACGCTCACCGCAAATGAAATATCTGGACGTGTGTGACTCAGATAGATCAACCTACCAACCAGCCTCTGATATCTCTCACGATCAACGGTTCTCCTACCTCGACAATCGGCTTGAACCTCGATCGATCGGTGTAGTAGCGATTTGCACCCCAACATTCTGTCTGCAAGAAGATCTAGTGCATACTTCCTGCGGGAAGAACAATCTCCTCCGGCTCCATGAGCTATCTCTATTCCAAGAAAGTATCGGTGACCCGGATCCTTCACTTCAAATTCTTTGCTCAATCTCACCTTGGTGGGCAATCTCTTTCTCATCATCCCTGTGATGATCATGTAATCTACATACACCGAAGCATAGTGATGTGGCCCCACTTCTTGAAGAATACGGTATGGTCGGCATTGATGCGCTTGTATCCCATACCAACCATAGCCCTCTGAACTGTCGAACCATGCTCGGAGCTATCTGAGAGACTTCTTGACTGCGGACTTTATCCTTTATGCGTCACGTGCCAAATCTGGTGGTATCTCCATAAACACCTCCTCCACTAGATCCCCATGAAGAAACGCATTCTTCACGCCTAGTTGGTGTAGTTTCCATCCACTATTTCTTTGCGAGAGATCGGTGTCGAACGGTGCTCATCTTCGCCACTGGTGCAAAAGTCTCATCGTAGTCAATGCCGTATGTCTGGCTGTACCCTTTTGCCACCAGTCGTGCCTTGTAGCGTTCAACCTGCCCTTCTGGATTCTACTTCACAGTAAACAGCCATTTGCATCCCACTGCTCTTTTTCCTGCTGGCAATGTCACCAACTCCCATGTGTGGTTCTTCTCGAGAGCCCCTAGCTCCTCGTGCATGGCTGCCTTCCACTTTGGGTCCTTCTTAGCAGCCTGCCAGTTGTTAGGTATAGTAACAGAATCTAATGATGTAATGAATGCTCCATGTGAAGGGGATATGTTGGAATAGGAAATAAATTGAGCAAGATCCCAACCATATCTTTCAGGAGGATTACCCGCATTCTGCAGTAGTCCCCTTCTGATTTCTTGGTGTGGCGGAGGGGTAGCAGTAGAAGAAATGATATCACCTGAAGTGGAGGATGGTGTAGATTTCTCAAGAGTTGGAGCAGAGCGGGACGAGGGACTGTGCACTGGCACTGTAGGCATCTCTGGCACTGTAGGCACTTCTGACTGCTCCCCCCTCCTTCTGTATGTATGTAACTCCCCCTGAGCTATAGGCAACTCCCCCTGAGCTGTAGGCTTAGCACCCCTTGTCTCCTCCTCCTCCCCTTCGTCTTCATCGTCCTGCTCCTCTGAGTAAGGGACCGAAATTGGGATTGACCCCATTGAGCTCTCACCATTCTCCCCCTCTCGCCTCATACCTCCAGTATCGGGCGAGTCTCCAAAGGGTGAAGTTACCCCCAATGTGTAGTATGGCTCGAGCTCTCGAAACCGCACATCCATATTGACAAGCAGCCTTTTTTCCACTGGGCTCCAACAGACATACCCTTTCTGTGTGCCAGAGTATCCCACGAACATACACTTCACAGTCCTGGGGTCCAGTTTCCCAACAGATGGTCTGTTGTCCTTCACAAAACACACACAGCCAAACACCTTCAATGGTAGGGTCCCCCCGTTGTCTCCCTTCAGTGTCTCACGCGGAGATTTTCATTTCAATACACTCGAAGGCATCCTATTGATTAAGTGAGCAGCCGTCAAAACTGCTTGTCCCCATAATATTTTTGGGACATTCATTGCCATCATCATACTCCTAGCAACTTCTAGGAGATGTCTATTCTTCCTCTCTGCTATCCCATTCTGAGCTGGGGTGTATGTGCATGTAGTCTGGTGTTGTATCCCTTGAGCTGACAGATACTCCCCAAATATTCTGTTGGTGTACTCTGTCCCATTATCTGACCTCAACACCTTTACCACTGCACCATACTGAGTCTGGATGTGCCTATGAAAGTCTTTGAAACAACCAACTACATCATTCTTATTTTTCATCAGGTACACCCAAGTGACTCTAGAAAAATAATTAATAAATGTAATAAAATACTTGCATCCACTTATAGAATTTATTGGACAAGGTCCCCATACGTCAGAATGTATCACCGCAAAATTACAGGAACTCCTATTACCCGAACTGACATAAGAGCTTCTAGTAAGCTTCCCAAATTCACAAGCATCACACTGAAGCTTCTGTTGATTTGCTTTCTGAAATAAGGTTGGATACATTTTACCCAGAATACTAAATGAAGGATGTCCCATCCATTTATGATGTAGCATCAACTCATCCTCTGCGCACACCTCAGTTCCTCCTGCTCCCGTCCTCTCAACCATAGATGTCAGCGCTGAGTCCATCCCTTCACGGTCCAGGTACCACAGCCCGTTACGCCATGTGCCAGTCCCAAGTCTTCGCCCTGTCCCCTTCTCCTGAAAGATCACCTTAGGAATATCGAATGAAACAATACATTTCAGTTGAAGGATAATGGCACTAATGGATAACAAGCTAACAGGAAATGAAGGAGCATGCAAAATATTAGATAGTGTTACAGAACCTGTACAATTAACAGTGCCCTTACCGACCACGGCTGTCTTTGTACCATCCGCACTGATACTCGGCTCGCCGGTGAGTATAAGACGAGAACTCACTGGCATTGCCAGTTACATGTCTGGATGCTCCAGAATCCATTATCCAGTCTGTGGATCTAGTGGCAACCATGGATGCAAGGACATGTGTGTCGTTCATACCTTTGTTTGGGTGTGTGCGAAAAGCGTAATTGGCATAGTCTCCTCCAGAGAAAGCAGTAGATACACCCTCGGACCGCGTCGTCACGCTTTCACTTTTTTCCTCGGTCGCCAAGAGATCGATCCTCCTCAGTAAAAGTCATCTCAGCTTCTTCCTCCTCCTCTGCCACCGACAGATTCGCCCGATGGCCTCCTCTTCCACCTCGCCGGCCTCGGCGGCGTGACCACGACTTTCGACTGTCCACGTCCACCCAATTCCTCTTCTTGGATGGCTTAGAACACATCTGCCTCAGATGCCCTACCTCTCCGCAGTTAAAGCACTGCCTAGTCTCCCCTCTGAATCCAGTGTTACCTGGGTTTGAGATCACCAGTGCTGACTTCTCCCCCGAAAGTCCACCTATCCCAGCCTGTAGTCTGATACGACTCTCTTCCTGTATCATGGCCGAGACTGCCTCCTCCAGAGATGAAATCTTCGTCTGGGCTAGTAGCATCGCCGTCCTCTGCTCAAATGATGGAGCCAAGCCCCAGAGGAATAGCATGGTCCTCTTCTGCAAAGAGGCCCCGCGCTCCTTGCACTCAGGGTCCTTACAACTTGCTAAGGATGAGAAGTGATCGTGATCCAGCCACAAGCGCTCCAGTTCCGTGACATACTCTTGTACAGTCCTCTCTCCCTGGATTGTAGCATTGATCTCCTTTTCGATCTGGAATACCCTCAGGTTATTCCCCACCCCATCATAGGTCCTTCTCAGCTTCTCCCAGACATCCTGCACCTTTCCAAGACCATCTATCGTGGCTGCAATTGGCTGGACTACAGAATTGAGAAGCCAGATATACACCAACATATGAGTGAACTTCCACTCATCTCTTCCTGCGGAGCCCTCAGCCGGTTCAGTCTTCTCTCCCGTCAGATATCCCTCCAGGTTCCTCCCTGCAAGGGTATATCTCACCCGGCGCGACCAACTCAGATATGTCGCTAGCCCTTCGAGCTTCCGCGTCGATGGGTGGAAGCTCCACCTTCTTGTCGCGGTGGCTTTGTTGAGCCCTCTCCGTTGTCATCCTCATGAACGCATCATAGTTGAAACATCCTCGGGTTCGGCTTCTTGATGAGTTACGCCATCGAGTTTGTGCTGTCTCCATCGATCTAATTTGTATTCGGTTCCCTCACACCGATCCCACAAATCTAGATCCCACACCCAGCCTTCAACTTTCCTCGTCTCCAAACATCACCCTCTTCTCATCATCCACCTTGCCCCGTTCATCTCATCTCCTCAACATGAGGGGGCTACGATCAAGGGAATTATTTCACGAAGGAAATAATCGTCAATGTGAGTGAAATCGACTAAGCGAAATCACCACTCTTCTCAGGATCAAAGCAAGGTTTGATCCAGAGGGGTCAAGTCCAGAGAGAATTATTTCACGAAGGAAATAATCGCCAAAGGGAATTATTTCACGAAGGAAATAATCGCCAAAGGATGAAGACGACGAAGTGACGGCGGTGATGAACAGTGTTCGGCGGCGGTGAACAGTGATGTTTTTTTTTTTGCTAGGGTTTTGGAGGCTCTGATACCATGTTAGAAACAGGGCAAATAAAGAGAAAGGTGCAATTTTATTCATTAGTATTGGGGTCTATATATACAAGAGGAGTGTTCTCATTCTTCTACTCTATCCGATGTGGGACTAAACAAAGGGTTCTATTCCTATCTAATATAAAGAAATAACTCTCAACATAATTTAAATTTAGCCCACAACCAGCTTTTCTATTGTCAGCAAAAAAACTGATCTAGCTCTTGCCCTGTTTAGGACGAATTGGATCTGCACAGTTACTAACTAGAGGGGGGAAATCCAGACTTGCTCCATTTGAAGATTTAGAATCTATATTTTCCTTAGTTCCCCCATTCAGTTCATCATTAATAACAGCATTTTGAACAATATTTATTTTATTTCCAGCATTAATAACAGAATTTTGAATAGTATTCAATGTAACAGTATCATCTCCTCAACTTAAGACAGGGCAACTTAGATCAGGAATCGAAGATATGGAAACTGGAGAAATAGGAGATTCCACTTCTAGATCACAATCATCAACCCACGAAACCCTAGCCAAAGAACTAGATGCAGTTAGGGGAAAGGGTGACTTACTGAGGATACGAGCTTGCACTCCCGTTGCTAGGAGAGTGGATTTGGAAGACCCAGGATCCAATTGAGGTGAGGGAGCAGCTAAGATATCGGCCATCAGTTTCTTCAATTTCTCCCCCTTTGGTCCAGTTGAACCCATTCCATTAGTGCTCAATCTATCCTCATCCAAATTTGTATAATTAGGATCAGTAGGCGAACACATGCTTGAATTTGAAGCTCGGAGACCAACACTTAAGATCTTCTTCACACTAGTTTTCTTCTTCTTCCCCATCGAATACTCAGCGGAGGTGCAAGTTAGCAAAGCCAAGATCGATTTCTAGCTTGCGCCATTAGGACCGCCACTTGAAAGCAAAAAAAACTAGTGATAAAATTCTTAATGATAATGAAAAATTATTATTTGGAAAAGTATATTTTGAAGGCCAAATTTTTCTAAAGTTAGATCACATAACAAATTACTCTGAAAGTAAGTTAAAGGTGAAAACGGATATACATGCAACGCACCTACACCACTTGTTAAAACATATAGTTATACACTCGATTCTCATTAAAAATGAAAATTTGATACAGCTAAATAAGTTTTTATGTGGACAAAGAGATTTTAATCTCATGAGTATAGCCTGAGCCTGTTTCGTAGCATAGAGTGCAAAATGCGACTGTTTAAGGGCCCATACATAATTTAGTCCCACTAATTTTGGTTTTAATCTAAAATGGGCAAAATATACGTGGCCGCTAGTGTTGATTGCTAGGACTTCGTCTTGGTTATAGTTGTATGGGCCAGATTGCAGGCATTCGTCAACAACCAGAGGTTTTAGAGCTGTCACCAAAAAGAACGGAGAGCCGTGGGATTTCTTATTTAAAGTTTCCGAAATTCTTCGGGTGGTATATTGCTGGGATCTTCTTGTTAAGGCCCCAGCCTTTTCCCTTAAAAAAAAAAAAAATCCAGTTCCCGACCTTCGGGAGGGAATAGAAATTGAGGGCGTCTATGGACGAAAGTTCTAATCTTTTTACGCCTACAAAATTTCTTTTCACTATTGTTATTTCCATCTCTATTTTGATCCTCTGGATTTTCTGTATATTGAGGAAAAGGCGCCTTAAAAGAAGACTTGCTCGATGCTGCTGCAACCTTCTCACCACCTCCGTCCTTCATGCTCCCCAGCAGGCCTTTCCTCCCATGTATATCGCAATTCCCATTTCTATTGTGGTGGAGGGAGGGAGGGAGGGTCGAGGTGGTCATATGCAGGGTGAAGGTGGTCATATGGAAGGTCGAGGTAGTCATATGCAGGGTCGAGGTGGTCATATGCCCATGCTCCAGCACTATGAAACCTGAGATCGTGGTCAAGATAAATGGAAGAAGTCCTCGCAAGGTTCATTTTTCTTTATGCAAATCATGCATGTTAGACCTATGAAATAAAAAAGAAAAATGTTGATGAGGTCCTCTCATTTTTATTTTCTGCATAAATTTGGTTGTATGATTTGGTTCAAATATAATTAATATCATTATCTGGTTTCAAATACAGTATGTGCAAGTTGTGCAACACAATATTGCGACATAAATTTTGTAGAGCATAGTGTTTATTTCAATTGTTGACGTGAATTCTAGACTAACGATCTGATTGTAGGCCAGAGATGAACAACTTCTCGGCGATTATAAATTAGATGCAGTTTTTGCGTAAATTTAACTGAATATCGTATTCATGAGCCAGTATTTTTTTCCCTCGTGAGTGTTTCAAGCTTTTGTTTGATGCATCAATTGATCATCAAGATTCAACAGCTGCAGCCAGCAGCAGCCATATCAATTTTTCAGGTGTTAATTTATAACATTTATTATGTTACTTCTAGTTTGATGGTTACTACCACCCTTTGCTGGAAAGGTAAACTCACTCCAACAACATTAAATATATATACATACTTATTTTATGACACTTATAAAAATTTTGTTTTACTTGTAAAAGATGAAACAGAAGTGGCACAAATTAAAAGTGTGCAAGTTACCGACGATTTTTCTGTGATTGGATACAAAAGTAATATAAATTAATTTTAGAAAACCCCTCAACTGATCATTATTTAAGTCAAATAGTTTCTCCCACTTTTCAAACTCATCAATTGAACACTCCTATTGTTCTTTCTGGTATTTTTCAGCTTATGGATGGCTAACAGTGTTAATCACAAAAATTTAATAACCTTTGTGCCCCTTAATTAATTACACCAAAATTACTATACCCTTTTTTTCATTCTATTGTTTGACGCCTTTTCTTCTCTAATCACAAACTCCCAAAAAAAAAAAAAAAAGAAGAATTTTGTCCCCGGTGAAGTCCTCTTCAAATAGTCAGACTTAGCACAGGCTCATGTTTATGATTGACTTTGGAGGTTTTGAAGATCAGCGTGTTTGATTTATTTTGCAGTAAGTTAAAATTCCTAATTGTTCCTTTTAAAATATTCAGAAAACAGAATCTTGACCTCATACAATTAATTAAGTTGTTAATCTCCAGAACCTTGTGAAAATGCAGATTATATTATGAAAGATCAAAACAAATATTAGAAATAATTGTTAGATTCTTTTTCATGTCAGTTCTGAAAGATGATCATTAAGATTCTACTTGCATTTTGTTAATTTCTAGATATTATATTGTCTAGTTTTCATGAACTTATTAGCTTGAAAAATGTGTTGCTCATTAATTAACAGGGAATGTGATGATCACTACCTAAGATTCGCGAACTAATTAGCTTTAGTTTCTCTTGGGCAATTCGATATGATATTACCTGTTATCATTGTTCAGGCTTGTTTGTTCTGAGATAAGGTTTCTGCTCAAAAAATTTTGAGCACTTTGAATACTATTTATGTAGCTTATTTGATGTGCTTCCGGCAATTAATTTGTTTTGAGAATACTCTATGATGGACGAGTATGCGATCTCTATTGGAGCTGGATGTTGTCGGTTTGTTTGATGATTTTTGAGATTTTGGTCTCAGATTTTTCTCTGCGGAGGCATCAGCTCATGATGAGTGTGTTCTTGGGGCTTTTGATGGATTCTATTACAATTGATGACAAATAGAGATTTGTTTGATAAGTCAAATGTTAAGTGTGCCTATTGAGGATTAACTCCTGAGATCGGTTGTTGTAAAGTCAGTGAGATATTTGTCCATATTTTCTTTTCTAGCTCTGGAAAAGTTTTATTCTTATTTGTAATTGAAATTTACACTTGCCTTTGGTAGTTAGGTAAATGAGTGTGCACAACTATTTGCAGTGACTAACGCTGATGGTGGCAGTGAGAAATGTCTTATTTTCTCACATATATATGCGCTCTTTTTGGCATTGTATTAATGCTTCATTTTCAAAAATGCTGGAAATCTTGTTTAAATAAATAAATGCCCGCGTTGCAGCTTGAATGTGTTTAGGCGTCCTTATTTTGTATTATACATTAACTTATTAGCTACAGTTTCTCTTAGGCAATTTTAATATGATATTACTTGCTATCATTGTTCAGGATTATTTGCTCCAAGAGTTTTTGCTTGAAAATTCTTGAGCTCTTTGAATTCTTAGTTATATATATATAGCTTGTTTCTGCTATGCATGCAAGTTGAACTTTTAGGGCCTGTTTGGCAAGCTGATAGAGATCAGGCCAGCCCAATTTTATTTTTTAACTAGGCCAGAATTGAACAAGGTAGGAGGTGGTTCAATTCTAATCTTCTAGCTTATTTGCCCGAGAGTTTTTGCTTGAAAGTTTTTGGGCTCTTTGAATTTTAGTTATATAGCTTTATTATGCTATGTATGCAAGTTGAACTTTTAGGGCATGTTTAGCAACCTGATAAAAATTAGACCAACCCAACTTTATTTTTTAACCAGGCCAGAATTGAACTAGGAAGGGGTGGTTCAATTATAGCGTTGTTAAGAGGCTAAAAAATAAACTAAAATAAGTTGGATCAGTTCTTACATAACTTTTTCCTAACACAAAAGTATACTAAAATTAGGCTAGGTTTGAACCTGACCCAATTTTAATGGTTTGCCAAACAGGCTCTTACATATCACTTGTAGTCACTAGTTAAGCAAAATTGACCCACATGCTGCTGCGGCATTAGGATGAAAAAAAGCTAAATTAATATGATTTGAGGATTTGATTTAAAAATAATGTGTATCTAATCATTTAGAACAACATATATCAAATTTATAACCAAGAATAACAACTTACAGTGGACATAAAAATTTTTGAAATACAAAGTCAATTTAAAATATTTCGATTAAGTACTTTGAGTCTAAGAGTAATTTTGAAAGTGGGTAGGTTTAAGAATAAATGTTGGTGAAGGTTTTATAGGGGAAAAAACTCGTTTTTGGAAAGTGGGTTAGTTTAAATATATTTTTTTGGGGAGGGTATGACTTTAGGTTGTAGGCAAAAAACTCATATCTGATTCGCAATGTCACAAATGGTTTACATTTGGTTTAAAAATACAATGTGTGCCTAACCATTTAAATAAAAATATAGAAAGTTAAAGCAAAATATGTAACTTACTCTATATATCAAATTGATGACACACAACTTGAATATAGAATTAATGATTTTGAGTATTGTGGATTTAAGAGTGATTTTGAAAGTGGATGGTTTTAAAATAAATGAGGGTAAAAGTTTGGGTTTATATGTAAAACCTACGTTTGGTAAAATTTGGGTTTATATCACATCTACATTTCACAATTCCAAGAGATTAGTGTGGAAAAAAAATTTATATGGTATATCAAATAGTTGAATACAAAGTGGACATAGAAATAAATAGCAGTATTTGGGTCTAAAAATAACTTTGAATGTGGTTGAATTTAAAAATAAGTAGGGGTAAAACTTTGATTTATAGATAAAAGAACTTTTTATAGACTGAGTGGTTACAAGAACAAATAGAGTAAAACTTTGAGTGAAATGCTTTTGGCTAAATGTTGATTTATAAGTGAATGGGTTTCAAAATAAATGGGAGTAAAACTTTGGGTTTATAGGGAAAAGAGTTTTCTTGAGGTGGGTATGGAGATAAATACAATACCTTGCTAATCTATAGAGGAACTTCCTTTTAACTTATCGATAAATAGTAATAGTAGATACATAATGATAATACTAAGCTATTGGGTGCACTGTAGCTTGGGAACAGTAGTGAGCCCAATAGCTTTAGTATATAGATAAATTTGTATGGTTTCTATTGAGAATGAGAGAGAATAAATGTGTGTGGTTTCTATTCGGAGGTGGGCATGTGTTTTTTTCTCCTTTTTTTTGGGTGGGGGGGGGGGGGAATGGTGCAAGGTTATGCATTAAAAAAGTTTCTGTGACTGATTTTGGGAGCAGAGGGTTCTGTTTTCACCGCTCCCCTATTTTGGATTCTATATGTATGCTCTTGTAAAGAGAAATCAGTGAGCCATATCATTTCTATCCAAACTAGGTGTGATTAAATTTGTTACCTCAAATTGGGGTGTAACTAAGGGGAAGTGAACTCCCTTCCCTTCCCTTCTCTTCTTTCACCTAGTTTCATTTAACTTCCCTTAACCTTATTGAAATCCAAACACGCCCTGTAGATGGTGAACTGATGAGTTAGAAATTTAGAGAAGATTATTTGACTTTAGTGATTAGTTGAGGGATAGTATTTATTATATGAATATCCTAAGGCCGTGTTTGGACTGGGAATTATTTTCAGGTAATAGCCCTTTATCTTTTAAAATGAAATAGTTGGTGTTTGGTTCAAAATTTTAGGAGGGATTAGGTTGGACTAATTAGTCCTTTAAATTGAAATAACCCAGTGATTTTGGACTAAATAAAGGAGGGGAAGGGGCTGTTATTATAGTATTGGTATTATTACTCCATTGGGATTATACCTAAAATGACCATATTACTCCTTAACATTTCAACATAAAAAAAAACTAGGATTTTTTATTATTTCTTTCACCCACGTTCTCTTTGTAGCATTTTATTTCTCCCTCCCTCCCTCCCTCCCTCCCTCCATCTCTCATCCTCTCATGCATCTTTCTGAATCATTTCTCGTCATCTCTCTCTCTCTATACATTCTTAATCCTCTCATGCATTTCTCTGAATCCTCTCCCGTCATCTCTCCCAAATATATGCGAGAACATATGATTGAAGCATAAAACTATTTGCATCTAAAATAAATGGGAAGAAATCTATCTCAAATAATAAAAAACTATCGGTTCACTATAATATTAATAAAAAATTATGTCTAACATAATTGAGAAGAAAGTCAAATACCCAAAGCTCGAGGTTATTTTGTTTGTTACACCATTAAGAAGCTATAATTCACTCTTGGTAGGAAGAATAACGTTTTTGACATTTACCGTTATTATACACCTTTACAATGACAAGTTCTAAACATACCATTGGTATTAGATGTGTTAATAACAAATGGAGCCAAATAAATTATTAAAATTTAACTTACTATAGTCTCCTGGATTAATATATTCCAAGATTATAGTGAGTTAAATTAGTTCCGAGATGTGATAATTAATATAAAACTATAATCATCGATCTTCACCATAACTTTGGAGTTTTGGTGTAATAGTTAGAGAGACTAAATTTAAGATGGTATCAGAGCAACCCAGTTTCAAATCCCACTGGCCACGAATTTAAAGCGGATTTTCTAAAAATTGACACCGTTGCGTGAGTCCAGGTTTCAACCCATAAAAAAAGGGCGTTCAACCTGCGGAGGCATGTTAGAATTAATATAAAAGTATAATCCTCGATCTTCACCATAACTTTGGAGTTTTGGTGTAATGGTTAGAAGGACTAAATTTAAGACAGGAGAAAACAAATCTCTAATCCAAATATGGCCTAAAGGAAAATCAAATGAGAAAAAACTCTCCACAGCTAGACACGTCAACTTCTCTCTTCTCAATTTTTTTTACGCATGTCTCTTTCTATAAACCGTATATCTATCTCCAAATGCTACCTTAGCCGTCAATATCAATCAATGCATTTGATAAGAAAAAAAATTTGCAAATCAATATTAATGTGTAAAGCACCCACTATTTCTTACCTAAATTTTTTCCTGTGAAAATATATATTCAGTTACCAAATCGTTACTTGCCTAATATTTGAGTTACCAAAATTCAAACGAGAAAGTGAAAGAATGTTACATAGTTAAGTTTAAAATTATAATTAATTAGATACATTTGGATTTTCTGGGATTGTAGCATCTGTTCGTTTCTACTTATCTTCCCTAAAAATTTCCGCCTAAAAAGATTTCCGTAGGAAAAGATAATTTTGTTTCTTAAAACTGACGTAAAAACCGAACAGCCTCCTCTCTTCTCTCTCTACATGTTTATATTAACCCGAACACCAGCCAGGATCAACAGTAAATCTTTTTCTTTCTCACGCCATTGATTCGTCTTCATCCCTGTCGTCTACTCTTCCCTATCTGCTCTTCTCTTTCTTTGCCCCCTCTCCTCTTCAATTTTTCCTCTTCGCATTTCCGGGAGAAATGTTTTGTAAGATCATGGATCTTTCCCCACTTATTATTGAGGTAATCTGCTTATTCTCTTTGTTCTTTTTTACACCCGAGGTAATTTGCTTACTCCCTTAGTTTTTGCTTTTTTTTTTATTTATTTGGAGGGTCCTTTGTTCTTTATTATTAAACCTTATATTTGATGTTAATATTCTTTTAGCATTTTGTACTCTCGCTAAAGTTTCTAGGCCCTCTTTTTTAATGAAAAACATTCCCATAGTATTTGATAAGTGCTCTAATTAAAAAGAGGTTCTAAGTGCAAATACAGCTTCTTTTCCTGAATGGTGATTTCGACTAACTAAAATCATATACGTTAACCAGATTTCTCTCAACTCTACTTCTTAATTAGATATTAGTTTTGTCCCTAGGTTTCTCTAAGAGACTTAGAGAATGTTGAGTATAATTTTAAATATCTTCGTACACTTGGCTATCTATTATGAGAAGATGATTCTTAAATTTTAATTTAACTATATTTAGTATACACAAGCTAATCAGTAGCGGAAAAATAATCATTGCACATTATTTTTGGATTTAAGTTGTTTTGCAGCATCCAAAGACAGTGCATGGTTTGGAATTTGCGGGTCCACTTCAAGTAAAATTTTTGGCGAATTTATATTCTTATTGACGTTATTAAATTTTTTATTTTTAATTATCTTCTAGCAACTACAATTCTTTATTAATTTATGTTGTACTTTGTAATTAAATGTTTTTGTTTTGATGGTTTTCTCTTTCTTAGTTGTCATGTTTAATCACTCAAAACCTGTAGCTCATGTCATGTGCATGCAAAACTCAAATTAGTCAATTAACTATGTCTAAGTAGTTTGATTATTTTATATGGTTAATTTCATAAAATCCCTCTAAAAGTAGTTTGATTATTTTATATGGTTAATTTCATAAAATCCCTCTAACTTTGGGGGTTTCTTACATTACCTCCTAAACTTTGTATACGTCACATAAGCCCCCTAAACTTTGAATCTCCTGAACTTTGAACTTCTCTCATCGGATCCCCTACATGTAAATTTGCTAATAAATAAAATTAATTTGAGAGAAAAATCTAAAAATTTAGCTGAAGGAGTATTTTTCATGTGATTTTTTATTGTTTTATTTAATTATTATGAATTTCTTTTAAATTATTAAAATAACTATTTTTTTGGATCTAAAGTCAGGCATATATCCATTGGGTTAGTTGCACACAGGTTCCTTCGATAAGCAAACTGCATAGAAGGAAGCAAAAACAAGTTAGAAAATATTATGCCGACTAAACCACCAACTCGACTTGGATATGTCAACTTTTTGAAGGCCGAGACGAAAGGCATCACTTCTCGTCCCCCTAAAGAGTCGAGATGAAAGGTGTCACTTTTCATCCTCTTCAAAGGCCGAGTCGAAAGATGATGACTGGTGAACCTCACTGAAATGAAGGTCACTCAAATCAAACTGGCGAACATCAGCTCAAGCGAAGGTCACTCAAAACAGACTGGCGTACATCGCTCAAGCGAAGGTCGCTCAAATTAAACTGGTGAACCTCGCTCAAGTGAAGGTCGCTCAAGTCAGAATGACGAATCTCTCTCAGACGAAGGTCGATCAAACTAAATTATGACCCCTGCCCAAATGAAGTTCACTTCAGAAGCCTAAAAGGCTAACAGCAACGAGTTTCGCCTGAGAAGTGAAGCTCGCCGCATTAAGCGCCATTAATGGCCGCTAATAGAACTTTGTTGTCGCTGATAGAAGTTCATCGATGAGACCACAAGTGGTCATAAAATTCACGCCTTTGGAAGTGAATAAGCTTTAAATGCCCAAAGGCACTATTTAAAGTCTGATTGGGGCTAAATTTTGATGGATCCGACGATCACCATAGGTGAATTTGAAGCTTACCCACGGCCATCTCCAACTGCGTCGGCGTGTCTTTCACTCTTGGCTAACGAGGCCCCCTATTAGCACCTCTTCCTCTTGAGATTGCACGACAAGGAGCCATTGAAGATTGATCTTGAGATCTTTTGGGTTCAAAGAAAGCTAGGGTTTTTGAAAATGAAAGTGAAGAAGAAAAGAGGTAAACAACTCTATTTATAGTCTGACTCTGAACTTTGCTGAGGATTTTCACCCTTAACTTCGCTGAAAATCACACTCTGAGTTTCACCAAAGATTCTCATCTTGGACTACACCGAGAATCTCGCTTTGGCTGAACTTCGCCACAATCTTAGGCGTAGAAATCGAGGATTCAAAATTTTAAGTCCTCATGCTGTGCCCCGCCTAACCAACTTATTGAGCTTCACCCAGCCGACTGTTTCATAAGATAAGTAAATGAACTTCGCCCCATTCAGTTGGGCAGTGAAGCGAACTTCATTAGAATGATACAGTGAATTTCACTAAGTCTCAACATTGAGAAAATTCTAACTCAATTTATTTAATACCCTACTTGGCAAACTTTAGTTCGATTCTCGCTGACATAAGGAAGCCTGAGGTTCACTTCCAACACAATGACTCCATGTAGAGTTCAAGTTCACCGCAGGAGTAAAATTCATATAGATCAAACACACTAAGATGGACAATTTCAGGAAAAATTTTATTTTTATTGATTGAAGACTCTACTACATAAAGGCGACATTCAGACTATCAAGTAACAGGGATGATGAGTATTTGTTGCTATTTGCAACTACCCTATACTCCTAACTATGGGTAATGTGATGACTGAGGAACATACACGAGTTGCACTAAGCTATAGCCCCTATTCCTCCGATCTCATAAAACTTAGTGATCTAAACTTTTCCCCATGTAGAAAAAACTAACTCCTACTTACTCCTCCCTAGACCCTATACCAGGAGAGGAGAAGAAAGATGTTCAACAAGAACTACCTCTATTCCTCTAAGTGAGGCATATCAATAGGAAGAAGCACGTTCTGGCACAAAAATTTGACGTCGGGCCTGAGACAATTGCATGACATCTAATTATGTTTTAGGTTCACATTTGTGAAACCTAATAACTGTCAGCGTCCTCGCTAGTGGAGCTCCAATGATCCTTCTTCAACCGCCATCTTAGTCATCGAATGGTCTTACATAGAGCGTGGCACTTGAAGTTGCAAGCATCTTTATCGCGATTCAACTCACCCCAGGCTCTTGACCGATTCTAGACGATCTGCTTGAGTTTGGCCTTCTCGACCGATAGCAAATCTGCCAGTCGGTGAAGTATGCCGAGTTCATCTGCTTGGTTACCCCCTACTCGGGCGAGCTACTGTTAGAGTTATTTTATTTCAGCTCCTCTATTAAGGAGCATCTTCGATCTAAGTGATGGAGGCTTAGACATGGAGAATATAAAGATGGAGATGACGATGAAGAATTTGGAAGAGAAATGGTGTTATTTATTGCATTCTCCAAATCCAAACTTCTAAGAAAATCACATCTTTTAAGATTTGATTGGACCGGACAAAGAGGCTAAATCATAGCCTAAAACTCAGTCAAATCTACAGCGAATCTCGTGAATCTTCAATCAAGAGATCCGAGCCATAGATCACAGTGCTAATCCAAAGGCGTAATCTTAATGACCTTCGCTAGTTAGTGAATGTCAATAATTGATGAACTTCGCCCACATAGCCCAGAGAAAGGCGAAACTCGATATGAACTTCGCCAATTTCTTAACTTCGTTTATTTCTTAACTTCGCCCTAACCATAGAGAGGGCGAACTTCTTTCCAAACACAGAATTAGATGAGTACAAGCATCATTGAGCCTTCAATACAAGTCTACAACAAAGGAAACTGCGTTCAACAGTACATCTCTGGCAACCGAGTAGATTGAAGATAATTTTCAACCCAAACAAGACAACTCGAGCTACGTTCAACAATACACCTCAACTTATTACCCAAAGTATTTAAATCTCTATTATAAGTTAAATGCAGGATCTTGAAAACTTTACGTAGGGCCGGGGGAGGCTTATAGACGGTTAAAATATATTTCATTCAGGCTAATGTCCAGCTTGGGTCCAAGAAATGAACGCCTATGGGTTAAACGCTTCAAATGGGCTTAAACTCAAACCCACAACAAGCTGTAGCGAAGTTCGCTTAACAAAGCATGCGAACTTCACCACACAACTCATCTCGACCAGACCGAGTCAAGAGTGGGTTGACTCCCAATTTAGACTTCAAGCCAAGTCAGGAAGCGTCATTAGTTGGTCTAATCATGAGTCGAATTCAGTACTAAATTCAAACTCGCAGACGAAGTTTTCTAACCAACAAACTTTGCTCATAGCAACCCAAGTGGGCCACGTCATCCACGATTTCGAAGAACGCTCACCCACGTCTAAGATAGCCTCGCGCAAATGTCATCAACGAGCTTCGCCAAATCAGTGAACTTCATCAATCAACTGTTTGAGAGCATTTTCAAGGGGATAACCGCCTCCCCACTATCTCCTATCTTGATGGCCACTTAACCCACCATTTAGAGGTCATTAACTCTCTCTCTCTCTCTCTTAGTATATAAGAGGAGGAGGAGATTGTTCATTTGACACACAAGAAGAGATCACGAGACTACACACTTGTGATTTTCTTGCGCTTTGGTTCTAAGAGAAGACTGAATTATCTTCCAAACAACAAAATCTTCATCAACAATGTAAGACCCATCATCTTAGTCGGACCATCAACAGAGTACAAGATCGACGCTCCATCGGTTCACAGAAAAGAACACGAGAAAATATAAATTTTTCTTTATTTTGTTGAAATCTTTTTATTGCAATTTGTATCAACTGCAATACAAAAGATCCAAAACAATACATCGGAGCAATATTATCGTTGTGATTATACACGGCCTGACCTTTCTCCGACGCCGATAGAGTGAACGCCCGAGGGATGTCGAACTTATCATAATAAGTTTCTAGCAACGTTGACTGCACTTTTGAGTGGAGCTTTTAGAGGTGATTGATCCAAGCCTTGTTTTGAGCATCTGAAAATGAAGATTGCATTGATGTGAAGATCACCGGAGAAGAACAAAAAAGATGGTCGGAAATTGCTCAGATTGTAGAAGCAAATTCGAGGGTTTCAAGGGCAAGTAAAATTTCTCCATCTAAGAACGGCCATATATATAGGCAAAATGGTCGACACGCGTCAATATCCTAAAGGTACATGCGCCTATCAAGGGACTGTTGGACGGATCCCTACAAAATCAAGGTGACTGCTCAATAACCAAAGTGCTATTCACTTTAACTAGCACGCAATCTCCGTTCGAGAATCGAGACAACACCGGCGTACAATCTTTTCTAATGTCAGAACATCACGTCAATAGTGACTCATTAGTGGCCCCTCATAAATGTGCCTCGAAACCCGACATGCAACAGTTCAATTTTACTCGGACTCGGCCACCCGAGTTCGAGTGAAAGGGGCAAGTGTTGTGCCATAGAAATAAATAAGTGTTAATCTCATTCATCTAGCTGCAAACGTGCATCAAGTGGACTACACACTAACTAGACCCGGACACGCTGACTTCTCGTCTCCCTCGAAGGTCGAGACGAACAGCGTGACTTCTCGTGTCCCTCGAAGGCCTAGATGAAAGGCATCCTCATTCAGCCTCTCTCAAAGAGCTGAGATGAAAGGTGCTCCTTTTCAAACTTAGTAATGACAACCAGTCACTATCGCATTAAATGTACGGTTGGAGTCATCCTTATACCCTCGCTGAAAGTCTTAATGACACATCGGACCATGTTAGTACCTTGAAACCCTCTGTCACTATCGCATTAATCACAAGGGTGACTCGAACCCCCAATGCCGACACTTGTGAAGATATGAGCTGACTAAGCTGACTTCATGGATTCGGCCAAGATTACATAAATACCCTCATCAGCTCGGCATAAATAGGCATATCGCCTACTAACCAAAGGTACGCAATTTATGCATATTTAGAATTAACTTGATCGTCGAAGGAACCACCGGAGAACCTAACTCTGACCCACTAACATGTTGCATATGTGCAGGACTCTCTTCCTATCAGTGGATCAGCCATCAAAGGAGATCAAGGGACCCTAAGCTCTTCAAAAAATCAATCCTAAATCCAACTGTTAAGCATTTGACATCAATATCTTGTAAGAGAGGCTTGAAACAAGGTGATCCACTCTCTCCACTGCTATTCATCTTAGCAGTTGATATTTTAAATAAGATGCTCATTAGAAATATTGAGGATGACAACCTCTCATCACTTGATCTTTGAGGTATTCTGGACTCTGTTAGATCTCTACAATTTGTCGATGATACCTTTATTTTTTCTAAAGCACTGTGCATGATTTATCTGTCCTCAGAGCTATCTTATTTTTTGAAAGAATATCTGGTTTGAGCATCAACCATGCGAAGACATCCCATAACTACTTTGGTAAATAACAGAATAGAGGTGCTAGGTTGGTAGCTTGCCTTGACTATGAGCTGGCACCATCGTCAATTAATTATTTGGGTCTTCCTTTAAAATATGGTAAGCTAAATAAACTAGACAAACAATCCCTGCTTGACAAAGTGAAGCAAAAAAAAAACTCTCTTTTTTTGGACAGGAAAGCACCTCTACATTGGTGGGAGCCCTGTCCTTATAATCTCTGTGCTCTTTACTCTCCCTCTATATTACATGTCCTTCTACAAGCTTCTTGTCTAGCTTTTAAAAGAAATTGGTAGGGTTAAAAGAAACTTCTTGTGGTGTGGTAAATATATCTGCTCACCTATCATGTGTCTTAATATAACTTATACCTGTAAGAGTAAGAAAGAGGGAGGTCTGGGGGTTATAGATTTGAAGTCTTTCAACAATGCTCTGCTCTCTAAATTGTTATGGAAAACTATCAAGGGGGAATCTTTTACTGGGTATATTCTGCACTCCCTATACAACAATGGTAGGATACCACTTCAATGTTCTCCTACAAAAGAAACTAACTCTGTATTTTGGAATAACGTTTACCAATCAGCTGAGCCTTTCTTTTCATGTGTTAAGTGGTCCTTGGGTTATGGGCACTCTATCCGTTTCTGGGAAGACAAATGGGTAGGCAACAACTCTCTTGCAAGTATCTTCCTTCTGCTCTATTGTAGACGGTCAAAAAGTATTTTCATCAAGACTGATCTAAGAAGTGAACACCAATGGGCTAAACACTTCGAATGGGCCTAAAGTCAAGCCCACAGCCCACAAACAAGCCATAACGAAGGTCGCCCAATGGCTGAAGCGAACCTCGCCAAGCAACCCTTGTCGACTCAACCCGACCGAATCAAGCATGAGTCGACCCCCGCAAACATGCCTCAAACGGACTCAAAAGGCGCTATTAATTGGCCAAGCCCAGAGTCAAATTCTGTGTCAAATTCAAACTCATAGGTGAAGTTCGCCAATTAACGAACTCCGCCCACGTCAGCTCAAGTGGACCAAGTCATCCACCTCCGAAGAAGGCTTGCCCACGTTCGCAGCGACCCTCGCCCGCACCATCAGCGACCTTCACTCACGTCTTCAGTGGACCTCGCCAAGGTCACCAAGTCCGCCTAATAGCCGTTTCAGAGCTATTTTTTAGGGGATAATCGATCCTCCATTATCTCCTACTTTAATGGCCACTTAACCCACAATTAAGGGGGCCATTAACTCTCTCTTTTAGCCCATAAAAGGAGAGGCGATCATCCATTCTGGGAAGTTTGAAAAAATAATAACTACACACGCATTTGTGAGCTCCTTGAGAGATATTGCTAAGAGAAGACTGTGCTAGCTTCTAAGCAATCCACAATCAGCAAAAGACCCATCGTCTTAGTCGGTTCGTCAATAGAGTACAAGATTCATGCTCCATCGGCACGCGGAAAAGAATCCCAGGAAATACAAAATTTTCCTTAGTTTCATTGTTGTCTCTCAAATTATAATCTGGGTTAATTGCAATTACTAAAGACCTGAAACAGGATGGCGACTCTGCTGGGGATTTCTTTCTCAACAGACTAGAAGACTGTGTCGCAAACCGACACTAAGACCCTCGGGTCTTTTGCTATATCGCTGGATATTGAATTTGACCAAGCGAAGTTTGAGGAGTCTATCTCCATGAGCTCTTCAGCGGCAGCTGTATGTAGTTATCGTAGAATTCGCCGCAATGCGAGTCTCGGGTCCAAAGTGACTCCTGCGTGTGGAAAGGCCACCTTCGTCGAAGGGAGTTTGAGCTTAGCTGGAAGCCAAACGAACCTCGCCAAGAGCGATGGAAATACGACTCTCGCCTTGAGCAAAGATCAAGATGTTAACACATCTGATCTCGGGCTTCAGTCATCAACTCCTTTAGGAGTTCGATTTAAAGCATCTCGCGATGCTCGCTATGCTTCCTCGTTAGAAGCCAAGAATGGGGGTAATTCCTCATTAAAATTCATCACAGGAATACAATCACCATTGATGATCCCACTGGACAAACATCTGGCGAGCGTCGTCGTAAGCGACGTTCGCATTCTAAGGGTAAAGGCAGCGAAGTTGGCAGCAATGTTGATTTACAAGAATTCATAACTCTGAAGAGAGCTCGCCAATGTCAGCATTGTGCAACCCTTAGAGATGTAATCTCGACAGTACAAGAAGGTTGCCAAAGCAAGGGGTCAGTCTTCAACCGTCTTGGTCCTGTTCTTGAACTTTCGAAGGCTCGAACTAAGCGATGACGACGTGCCCGACGAAGTAAAACTCAAGTCTTCACCATCAACATGATGAGTGTAGCTTCTGAAGATGATGAGGAAAATACAGATAGCTCTCCTGATCCAGTGTATTCTCCTAGCATCCGGTCCATACTTCCAAAAGCTGAAGGTGTATATCGTAACACTAGACTGAGGAAAGCGGTGATTCCGTTCAACTACTCTTCCATACAATCACTGCAGTCCTCACCTCAAACAAATCAACCAACTGCTAGTGATGCCAACTCGGCCATAGCGTCAAACCCAACCCCTAGTTCAAGTCAAGGACGACGGTGGGAAGTAAATGCAACAGACCGAGAAGATATTCTAACTCAAATGGCTCTTCAAAAGAAAGAGGCGGACGACCGAATTAAATGACTAGAAAAGATGATTGAGCAACTCTTGTTGAATCCCCACCCTCAGGCAAGCTCTTCAAAAGAGAAAAGACCAATTGGTGAAAATCCTCCAGAAGAAGACCAAGAGCACCAAAGCGACGCAGATTCCGAACATGCAAGGTCAGAAGCGACGATACTCATGAAGCCAAGCAAAGAAGCAAAAGCTTTGGAAGATATCCAAAAGTAGCTCAATGTTCTTTCTCAGCGAACGAAGCTCAAGAAAGTGGGGATCATCCGACCTTATCCCATCAAGTGGGACATGGTCCCCTACCCGATGAAGTTCAAGCCGCCTACGTTACATGCGTTTGATGGCAAAGGATCTCCGAACCAACATATCTACTACTTCCATCAACAGACTGGGATTGTAGTGAATAACGATGCCATTAAGGCACGTCTTTTTATAGGCACCCTTCAGGGGTAGCCTTTGATTGGTTTCAGAACTTGCCCGAAGGTTCAATCAAATCTTGGGCAGATTTAGAATCCAAGTTCCTCTCACAATTCCACGAGGAACAATCCGATGTTACCATGGCCAAACTCTTATCTGAGAAACAAAGCGGAAATGAGATGGTCAGAGAATACATCGAATGATACCGCAACTTGACATTGCGATGTCGAGATATGCCTCTACCAATGCTGCTACAAACTTGTTGGCATAACTTTCTCGCGAAAATCGAAGCTCGCATGGGCGTCATCACTGCCCACACTTCGGAAACTTGGGCAGATTTGGAATCCATGCTGATTTCTTACATCAACCTCCGGAAGAACTACATCCAACAGCCGCCTCATGGCCATTTGAAGCTTGGGGCATGGACATCATCGGGCCGATCAGCCCACCGTCCGCTAAGGGCCATCGGTTTATCCTAGCCATTACAGATTACTTCTCCAAATGGGCCAAAGCTGTTCCCCTCAGAGAAGTCAAAACATCTCAAGTGATCAAATTCTTGAGACATCAAGTGATTTATCGATTCGGCATTCCTTGACGAATCATTCACGACAGCAGTCCACAATTCATCAGCCGACCATTCTTCAAATTCTGTAACAAGTTCAGAATCCAAGATGTGGCTTCTACGCCATACAACCCAGCTGCTAATGGTCTAGCTGAAGCTTTCAACAAAACCATCATCAAACTTCTGAAGAAGTTCGTCGTCTCCAACAAACGAGATTGGGATGAGAAACTTGGAGAGTGTCTATGGGCTTTTCGAACGACAGTCTGCACTCCCACCGGCTCAACGTCATTTTTCTTAATCTACGGATGCGAAGCTGTGATCCCCCTGGAAGTTCAGGTACCGTTATTGAGGATCGCCATTGCCGAGAAGATGACAACCGAAGAACATCACCAAAAGCGCCTCCAAGAATTAGAAGCGCTGGATGAACTGAGACTTCAAGCTTAGCAAAGAATCGAGATCTACCAGTCATGGATTTCGAGAGCCTTCAATAGGAGAGTCAGAGAACGATCCTTCAAAGAGGGCGACTTGGTCTTAGCCGTTTGTCAACCCATGGTCATGACGCACAAGACTAAAGGTAAATTTTAACCCAAATGGGAAGGCCCATTTGTAGCAGAGACAGTCTACTCAAATGGAGCATATCGCCTGACTGACCAAAATGGCAACAGGCTCATGGTACCAATCAATGGGAAGTTTTTCAAGAAATATTATCCTTGATCCTGGTTAAAACCAAATCCCCACAAAAAAAATCCTGGTCATGTTCAAGTTTTCACCTCTGAACTAGAAATATTGATCTTCTTGATTCAAAATCCAATCAAAGTCCCCAAAGAGTCATCAAGTTAACACTACACCTCTGCTTGACTCCGGACACACCTTCACTGTCATGTTAACAATACACCTCACGAGCGATTAATGCGACTCCAAATATACCCCCATACTGTCATGTTAACAATACACCTCTGAACAGTACCAATTTGATCAAATCGTCATGTTAACAATACACCTCTGAACGGTTTCTCATCTCAAATGATCTGACCGGTTAACATTACACCTCTGTCAGACCATTTTGTCAGCCGGTTACCATCACACCTCTGCCGACCTATCTTAGAAAAATTGACCGGTTAACATTACACCTCTATCAATTCGCTTATGTCAAAAATCGATTAGTTAACATTACAGTTCCATCGATTTCCTACTGTTAAGTTAACATTACACTTCCAAACGGTAGTCGTCCTTTGGACTCCTTTCAAAACTGACCGGTTAATATTACACCTCTGTCGGTTACCCTATTTGGCACGTTAACATTACACATCTGCCAAATATCCTTATCATGTTAACATTACACCTCTGAACAGTGTCAATCTGATCAAACTGTTACGTTAACACCACACCTCTGTCAGTTTAATCCCAACACTTTCCTCCCCAGCAAAGATGTCATTACGATATGTTAATACTACGCCTCTGTCGTATACTCATCTTCAAGGAGACAAAAGTTCTTTTATTCATCAAAAGAGCTAGAATGGTTACAAAAGGCTTCTACATGGAAAGTAGGTAAAAAGTGTGTATCCGCGCGACACACTCAGCCATCTGAGAATCTCGGACATCATGAGCACTCTTCTGAGCCCTCTCTTTCAAGATCCGAGGATCAACAGGGGCAGCCTGCAACCTAATAGTGGAAAGCCTCTTCGTTTTAACCTGAAACTCGGTGACTTGAAGGTCCAACTTCTTGTTAAAATCAACCTGGTCAGACACAAGCTCTATCCTCTGAAGTTGAGCTTCTTTCAAACGTGCCTGGGCTGCAGCAATAGTCGCTTTGGCCTCGTCGATCACCGCATCTTTTTCCTGGATGGCATTCCGGAGCTCCATCTGATAACCTTCTGCGGAAGTAATGCTGCCATTCAAACTTTGAACCTTCACGCCGATCCTCTCCATTTCTGCTTGAGCGGATTTGCTGGCCTTACGGTGAATTTCCGACAAGTGACGGAATTCAAGATCGGCGATGCCCTCAAGATTAGCTACACGAAGAGTTTGTAACTCTTGACAGTACAATTCAGCTTTGTCAATCACCGTTTTAAAGGGTTCAGTGCGAACAGAACCAGCGACCGACGCCAAGACATCCAGCTGGTCCCTTAGCAACTTGAGAGTGCGGGTCGACAACTCCCTCTGAGACTTCAAGGCGAGTGCAACATTTTGGTTGAACAAGCTCATCAGACTCTCCGTCAAAATCTTTATCTCCATCTCGATTAAGTCTTTAAGGTTAGGAGATCGAGGAATCTCCACAAGACTGGAAGGACCAACGCCGGTGGAAACAACTATAGGATCTGTAGTGGAAGGAGGGATAAATGGCAGAACTTGCACCCGTTCATTGCCCGACATCAGGTATGGCGCAAGCGTGACCAGGAGGTCCGATATAGCTGGAGACACCGTAGACGTCATCGTCACGGATGAGACAACGGTCCTCACAATCATAGCCGTGGTGGCCGACACATCGATAGGTATAGTCTCTACACTTGTCAAAGAAGCCTCCGGTTCGCTCAAAGCAACTGTAGCCACGCTTGAACCTTCACTCAAGTGGGATTCGGAACTTGGCGGCACTTCCTCTCTAAACGCCAAAGGTACGGGAGAAATTGAAAGGTCATCATCATCTTCAGAAGACCCATGCATGATCGACCTTGTGGCCGTAGCTGGAGCGGGCTAGGAGTTTCGAGTGTCTCAACAGCAGATGCAGGCTGTAAGGCACCAGAAGCTCCTTCAAAGTCAATTACGGATTCAAAATGACCACTCATGGGGAAGGACGCCGATATTGCTTTGCTCATGGCCCCGAAGTCCAATTCATCATCTAGCACACAAACAAAATGTTAGCTATTAAAATAAAGCCAACATGAAAAAGCCGAAGAAAGTACCTGGTACGTAACCACCAATATCAGCTCTATCATCAGGTTCGGTCAGGTAGGCATCAGTGTCATCATGCCCAGAGCCCATCTGTCCCTCGTCATCATCCAGAGGAATAGGTTCTTTTTCTACACATGAGAAGCGCATCAGTCAAAGATACTTCAAAGAGAGCCAACACATAAAGAAAGAAATTACCCGAAGAGTCAACTCTAGACTCTTGAACAGGGACCACCGGAGACTCTTCTATAACTACAGGAGAGGCTCCCGACCCAGTTGTAGCCTCAGAAGATGCAAAACGCTGCTTTTTCAAAGGTGGCGGAGAAGGAGGAGCATATAATGGTCTCTTTCCCTTTCCCCGCCCTCCTTCAGGCACTTCTTGACGAACCAACGGCTCAGTCGGTTCTCGGATGTTGATCTCTACCTGCCTTGGAGGTGCTGGTGGCTCGTCAGCCTGTACTTAAGGAGCAGATTGTTCAGCGAGTACTTTCGGATCGTCATCTGGCATACCCTCTGCTAAGAAGTCGCGGATTCCAGGAACCCGGGTCTTCTTACCCCTCTGGGAAGACTCCTTGTATCGCTGAGAAATCCAAAACAAGCTGGATTTGTTAGTATGAAATTTGGGGTGGGGTATAATAACCTTGCTATACCACTTGTAAAATCCTAACGTCATGTAACAATTAGGTGTATGCTGAGGAAGCAAAAACTTAGCTCCAGTGGCCCTAGCGACAAAGTGATACCAAGTGCGAGCGCCGTCAACCACACTTCCTGAACGTACCAATTCAGGATTCGGATTCCCAACATGTAGCTTATCCTAGCCAAACTGGCGAGCAAACCGGCACGACAAATATGACTCGATATAAAACTCTGTTACATTCAATCTAGCGACAACGTGACCTGACCGAATGTTTACCAACCAATTGAAACACCCGCTAGGCAAACAAGTGAAGCCTTCGCTGCTCACGCCGTCTTCAAATGCATCCCCGGGGTTGACTCCGTCAATGGAAGGAAAGCAACAATAAAGACGATAATTGTCCTTATGCTGAAGTACTCTACGAATCCCGACAAGATATTTGACCAACCACTTGGAGCGTTCGAACCTCTGGAGCAAAGCAACGCTTACTCAACCGGGCATAGCAGCTGACATCAATTGAGGGCAATGCTGGGTGAACCATATCACTAAGTATATATATGGCAGCTCCACCCGAGGATTGGGCACTTGATTTCTCAGACACTTTTCCTCCTGCTTCAGATATTCAGTGGGCAACTCCCTCAGGCCATGATGAATGTAGCTCACCATCGCAGGTAAAAGGGCTAAATTATACCCACAAGCTAGCAATACGGCAGGATGTATCACCTTGATCGAGATGCGGTCCTTTGGCCGAGAAGGAACAACACACCCCTTCAACCAAATAGAAAAGAAGCCCGAGTAACGCCCGCTCAGATATCGGTTCCCTTGCCTAATGATGGAGTCTTTCAAACTCGTCACCAGCACGAAACCCACACACATCCGAGTCCGCAGTGTGAAGTACATGACCATCATCGAAGATACGAGTTTCAACATCATTGGCCTCAGGTGGAGGGATTGAACTTATACCCTTATCCTTTTTACTGACGTGGGGAAACAAATAGTCCGCCCAAGGAACACGAGGCATAGTGAAATCGTGTCCGGCATTCCCAGTAACCTTTTGGCAGATGAGGAAATGGCACACCAACTTTCGAAATACCTCTGCCACTTGGGCAATTTGGTTGGGAGGACTCAACTCCTCATTTGTGGGGAAACTTTTCCCGTATGGGCGGTCTCCCATTGGTAAACGAGATACCTCGAACATCTCATGGAGAGCTATCCTAATTTCCTCTGCCGGAGTGAAGAAGGTGTTGCTATCACAGTTATATAACTCCAAGATGCCGTACAGGATAGCGCGCAAATCTCGACACCATACTTGGAAGCCCTCACTGTAGCATATAGCCCCATCTCATGTAACCTATCCGCAAAGGTTTCGAGAGCGAAGTCAACCAGATGAGTCCACCATTGAGTATCCGCTGATTTGATCCAACCGGGAAACCTGGCGTCTGCCTTGGGATACTGAGCATCATTCTTAGCAAGTTCGTTCCCGAAAGTATTTGGAGTCACAGGGATTTCATTGACCGGTACGTCCTCACTTACGAAACCTGGACGCAGTCCGATGATGTTAATCCCGTAAAGTCCTTCATGACGAAAGCCACATCCATGCTTCAGAGAACCTATCTTAATGCTATCCTCCCTGTTCATGAGAGTGTAGCACATGAAACGAGGCACGGCGAGACGCTGCAGATACATGAAAGAGACTTGACGATCTATTACCGGCAAAGCAAACCGCCGATCTCCTTGGGCATAGTACCAGAACTCCTCTCCCCGGTCGAAGAGGGAGTTTTCACCAGGCACACTATCTCTAAAAAGGAATTGCGGTTTCACTGACGCGTCCTCATCAGGAATTAAGAACTTGGCATTAGTGATTATCTCCCGTAGAGTTCTAGTACTACCCGCGCGAATGGCTTCCATCCTCCCCTGGCTACTACCCTCCAGGAATAAAGGAACGTTCCCATCAAAGACATGCACCACTTCAGGGTCGTGTGTCCCATCATGCCCAAAATGGTTAAGACGATCTACAGGAGCTCTCGAATAAGCGACTGCACAAAAACAAAATAAATGAGTTAGTAGACGAAGATCAAATTCAACCGTCACACTCAAGAGCAGAGGTGAACCGCACTTACAAGTCAAGACTATCTTTATCAGCCAAGCGCTGATAAGATGAAACAAAGTCCAGCAAAAACAGTGAACTTCATCCATATACTTAAGTTGGCGAAACTCATTCAACTAAGTCAGGCGAATCTCGCTCAAGCGAGGGTCACTCAAATCAGCAAGCCCCGCTCTAGCGAAGGTCGCTCAAACCAAAAGCAGCGAACTCCGCCTGAACGAAGTTCGCTACAGAAGCCCAAACGGCTAACGAGCTCTGCCCGAAGAACGAAGCTCGCTTCAATGAGCGCCATTAACGACTGCTGACAGAACTCCACCGTGAACGACAAAAGCTCATCGGAGAAGACCACAAGTGGTCGTAAAGATCTCGACTTTGATAGTGGATCAAGTCCTTAGACACCGCAAGGCATCATGCAAAGCCCAATGGGCTGTGATTAAGGCTGATCCGAAGATCGCCATCTGATGGGTTCGTGAGTGTAGGCATGGTACTTACCCATAGCTAACTCTAACTGCTCCGGCGTTTCATCAGCCTTCGACCGACGAGTAGCCCGTCTTGAGCCTCTCCTCAAGCGCGCGATGAGGCCATTGAGGAAATGTTCTGGGATTTCTGAAGAAAGCTCGGGTTTGAAAGGAGTGAAGAGTTTTTCAAAATCAAAGTGGAGAAGAAGGAGGTAAAGTAGCCTATTTATAGGCTAAAAACCCTAAACTCCGCTAAAGATTCCTCGCCCCGAACTTCGCCGAGTATTTCGCTAAAGCCAGATCCGCCGAAGATCCCGCTACCAAACTCCGCCAAAGATCTCGCGGCCGAGCTTCGCCAAAGATCTCGCCTCGAATCCCGCTATCGATTTCAGCTTCGACCTTCGCCAAAAATCTCACTCCAAACGAGTTTTGCCACAACTGCGAACCTGAATCTTATGCTTTTGGGTCAAACTTCGCCTAAGCCGACTTACTGAGCTTCGCCCAAGATGACTGTTCTTCAAAGGGAGCGAACTTCGCCCAACTCAACAGGGCATTTTCGTGAATCTCGCCAGAAACATCATAGTGAATTTCACTAAGTCTCCAAATTGAGAAAATCTCAACTCAATTTGTTCGAGACCCCACAAAGTGAACGTCGCCAAAATGACTTGGCAAAAATTCACTAAGTCCCAAAATTGAGAAAGCTACCACTCAATTTATTTGAACTTCATCTGGTGGGCTTCAAAACTGACTCTCGCCAACACAAGGAAGCCAGAGCCTCGCTTCCAAAAGCAATGACTCCATGTAGAGTTCAAGCTCGCTACACAAGCAAAGTACGTGCAGATCAATCACAACAAAAGATGGACAATTTCAGCGTGAAGAAAGGTTCATTTTTATTGATCGAAGACTCTATTACAAAGCGGCACTCAAACTATCCAATTACAAGGATTATGGGTATTTGTTGCTATTTGCTACTGCCCTATATTCCTAAGATATGGGTAGTGTGACGCCTGAGGAGCATACATGAGCTGCACCAAGCTAAAACTCATGCACCCTTAGCCACACAAGATTGGGAAGTAGGAAGTTCTCCTGTTGTTGCGAATTGAGCCATATCAGCAGCAAGTACCCCTCTTGCACAGGGCTGAACCATGTCAAGAGGAAGAAGCACTTCCTATGGTCAAAAATCGACGTTGAGCCTGAGTCAGCCACACGATGTCTAATTATGATCTAGGTTCACTTTCGTGACACCTAGTTACTATCGGAGTCTTCGCTTGTTGCTATTTGCTACTGCACTATATTCCTAAGATATGGGTAGTGTGACGCCTGAGGAGCATACACGTGCTGCACCAAGCTAAAACTCGTGCACCCTTAGCCACACAAGATTGGGAAGTAGGAAGTTCATCCGCTTGATTGCCCTGAACTTGGGCTAACTCCTGTTGGAGTCTTTTGATTTCAGCTCCTCTGTCGAGAAGCATCTCCGGTCTATGCGACATTGGCGCAGACATGGAGAAGAAAAAGAAGAGGAAGATGGAATGAGGCGGTGAGAATGGATGAAGTCGGCTACTATTTATAGCCTATTTCAAATCCTAACTCCCGATGCAATTGCATCTTCCAAGATTTGATTGGACCGGACAAAGAGGCTATGACTTAGCCGAAAAATCGGTCTAATCCGTAGCGGATCTCATGGGATCCTAGCCACAAATCACGGCACAAATCCACTGGCGAATCCTAACAAACTTCACCAGCCAACGAGCATCGCCAGATGACGAACCTCGTCAGCAAATAGCTCAAAACGAATTGAACTTCGCCAGTCAGCGAATGTCGTCAACCAACAAACTTCGCTCAAGCAGCACAAAGTTGAGCAACCTTCACTCGCACACAAGATCAGCAGATCTCTACTGATTTCCCAGCTTCGCCTCGACAGTAAAGAGGGCGAAGTTCATTCCAAGCATGGATTTGGATGAACACAAACATCATCGAGCCTTCAATACAAGTCTACGACCAAGGAAGCTACCTTCAACAGTACACTTCTGGCAACGAAGTAGGCGAGTGAAGACGAATTTTCACCCAATCAAGACAACTCAAGCTACATTCAACAGTACACCTCTAGCTATTACCCAAAGTATTTCAATCCCTGTTATAAATCTGAATGCAGGATCTTGAAAACTTGGGGGGGGGGGTCTTGTAGACGGTCAAAAAGTATTTTCATCAAGACCGATCTAAGAAGTGAACGCCCATGGGCTAAACACTTTGAATGGGCCTAAAGTCAAGCCCACAGCCCACAGCCCGCAAACAAGCCATAGAGAAGGTCGCCCAATGACTGAAGCGAACCTCGCCAAGCAACCCTTGTCGACTCAACCCGACCGAATCAAGCACGAGTCGAGCCCCACAAACATGCCTCAAACGGACTCAAAAGGCGCTATTAATTGGCCAAGCCTAGAGTCGAATTCTGTGTCAAATTCGAACTCATAGGCGAAGTTCGCCAATTAACGAACTCCGCCCACGTCAGCTCAAGTGGACCAAGTCATCCACCTCTGAAGAAGGCTCGCCCACATTCGCAGCGACCCTCGCCCGCACCATCAATGACCTTCGCCCACGTCTTCACGGACCTCGCCAAGGTCACGAAGTCCGCCTAATAGCCGTTTCGGAGCTATTTTTTAGGGGATAACCATTCCTCCATTATCTCCTACTTTAATGGCCACTTAACCCACAATTAAGGGGGCCATTAACTCTCTCTTTTAGCCTATAAAAGGAGAGGAGATCATCCATCCTGGGAAGTTCGAAAAAATAACAACTACACACGCATTCGTGAGCTCTTTGAGAGATATTGCTAAGAGAAGACTGCGCTAGCTTCTAAGCAATCCACAATTAGCAAAAGACCCATCGTCTTAGTCGGTTCGTCAACGGAGTACAAGATTCACGCTCCATCGGCACGCGGAAAAGAACCCCAGGAAATACAAAATTTTCCTTAGTTTCATTGTTGTCTCTGAAATTGTAATCTGAGTTAATCGCAATTACTAAAGACCCAAAACATCTATGAATTGGCATGTTCTAAAATTGTTTCTGTTAGGTCTCAAGGCTTTTTCCAATCAGGTCCTTGGCACTGGAAACTCACTTTGAGAAGATCCTCAACAGGTAATACATCCATGGAGAAAGAAAAGCTTCTGCAAATATTATCAGCTTTTAGACCCAGCAATGATAAGGATGGTCCTGCTTGGTCCGTGATAGTTTCACTCTCCTTCTCTATTAAACCTCTTTACAGGCTATCGATATCAGAAAGTATTAGTTTTCCTTTCTTCTCTCAAATCTGGAGATATTTTCTGCCAAGTAAGGTTAAGATCTTCAATTGGCTTCTCATCAAAGGGAAGTTACAAACCAAAGATCGGCTACGAAAACGAGGTTGGCAGGGTGACCCTATTTGCGCTATTTATGGTAGCAATGTGGAAGATATCGATCACCTTTTCCTTAATTGCAGATTCTCTGGTAAAATCTGGGAGTTTTTCAGATTCAAACTCTCTACCACCTATTGGCCCTCAACCCTATAGGTTCTTCTTTCCTCTATGGGGCCTTATATTGCTGCAAGAAGGGACTTCATAATATAGAATGCTATATTCCCTATCACCTGCTAGAGCCTTTGGAAACCAAGGAATAGGCTTATATTCAACAATGTTCCCTCTACACATAGTGATGTGATTAACTCTATTATCCATTTTTTGTTGGATTGGTCAGGTGCCTCCCCAACCAAATTTACGAGCACACTGAAGCTAGCACTGGAAGAGCACCCCATACTTGACAAGCAGAATTAGGGGAGAGGAGGAGATAAGGGCACAGATGAAGCTGAAGGCTGATTCAGTATCGTGATAGTAGAGCTTGATGTTTCTTTTGTTCTTTTTTTTTTCTTCTTCTCTCCAGAACGATGGATTTTGAAAACTATAATCTGCTTCTTTTGTTGTCTATTTGACCTAATAACTTCCATGAATCATGTATGAGGCTAACTTTGGGCCCTATTAGTATCTGTGTGTGGAGTGAATGACGGCCAAGGTCCTCTCTTCACTCTCACATATGCTAGTAGGGAGAAAACCTCATACCCCCTGGCTCTTGGAAGTTATCAGCTCAACTAGATCTTTTGTGGGTTAGTCCTCGTATCCTTACTATTTTGTTTACTTTTAAGATATATCGATATAGTAAACGGGGATGATTCCCTTGTTTTTTGGCTAAAAAAAAAAGTTAGCAAGATTTTCTATTTGTTATAAATAGATTTATAGGGTGCATGTTAGTTATAAGTTTTCTATTTGCTATAAGATATCTATTACTTATTAATAGTTTTGTAAGGTTTTTATTTGCTATCAATAATTTTTGAAGTATACCTATGTACTTTTTCTAATAGAGGAATTTCTATTTTCCTTTATTATTGCATGTTTATTGGTCATCATAAAGTTGCTTCTGTTCTGAGCGTCTTTCACACTTTAGCAGATTTTCTTATTACCTAGCTCATTTATTCTTTTTATTATTAATTATTTTGCTTTTGCACATTTTGATTCATTTATTCATATTTATTTTCTTAATTTTTCCTTATTTTATGGGATTCTTTTTGCAGGCTTGGATTCAATGTGAAGACACCATGTATGCCGTCCATTTAGTTTTATTAGTCTTCATCTGCTTGTTCTTAAGAAGAGCTCCCACTTGACAAGACAATTATAAAAACTTAAAATTATTGAAAAGTTTTTGGTTATATGAGCAATTTCTTTATTTGAATATTATTTCCTCAATAACGGATTTATTCTGATAAAATGTGTTTATAGTAATTTGTTAATAATTTTACATATGTTATTAGGGTTTTTACATAAAAACCACCTTAACTTTTACTCAAATTGACGGTTACCACCTAATTTTTTTTACGAAAACCACCTGAAATTGTTTACATGCTTCCAATATCACACTCATGCTTCCAATATCACACCAATTTATGTTTTTTTTATCGTTACCACCTAAACTTTTTTTGAGGTACAGTTACCACCTAAACTTTTATAGGGTACACTAGTAGAATAATGAGCAAACTAGGCGGATCAAACTAGGCGGAAATTTTCCGTCTAGTTTGATGAAAAATATATTTTTTATTTTTGTTTATTTTTAAAAATCAACCTAGGCGAATTGCGGTCTAGGTTGCAATCTAAACCGAATTTCCGTCTAGTTTGCAACCTAGATGGAAATTCCGATCTATGTGAACCACAAAAAAAATAAAACCAAACCCTAACTTCTCCTCTCCTTCCCTCGGTACCCTTTGATTTCAAGAAAAAAATTTGAGAAACCTTTCCTTGATCCCCCTCCGTAGCCCTTTGTTCTCGGCTTCCACCCCATCCCGCCGATCCCCTCCTTCCCGACCCCTCCTCCCCTCCCTCCTCTCCCCAGCCTCCTTTGCCACCCACCTCCTCCCTCCATCCTTGCTCCTCCATCCCTACCCCATTCCCCCATCCTTCCCTTTCCATCCCCCACCCTCCTTCCATTCCATTCCTTCCTTCCTTCCTTCCTTCCTTCCTTCCTTCCTTCCTTCCCCCTCCTTCCACCTCTTCTTCCCGCCAGCCTCGAGTCGTCGGATCTCATCGTCATCATCGCCTTAAGGTATTTTTCTAAAAATTTCAAGTTTTCAAATTTTATTTTGTTTATTGCTGAATTTAGTTTAAATACCTAAATTATGACCTAAAATTAACAAGTAGCAATTTTATAAAACTAATTAAAAATTCAGTTAATTACCTATTTGAACAACGATTAATCATAAATTTAATTGAATACTTAGTTAAAGATTAACTCTAATTGAACACCGAATTATGATAGCCGATTTACACTAAGTTCCGTGCATACTATAATTATGTGTGATGATATGAGTTTGTGATGCGAAATTACGTGAAATAAAAAATTCCATAAAATAGAGTGATATATAACACATTATAATAAATTATAATGTGTTATATATCAATTTAGGTGAATGAAAAAGATAGCGTTACCCTAGATTTCCGTCCAATAATTACATCCAATTCTTTTGATTTATAATATATAAGATATCGACTCATATTTGGGTAGGAGATGAAATTTTCTACCCAAAATGATCGTTACGATATATTATAAGAAGAAAGAATTGGTCCTAAAATCGTAATTATTGGATCTGTCCTTCTCGGACGGGTTAGAAATATAGTAGTGCATATATTCAACTTTGTATACTTTGTATGTTTTCATTTCTTGAAAGTTTGGTATGCGTATTCGTTGTTCTCCGTGTACAATAAAGTAGTTTGTTGACCTCGACCGAAATAAATCTCGACCCTTCTTTCCTTT
Organism: Asparagus setaceus; assembly: GCA_012295165.1. Lineage (NCBI taxonomy): Eukaryota > Viridiplantae > Streptophyta > Magnoliopsida > Asparagales > Asparagaceae > Asparagus > Asparagus setaceus. The sequence goes on along the minus strand of CM022703.1, from coordinate 13,102,622 downwards.
TCCTTTACCAAAAAAATAAAACCAAACCCTAACTTCTCCTCTCCTTCCCTCATTTGCCACCGATTTCAAGAAAAAATTTCGAGAAACCTTTCCTTGATCCCCCCCCCCCTTCCTTCCACCCTTCCTTCCTTCCTTCCTTCCTTCCTTCCTTCCTTCCTTCCTTCCTTCCTTCCTTCCTTCCTTCCTTCCTTCCTTCCTTCCTTCCTTCCTTCCTTCCTTCCTTCCTTCCTTCCTTCCTTCCTTCCTTCCTTCCTTCCTTCCTTCCTTCCTTCCTTCCTTCCTTCCTTCCTTCCTTCCTTCCTTCCTTCCTTCCTTCCTTCCTTCCTTCCTTCCTTCCTTCCTTCCTTCCTTCCTTCCTTCCTTCCTTCCTTCCTTCCTTCCTTCCTTCCTTCCTTCCTTCCTTCCTTCCTTCCTTCCTTCCTTCCTTCCTTCCTTCCTTCCTTCCTTCCTTCCTTCCTTCCTTCCTTCCTTCCTTCCTTCCTTCCTTCCTTCCTTCCTTCCTTCCTTCCTTCCTTCCTTCCTTCCTTCCTTCCTTCCTTCCTTCCTTCCTTCCTTCCTTCCTTCCTTCCTTCCTTCCTTCCTTCCTTCCTTCCTTCCTTCCTTCCTTCCTTCCTTCCTTCCTTCCTTCCTTCCTTCCTTCCTTCCTTCCTTCCTTCCTTCCTTCCTTCCTTCCTTCCTTCCTTCCTTCCTTCCTTCCTTCCTTCCTTCCTTCCTTCCTTCCTTCCTTCCTTCCTTCCTTCCTTCCTTCCTTCCTTCCTTCCTTCCTTCCTTCCTTCCTTCCTTCCTTCCTTCCTTCCTTCCTTCCTTCCTTCCTTCCTTCCTTCCTTCCTTCCTTCCTTCCTTCCTTCCTTCCTTCCTTCCTTCCTTCCTTCCTTCCTTCCTTCCTTCCTTCCTTCCTTCCTTCCTTCCTTCCTTCCTTCCTTCCTTCCTTCCTTCCTTCCTTCCTTCCTTCCTTCCTTCCTTCCTTCCTTCCTTCCTTCCTTCCTTCCTTCCTTCCTTCCTTCCTTCCTTCCTTCCTTCCTTCCTTCCTTCCTTCCTTCCTTCCTTCCTTCCTTCCTTCCTTCCTTCCTTCCTTCCTTCCTTCCTTCCTTCCTTCCTTCCTTCCTTCCTTCCTTCCTTCCTTCCTTCCTTCCTTCCTTCCTTCCTTCCTTCCTTCCTTCCTTCCTTCCTTCCTTCCTTCCTTCCTTCCTTCCTTCCTTCCTTCCTTCCTTCCTTCCTTCCTTCCTTCCTTCCTTCCTTCCTTCCTTCCATACTATAATTATGTGTGATGATATGAGTTTGTGATGCTAAATTACGTGAAATAAAAAATTCCATAAAATAGAGTGATATATAACACATTATAATAAATTATAATGTGTTATATATCCAATTTAGGTGAATGAAAAAGATAACGTTACCCTAGATTTCCGTCCAATAATTACATCCAATTCTTTTGATTTATAATATATAAGATATCGACTCATATTTGGGTAGGAGATGAAATTTTCTACCCAAAATGATCGCTTACGCTATATTATAAGAAGAAAGAATTGGTCCTAAAATTGTAATTATTGGATCCGCCCTTCTCGACGGGTTAGAAATATAGTAGTGCATATATTCAACTTTGTATACTTTGTATGTTTTCATTTCTTGAAAGTTTCGGTAGCACGTATTCGTTGTTCTCCGTGTACAATAAGCGTATGTTGTTCTACGTTTTGGTCTACTGCCAATACGTATTATAACATCCTCACAGTGTACAGGGAGAACAACGGGTAGGTGCTGCTGAAATTTACAAGAAATGAAAACATACAAAGTGTACGAAGTTGGATGTAGGCACTACTATATTCTTAATGGGATAGAAGCCTTCCTATGACAGCCGGTAGATTGTGGTAATTATTTTCTATATACATTTTAAATTTAATTTGAGAGAGAAAAATTTTTAATTATTAAATGATGTATGTATGAGAGGTAGGATGTGAGTTGTGCGTATATTATTACAGACGAGTCATAAATTTACATGAAAGTAGTGTGATTAATTGTAGTTAATAATTGTATAAAATTTACAGATGAGGGTAATTCCTGACAAATCTTGGATAGATATCCCTCGACTTGAAAGATTTCGTGACACGCGATATATGGAGGGATGTGATGCATTCATGCGGTATGCCGAAATGAATCCGAGAAATCTAAGTAGCGGTGCTATGTATTGTCCCTGTTGTAGGCATAGGAATATGAAGCTACTAAATAGAAATGATATATGGCTCCATCTAATTAAATCAGGCTTTGATGAGAACTATAAATATTGGTCATATCACGGAGAAGATTGTATTGAAGATGAGAAGCCGAATGTGCATGTTGGTACGTCCGGTGGCTTACGGTTAGACGACACAGAGAAAATATTCAATGATATGGTTTCACGTCCGATCGAAAATAATATTGATGATAATGAGGAAGATAATACCGGAGATGACATTGAAGATGATATCGGAATTGATGCTGAAAAGGTCGGAGATGTCGAAGGTGAGAAAAATCTTGAAGATATGCCGCCTTCTGCAGACGTAGAGGAGATAATTGATAATCACATTTTAATGATATTTTAATAACCTCATTATCTATTTTATATCAATAAATATGTTACTAATAATATGTTTTATCTTATTTTAATAATGGAGTATTAATGAATAAAAGCTCAAATGACTCAAATTCTCGAATTTCTACCAATTTTGAAGCCCAAATCAAGACAAACGAAGGCCCAAGATACCAATGGAATCCAAGAAGAATTCGTGCAAAAATATCAAGAAAAGACAAAATCCGTTGGGAACCAATCGGTTGACAAACGGTTGGCCAACCGACACAACCGACAGCAGCAGATTCCAAATTAAGGAAAGATTTCTCTTCCTTTTGGCCAAGTTTGATCCAATGGTTCACATCAACTCCGTTGGGGTATAAATAGGGGTAGTATCGAGGGTTTAGAGGTGTGAAATATTTTGTAAAACTCCTTTTGGAGAGAAAGGGTTGCTCTTGTTTTAGAGTACCTTTCATTGTAATAATTTTTCCTCAATAAATAAATATTTTCCCCTTCAATCCCATCTTCTTCTTCTTGTTCAAGGACCAAAAGGAGGATGAGTTGATGATGATGAGTTGCGTTTCTCTTTATTTCTCTTTATTATTTCTTTTTCTTTCTTGTTATTTATTTGCTTTGTAGTTTAGATTTAATCGCTTTTGTAGTTTAGATTTAATTGCTTTGTAGTTAGATTATTTTAGAATTTTTCTTTCTTTTTATTTTCTTTCTTTTTCTATTTGTTTAAATTTCCCAAGATGTTGAACTAAACTCTTGTGGGGATCTAAGTTGCATGAAACTAGTCTAATCTCTTTTGTGTTTATGAATCATCTCTCTTATGCTTAAAAGATCATGTTTAGGTTAATCAACTAGAGAACTAATCGATAGAAGAAGAATTTGATAGTTTATGCTTTCCTTAAGTGGTTTGGTAGGCTATGCTTATGAATTCTAGGATTATTATCTTGTTATTACTCTCTTCATGAGTTTGAATTTCAATTAGGTGATAATTTGATAAGTTATGCTTTCCTTAAGTGGTTTGATATCTTATGCTTAATAAATCTAATATGAGATGTGGTAAAAGAGAATTTTTCATAGATTATAATTTGAGTTAGCTAGTGGATTCAATTCTAGATTCCTTCATCTCTCTTATTGAATTCTCGTCTTTTAATTGTGATTCCTTTCACACACAATCCAAATCCACTCTCTCATCACTTCATCATATTTTCATATTATCTTGAATAAAACCCTAATTGTCACGCATAATTTGAGAACCGAACTTGAATCAAACACTTCCTATTTCCGTTCCTCGTGGGATCGACAATCTTAAATACTATAACTTGACAATGGTTGTGCACTTGCGACTATAAAAGGTAAACACTCGTTTTGCCCATCAAGTTTTGGCGCCGCTGTCGAGAACGTGTTAAGTAGGAATTTTTTAGTTCTTCAACTTGTGTGTTTGTCTATTGTGAATGACAAAAGGAGCTTGAAGGCAAGGAGTTGAAGATTCGAGATTGAAGGTTGCCTCCAACGAGGCTTTGCATTGCTTTTGCTGCAGTAACTCTTCTCTCTAGTATTTTTAATTCCACCCTATAGGTAGTTCATCACATTAGAGACAATTAGGTTAATATAAAAAACTGACTTTCTTTCTTGCTGACCATAATTAAAAAAAAAAATATTTTTCTTTCTCATCCTTTTTAGTTGCTTTTAATTTCTAGGGTTGCATTGCATATAATAGTAGGAATTCACCAAAGTGATTTGAGCATTTTGAATTGACACTCACTTGAAAATATTTTAAGGGCAAAACCCATTAATCAAGATAAGGTGAGGGATTTCATCACCCTTTCCTTCGCCCAAAAATCACTGATTCCTCACTACACAAACCCAAGCCTCCTAAAAAGAATTAGACGTTGGCCCCTAAGGATTCGAGCTCAATAAGGAACAAGAAATTCTTGAGTGAACTGGTCTAAGTTTATTTGGATTAATTGGTGTCTAAGGCAAGGTTTAGGGGTTGCGTAAAGCCACGCAGGAACGAGGTACTTAATTGATCTTTGATCTCCTCTAGTACTATCCTTACGGCTAATTACCCACGAACCGGATTTTTTCACTTAGGAGTTTTTGGTTAGGAGCTGGTCTAGCTGAGTTTAGGCTTAACCCTAGAGTTAGGGTGATTGAAAAGTGATTGCCTTGATTTGTTAATTTTTCTTTTCTTCTTCCCTCTTCTTCTTTTCACCATCTCACTAACTTTTTCATTTTTTTATTAAAAAAAATATCTCTTGATTTTGGTTCATGCAAACTTGGGTTAGGGATAATACCAATCGCTTAGTTCGCCTCGATTCAACTTCTCAACCAAACGAAATGGCCAATCCTCCCGTTCTTCAAGATATCTGCTACCCAACTAGGAATGCTAACCCTTCATGCATTAAGCTTCCGAAGCAAATGGAACTAATTTCAACTCCGACCACATTTCATCAACATGCTTCCAAAATTCTTAGGAACAGAAACTGAAGACGCATATATTTTCATCTCTGAATTTGAAGAAGTCTGCCTCATGATTAAAATGAAAGACCTAACTGAGGATGCAATTAAGCTTCGATTTATTCCCTTCACTCTTAAGGACAAAGCAAAAAATGGTCAGACAGCCTTACCCACGATTCGATTTCAACTCGATGATTTTGTAAAAGTTTTTCTAAAAAATTCTTCCCAATTCACAAAGCGGTCAAGCTCGAAACAAGATTCAAAATTTTAGGATTGTCCCGGGTGAGCCATTCTGGAAGTATTTCGATAGGTTTAAGGATCTCCTCATCCAATGTCCTCACCATGGTCTGGAAAAATGGCGATTGTGCCAAATCATTTACGAAGGATTGGACTATCCTGCAAAAACTTCCTTAGAGTCTATGTGTCAAGGGGATTTTATGAAGAAAAATGCCGATGAAGCGTGGGATTTCTTAGAGAGTCTGTCAAAAAAAACCATGCAATGGGAACACTGTGATGACCAGGGTGCATCGGTTCCTCAAGCCAAATCTAGTGGTCCTTCCTTAGGAACGAATATAGCCGCCAAGCAAAGATGGCGACAATCATCGTGAGCTAGAAGCTCTCGAAATCAAAGAACGCTCTGCTCAAGTCAATCAAATCTACGCCTCGAGGTTGTCACAATTGTCAGTCCCCATCTCATGTTGCCGATGAATGCCCTCTTTTAGGATCCGATCACCACTAGATCGTTAACGCCGCATTCCACCTCCTAGAAATGATCCTTTTGCCCCAACCTACAATCCGGTTGGCGGAATCATCCCAACTTTGCGTGGAACCAAGGAAGTTACCCCGAAATCAAAGCGTCAATCCCACCTCAAACCAACAAATTCCTAGGGAAACACGATTCCGTTCAATCCACCAAACAATTTCCATCACTCAAATCTACCTTTTTCAAATTTCCCTCCTCATCAACCCATCTAATCTTTCTAACCCGGATCGTGAAAAACGCCTTGGTGTCATAGAAAAGGGTTTAGAAGCCATGATCAAAACCACCACCAACCTGTTGACTCAATCATCCAACACTCTAAATTCCTTCATGCAAACAACTAACCAAGCGATCAACTCAACACTCAAGCCATCGCCAGATAGAAACCCAAATAGGGCAGCTAGCAAACGCCGTGAGTGAAAGAGAGAAAGGAACATTTCCAAGTCAACCTGTGGTTAACCCTAACAACACTGGTTCAAACCCAAATCACCTATCTCAGGTAAATGCAATCCATACGTTGAGATCTGGGAAACAGATAGATAACCAAGTCAGAACACCTTCAGCTCAAACTTCGTCTCCCATCCAACACACTCCTTCCGATGACCAAGACGCTGAAACTGAAACTGAGTCTAATCTAGATAGGAATACACCCGTTGCACCCTTTCCAGATAGACTTAGACATAGGAAAAACTCTCCCCAAGTAGAGAAAATCCTAGAAACTTTCAAACAGGTCAAGATCAACATCCCTCTCTTAGATGCAATTGAACAAATTCCCTCTTATGCAAAATTCTTAAAAGATTTATGCACTAAGAAAAGAACCACAAATGTTCCAAAGAAAGTCTTTCTTGCTGCTAATATCAGTGACATGCTCTCAAAGCCCACCCCTTTGAAATATAAGGATCCAGGTTGTCCTACTATCCCGTATAATAGGAAACACCGTCATTGATAGGGCATTACTAGACTTAGGAGCTAGTGTAAACCTTCTTCCCTTTTAGGTTTATCGTGACTAGGTGTAGGAGAACTTAAACCGACAAGATGTACCCTACAATTAGCCGATAGATCCGTGAAGATTCCCAAGGGAGAGGTAGAGGATGTTTTGATCAAGGTTGGAGAATTCATTTTCCCTGTTGATTTCATTGTCCTAGAGATGCAGCCCGTTCCCAATCTCAAGGGTCAAATCCCAGTCATCCTAGGAAGACCATTCTTAGCAACCTCAAATGCTTTAATCAATTGTAGAACTGGTCTTATGAAACTATCTTTTGGAAACATGACTGTCGATCTCAATATTTTCAACTTAGGAAGACAACCCTGTGATCCATCTGATCAACCCTTAGAGGTAAACTTCATTCAGGGTATTTCCAGTGAGCAACAAGAAGAGGAGTGTAGTTCCGACATCTGTTTTTCTGACCTAGTCATGGAGGAAACTTTCGACGACGATATAGGACTAGATTCACCAATCAATCATGTCTCTGAAATCAGCTGGCAACGCGAGCTATTAGATATCGAGCCTCGAACTCAACTTCGCCCTTCCATCGAGGAACCCCCTAAGTTAGAGCTCAAACCATTACTCGAAAATCTTGAGTATGCCTACTTAGGGGAGAATGAGAGTGCACTGTCATCATCTCTTCAAAATTGACACTGTTGAAGGAAGCCCTCTTAGCGGTTTAAGAGAGAATAGGAAGCCATTGGATGGACCATGGTGATATCAAGGGATTAGTCCAACCATTGTTCAACACGAATCCACTTGATTGATGATGCCAAACCTACTAGAGATCCTCAACGTAGGTTAAACCCAAGAATGAAAGAGGTCATAGGAAAGACATTCTAAAATGTCTCGATCATGGGATCATTTATCCCATTTGGATAGTTCTGGGTAAGTCCGGTCCAAGTAGTTCCGAAAAAATCTGGGATCACCGTGATCCAAAATGATGCTAATGAACTAATTCCCACTCGAATCCAAACCGGTTGGCGAGTCTGTATTGACTATAGAAAACTCAACTTAGCTACCCGGAAAGATCACTTCCCGCTTCCTTTCATAGACCAAATGTTAGAACGCCTAGCAGGACATGAGTTCTATTGTTTCTTGGATGGATATTCAGGTTATAATCAGATCCCCATTGCCCCAGAAGATCAGGAGAAAACCACTTTCACATGCCCATACGGAACCTTTGCATATCGCCGCATGCCCTTTGGGTTGTGTAACGCACCCGCCACATTCCAACGCTGCATGATTAGTATCTTCTCTGACATGGTAGAACGCTTTCTAGAAATTTTCATGGACGACTTTTCCATCTTTGGCGACACATTCTCAGAATGTTTGAATCATCTTCGACTGGTCCTATTACGATGTAGGGAGAAAAATCTGACTCTTAATTGGGAGAAATGTCATTTCATGGTCAAACAGGGCATTGTCTTAGGTCATGTCATTTCCAATAGGGGTATCGAAGTTGACAAAGCTAAGGTAGATCTTATTTCGAACCTTCCCCCTCCAAAAAATGTTAAGGATGTCAGATCATTTCTTGGTCATGCTGGTTTCTATAGACGTTTCATCAAAAATTTTAGCAACATTGCTAGACCTTTGACCAATCTCTTAGCTAAGGATACCATTCAATTCTCCCTTGAATGCCTCAAAGCTTTTGATTATCGAAAAAGAACTAACCACGGCCCGATCATTCATGCACCGATTGGACCTTACCCTTCAATTAATGTGTGATGCATCGATTACGCAATTGGTGTTGTTCTAGGACAACGATTGATGGAAAATCGCATGTAATCTACTATGCCGAGGGACACTAAACGATGCTCAACAAAATTACTCACATCGAGAAAGAATTTTAGTCGCCGCCTTTGCCTTAGAAAAATTCAGTCCTATCTCATCGGTCTTTGACCAAAGTATTCACAGATCACGCCGCACTTAAGTATCTTTTGACCAAGAAGGATGCTAAAGCACGGCTCATTAGATGGATTCTCCTACTGTGAGTTTGACATTCGATCCTTGACAAAAAGGCATAGAAAACCACGTGGCGGATCATCTCTCTAGACTTCCAAATGCACCAACATCAAATGTCCCAATCAATGAACTTTTTCAGACGAACAACTCCTACAAATCCAATCTGTTCCATGGTTTGCAGATATTGTCAATTACTTAGTCACTAAACAGCCCTCTCATTGGTCTAAACAGATAGATCTCGCTTTCTCCTGTAAAATACTTCTCTTGGGATGATCCATATCTGTTTAAATCTTGTCTGATCGATTTTTAGGAGGTGTATTCCAAATGAAGAAACTAGGAGTGTTCTATCTTTTGCCACGAGCAAGCATGTGGGGCCACTTTGGCTCAAGAAAAGCAGTAGAAAAATTCTCGGTGTGGGCTATATTGGCCAACCGTGTTCAAAGATTCCTATGAGTTTTGCAAAACTCAGAATCATTGTCACTCTTAGGTAAAATCACTAGAAGAAATATGATGCCCTTACAACCCATTTTAACTGTTGAACTTTTTGATTTGTGGGGTATAGATTTCATGGGACCTTTTCCAAATTCCTTCTAATATGTACATTCTAGTGGTCAGCCGAGTATATGTCGAAATGGGTTGAAGCGGTTGCTTGCAAGACTAATGATAACAAGGTTGTTGTTCGGTTTCAAGGAGAATATTTTTTCACGATTTGGTGTGCCCCGAGCAATAATTAGCAATAATGGTACACATTTACGCAACCGTTTCTTTGAGGCATTAATGAGGAAGTACTCGATCACACACAAACCGCCAACTCCTTATCACCCTCAAACCCGGTGGTCAAGTAGAGGTCACAAATAGGCGATCAAACAAATTCTAAAAACAAGCCACAATGTAAAGGATTGGTCCTTAAAACTCTGCGATGCTCTATGGGCATATCGAACGGCCTTTAAAACTTCGGTTAGAAATGTCACCGCATTGAACTTGTTTTGGAAAGGCACGCCATTTACCGTTGAGTTAGAACACCGAGCAATGTGGGCAATTAAACAACTTAACCTTGATTTAGACTTGGCGGGGAAAATGAGAATGCTTCAATTAAATGAGTTAGAGGAAATTAAACGATGCATATATAAATTCAAAATTTATAAAGAGAAACCAAGGTTTTTCACGACAATTCAATATTAGGAGAAACTTCACACCGGGACAAAAGTTTTACTTTACAACTCAAGACTACACATTTTTCCCGGTAAATTAAGATCACGATGGTCGACCATTTATTGTCACTCAAGTTTTCTCACATGGGGCTATCGAGATTAAAGATCCTAAAATGATCATGTTTTCAAAGTGAATGGTCAACGCTTAAAACCCTTTTAGAATCTTCTACACTTGGAGAGGAGGAGGTGTTTGTTCTCCATGAGCCACACTACGTAATCCAAAAAAAAAAAAAAAATCTTGTAAATCACTGCATAATAATAAAAATAATAATAATAATAATAATAATAATAAAACAACAACAACAATTGGTTTCGTCTCCCCTATTATGTGTAAATGCGCTTTTCTGTTCCGTGTCATCCGAACATCCGTAGTGCTTCCACTCTTCTCCATGTTATTTTCTGCATTTACATTGAGGACAATGCAAATTTTAGGTGTGGGGTGGGACTTAGTCAAATTTCTCGTATTTTAGTCATTTTTCATTTTCTCATTTTTCATTTTCTTTTTCTTATTTATTTTTCATTTTCTTTTCTTTAAAAAAAAAATAAATTAAAAAAAAATTTGTCACTTGCCAACTTAATAGAGTTGATTAATAGTCTTCTAATCCCGAAGTTAGTTATACACTCAAGTTTACCTTTTATGATAATTTTAAATAAATTTCGAAAGAATGATTTTCAAAGTGGTATACTTTACTAAAGTTTAACTTGATGTTTAATCGAGTGATGAAATTTTTGCGTGCTAACTTAGAGTTGAAAATGATTCTTTAAGTTGCATTAATCCAAATATTTTTCAAGACATATATACATATACACATATATATATTATACTAACTTAACAAAAAGAGTGCTAAAAATGGGCACCAAATAAATTTCTCTTAAAATCATCGGTAGTTCTTTGTTACTAAGCCTAAGTTGGTGAGTAATTAAGCCCGAGGAGTATTTTTATGCTTAATGACCTAAGCCCAATTGGGTTGGGATTCATTGGCCCAAAACTCGCTAAATGGTCACTTAGAAAGTCCGATTAAAAGAACAAGACTACCAAGAAAAAAAAAAAAAACCTAACCATGTTTTTATATATATGGAAATAATGGTATATGTTCTTGATTTTTCAAAATGGGTTAAGAGACTTGAACATTGTTTGAAACAAAGAGTTAACATGTTTCCTTCAAAACTTTTGAATTAAATCTTTGAGAAAAACTTGGTTTTGTATCACTACAATGGAAGGATTTTCTTAAGAAGTTTACTTTGAAATCATGATAAAACGTTTTCTTGAGTATTAACCGACTTGTGGAATTTTTGAATTATTCAATTAGCTTCTTTAAATTGGCAAGTTGACTGAATTTTGTGGGTATATTCACTGCAAACCCTCACGACTACAACTCGCCCACTAGGGTAACCTAGGGGTTTAAAGGCTTGTTGTATGCGCTAAATACAACCGCGATTCTGCGAAAGTGAGTTAGGATTTTTCTTTCTTTCTTTTTCATTTTCTTCTTTGCTAGAGGACTAGCAAAAGTTTAGGTGTGGGGGTATTTGATAATCACATTTTAATGACATTTTAATAACCTCATTATCTATTTTATATCAATAAATATGTTACTAATAATATGTTTTATCTTATTTTGCGAATAATGGAGTATTAATGAATAAAAGCTCAAATGACTCAAATTCTCAATTTCTACCAATTTTGAAGCCCAAATCAAGACAAACGAAGGCCCAAGATACCAAGGGAATCCAAGAAGAATTCGTGCAAAAATATCAAGAAAAGACAAAATCCGTTGGGAACCAATCGGTTGACCAACCGGTTGGCTAACCGGTTGGCTAACCGGTTGGCTAACCGATCGCCAACCGACAGCAGCAGATTCAAATTAAGGAAAGATTTTTCTTCCTTTTTGGCCAAGTTTGATCCAATGGTTCACATCAACTCCGTTGGGGTATAAATAGGGTAGTATCCGAGGGTTTAGAGGTGTGAAATATTTTGTAAAACTCCTTTTGGAGAGAAAGGGTTGCTCTTGTTTTAGAGTACCTTTCATTGTAATAATTTTTCCTCAATAAATAAATATTTTCGCCCTTCAATCCCATCTTCTTCTTCTTGTTCAAGGACCAAAAGGAGGATGAGTTGATGATGATGAGTTGCGTGTTTCTCTTTATTTCTCTTTATTATTTCTTTTTCTTTCTTGTTATTTATTTGCTTTGTAGTTTAGATTTAATCGCTTTTGTAGTTTAGATTTAATTGCTTTGTAGTTAGATTATTTTAGAATTTTTCTTTCTTTTTATTTTCTTTCTTTTTCTATTTGTTTAAATTTCCCAAGATGTTGAACTAAACTCTTGTGGGGATCTAGGTTGCATGAAACTAGTCTAATCTCTTTTGTGTTTATGAATCATCTCTCTTATGCTTAAAAGATCATGTTTAGGTTAATCAACTAGAGAACTAATCGATAGAAGAAGAATTTGATAGTTTATGCTTTCCTTAAGTGGTTTGATAGGCTATGCTTATGAATTCTAGGATTATTATCTTGTTATTACTCTCTTCATGAGTTTGAATTTCAATTAGGTGATAATTTGATAAGTTATGCTTTCCTTAAGTGGTTTGATATCTTATGCTTAATAAATCTAATATGAGATGTGGTAAAAGAGAATTTTTCAGATTATAATTTGAGTTAGCTAGTGGATTCAATTCTAGATTCCTTCATCTCTCTTATTGAATTCTCGTCTTTTTAATTGTGATTCCTTTCACACACAATCCAAATCCACTCTCTCATCACTTCATCATATTTTCATATTATCTTGAATAAAACCCTAATTGTCACATAATTTGAGAACCGAACTTGAATCAAACACTTCCTATTTCCGTTCCTCGTGGGATCGACAATCTTAAATACTATAACTTGACAATGGTTGTGCACTTGCGACTATAAAAGGTAAACACTCGCTTTTGCCCATCAATAATGAAGCTAGTAGAAGATCATGAAAAGGAGCTATATGAGGGTTGTACCGATTACTCCAGATTTTTTATCTTTGAAACTCACGCATATTAAGACACCGAGTGGAATGGTCGATAATTATTTTGAAATGCTTCTAGATTTGCTTGGACGGTTATTCACGGAGGAGAGGCTAGCATACCCCGAACAACTTATCAGGCTGAAAAGATTGTTTTCGCTCTGGGTCTTGATTATAATAAAATCGATGCATGTCCGAACGATTGTATGCTATACTATAAAGCCAATAAAGACCTTCAGGAGTGTCCGACGTGTGGAGTTTCTCGGTGGAAACAACGCAAAAACTCTTCAACAGGGAGGACACCAGAAGTAGAGGGGATGCAGAAGAAGATTCCAGCAAAGGTGCTTCGTCATTTTCCATTAGTCCCTAGATTGCAACGATTGTATATGAACAAAGAGACCGCAAAGAACATGAGGTGGCACAAGGAAGATCGAGTAGAAGATGGTAAATTGAGACATCCTGCTGATGCTTTAGCTTGGAAGCATATTGATAAAATCTATCCCCGTTTTGCTGATAATTGTAGAAATATCAGGTTGGGCTTATCTAGCGACGGATTCAATCCGTTTGGGGTAATGAGTTCTGGCTGGTCTACTTGGCCAGTAGTATTAATGCCATATAATTTACCTCCATTACTTTGTATGCAAATGTACCGTGATATGATACTCGCGGTCGACACGGCAAGCACGATCGGGAATGATATTGATATTTATTTGGAGCCGCTAATTGATGAGATGAAACAGTTGTGGTATGAGGGTGTAATGACGTATGATGTTCATCTTAAAGAGTCGTTTAGATTACGTGCTATTTTAATGTGGACGATTAATGATTTTCCTGCTTATGCTAATCTGTCCGGTTGGTCTACGAAGGGCAAGTATGCTTGTCCGGTATGTGGTCCGAAATTTGAAGTTGTTCAATCACCACATAGCCGAAAGAGCTGCTATTGGTTTAATAGAAGGTGATTACCCTTGAGTCATAAGTTTCGAAAAATGTCTGCTATGTTTGATGGCACAGTTGAGAAGAGAATGAAGCCGCGTCAGCTGACTGGAGATGAGATTGTACAGTTACTTGAGGGGTATCTAAAAATAAGGTTTGGAAAAAACCATTATTCTAAGTACTCCAAGCTCGGAGTAAGAGACTCCTTAAAGAGAAAAAAATCAATGAAGTGTAAGAGAACTGTCCAGAGATTGCAAGATGAGATGAAGCCAAAAAATTGCCTAGAGGATGGACTAAATTTAGTATCTTCTTTCAGCTACCTTACTGGCAAAAGCTTAAAATCCGGCACAACTTAGATGTGATGCATATTGAGAAAAATATTTGTGATAATATAGTGTCAACTCTCTTGTAGGATGCCAATAAGTCAAAGGATGGCCTACGGGCTCACCAAGATTTGACGGCGTTGAATATTCGGAATGATTTGCATGCACAAGACGTTGGTCAAAAAAGAATGAAGTTGCCTCCGTCTTGTGTTACAATGTCGACTGAGCAGATGCAGAGATTTTGTGAAATTCTCAAATCGGTAAAGTCGCCGGATGGTTACTCTTCTAACATATCAAATAATGTCCGGATGCAAGAGAGGAAACTCTTAGGTTTGAAGACCCATGATTACCACGTCCTTCTTCATCAATTGCTCCCGGTTGCACTCCGTAACAATATGGATAAAGAAGCGTCGAAGATTATTATTGAGGATTGTGGATTCTTCAGAAAATTGTGCTCTAAAGTTATAGATGTGGGTGAATTTAATAAACTTGAAGCAGATATCCGAGTTACTTTTTGTAATATGGAAGTGATATTTCCTCCTTCATTTTTTACGATCATGGTCCATCTTACCCAACATCTTGCAAGAGAGGCTATGATTGCAGGTCCTGTTACTTATCGTTGGATGTATCCGATTGAAAGTTTAGGTATTTCATGACCTTCTTTAATTATGTATGCATTTCTTATATTGACTCCATATAATAATTGCTTATTTTCAAATTATCGTAGATATTTGGGTTGCATGAAACACTATGTTCGCAATCGAGCTCATCCGGAGGGTTCGATAGCTGAAGGATATATGGCCAACGAATGCTTTGTGTTTGCATCACGTTACATGCGTAAGAAGAAAACCGCATATCAGAATCCACCTAAGGATAAGAAGCGTGAAAAGTATCCAAGTTCTGACTTAGATCAAATTCATGCATATGTATTAGAAAATCTTGATATTTTCAAAGACTATCGAAGGTAACAAATAAAAATAGTAATATGGATGTTATATAATAATTTACTTTTAGCTCATCAATATAATCTTATATATTGTATTAATAAGCGACACCTGGAAAAGCTTAAGAATGAAATAACCGGTAGGAATGCAGCGCATACTATTCAGAAAAAAACATAAGAAAGAATTTGCAGATTGGTTCAGAATTGATGTAAGTGTTGTATGATTCTAGCAACAAACTTTAAGTTAATATTGTCTTTAATATTCACTGATATTGTTTTACTTAGGTTGAAACATCACTTTTTGAGGGCACTACATTATCTGAAGAAATTATTATTCATGCACAACGTCCTTACTACGAAGTAAGACGTTATAATGAACATATTGTCAATGGGTATAAATTCCGAACGCTAAAGACCGATGATAGGAGGGTAACCCAAAATAGTGGAGTCATGGGTTGTTTTGCTCAAGAATGTTTTTCAAGTACAAGAGATCAGAACCCAGTATTAGCTGACATCCTATATTATGGCCAATTAGAAGATATTGTGGAGGTAATCTATGGTTTTGGTAAACCCGAACAATATAGTTACATGATGTTCAAGGTTCGGTGGTGTCCTGCAAAAATGCAAAAGGATCATTACGGGTTTACACTTGTCAATCTTGACCGAGAAATATATCAAGATGAGAAATTTATTTTCGCAGAACAAGCGGATCAATGCTTCTATGTGAAAGATCTGAATGTTATTGCTGAATGGGTGGTTTTGTACAAGGAGCCAAGATCTATTGTTCTTCCTAATAACAATGAAATAAATGATGAGGAAAGTGAAGATAATTGTAATGAACCAATTGAGTCATCTGATGATGTTTGGCAAGACTTCTCGTACACGCAAAATGTGGCGTTTGATATGATCGATCATGATAATCAAACCGACATTCCGAATCTTATTGCAAAATAATGATGATAGGTATGAGCTACGTTACAGTGCATTATTGTTTTAAAATTTTGCTTAATAAAATTATTTAATGGGGGTATGATAATAGATTGCCAAAATTTTCAATGCATGTATATATTAATAGTTGAGTTTCTTGATAATTTATTTTGCAGATGAGGAATATGAGGCTTTTCAGTAAGAATCATGATAAGACCCGGAGTACCACCCCCGGCACAGGTCACAATGAGGAGACACCTGGACCCTCTAGTGTTCCACCACCACCTCCTCCTCATGAGGGTATAAATTATTTAACATATTAATAAATTTTTAAACAAAAATTAGTCATCTAACTTATATTATTTTTTGGTTGCAGACTGGGATTTTTCAACACCAAACTAACTTAGTGCACCACCACCACCACCACATCCTCATACTGGTATAAATTATTTAATATATTAATAAATTTTTAAATAAAAATTAGTCATCTAACTTATATCGTTTCTTAGTTGCAGATTGGGATTTTTCAACACCAGACCAACTTGGTGCACCACCAATATCGCCTTATGCGGGTACAATTGGTTTAATAGTTGCATATTTTTTTTTTAAAAATATTAGTAATGTAGCTCATATTGTTTCTTGAATGCAGACTTGGGTTTTTCGACACCCAGGCCATCCGGTGCACCACCAGAACAATCACCTGAGACAGGTATTAATACTCAGCTAATATTTTCGTTATGATTTATTAATTATTTTATATTAATTATCCTATTTATTAATTGATTGCAGACTCATGGACACCCTCCTTCTCTTCTCCTACATTTCATACCGATTTGCGTCCCAAGACAGATGAGTATCGCCGTCTACCCCTCCCTTAGGACGCGATTACGTCCAGAAAAGTAGCAATGAAGCACCACCCACTAGCGGATAGAAGGTATAATGAGATCATACCTATAATGGAGGTTAGAATGACCGTTGCGCTCGAAGCTAAAAAAAGGGAGGAAGATAAAGGTAAATTTTATAGGTGTCCTATAGTAAGCACTTTTAATTTTATTGTAATGTGGCTATGTGTCCTTTAGTTACATGATATATTATCATATTGTTATTATTATAGGTGCTATGCCAGATCGGATAGCGGGACGACGTCGGGGGGACAAGCCCGAGTCCAAGCAACCACCAAGGGGCATGAGAGCCATTATTCGCTGGAATAATGAAGCATTGCCTATTGGTGCTTGGGCGCCGAGATTTAATAGTTACATCGGGGTTCTCGTACGTAGAGCAAGCATCGTCAATCCTTATTTCAATTTTAAAGAACTACCGTGGACAGCATATGATCAGATATGGAAGGACCTTATGGTAATTATTCATGTTATTCATTTATTATTGAATAGAAATAGATATTGTATTATCGTAATTAAAATATGCATGCATATTTTACAGGAACATTTTTGTCTTGAGGACTTTCCTGGGGCTTGGAACTATGTTTTTAATGTTAAGGTTGAAACCATCCTCAAACAGTGGAGACATCAAATTAAGACAGAAACATATGATAAGTATACGGAGGACTGGCAGCGATTTTTGAACATTGATGAAAGGGTTGACAAGCTTCATTTCACAGCTCTCCTCATGTATTGGGACACTGAGACCGCACAGGTTAGTTTTATGATATATTATATACATGACATGATATATTCATTCATTGTAACTTTACTGATATTCAATTTTTTAAAAAACAAATCAACGAAGGGGTCAGTAAATAGAGGAAAAAAGTTGCATGACCACCACTTGGGTTCACACTCCTATGCTATCCTGGAGGATGATTATTGTCGAGAGCGGGTACATATTATTTAAAATTTTAAAAGATCTTCGTGCTTAATATGATGACAAAGTCTCATAAATTTATAAAATTACAGGGAAAATCAATAATGCCGATGAACATAAAGGCAAAGTTGGCATATGCTAACTTCAAGGATCGATATAAAGTTGATGAGAAAAATAAGGATAAGATGAAGGCAAACCTCGAGTTGGTGGTAAGACTTAATTATAACTTATTTAGAATTGTTAATTGAATTTATTCTGAATTTTCTTTAAATTTTCTTAGATCTTTTCTCAATGTTGCAATTGACGTTTAATCTTGATAATTTATGTAGGACGGGTTTGAACTTGCAACAAAGGAGGCTAAAGAATGCATATGTCTCAAGAGGGAGCAGAAGGAGAGCCTGATCCTCACATGCTATCAGGAGAGGATAACATCAATCTTACTCAGAACGTGTTGGGATATAATAGGTAAACAATCTAAACGAATACTAAATATTGATATAACCTTGGTATTTGATAAAATCCATGAGTACTTAGTGAATATTAACGATTTTGAATAATATACATAATAAGAGTATTTAATTTATTAAATTCAGAACATAAAACCTATGTGGTTCCTTTTCACCCATAATAATAGGAGAGGAAGATATCCATTGCACGGTGTTGGAGCTACACCGGGCATTAGATCATTCACCGGATCCTCCATGTCATCTACGCCAGCCACAAGACTCAAACAAGATTATGCCACTTGTTCTACATGTCTCCGGCTTTCCACGTGGAAGGATGGACCCTGAACTGCTCGTTCAGGTGACTAAGGAGATGAGTACTGTTGTGTTGAGGGCCCGCACGATGGACGAGGTCATGTCTTACATTATAGGTTGCTTGGCCGGTGTGATTCCTGCTGATCTGTTCGGTGATGTTATAGGACTTATAACATCGTGCTGGTAGTACCCTGGTGGAGGCGGTACATCTTATTTCCGTGTTAATGCAATTTCAAAATGAGTTCATAAATTCTATTATAATTACATATTACTCCTTTAAATGCAGAAAATGACACGAAAATTATATATTGGTCTCCATAATATTTAATAGTTACATACTATTTAGAAAATATTTCTATTGCATATCAGTCCAACGCAAAATTCGATAATTGCTTATTATTTTCTTTAAAGTGAAAACATAAGGAACTAATGCTAAATTCAATATTTAGGGACTAATACATAAAGAAAACATTTAGATTTGATATAATGTCAAATTCACATGATTCTATAACATAATCAATTTCACTTTCAGGCTGGAGATGACGATAATTGACCCGTTGCCAATGACAAGATGTGAGGTTTGGATTTTTTTTGGAATTTTATGCACTAAACAGTATTTATTTGCAAGAATACTTTATGTTATTTATCTAGTGTTATATGTACTCGGGATTCTTTGTATATTTATTGTAAATAAATGATTCCTGAATGTGTGTATTGGATTGTTGGATGTGGTTGTGGGAGTGGATTGGGTTGTTGGAACAGTTTATTGGATTGTTGGATGCATATTATTGGATTGGATTGGATTGTTGGATGCGTATTATTGGATTGGATTGTTGGATGCGTATTATTGGATTGGATTGAAATATAGTTGGATGTGTATTACATTTTGTTTATTTGTAAATATATATTGATTTGTATATCAGGTAAATATAAAATGCAGAATAAACCACATTTCTGCAATTTATTTTTTTTCTGAAATAATAGCAACCTAGACGGTTTTTCCGTCTAGGTTGACTCAACCTAGACGGAATATCCGTCTAGGTTGCTATTATAACAACCTAGGCGGAAAATCCGTCGAGGTTGCCTATCTAGACGATTTTTCCGTCTAGGTTGATATCTAGACGGAAAAACCGTCTAGGTTACATACCTAGACGGATTTTCCGTATCGGCTCAACCTAGACGGAAATTCCGTCTAGGTTTCTAACCTAGACGGATTTTCCGTCTAGGTTGCAACCTAGACGAAAAAAACCGTCTAGGTTGTATTCCGTCTCGTTTGATCAATTTAGACGGAAATTCGTCTAGTTTGACTCAATCTAGACAGAAATATTCTAGACGGAATTCCGTCTAGTTTGGTCAAACTAGACGGAAATTTGGGCAAACTAGACAGTTTTTTCTGTCTAGATTGCTCATTTTTCTACTAGTGGTAAGTATGATTGTCATAAAATAGCAGGTGGTTCATGTCACAAGTTTATAATGGTAAGGTGGTATACATATCAATTTGTGTTTTGTAAAGGTGGTAACCATAAGAAATATAAAACTATAGGTGGTAAAGAGATATAAAATTTTTGGTGGTAATGATAAAAAAAATAGCTTGGTGTGACATTGAAAGCATGTAAGCAATTGCGTGGTTTTCAGAAAAATAATTGGTGGTAACCGTCAATTTGAGTAAAAGTTAAGGTGTTTTTATGTAAAACCCATGTTATTATTTCTTGAGTTAAAGATTAGGATAAAAAATTGTCGGAAAGTATATTTTTTTGTAAGAAAGATTTAATTTTTCATTACCAACTGTAGAAAAGGGAGCATAAACCAACTATACACTCAAAGCCCTCTACAAAAATAACAGGGCCTCAACTAGAAAGAAGGAAAGTAAAAAACCACTCTATACATAGAACAATATCTATGTATTAACATCAAAAAAATAAAAATAAAAATAAAAATAAAAACTATGACTCAAACATAGGATATATGCACATCTTCCTACACCATCGCCTATTTGAAGGGTTGTCCTTCATTTTCACAATTCTGCTACATTGCACCTTGAGCTCATACCTGATCTGTTGTAGTATTTGCTGCACACTGAGCTTCCTTCCTTGAAAAATAATCATGTTTCTAGCTACCCATATGTGGTACAAACAAGCTACAACTGCTGCCCTTTTAACCCTCTTGATGGATAAACTCCCCTTCCATGCATATTCCAACCAAAGCATAATATCCTGCCATTGGTAAGGAGGTGAGAATTCCAGCACAAAAGCCATGACTGAAAACAATATATCTAGGCTGAACGAGCATTGGAAAAATAAATGTTCTCTGGATTCAATCATCACACCACATAGGATACAAGAATTCCAGCACAAAAGCCATGACTGAAAACAATATATCTAGGCTGAACGAGCATTGGAAAAATAAATGTTCTCTGGATTCAATCATCACACCACATAGGATACAAGTAGTATCCTCCATCACTCCAATGCGCGGCAATCTATTCTTTGTAGGTAGCCGATCTAGACATGCTAGCCAAAAAGAGAATGAATGTTTTGGAACAGAAAACCTATTCCAAACAGCATGAGGCCATTGTTTTTCCTCCAACTCACCAACTAAAATATTATAAGCTGATGAAGAACTAAATTCAGGTTTTGCACCTCTCCACTGAAGATTCCCGTTACTCGGATTTATACACAGCATAGTATCTTACTTTAAGGTTTATTACATATTATAAGATGAACAAGTATCCCGTCATGACTTATCTCTAAATTTTATATAACATACATATTTGATACCATCAGATATAGGAACCACAAAATTTCTATATGAAAGACTTTTTCAATTTCATACTTTGTCTTTCTTTTCATATTAACTTTGCTTTTCTTTTCATACTAACTTTGCCCTTATTTTTCATCTTAGTCAAACAAAGTTTTCCTTTATTTTCATACTAAGAATGACCAAAATTTAAACATCTCTAAAACAAAATTTTCTTTTTAGCTAACGAGAAAGGAGGTACAAAGGTTATGCAGCAAAATGATAACGTTACTAGAGGACGATTTCATGCTCGAGTATGTAGAAGTTCATGTAGTTTAGAAGGCCAGGTAGACTCTTTATGGAAAATATGTTATTTACTATTATATTTATATTATACCAATTTATATTATGCCAATTTACCATTTTTATATTATACCAATTTATAATGAGTTGTAAATCAATTATCTAAGATATATTTGACTTATATGAAGTTGATTTACCAAATTTGTTAGTACTTTCCTAAAAAGACTATTCATGTATTTAGATTTATGAATAAAACAACCCAAAGATATAATTACCTACACAATGTTTTAATAAATAGTCTTTTTAGGAAAGTAATAACTAATATTTTAATGTACCAATGATAAATTCTTTTTAGTTTCTATAGGATTAAGAATCTCTTTTATTTGATGAAAGAGAATTGAGACTATTAAAGAACATGACAAGAAAGTTATGAGGTCTATCTTTTAACATTCTAATTTGATTTTTGTTAATTATGAACGGAAATTTCTCAAGTAAACATAATATGATTATGCTATAAGTATTCTATAGTTATTTCTTTTTATCATTGTTAAATAAAAATATTTAATATATTAAAGTTTATTTTGTCTATGCATATGAAACTCTCTACTATTTAATAGTGGAACTAAGAAAGAATTATTTAATAAGAAATTTTAGTATCATAAAAATAAAAATATTGCATAAATCCTGGTTTACACAGAAAAGAATTAGTGTGAATTCAATTCATAAATGATGCATAATGATATTTAAAATTCTTAAATCAACGATAAAGATATGGAATCGGGAGGTATGACTGCTTGGCATGAGCTAAAATACTAGTAAAGAGAAATTGGTAAACTATCACTAAAGGCATAAAAAGGACCATGTGTATAAAATTGCCACATGACAAATCTCTACGAAAAAATGTCATGTATTTCTTTGTTCCATTTGAAAATGACATGAGTATAACTAATTCTTTCTTTCTAAGAATCATTATCAAATCAAAATGCGAGTTTGGAAAAACTTTTCCACGGTCAATATTATCCTTAACCTTTTGAATATTACATTCTAATCTTATCCTAATTAATAATATATATTCAAATATTTTAAAAATAAAATCTTAAATCAAAATTTGATATGAAACGAGATCAAACATGAAAACTAAATCTCTATCCTATTCTATCTTCCTAAAAATTCTCATTAAATTAACGCTATTCATATCCATAATTTGAAAATTCTATCCATAAAAGATTAGAAAATTCTAATAATTAAATCTTTATTAATTCTAAACAAATTGTAAGTATCCACAATTAAAAAATTCTGAACATGCAATGTGTCTCTCCTTAATTATTTTTCATACTTAACCTCTATAATGGCATTGTCCAAAAAACTTACATCGACCATATGGTGGGTTAATGCAAGAAATGGAGACTCTTGGATGTGAAAGCAACTGCTAAAAACCAGAGATAAAGTCAATGATTCCTGTGGAGGGATTGACAACATGAAGCTCCTAATCAAATCCTGTTGCAATGGCTCTAAAGTTTATCTATCTGCACTGTACCATGCTCTCTCCCCTGCAACTAATAATGTAACATGGTATACTACTGTTTGGGAGAAATTTAATATCCCTAAACACTCCTTTGTCTTATGGCTAACGGTACAAAACAGGCTACTTACTCAGGACAAACTGCTACGGAGAGGGATTATTCAAGAAAAGTGCTGCTCCTTATGTTCCAGATCAAGTATGGAAACTCGGAAACACCTGTTCTTTGATTGCTGCCTTTCAATGGATGTGTGGAATCGTATAATGGAATGGTTTCGGTTCAACTGGAAATCCTATGACTGGAATCATCTCATGAATTGATATATCACCAGACTTAGAGGCAAAGGGTTCAAACAAAAAGCTAAAAGAATGGCTTTAGCTGCTACAGTCTACAGCATTTGGGGAGAACGAAATGCTAGAATTTTCAATCATAAAGTTAGAAGCTCTGATCAACTTGTCAAGGATATTAAAGTTAATATTATGACTATTGTGCTCAACAGCTCTCATGTGTCGAAGGAATGCAAGGAGTGGATCTGCTCTTTGTAACCTTGTTCTGAGATATGGCATGTAAGTAAAATTTTTGTAATTCTTAGAGAACTGAGTATCTTGATGTACACAAACTTTTCATATTAGTGAGTGAATAAAATTCTTCATTTACCCAAAAACTTACATCGACTAAAAGGTCTGTCAACTTTCCCCATAAAATATCAATTTGCTTATTTTCCTCTTTATATACTTTGTTTGCTTGCCCAGTGTGTTCCTTTCATGAAGCAATTATACTTAACAAAGGTGATGATGTGGCATATCTTCTTTTGGTATTTTTGAAAATTACAAACAACCCTGAGCAAGTTATAATTTAGAAAAACATTTTGAAATAAATTTGTAAACTACAAAAATTACCCCATGACAATCTGAAACTTACATATGTCAATTGAAAACTTTTAAATTTATAAAAGCGCCTTGAAGATTTGAATTACATGGCACACCGTACAAACTGTCCCTTGAAAATTACAAATGATACCTCAAAACTTTTAGGTTATTTTTTGTAATTTTCAAAATCTTTATGGTGCCTTTTGTTATTTTAGAAATTTTCAGGGTGGCTTTTTAATTTTGAATGTTTAGTAATTTGTAAATTTTCAGGTGGCTGTTTGAAAATTTTGAAATGTTCAAGGTATTTTTCATGACTTTGAATTATTTGATATGTTTTTAAAAATTTTGAATCTTTTTCAAGATTTGTAAATTTTTATATTTTCAATGGGTTATTTATAATTTTTAGGTTGTTTTTGGTAAAATTTGAATTTTTTATGGATTGTTTCTAAATATCAGTCTTCAAAAGCCTGAGAAAAAAAATGAAAAAGGGATATGCGGCATCATCATCTTTGTTAAATATGCAAATTGATACTTAAAGAGTGCAACATAAGAATTTAACAATACTTTAAGGGGCAGTTAATCATTTTGTCCTATTTTATTCTAATATGTTTGTTGTGTTTTTTATGATGTTGATATATGTTAAAAGAACCCGGTAAGATATATGTTTAAGCGTTATGGGGCAAGCACCACATACATAATATTTCTTTATAGTTGCTTAATAATAAATTTAGTTAATTATATCATATGTTTTTGAAAGAAAAAACAGGGTGAGAATCCATGTTCTTGCATTAATGATAATTTTAATATATACAAAGTGAGATATTCTCCATGGCGGTGAGGGCTCTGATCGGGTAGGGAGCCGAGGGAGCGGACCTTGTCATCACCTCCGCGACCTAACTGATAAAAAAAACACCCATATAAGTCTATGCATATGTTGGCAAACCAAACTAAAAAAACAACAAACGACAATAGAGTATTGGTTGGCATCTTCAACCTAAACATAAGCAGAGTATATTAACATAACTTAAATAAGAAGTGGCAAAACAGTTAAGGCAGAACTGAGCTTCGATTGGTGCCTAAGAGCTTGATGGTTGCTGAGGGTTGTGCTGTTCAAAGTTATCTCCAACTCGATCTTGAAGGGAGTGATGCAAGAGCGCTTCCAATTCATGTTCCTTGGTAATAGAGATGATGGCTTCCGCCTTCTTTGAGCCTATGCTTCCTGACCAGAATAGAATGCAAGATAACAATGTCCACCTCACTAAACATTTAGATTCACTTGAGTTTTGAGACCCCATAAGAACTGTTTTCTAATCTTGTCGATACGCTTAATGAGCCAGACATGAAGTTTGTATTGACATGTAATATAGAGGGAGGGATGAAAGCACAAAGTTAATTTGGGTGGGTTAGTCTTCCTCCTATTGATAGGGATCTACTTTTCCATAAGGATAGCCTTTTAGTGAAAGAGTCTAATAGAGGTTGCCAATCCTTTCTAGAGAGAGCTCCTTTTTTGAGGGGAAGACCAAGATAAGTGAGAGTGGTTACACCCAGATTGCATTTGACGATATTGGCCAGGACCTTGCCCTTATTAGGAGTCTTACCAAAGTAAATCAGGGAGGATTTGGAATAGTTGATACTCAGCCCTGTGATGTTCTCAAAGATGGACAGGATTGTTTTGAGGGTGGACGAGTCCGGCTGATATGCTCTACAAAATATGATGGTATCATCTGCAAATTGCAGGGTTCTAATATTATTAAGCTCCCCTTTCAGGTGTAGCTCATCTAGGTCACCTGAAGCCACACTGTTAATAATCATCTTACAGAGCATATCCACCACTAGATTGAAGAGGAGAGGGGATAGAGGATCCCCCTATTTGAGACCCCTATGACTGTGAAAGAATTTGGTTGGGGAGCCATTGACTAAGATGGCTGATTTGGAAGAGGATAGGATGTGTTGGATCCAATATATCCATTTGGGGCCAAAACCTCTAGCAGACAAGAGAGAAAGAATGAAATCCCAACTAACACTGTCGAAAGCTTTGCTGAAATTAATTTTGATAGCACATAACTCTTTGTGACCTTGGGAGCATGAGTTAGCCATTTCATGAGCTAAGGAAAATGGAGTCAAGGGAGGATTTACCTGATTGAAATGTAGACTGAGATTCATCAATCAAAGAGGAGAGAAGGGGGCAAGTGTATTAGCCAGGACTTTGGTGAAGATTTTGAATAGGCCATTGAGGAGGCTAATTGGCCTGAAGTCATATGTTGCTATGTTCTGATTAAATTATGTTGTTAAATAATGGTTGATATAGTTCTGCATGTGCTTTTCTCATCTCAAGGTTAAAGGAGTCTGTGTTTTTCATTTTGCAACTTACATGGAATGCAGATTACTGAATATTAGAGGGGCTGAGTGGAGGTGTACATATACTTTTTTTTCATCCATGTAAAATATGAATGACATTTCATCTTAAGATATATGTTGTTCTTTAAACATATACATCATTAAAGTGCGACACATTCTGAATTTGTATTTATATGATTACGTTTATATTTGCAGACAATGAGTGCTATGCTCCAGGATTCAATAATAAAGCCTGGGGTTTTCCTGCTAAATTACCTCTTATTCAATCCATTGAATCTGTGGTAAGTTTATTTTCAAAGTTTATGTAAAATTATTTGTGTGATTTGACTAATTGATTATGTTTGATTACTTTATTTTTGCATGAACATGTCTTGCATATATTTTCACAAGTTGTTAATCTACTTATGCTTATAATTTTAAGAATTGAAATATTGATGTGACCTATTTGTTTATTACAATTTGAATTTAAAAAGTAGAATTATTATTATCTTTATTTTATTAAATTTTAAACCATTAACATGATCCTATTTTATTCAATAGAAAGTAGAGAATATTTAAAATTTAGGAAAAAGGTCAACATGGTCCCTGTACTAAGGCTTCACACTCAAATAAGTCCTGTACTTTTTCTCTCAACTTAGTCCTTATACCTTCATTTGATGAAAACTTAGTCCTTTTTAACATCCGTTAAAAATGAGACGTTAACTTTTCATTTATGACTTAATTACCCAAGGTCGTTGTACTTTGTTTATTTTAGTTTATTTTCTCTTGATCAGGAAAAATTCATGTAAAACACAGTCCTCTCAATCTAAACAAATAACATATGTTAAGAAATATTTACTCAGCACCTATTCTCTTTATACTTACTATCTACTAAACTTATTGGATATTCCACTGAAGTTACTGTTCATTTCTATATTCAACTCATTGGAACTAGCTAAGACCTCTCTAGATCTGTCATTTTCCTCCTAACATTTTTAGCCACAAAAACCCCATTCATTTCTAAGGCCTTCGTTGTTACACGTCGGCAAAACTCGTCCTGCTACAAATTACCAAAACCAAGCTCAAATGACCACTAGAATATTTCGTCAATGGGCGGCAAGCGGAGGACGACCGGGGTGGAGGACGACGCCGGTGGTGGAGGACGACGCCGGCCTATTGCAAAACTTCGGAGAAGGCTAGTGAAATTTTTTTCTCAAAAGTCATGGAAGATTTAATTGGAAGATCTAGAAAACTGGAGACTAATTTTTCAAGGTATGGCTTCAACCAATTCTTTCGGATAATTGATTTATTATTTATAGTTATAAATGCTCTTAATGGCTGCTTTAGTGATATGAATTTGTTTCTTGTTATATGATTCTGCTTTGATTATTTTCTTCAAGTAAGTGTGAACTTACTTTTGTTTCTAATGTTATATCTTTATCACTACAAACGATTTTGAATCAGAGAATATCTGAAAAAGTTAGCATGATCTAATTAGCCTTCTAGTTGTCACTTCTGACATCAATTTATTTTTGCTTTAAACTTCAGTTGGTCAGCCTTCGATATAATATTTTGGTTTGGTTTGTTCAAAATGTGTTGCAGTTTTATTTCCTCTTACATAGTCTAGCATCAGCAATGTTGTTTCTTCTACATCACTATGCCTATATTAAGGAATTAACATCAGTTTTCTTCATCTTTAGCACTTGCATAAAGAGATAAAGATGTCTTTTCTCTTGCTTTAAATATTATTCAATGTTACTGAGATTATTCTTCTCTGACTAGTGCAAAATCAGGATAATAAACTACAAAAGTAATCTGCTTGGTATTTGGAAGCTAGAATCACATCCTAAGCATATGAGCCCCTCAACCCTTCTGTTCGTAGCAAGGAAGCACTATCTTGGGCTTTAAAATCAGGAAAAGATAACACAGATTGAAAATTCTTAGAATGGCATATACATTGGTTATATGACAGAGACTTGTAGCAAATCATAGTTATAACTCAGAGAATCACTTCAATAGTGGCTACAACATCCCTTGTAGCACTTGTACCATACTTCCTACTCCTTTCTTACCGCAAAAAAATAAATTACTTTAGCAAAAGCATCCCTCTTGACCAATTTATCAAATGATAACCACCTCCAACAATCAGTAAACCAAGCCATAAGATGACTGCAAGTAAAGCTCCTTCGATTAAATTGAGGCCATTGCATAATATCATTCCAAATCATCGTAGAATATTCACACAAGAAGAGTACTCAATCAACACTAAAGTAAATCAAGAAGAAATAGTTTCCAAGCTGCAACTGCTTCTAAATACTTAACAAAAAAAGAAATCAAGGAATCCTCTATATAATATCAATAGAACTAAAAGAAAATAAAATTTGATTTGTTTTATGAGATTACGTAAACTTTTGTATCTTTATAGAAGCAATCCCTGAGCTTCATATGCTCAAACTGGTCCAATTATGTGTTTTGTTGATTCCTCCTCACATCAGTAACTTTTAAGCATTTCCGGCCCCTCCAATTGAATGTATGCAAATCACTTGTGCCTCTTGATGGTGGTGATTTGTGCAAAGTAGTATGAGTTATTGGCGCTGGTGCAATCTGCAAACCAATTTGTGGTCTTGGTCGAGGTGGCTTAGCTGTAGGATTGGAGATATCCCCATTAAAGAGACCATAACCCCAAGGCGCCTTTTTCTTCTTTTTTCCTTTGCCTTTGTGACCTGTAGTATTTTCTCTTTGAAGTGGCATTGCTTCTGCAGATATCACAACTTCTTGAGATGATCTTTTGACCTATAAGGAGATGAAATTATCACAGCATTATCAATTAATCTTTTAAAAATGCTTAAAATAATAGTACTTATATAACTTACTGGCAGTTTTTGCCTTAGATTAGTTGGTGCGCTACTCCTGTCCATCTCAATGTTCCTTTGTTGGCTTTGCTTGTCCTTCACCTGACTTGCATTTCCTTGCGTTAGTTGCCTATCATTTGTGGTGTTAGTTTGATACTGTGTTA
The DNA here is from genome assembly GCA_012295165.1 of Asparagus setaceus. NCBI lineage: Eukaryota > Viridiplantae > Streptophyta > Magnoliopsida > Asparagales > Asparagaceae > Asparagus > Asparagus setaceus. Next base: position 13,073,207 of record CM022703.1, on the reverse strand, counting down.
ATTGACTTGCATCTGTGTCTGATGCATTTCCTCGACTTCCTTCCATTCCATTCGCTTGATTTCCTTCATTCCCATTTTCTTGACTTCCTCTTTTTTTGTTGCCTTTAACCTAATAACCACCATTGGAAAAAAATTAAGTATCAATGCTCTACTATAATCACAAAGAAATAAATATTCATTATATCAAATTGAATACTTACATTCTTTATAGGCCTTGGATTTTCAGTATATATTTATGCTTTCATACTCGGCATACTTTTCTACCATTTTACTTACATCCTCATCATTTGTTACCGGTTGGAATGTAGTATAAAATATAATTCCCGGGTCTCGATACCAAAGATGTTCTATGTTCTTATGTCCTAGACTAAGAGCCAAACTCATCACTTTGTCATATGTGAGCTCGCTAACTTTTAAACCCTCAAAATTTCTAACATCTCCTTCACAGTAATGTGAAACCATATGTGATCCAAATGAACCATTATGATGAACCTTCACAGTTGTGTATCTGCATACAAATAAACAAACACAATAATAAATAAGAAACAAGAAAGAAACAAGAAATCATGATTGAACTAAATAGACAAAAAAATAGATAAAAGTAGAAATTCTGGAGGATTTAGGCCATTGTTGCAAACATGGACCAGGTTCTTTCATTGTAGTATATGATTTTTTTTGGAATTTTTAATTGGGACTTCTTTTTAATACCCACCTACACAGGCACATATGTGCATCCCCAACTGCAGTATCGAAAAAAAGGGACCTTTAAGATTTAACTGTATTCATGCACAACCAAAAAAGCATATCTATCTTTCAGGTAAAGCCCATTTTTGCAAATGAAAGATATAGGATTAACAAAATGACCTCTCCGATTTGTTTCTATTTTGCAAAAAGTTCCAGTAACATAATTCAAATAGAGTCGGTATATGCATGTTGTCATTGAACAGTCATGTGGATGTTTCTCCATTTCAGTTGCCTTTCCTTCTCTAAAGGACAAATCTCCTACTGGGGTAGCTATTTTAATGTATTGCTAGTAGTTGGTTTATATGTGACTAGCATTCTCATTTCTTTCCTGTTTCCTTTTCAAGTTACTCAAATCAGGTACTCAGGACATGGAATATCTTGGAAGGATTCTGGAGTATGCACTTCGCATGCTGCAAAAATTATCTGCAGAAGCAAAAGAAGTTGAGATGAAAAAAACCCATGATAAATTACTCATGGAATTGGCATCTATTGCTCACTCTGATGACAGAGAAAAAAACTCCTTTGTTATTGCCGTAATCAAGGGTTTGCGCTTTGTGCTGGAGGAGATACAGGTACTTCTTCAAATTAGTATTATTCCTTTTTCTTGAAGGAGTAATGTCTACTCAATACATACATAGTGGATAATTTCAGTTCAATACTTGCATAAATTTTTAGTTTCGAATCATTTGATTAAATAAATTTTTATACAGATAAGTATGCGTATTTCTCTACTTGAACCAAAAAAATTGTGGAGAATATGAAAAACCCTAAAACTATAAGACATGAGTTTCTGAACGATTCCCAATAAAATTGTGGAGTATATAATAAACCCTAACGCTATAAAAGTTATTGTCTATAATCTAATTTTGGATGAATATAATAAACCCTAACAAAGCAAAAATTATTGAGTTTTGGAGAATATGATAAAACGCTAACACTAGAACAGATAGGTGAAGGAAAACATGAAATTTGTGATGCAATACCTGTCACCATTCATGTTTGCTTTTGATTTTTTTGGTTATTTCATCTGCATATGACTTCTCTTTTTCTCCTTTTTTTCTTGGTTTTTTTAGAGGATGGGAGGCTTTCTTTCTCTGTTGGAAGGAAGCGTGATACCCAGTTTTAGGATAATATTTATTTTTATTAATTGGTTATTTATTTATTTTTATTTGATCGGGTAATATTTTAGGAGTATAGATAAAATAAATTAATGGATACGTAATATGTAGGTTTAGGATAATATTGTCTTTTCAACTTTTATTTAACGGAACTTTTAACGGAGAGTTAAAAAGGACTAATTTTTATCTAACAACGGTGCAGGGGACTAACTTGAGAGAAAAAAGTACAGGACTAATTTGAGTGTGAAGTCTTAGTACAAGGACCCATTTGGCCTTTTCCCTAAAATTTATAATGATTTTGTTTTTCACAGAGTGTCATGAGAGGATAAGGGGAAAATGAAGCTAAGTTATGAAGAATTACCTCACATCAATAAATTAGTATATTTTACAGACTTTCTCACATTATCTTATGTTTTATATTTCACCTAGTTCCTTAAACAATTTGTTAAGAAGCTTGGAAAATTTATGATTTTAAAAGAAAATTATGCTAATGCATATGTTGGATAGAATCTGACGGAGAGGATCTGATGTTCTTTTTCTTTATTTTTTCCTTTTTAAAACGAAAATCAAAATCCCAAGAACGTTCAAAATAAAAACAGAGATAAAATTCAAAACTCCCAAGCTCACATCAAAGAGCTGATGATCTTCATTGATCGGATTTGTTTAAGAACATAAGTTAATATTCTATTTTTAAGATGGGAAGCCAAGAATTTTAGCTTGATTTCTGTTCATTAGTATGCTTTCAAGTTTATTAAAATTTGCATTTCTCAATGTCCTTTTTTTGAGATTTGGAGAAAAATATTAATTAATTTGGTTATGTTCTTTTTTTAAGGATTTCAATGTTGGATAAATGGGAATGTGGTTGTCTCACTGTTGTGTTGATATTTCATTAGCAGTGCATTGATAGCTGGCTCGTAATATTGATGTTTCACTAGCAGTGCATTGATAGCTGGCTCATTCGGCATGGCTCTTTCACACTTTGTAGGCGGGGATGTCTAAATCACATTTTTCTTTTTTGCTCGAGAAAATAGTTGTATAGCTGGTGTTTGTAGGCTTTTTCCTATTTTAACTTATTTTTATAGTTTTATTTTGTCAAGCCCTTTTGTATGGCTATATTTTGTGAATTAAGACACATTTATTAGAATGTAGTGACGTACCAACCTTTTTTCTTTCCAATTTTGACAATTTCTGTGCTTTGCGTGTTTGGCTATTTGAAAGTGAATTGAAAGTGTGAAAGTCACTTTTTTTTACAAGTGAGAAAGTGTATCCACATCAGCATGCAAGTGAAATACAGTGTTTGTTTACAAAGCCAAATTGTTATTGAAAGTAGAAAAGTAAAGATGAAGTGGCAATATCATTTTATTTACTTATTATTATAAAATCATATTATATTTTAATGGTCTTTTGAAGCTACAAATAGATGAATTGAATGTGAGCATTATTCATTAGATAAAATTACTCCTTTATTTGTTTAACAAAATAAATTATTTGTAAAATTTTCTTTATCTTACCATCCAAGACTTGTCTTATGGTTATAATGTTTTACATTTTATATTTTTGTGTAGCAATTGTAGTAATTTGAGGACAAATAAGCAAATAGTAAGAATTCAAGGGACTAATATAGAAAGGTCTAAAAAATATAGTCAACTTTGAAAGATCAGACGCATTGTCTATAGAAGAAAAAATCATCGGTGTTATTTGTGTTTAAAAAATTGAAGAGATTTAATTAAAAATTATTTTCTAATTGATTAAAGTGGTCCCCACTCCACTTTCATATGACATCGCACTTTTCTAGGGAAGTAGAATATGCATTAAATCCCACGTGCAGAATTTTTATATTTCACTTTCATATGTACTTTCAATAAAACAAACAAATTAAAGTGATAAAAGCGAGTCACTTTCACTTTCACTTTTACTTTCATGTAAACAAACACCCAATAAACGATGTAGGACACTTTGAGGTTAATAAATAGAATGCACCCTTTAAAAGAAAAATTAAATAGGCTCTGAAGAGCTAAATTAGTTTTACGTTATTATCTTGAAGATTAAATTAGTTTTCACGTGCACTGGATAAAAGAACATGATTAAGTTCTAAAATTTACTAATTAATCAACAAGTTTGCATGGGATTTATTCTTAATTTGCTTTTGTGTAATTTCCTAATTTAATTTGATTATATTTATTCAAGATTTTGATATTTTCTATTTTACTAAAAACCTACAATTTTATTATTAAACAAATCCGTGCATCCCACATGTCTCAAACTAGTAACTATCAAATGTTAACTCACCACCTGACTATATTCATGTTCTGATATCAGCACCAAATAAGTTGAATCGGATGCATGTTTACCTCATAGGAGGTTGAAAGTTCTATCCTATAACCCAATTATTCCTTGTTTCATAATAACAAAATTACGCAGATGATTATTTATTAATTATATTGATGATAATTGTTATGTATCTACATTCATGTATGTATGTGTTTATTATCAAAGTTACAAAATTGCATGAATACCCATAATATTAAATGATAATATATTAAAAGCTAGATGACATTTTGGAATGAAATGTTCTAACATGCGACACACAATTTAGAATAGTATTAGATTAAATAGATTAGATAATGAAAATTTGTTTTGGATGCTATTTAAGTATTCCACGGGATATAAGAACAAATTAAGTAAGGGTATTTTTGGTATTAAAGCCGTTCTTTTTCTATGCGTTGTTTTGGTACGTAAGCAGATAAATCTTATTACCAAATCTCAGAAAAGTTCCAACAATCTATACACTCACATTTTGAATCCCTACAAGTCAGGGATCAAAACAATCAAAAAACCTCCCCAGGATGCTCACATATTAAGCATTACAGGACATTTGACAAAACAGAACACATTCTAAACAAGTGCAAAACTAAAACAAGGCTATACTCATAGCCATACATAGCAGCAAAACAACAACTTGTATAAGAACTAGACACTCAATTACACCCTTCAGCACTACATTCACCAACTTAAGTCACAAATTCAGGTGAAATCATCATTGCTCTGCACCACGTTCTATTAGATGTGTTGTCCTTCATCCTTTCCACCTTTGAGCATAGGATTTTCACTTCAAATACAATGAGTTTGAAGATCTCATTCACCAGCAATGTCTTTCCTTAGAAAATCTTCAAATTCTTAGCCCTCCATATATGATATAAGCACGCAACAGTTGCAGCTCTCTTCAGCTTTCTGACACTTCCTTTCCAAGCTAGCATCCACGGGATAATATCCAGCCACTTACACGGAGGATTACGGACCTGCACAAAATCCATAACCAATTCCCAAACTTGCAAACTGAATATGCATTGGAAGAAGAGATGATCTCTATCCTCAATCATAACACCACATAAAACACACGAGTTGTCCTCAATAACCCCCATGTGTTGAAGCCTAGTTTTAGTAGGTAATCTATCAAGACAAGCCAACCAACTAGTGAATGCATGTTTAGGAATAGACAAACTGTTCCAAACATTATGAGCCCATAGTTTCTTCTCGACAACTCCCAACAAAATATGATATGTGGAGGCAGAACTAAATTCTGGCTTGGGTCCAAGCCATTTTATGCCCCCCTCAGTAAAAGCAACACACAACAAAGCATCTTGTCTGAGCTTAAGAATCCTCTTGAACACCCAGGAAAAGTGAGGTTTGATATCAAGCTTCCACACACTTTTATCTCTAAGATAGTAACCATGGACCCATCTCACCCACAGGGATTCTTTCATTAGAACAAGAGACCAGAGATTTTTCAAAACAAGGCTTTTATTCAAAGTAAAGATATGTTGTAAGCCAAGCCCCCCCACCAGTTTAAAAAAACGGATTTTAGTTTGCATTGTAATTTGGAATACACGAACGGGAGACATAAGATTTCTTTTCCTTGTATTTCGGACTACAACCGACAATGTAAGTGGATACAAAATTGACTTTCTGAATGATGATCATGTCGGGTGAAGGAGAGTGGTGCAAAGTATATAGAGATGGTAATTTAATTTTGCAAGGGAGAAAGAATAGTAACCATATTTGCTATTTAGATGAGCATTCTGTTAATGGTATAGGTGACTCTTCTCAGACTCTTGTCTACAAGAGGAGAGATAAAGAAGAAGAAAAAGAGAGTGAGTTTTTCTGAAGCCGTTGAGATACTTGGAGACTTTTCTTTAAGGGAGAATATGTTGGATCTGGACTTGAAGGTTAGACTTAGTTCTAGTAGTTTTCTTGTAGGCTAAGTTCACTTAGTGGGCAAGTCAGGGGTGTCTTTAAATACGACATCCTATTCTAGAGTTTTTTAGGGGAGAGAGAGACAATATTCTTCTAATCGGTGTTTAATAGACGGTATAACCGGGTTCAAGGGTAATGTGAGAGAGAGGATTTCAAAGTCTTTGTCCGTGCAAAAGATTGTAATTTAGAGGTGATAGTGTATTGTTTTCGATTCCATGATTTTTTCCCGTTGAGGATTTTTCACGTTAAATCTTGTGTGTAATTCTCTTTGCTGCGTTTGGTGATTTTTGGATTTTTGTGAGATCTAAAAATTCCAACAAGTGGTATCAGACCAGGGTTCGATGATTCGTAGAGGTTTGGGCGGTGTACGATCGGTGAGGCGCTGGAGATCGACAGCATGGGGACCGACACTAGCGAATTAGATGAACGGTAGTCGGTAGAAGCCACTACAACATAATTGGTCTATGGGGACGATTCGTGGGGTGTGGTTTAAAACCGTTCCCTTTGCTACGGTTCCAACCATCACAAAGAGAGTCTAAGACAATACTTTAGTTAGGCTTGCAATAAAGTTTTGTAATGGGCGAAAGGGACGGTTTTATTATGGGCTTTATGTTGGCGCCCAAGCTTTAACCAAAAAGTATTTCTATTTTTCTTTCATGTTAACCGCTCTTTACCCGATCAAAACAAATCTGAAATCCCCAATTTCGCCTCGCTGAGCTGTAGGGTTTTGCTCGTGATTGTCGATCTCCTCTTTTGTCCGCCACCATTCCTCGACGGAACAAAACCCACCGCCTCTCCTTCACTCCCGCTCATCCGCCGACCATCTCGACCTCGTTTCCCTCCTCTCCTCGGCTCCCCCCCCCGGCGTCTGCTGCCCCTACTTCACTTCCCCTCGTCCGACACCTCCATTTGTTTGCCGACCATCTCGACCTCGTTCGTCACCTCTCCTCAATTCGCGGTCATCCACCACCTCCCCTCCAATCCCCCTCGTTCGCCGCCTCTCCCCGACTCCCTCTTAGTCCAACGCTTCGCTTCTAATCCAATCTCGTCTGCCGCATCTCCTCCGACTGGTTCCTCTTCTACAAGGTCGCCTCTCCTCTGACCTGTGAGTACTTTATCTTTAAACCCTAAAGTTTTAATTTTCTTTTTTTCTCTATTTACTAAATTTTTATTCAATTTTACAAATTAGGGCTTTGCTGTCTCGGTTGATCTTTTTAAAGGGATTGAAAATTCTACTTTTTACTGTAAATCCTCAAATTCAAATAAATTTTTTCATAATTTTGTCCAAATTAGATTGATTTGACCAAAGCCGTAGATAATCAGTCTAAGTCTAAGTAGAGTATCGAGATGGGTGTTTTTTATTTTTAATTTTTTGTATTGTTGATGATGACCTACTTTTATCTTACTTAAGAGTCCATTTTGAGTATTTTGGTCAAAGTTCCTCATCTAAATGAAACATTCATTGTTCATGTCTAGAAGTAGTACTGTACAGATGTTATGTTGATGATGGCCTTTGGTCGTAGAACCACCGCGACGGGGCATCAGGCATGACTACTATCGATCGTCTCGGCGTGCCGAGCTGCGATGAGGGCCGATCTTTTGCAGCACTGATGCCATGATGATTTTATTTTAGATTCTTATTAATGAAAGAACAGACTTAAAAATATAAGATGAAAACTCATAGTCATTTGAGAAAATGAAACCTAGGTGATGATGTTTGGTTCTCAGTGTATGGGTTTTATGGGTTAAATGACGATTTTGCCATGATCATGTTGTTTGATTGTTACTGAAAAAGAAAAGTAAGGAAAAGCAAACGCTACAAGTGTTTACGATTATTCCGAAGATAACATCGATTGAACCAATAAATAGGTGACTTGATATTTGTTATGCAAGTGTGTGTAGTAGTTTTGGACTACACATCTCCTCTGGACGCCCAACATGTGAGCGGGGTGTGTCAGTTCCGCACTGGGGACATGCAATGTAAAAAGTGCAAGGCATCTGAGCTGCACATGGGGGCATTCTTTTACCAATTGAAATTGAGTTACCCTCGTTGAGACTAGCAGTGACTAGTGATGTCCCAATGGATTCACTATATTATGCCGAGACACGACTTGCAGAATTGGAAGCGCTAGACGAGCGGCGAATGAACGCATTACAACATCTTGATATATATCGGGCTCTTATGGTCAGGGCATATGAAAAAAGAGTGAATCCCCGTTCATTCGAGGTTGGTGACCTCTTCTTCGTCCCGATAATTCATTCGAGGTTGATGACCTCTTCTTCGTCCCGATAGTTAGGAAGGATGACGGAAGCGCCCCCTATCAATCCTATGTGATGTGCGGCTCAGACACCCGCTAGCATGCGTGGAGTTCTAGGAACATATATACTTGTAGTTTTGATCATTGATTTATGGACATATTAAATAAACTAAAGTTTTTCTTCTTCAACAGAAAATGCCAAGTAAGCGAGAAGAAAGCTGTTGATCAAAGTACAAATGGTGCATGATCCTGTGCTCAAATTGAAAATTTTCTAATCTGATGTATAATGTTCTGTTTGGGCTTTATAATGATGATGATACTTTGTTTTTATTACAACATCTAATGAAATGATTTCTTGACTGGAGTCCCACCAATTCAGTTCTTCATTCTAAAAAAATAAATTGTTTGCATATTCCATGGTTGCAAATATGTGTAGACCCTACACATCAAATAAAATTTGAACACAAGTATATCTTTAGCTTCATCACAAAGCACCAAGCTCCCTAATGGTTGTATGAATATATTTCCATAAGTGAATAATTAAGGGTATAATGCTCTTGCATAGCCGTACAAAAAGACTCCTACTGCTTTATTATTTGCTTTTAATTCTACTTTTGTAGGTCTTTGTTAGTTTTTGGCTGCAGTTTATCACATAATAACTAGTATTTGATAAGACAAAAGACAATCAAAGTTGCTCCTTTTTTCGCCTGAAAAATGTGACCAAGCTCTAAACAAGCTAAATGGATCCTCGGTCTTCTAAAGTAATAAATATCAATTGCTCATGTCTAGAAGTAGTACTGTACAGATGTTTTCTAGTTCTCACCCAATCTGTCAAGGCTTTAGAGTGTGAACTTGATGCAACTGCTCTAACTCTAGTTCAGTGAAGAACTTCCATACATCTGAGGATGTATTTTGTATTTGTGCTTACATATATATTGTAAAATCAGGAAAGGTAAATGTAGTTAATAGGACCTTGTAAATCTTCTCAGTCTGTATCCTGGTCTTGTCTAGCAAATCGGCCATGCATTCCCCAGTTCCCATTGCAAATGGAGGAGATTTAAGCAGTAGGATCCCTTTAAGCATGACCAAGGCATACAGAGGACTCTTGATAATCGACGATTTAATTGCATTGAAGACAAAAGATCGGTGCCAAGAATTGTGTTCGTTGGTCTTTGTTTGCGTCAAAAGCTTGGAGGAGAGAAATCACATACACAACATGTCGGGGAAAAAATGAAGGTTGCTGTAGCAGGGCGGCGAGAACAGAGGCTGTTCACGTCGGTGAGCAGTGTTTGGTTAAAAATTATTTTTTAAATCAAATCCGATGGTGAAGATTGATTTGTCTTTTGATCGGGGAATTGGAGGCGAAATTTAACGATCCAGGAGTGGTTCCTAGGGTTTTTTGACTTGCTGAGTTCATTTTTATGTCAATTCTACCAAATGCAACTTCTAAAGTGACTGATTTGAATTTGGTTGTTGTTAGAGGATGATGATATGTTCGGGTCTGAAGTTCAATATTCTGCTTTTCAATGGCAAGATGAATTTTACAGTATGGCAGTGTATGATTCAAGATCTTCTATGCAGCAGGGTGTTGATCAAGCTTTAGAGGAGAATAAGCCTAAAGGGATGAAGGATGGTGAATGAAGCTCCATGCAAAAGAAGGTGGTCAACACAATTCGTTTAGTACTCACCCTCGAGATCAAGTACAATATTATGCAGGAGACCACACCAAGGGGATTGTGGGATAATCTCGAAGGGATTTATGCATCAAAGTCAATGACCAACCGATTGTGTTTGAGGATGAAGCTTTATTCATTAAAGATGGAAAAAGGTACTGCTATTCAAGACCACATCAGTGCCTTTAATCAGCTAGTTTGCCAACTTATGAATATTAATGAAGAGATTAAAAAAGAAGATCAGGCGCTACTCCTACTGTCTTCCCTACCAAAGTCGTACAAGCTATTGGTTCAGACGATAATTGCGGGAAAGCAGAATTTGAAGTTTGATGCGTGACAACACTCCTACGTAAGAATGAAAGAATGATGGGGAAGGAGAGTGCATCTAGTAATAGTGAGAGTGCACTAGCTTTTGAATATTCTAATTGAGGGAGGAGTAAGGGGAGATGTGACAGTTATCGAGTGAGATTAAAATCTCAAGCCCGAGACGACAATGAAAGGGAGTGCTACTGTGGAGAGAAGGATCACATTCAATTTATATGTTCTCAGATGCGAGATTATTTAAAGAGTATACGACAGTTGAAGCGTAAAGAAAATGGGATGAAGGAGGACTCCTCGGCAGTTGTGTGTGATGAAAATGTAATGTTAATGACAGAAAGCACTGGTAGTGATACGATTAACACTTGGGTGTTAGATTTTTTAGCCTCTATCACTAGTGGAAAACTGGGCATCCTTGACAGGCTTTCCCGTCAAGGATGCTAGAAATCTTGTTAGGGTGATAGGTAAATAAATGTGTACCTAAAGTTACAAGTATACAACCATCAAGTTATAGTATAAAAAATTATCGATCCCACGAGGAAGGTGTTATAATGAGTTAATCAAAATTGATTCTTATGTTGTGTGTGCGACAATTAGGAGTAGTGAAATAAAAGAAATGTGATGGATTGTGGAGAGATTTGAGAGTGATTGTGGATGAGTGCAAATAAAACAAAATGAGAATGAAAGTGAGTGTGAAGAGATTAAGAGTGTGGAAGTGATAAAATGTAAATAAAACAAAATGAAATTGAAAGTGGGAAGGTAAAGAGTGGATATGAATATGTGCAAAATAAAACAAAATGAGTTTGAGAGGAAAAATAAAGAGTGATGAATAAAATGAAGGAATCTAGAATAGATCCATTTAGCTAATCTCAATCTTATGTGAATAAGTTGGATATAAAGCTAGTTTCAAACAATTTCTAGAGTTCCCAATAAAACGAAATAAGTTTGAGAGAGGAGAAGGAATGATGAATAAAGTGAAGGAAAATAAAGAAAGTAGTAAAGAAAAATAAAATAAAATAAAAACAAGAACAAAGAGGAAGTTCAAGAAGGTAAAATATGGAGGATTAATTAAAGATATGAGGAATCTAGAATAGATCTACTTAGCTAATCTCAATCTTATGTGAATAAGTTGGATATAAAGGCTAGTTTCAAACAATTTCTAGAGTTCCCACATATATTAGCTCCACATTTAGAAAGGGTAATTCCTAGAGGATTCTAGCCTCAAGGTGAATTAAAGAAAAGAAAATCTAAATGACAAATTAAATGCGAGAAAATAAATGCAAGAAATTAAATGTGAGAAAGTAAAGATGTGAATGTAAATCTACTCTACAAAGCATTAAATAAGCAAGAAAAGAAAATAAGAAAAGATAAATCCACATATTCATTTCTTCATCTTCATCCTCTTTTCATTCTTGGACAAAGAGAAGAAAGAAATTATGAAGGGTGAAAATATTTCTTTTATTGATGACAATAAAAAGTTACAATTTGAAAGGTCTTCTCAATTAAGAGTAACCCTCCTCTCCAAAAGGAGTTTACAAAATATTTCACACTTTCAAGCCCTCACTCTACCCCTATATTTATAGAAAATAAGAATCTCTCATAACCTTTAGATTTGTCTTGGCCCCCAAGTAACCCTCACAACCATAGGATTTGTCTTCGCCCCCAAGCAACCCTCATAACCACAGGATCTCTCAAAATAATCTAGACCATTGATTCAATACTTGAGAGATGAGCTTTGTGGGCTTTATTTCTTTTGTATTTAATTTATTTAAGACTCTTGCGCTTCTCTTAAATGCTCTTGGGCTTCTTAGAATTTAACTTGACCTTCAAATAATTGAATATGTATCACTTAAATTCGGATTTCTATCATAATCTGCTGCTGCTGATGAAATTTTTAAAATTTGATAATTTGGATGGCTCCGTCTCGTCGAGATAGGCGATTTTTATATATAATATGTTGAATTCTGCTTTCCGGATTGAGAGATATCGTCTTTTCCTTGCGGTTGACCATCCTGAGCACGAATATAACTTTATTTTTTTCATATTTGATTTGATTCTTAATTGTAAGCTAAGTTATTAATAATTCTGACTAAGAAAGTAATGAGTGTTGAGATTTTACTTCTAAACTTAGTCGTGGGCTTTGGATTTAAGCATTCTGGGCTTCATTACAGATCTTTTGGGCTTGAAATAATCTTCATTTGGGCTCTTATTCAATAATTTTATATTACCTGCAAATTAAGATAAAATTTATTATTAGAAGATATATTTATTCAAATAAAATAAATAATGAGGGTATAAAAGTGCAATTAAATGTGATGATCATAGGGATACGTATCCTTGACAGGAAACAGTCAAGGATACACCACCAGTAAAAATCCGTTTTATGTATATAAATAAGTATACCTGTCTACTACTCTCTCCACTACTAGCAAATGCCTTTTTTGAGAGGCCAAAAAATTCATAGTCTGGCTTTGCAGCTGAGTAGGAATTCGATGTCTACAAGATTTTAATATTTGCCTGGAAATCATCGCAAAAGTAGCAGTAAGGTGGATCACTCGCATAAGCTCCTCCTGAATATCCTCCCACAACTAGCTCCTCGGCAATCTGACCATCCAAAAGATTCATCACCGATGTAACAAGCTGCATCGCCTGCTGAGTGCAATCCTCCTGCGACATGTAAGAGGGTACCACCGAGGGCATCGTCGATGGCGTTGAAGTCGGCGGAGGCTGGAATGATGTAGACAACCTCTAAGCTCCAACTTCTATCCACCTGGTCTTCCCCTTTTTAGGAAGTCCACAAACTAAATGGATCACATTATAATTCTCCTCTATAGTTAGGGGCCCCTGGCTCTTTGCAACAATCTCAGCATATGTGTTTTCCAATGGTTCCTAAAAGACAAAGAAGATGAATATAAGAATTGGCATTTCAATAATAAAGATAATGTAAACCTTCAAGATTAGTTTCAGTATTCTGTAATTCATTCGGATAGAGTGGAAATAAATACACCATTAAACTTATATATAAATATAATTACCTGCATATTCTTGGCCAATTGTATCTTTTTTTTCTTCTCATCGTCATCATACCTGTTCTTAAATTAAATCATCGTCCTCTTATGCAGTTCTGGAAGCGGGATCATAAAGGGGGCGTTATGAGATTTACAAATTTATTTATCAGTTTTATTTATCAAATATTCTGGGAAGCGGAGGGAATATATATAGAAGATTAAAATATTTTATACTGTTGTCCTACAAAATTGATCCTCAATCTGGGCAAATGAATTAGTCCCCGTATGATGATCATAATCTTTTTTCCATCGGTTTAGTTTATTTTCCAACCTTTTTTCTTCAACAAGAATAAAGAGAACTTTATTGCAATCTATAATATACAACGAAATATACGTAGCTTTTTATAGGGGAAAACTGAAAAAGTCAATACTGTCTCCCTTGCTTCGTGGGAGAAAGTATGCATGAACAAGAAAAAAGGAGGTCTTGGAATATTTTCTGCTATTATATGGAACATAGCTGCTGGTCTCAAATTGCTCTAGCATATACACACTAATAAAGAGCAATTGTGGATTAAATGGATCCATGGTACCTATCTGAAAACTAGTGATATTTGGCAAGTGAAAGCAAGATCAGGGGACTCTTGGATGTGGAGGCAGCTGATAAAGCTCAAGGACAACGTTTTAGTTCAGTGTGAAGGAGTTGACAACCTGACTACAAGAAATCGGGTCTTTAATGAAAGGATTTCCCTTTGTTAAAGAGCCGAAAACCTTCGTTATTGTATGCCAACGACGGGAAAAAAATCCCTTTGTCGCCCGTCGTAGAAGCCTTCTTCGCTAAAGTGTCACGAAGGTTATAGTTCCCGTCGTTATAGAGCCTACAATGACGTAACATATTACCGTCGTTCACATCTGTGACGGTAATTATCACCGTCGTTACCATTAGTGACAGGGACTTTTCCCGTTGTTAATATTCAAATGACGGTTTTCCATTCCCGTTGTTGTTGTTTAATGATGGTTTTTCACTCCCATTGTTACTGTGTAACAACGGGTGATAACCCCGTCGTTGAAGACCAACTAATGACGATTGGACACCATTGTAAAAGCCCGCATGGTGGGTAATTAGTAACCCATCAACGATGGTGCTTTCCCTTCGTTGATGTACTAAATACAATTTACAAAACCGTCGTTCAAGTGTAGAAATTACTAATACACATTAATGATAATTTTTCCATTCATAGGCTACTATCATAGAAATCCATCATATTATTCTCAATCGACAATAAGATTCACAACACAAATATATTAAAAATAACCGATAATAAAATAAAAGGGAAAACAAAAATTCCATTCATTAATAACATCAATTAATAAAATTCCATCATCCCGAAATATTCAATACTAACAACAAGAGTTAATATCTCAATTGTTCCACGAAAAATACATGAAATTGTCTAAAGTAAAATAAAATAAAAGTCCGGAAAGACACATCCATTCATCTCTAATCAATGTCAAAAGAAGCCGAGCTACCCCCTCTCCTAATCTTCAATAGCACGAAAAATTGAAAAATCACATAATTAAGAAATATCAATTAAGCAAATATTATCTTATTAAGTAAAAATCACATTTTCTTTGGTACAAGTAGTCAATCATAAAAGTATATAAAAGATTTTATAGAAATAATTACCTAGTCCTACACATCTTCTCGAGTTTGAGTGAATGAAGCATTAGATTGTTGTCTAAACAACAGTCCTGCACATTTTCCCCTCAAATAGGAAAAGAAGCAATCATTATAACAGGATATGGAGGGCCATCATGATGAAGGGTTCCAGAAACCCATGTGTGGCATCTCATCAATTAGAAGTTTCTTTGTGGGTGTTCCAATGATCAAAATAATCAGAAAACAGTGAATCACCACATAACTACCTAACTTCCAGAACCAAAGGAAAAAAAACACATGCCCACCTCCGAATAGAAACCACACACATTTATTCTCTCTCATTCTCAATAGAATCCATACAAATTTATCTATATACTAAAGCTATTAGGCTCACTACTGTTCCCAAGCTACAGTGCACCCAATAGCTTAGTATTACCATTATTACCTACTATTACTATTTATCTATATATTATATATTTAAAGTTAAAAGGAAGTTCCTCTATAGATTAGCAAGGTATTGTATTTATCTCTATACCCACCTCTGAAGAAAACTCTTTTGCCTATAAACCCAAAGTTTTACTCCCATTTATTTTGAAACCCATTCACTTATAAATCAACATTTAGCCAAAAGCATTTCACTCAAAGTTTTACTCTATTTGTTCTTGTACCCACTCAGTCTATAAAAAGTTCTTTTATCTATAAATCAAAGTTTTATCCCTATTTATTTTAAATTCACCCACTTTCAAAGTTATTTTAGACCCAAATACTCGCTATTTATTTCTATGTCCACTTTGTATTCAAGAATTTGATATACCATATAAAATTTCTTTTCCACACTAATCTCTTGAATTGTGAAATGTAGATGTGCTATAAACCCAAAGTTTACCAAACGTAGGTTTTACATATAAGCCCAAACTTTTACCCTCATTTATTTTAAAACCATCCACTTTCAAAATCACTCTTAAATCCACAATACTCAAAATCATTAATTCTATAATCAAGTTGTGTGTCATCAATTTGATATATAAAGTAAGTTGCGATATTTTGCTTTAACTTTCTATACTTTTATTTAAATGGTTAGGCACACATTGTATTTTTAAACCAAATGCGTAAACCATTAATGTTGTGACATTGCGAACTGTATATGAGTTTTTTTGCCTTCAACCTAAAGTCATACCCCCACCCCCCAAAAAAAATTTATATTTAAACTAACCCACTTTCCAAAAACGAGTTTTTTTCCCCTATAAAACCTTCACCAACATTTATTCTTAAACCTACCCACTTTCAAAATTACTCTTAGACTCAAAGTACTTAATCGAAATATTTTTAAATTGACTTTGTATTTCAAAAATTTTTTATGTCCACTGTAAGTTGTTATTCTTCGTTAAAAATTTGATATATGTTGTTCTAAATGATTAGATACACATTATTTTTAAATCAAATCCTCAAATCATAGTAATTTAGCTTTTTTTCATCCTAATGCCGCAGCAACACGCGGGTCAATTTTGCTCGTTTATTATCATTAACTAGTGACTACAAGTGATATGTAAGAGCCTGTTTGGTAAACCATTAAAATTGGGTCAGGTTCAAACCTGGTCTAATTTTAGTATACTTTTGTGTTAGGAAAAAGTTATGTAAGAACTGATCCAACTTATTTTAGTTTATTTTTTAGCCTCTTAACAACGCTATAATTGAACCACCCTTCCTAGTTCAATTCGGCCCGTTAAAAATAAAGTTGGTTGGTCTAATTTTTATCAGGTTGCTAAACATGCCCTAAAAGTTCAACTTGCATACATAGCATAATAAAGCTATATAACTAAAATTCAAAGAGCCCAAAAACTTTCAAGGAAAAACTCTCGGGCAAATAAGCTAGAAGGTTAGAATTGAACCACCTCCTACCTTGTTCAATTCTGGCCTAGTTAAAAAATAAAATTGGGCTGACCTGATCTCTATCAGCTTGCCAAACATGCCCTAAAAGTTCGACTTGCATGCATAGCAGAAACAAGCTATATATATATAACTAAGAATTCAAAGAGCTCAAGAATTTTCAAGCAAAAACTCTTGGAGCAAATAATCCTGAACAATGATAGCAAGTAATATCATATTAAAATTGCCTAAGAGAAACTGTAGCTAATAAGTTAATGAATAATACAAAATAAGGACGCCTAAACATATTCAAGCTGCAACGCGGGCATTTATTTATTTAAACAAGATTTCCAGCATTTTTGAAAATGAAGCATTAATACAATGCCAAAAAGAGCGCATATATGTGAGAAAATAAGACATTTCTCACTGCCACATCAGCGTTAGTCACTGCAAATAATTGTGCACACTCATTTACCTAACTACCAAAGGCAAGTGTAAATATCAATTACAAATAAGAATAAAACTTTTCCAGAGCTAGAAAAGAAAATATGGACAAATATCTCACTGACTTTACAACAACCGATCTCAGGAGTTAATCCTCGATAGGCACACTTAACATTTGACTTATCAAACAAATCTCTATTTGTCATCAATTGTAATAGAATCCATCAGAAGCCCCAAGAACACACTCATCATGAGCTGATGCCTCCGCAGAGAAAAATCTGAGAGCAAAATCTCAAAAATCATCAAACAAACCGACAACATTCAGCTCCAATAGAGATCGCAATACTCGTCCATCATAGAGTATTCTCAAAGCAAATTAATTGCCGGAAGCACATCAAATAAGCTACATAAATAGTATTCAAAGTGCTCAAAATTTTTTGAGCATAAACCTTATCTCAGAACAAACAAGCCTGAACAATGATAACAGGTAATATCATATCGAATTGCCCAAGAGAAACTAAAGCTAATTAGTTCGCGAATCTTAGGTAGTGATCATCACATTCCCTGTTAATTAATGAGCAACACATTTTTCAAGCTAATAAGTGCATGAAAACTAGACAATATAATATCTAGAAATTAACAAAATGCAAGTAGAATCTTAATGATCATCTTTTAGAACTGACATGAAAAAGAATCTAACAATTATTTCTAATATTTGTTTTGATCTTTCATAATATAATCTGTATTTTCACAAGCTTCTGGAGATTAACAACTTAATTGATTGTATGAAGTCAAGATTCTCTTTTCTGAATATTTTAAAAGGAACAATTAGGAATTTTAACTTACTGCAAAATAAATCAAACACGCTGATCTTCAAAACCTCCAAAGTCTATCATAAACATGAGCCTGTGTTAAGTCTGACTATTTGACGAGGACTTCACCGGGGACAAAATTCTTCTTCTTTTATTTTTTTTGGAGTTTGTGATTAGAGAAGAAAAGGCGTCAAAGAATAGAATGAAAAAAAGGGTATAGTAATTTTGGTGTAATTAATTAAGGGGCACAAAGGTTATTAAATTTTTGTGATTAACACTGTTAGCCATCCATAAGCTGAAAAATACCAGAAAGAACAATAGGAGTGTTCAATTGATGAGTTTGAAAAGTGGGAGAAACTATTTGACTTAAATAATGATCAGTTGAGGGGTTTTCTAAAATTAATTTATATTACTTTTGTATCCAATCACAGAAAAATGCGTCGTAACTTGCACACTTTTAATTTGTGCCACTTCTGTTTCATCTTTTACAAGTAAAACAAAATTTTTATAAGTGTCGTAAAATAAGTATGTATATATATATAATGTTGTTGGAGTGAGTTTACCGTTCCAGCAAAGGGTGGTAGTAACCATCAAACTAGAAGTAAATAATAAATGTTATAAATTAACACCTAAAAATTTGATATGGCTGCTGCTGGCTGCAGCTGTTGAATCTTGATGATCAATTGATGCATCAAACAAAAAGCTTGAAACACGCCTCACGAGGAAAAAAAAAAAATACTGGCTCATGAATACGATATTCAGTTAAATTTACGCAAAAAACTGCATCTAATTTATAATCTAATTTATAATCGTCGAGAAGTTGTTCATCTCTGGCCTACAATCAGATCGTTAGTCTAGAATTCACGTCAACAATTGAAATAAACACTATGCTCTACAAAATTTATGTCGCAATATTGTGTTGCACAACTTGCACATACTGTATTTGAAACCAGATAATGATATTAATTATATTTGAACCAAATCATACAACCAAATTTATGCAGAAAATAAAAATGAGAGGACCTCATCAACATTTTTCTTTTTTATTTCATAGGTCTAACATGCATGATTTGCATAAAGAAAAATGAACCTTGCGAGGACTTCTTCCATTTATCTTGACCACGATCTCAGGTTTCATAGTGCTGGAGCATGGGCATATGACCACCTCGACCCTGCATATGACTACCTCGACCTTCCATATGACCACCTTCACCCTGCATATGACCACCTCGACCCTCCCTCCCTCCCTCCACCACAATAGAAATGGGAATTGCGATATACATGGGAGGAAAGGCCTGCTGGGGAAGCATGAAGGACGGAGGTGGTGAGAAGGTTGCAGCAGCATCCCGAGCAAGTCTTCTTTTAAGGCTTTTCCTCAATATACAGAAAATCCAGAGGATCAAAATAGAGATGGAAATAACAATAGTGAAAAGAAATTTTGTAGGCGTAAAAGATTAGAACTTTCGTCCATAGACGCCCTCATTTCTATTCCTCCCGAAGGTCGGGAACTGGATTTTTTTTAAGGGAAAAGGCTGGGGCCTTAACAAGAAGATCCCAGCAATATACCACCCGAAGAATTTCGGAAACTTTAAATAAGAAATCCCACGGCTCTCCGTTCTTTTTGGTGACAGCTCTAAAACCTCTGGTTGTTGACGAATGCCTGCAATCTGGCCCATACAACTATAACCAAGACGAAGTCCTAGCAATCAACACTAGCGGCCACGTATATTTTGCCCATTTTAGATTAAAACCAAAATTAGTGGGACTAAATTATGTATGGGCCCTTAAACAGTCGCATTTTGCACTCCATGCTACGAAACAGGCTCAGGCTATACTCATGAGATTAAAATCTCTTTGTCCACATAAAAACTTATTTAGCTGTATCAAATTCTCATTTTTAATGAGAATCGAGTGTATAACTATATGTTTTAACAAGTGGTGTAGGTGCGTTGCACGTATATCCGTTTTCACCTTTAATTTACTTTCCGAGTAATTTGTTATGATCTAACTTTATAAAAATTTGGCCTTCAAAATATACTTTTCCAAATAATAATTTTTCATTATCATTAAGAATTTTAACACTAGTTTTTTTGCTTTCAAGTGGCAGTCCTAATGGCGCAAGTTAGAAATCGATCTTGGCTTTGCTAACTTGCACCTCCGCTGAGTATTCGATGGGGAAGAAGAAGAAAACTTGTGGGAAGAAGATCTTAAGTGTTGGTCTCCGAGCTTCAAATTCAAGCATGTGTTCGCCTACTGATCCTAATTATACAAATTTGGATGAGGATAGATTGAGCACTAATGGAATGGGTTCAACTGGACCAAAGGGGGAGAAATTGAAGAAACTGATGGCCGATATCTTAGCTGCTCCCTCGCCTCAATTGGATCCTGGGTCTTCCAAATCCACTCTCCTAGCAACGGAAGTGCAAGCTCGTATCCTCAGTAAGTCACCCTTTCCCCTAACTGGATCTAGTTCTTCGGCTAGGGTTTCGTGGGTTGATGATTGTGATCTAGAAGTGGAATCTCCTATTTCTCCAGTTTCCATATCTTCGATTCCTGATCTAAGTTGCCCTGCCTTAAGTTGAGGAGATGATACTGTTACATTGAATACTATTCAAAATTCTGTTATTAATGCAAGGAATAAAATAAATACTGTTCAAAATGCTGTTATTAATGATGAACTGAATGGGGGGAACTAAGGAAAATATAGATTCTAAATCTTCAAATGGAGCAAGTCTGGATTTCCCCCCTCTAGTTAGTAACTGTGCAGATCCAATTCGTCCTAAACAGGGCAAGAGCTGGATCAGTTTTTTGCTGACAATAGAAAAGCTGGTTGTGGGCTAAATTTAAATTACATTCCAAATGAAAATCATAATTCAATATCATTCAATGATGAGGAATGGAATGAAGGTTCTTCTCTCTGGCAGTTTTCATTAGTAGGCAAAGTTCTGGGTTTAAACGTTAAGTTTAAGGCCATGGAAATATTTGCTAAAAAATTGTGGTCTCACATTGCTATGCCTGAAATCTGTCTGCTTAAAGCTAGATTGTTTCTTTTTACTTTCAAAAACAAGGATGATATGAGTGTTACATTGGAAAGTGGTCCTTGGTTTTTTGGCTCCAGACCCTTATTACTGAAACCTTGGTAAATTGGGGAGGAAATTGAAAGAGATAATGATATTTCTTATCCTAT
This sequence comes from Asparagus setaceus, assembly GCA_012295165.1. NCBI lineage: Eukaryota > Viridiplantae > Streptophyta > Magnoliopsida > Asparagales > Asparagaceae > Asparagus > Asparagus setaceus. The sequence continues at coordinate 13,051,868 of CM022703.1, read as the reverse complement.
GTGGATTAAGTTACCAGAACTAAGGCTCAACCTTTGGAATGCCAAAAGTATTAGTAAAATTGCAAGTGCCGTTGGTCACCCTATAACCACTGATAAGCTAACAGCAACTAGACAGAGATTAGCTTATGCTCGGGTGTTAATTGAAGTTCAAATGCTTACAACCTTACCTGACCAAATTGCCATACAAAGCCCTGCAGGAATGTATAATCAGAAAGTTGTTTATGAATTTAAGCCAAGGTGGTGTGATAAATGTAGACAAGTGGGGCATGAAAAAATTTCTGCAAGAAACACCCCACAGTCCAAAGGTGGGTGCCTAAACAAAATGATACTACAAAGAGAACAGAAGTTAAAGCAAGTGTAGAGCCTCAGAGACATGAAGAAACCAGAAATGATTCAAATGCAAATTCCACTACAAACAGTCTAGCAGTTAGTCTACAAGCTGAAAAAGCAGAGGAACTACCTGTGCATGTTGTGCATGTTATCCAGCATAATAAGCAGACTGACATTTTGAGCAGAAATAAAGGACAAAGACCAGGGCATGTTGTTTAGTCTCAATCAGGAATTAGTGATGTTCTCAGAGAAAGTCAACAAGAGGAGAATGCTTGGAAGCAAATCAATAGAAGTAAGACAAAGACACCTCTTCTTCCAGGAAGCTCATCAAGATTCTCAGGCCTAGATAACATGTTTTGTGAACTGGATCCCTCTACAATTGATAGAGGGAGTTCTCAAAAAATAAGAATATCTCTTTTTAGAATGTTAGGGGACTTAACAAATCCCCTAAACATCATCGAGTGAAGCAATACATTACTCAATACCATTTATCTTTTATAGCTCTACTTGAAACCAAAATCAAAGAAGCAAAACTGCCAGTCATCACTAATAAAGTTGCAAGAGGATGGAATTGGATTTCAAATGCAAATATTACAGGCAAAGCTAGAGTGCTGATTCTATGGGATCTTAATGTCTTAGAGGTGCAAGCTATAGCAAATTCTGCCTAACACATAACCACCTCAGTAAAATCACTAGATGGGAGAATCTCTTGTCTCATATCATCAGTATATGGTTTTAATAATCTGACTGCTAGGAAAGATCTATGGGCAGGACTTCTTCAAACTAGTCAATCCATTGGTAAGACTCCTTGGCTTATCAGTGGGGATTTCAAGGCAATGATAAACAGTGATGAAAAACTAGGAGGATCTCAACTCACTGAAGCTGATACAGAGGATTTTCAGAATTTTATTGAAACTTGTCAGTTATCTCATTTAAAAACTGATGGTTATTACTACACTTGGAATAACAAACAAGACACAGATACAAGAGTATGGAGCAAATTAGATAGAAGCTTAATAAATGATACTTGGCTACTCATGTTCAATCTAAGCCATGTTGAGAATCTTCTCCCTAACTGTTCTGACCATTCTCCAGCTTTGGTGTCATTCTTTGAGGATTGTGTTCAAGGGAAAAAACCATTCAAGTTTATTAAAATGTGGATAAAGCATGATAGTTATATGCCCACAGTGACTTCTATCTGGCAGAGGTCATTTTCAGGCTATACCATGTACAAAATTTGTGCTAAACTCAAGTTATTGAAAGAGACACTTAAAGATCTGAACAAGAGGCATTACAGCAACATAAGTGAGCAGGTTCTAAGAGCAAAAAGAGACTTAGAGGAAACACAAAGCAGACTTCAGACAGATCCTATTAATTCTCTGCTAATAGACAAGGAAAGAAAGTGTATATCTAACTACAACAAGCTTTTGGATTGTGAGCTATCCTTCTATCAACAAAAAGCTAGAATAGCAGGGAGTCTGAAAGGAGATATGTAACTCCCCTCCAGGAGGCACATAAAAATTGGGCATGACCCGTCTGTAATAAGAAGGATCGACCTGCTCAATCTTTATGTACACTCCAATATATATAAATATACAACAATACTGAAGGGCGAAAATAAAGCAGCGGAGATATATATACAACACCCAGAATCACAAGGTTGACAACAGAGTCCATAGTATACAGAATAGAAGAAAACTAGAGGGAACATAAAATAGAACAAGTCTGATAATAGCTGCAATATTAGTACATGTTTGATAAGCCAAAAGTACTACCAAAGTAAGTACAAATTAACTCCTACTTAGATCCTTCTCTGGAGCTAATCTTCAAGGTCAGGGTCTATGATCCCCTTGTCCTTGCCAACTGTATGACCTGCGAATGGATACATAAATAATAGGGGTGAGCCTAAAGCTCAATAGGCAACCATAAAAATCTCGGGAACAACTTAAGGGGATAAATGAAAGGAACAATCATAGATATTTGAATGAACGAAGGGATCAACATGAAGTTACCATACTTAAATCATGATCATTGATCGAAATTGAATAACATGTCAATATGAACAGTCAAAGTCTAATATTCAGGATTCAAAACTCCCCAATCATGGGATAATCAATAAACCACGATGCCTTTATACACCCACCGTGAGCCGCCCTCACATTGTGGTACTTGTCCCCACCGGGACCCATTACTATTACCACCCACCGGTGAAGCTTGCTTCACACAGGACATAATCCATGAATATAGACTATCCATCATCAACGAAGAAAAGAATACTATCATTCTCAATAGTCGAATCATCGAAGCAAGTCGAATTGCTACATTATACTCATTCAGAGGATATCAATGGTATAAAATCAAAATAAACAACATTGGAAGTAGCAACGATTAAGAAATCAACAAAGAGCCCACGCATGAAGTGAATCAATAGGAATATTATGAAAGTGATTAGATATACAACTGAGCATGGGAAATTAATTCGCAGAATTTCAAAGAAAGTATTCAATCGAACTCTCAAGGAATTGAGAGGAAACAATGAAAGGTTACCTACACGTAATATTCACAAGGAAAGAACCAACCGATCCTCAAGAAATTGCGAGTGGGTAAAGAAATGTTACCAACAAGTAGGGCATTGGTCAACTGAAATAGAGTATAAAAGAAAATCATACTGATAATATTTATACGAGCATCAATTTCACAGTGATCTCATCAAGTGATATTGGCAAACAAGTAATTATTATGCAGAAGGAAATGTGTCCAATGACACGGGTCAATATGCAAAGATTATCAATCGATAACATCACAAATATAGATATTCACATAACTAAAGATTAGGAATCCAATGAACAAATTTGCATGGAAAAAGGATCCAATAGTATGAGAAAACAAGGGAATGGTTACCTACCGATTATGTCGGGTTCCTCTGGACCAACGAATGAATCCAAGATTCTCTGTCCTATACACACATACATGTATATCCATGAGATTCTAAATAACTACGTCTTTTATTATCATTATTTTCTAACTTATATCATGGTATAAGCTACACTCTAGATGGTTACATCTAATACCTATAATGTGCACAACATCAAAAGTAGTGTACATGCAGCAGTTTGGGATGGATGAATGGTAAAGTAATCGATGCTCAAAATGCATGAAACTAGTGTCATATGACTCTAATATGAGTCTACTTTCAGAATATGTAAAATTTATGTCAAGGTATGGTACATAGCAATAGTTATGCTCTCAGCAAACTGTTCATGTCAAGACTGCAGCAGGAAAACAGAGATTGCAATCTGGAATGATTAATTCATTTCGGGTAATTAACATTATATAAATGAGGTCATATTTGGCATACAAGTAAAATGATGGATTAGATTCCAAATGCCATGAGTTTTATCAAATTATCATTTTTGTAATGCTAGTTACATGTAAAATAACACAAGGGGTGCAGACTGGAATTGCCAGTACACATGCAATCCATTAAAACTAGGATTAGACTTATCAAATGTTGTCCAAATTAACTCTAAATTGACATATATGAAAGATGATTGAGTCTAGTTCTGGGAACAGAAATAATTTCATGCATGCAAGGTATATAATGAGAGTTATGCTCTCTAAAATGAACATGACTCAGGCAAACTGTTTCAGACACATGCATTGAGTTCAACCACAGTTTAGAACTAGTAAATGATCTTAGAATTAAACAAAAAAAGGCATCCAATGAAAGATACTGAAGTCTCGTTTCTAAAACATAAAGAATATCTGCATTTGGATATCTATAGTGAAAGTTATGCCCTTTTTACTAGGAGGGTATCTTGGTGGAATTTCTGTACGAAATTCTGTTTCAACAAAAAACTGACATGCAAGCCCTAAAATGTTACATGCAAGGTCCCAAATAGGTATAATATAACTATAATTATTGATTTAGCTCAGTTCTAGCTGATGGAATGGAAAATTTTAGTGTTTATACCTTGGAGCACTCTTTCTTCCCTTTCCAAACTTCAATGGACCCTTTCTTGACTATCTTTGAGCTCCCTCTTCTTCTACAAGGCAAGCAAGGGGTTTGAGGGTGAAGGAGATGAATGAAAATGAGGGAATGAAGGAGAGGTGATGCTGTCTAGAGGGCTGGTCAGATTTAAAGTGAGAGAGAGAGGAGTGAAATGATGGGGTCTCTCTTGGAAGAATAAGTGATGGGAAGGGTTGCTAGTTTCCCATGCACATACTCCTTGCAATTATGAGCTTTTTGTGGGTTTAAATTGGAAAAATCTTCCCCCTAACATGGAGTACAGATTTTATCAGAACCTCCCGCACGGTGCGGGAGGTTCGATCCGGCCCACCTTGAAATGTGCTGAGGTAATCTCACCGCCTCATGTAGTGTTTATCAACTCGACTGCATGGGTTCTCGATAGGATTTGTAGTTACTAACATGGCTGACCAAAATAAATAAATATGATAATTGGAGAGTTTCAAAATAGGTATTCAACAATTGGGTTATCTCTAATCAAAGTTTAAAACAAGGTTGGTGTAGTTGTACATGCTAGGTTTATATGCATGCTATGATATAATTCATTTGATCATAAAATGAGAATTAGCTAAGTTAGAATCCTCATACTAGAAGATTATATGAAATACAAGAAAGGAAAGGATTTACTAATTCATGGATCGGTATTGGTAATGGTATCCGATCATCGAAAGGAAAAAAAAGCATTTGCAATGTTACATACTTCCCCCCTTAAGGAAATTTTGTCCCCGAAATTTTACGTAACTTCAAAATAAATGCAAATATAATTTTCGCATCTCAGATTCTGGTTCCCATGTTGTCTCCTCAACCCCTCAATGGTTCCATAATACTTTAACGAGCAATATGGACTTGTTTCTCAGCTGCTTCTCCTTGAAGTCGAGCACTCGAACTTGTCGTTCTTCTCAGAAGATAGATCCTCCCCTGTAGGCAAGGCTTGGTGCGAAATGATGTGTCCTGGGTCTGGTACATACTTCTTCAGGTTGGAGACGTGGAACACATTATGAATCTTCTCCAATTCCGGTGGCAAGGCTAGCCGGTATGCCACAGGTCCGGTGGCAAGGCTAGCCGGTATGCCACGTGGCAAGATAGATTCACTAGTTTTTTTCACTCGGCTATTAAGAAAAACAGACATCATAGTAGAGTGATGATACTATCTAACAAGAATGGAGATAAACTCACCGAGGGCGGTGATATTATTAAGGAGGTGTTATCTTTCTATAAAAATCATTGGTAATGCCATCGCCACTCTTCCTCCGTGATATTATTATCATCCGAATGGCCCATGCTTAAGTGACATCCAAGCCGTGAACTTAACTATCCCCTGCTTCCAAAGAGGAGATAAAAGCGGTGTGTTCTCTATGCTAGATGAGAAAGCTCCGGACCGATGGCTTCAGCTCTTTCATTCTACAAATCAGTATGGAGTGTTGTTGGAGAGGACATTATCCTAGCTACTCAGGAGTTTTTTACAATTGGGAAACTGCTAGGTATGATAAATTTCACCTCTCTATCTCTAATTCCTAAAACCCAATGTCCAAAAACTCCATCTTACTTCATGCCAATTGCTTGCTGTAATTGCCTATACAAAATTATTTCTAAAATCCTAGCTACTAGATTACAATCAGTCATGGGACACTTAGTAAATGGGGCTCAAAGTGCATTTGTAAAGGGGAGGCAAATATCCAGTAACATCCTGCTTGCACATGAATTAGTTAAGAACTATGGCAGAAAACATCTATCCCCTAGAATCATGCTTAATATTGATATTAGAAAAGCTTTTGACACAATCAGTTGGCGTTTTTTGTAAAAAATGCTGAGTGGTCTAGGCTTTCCTACAAAGATGGTAGAATAGATCATGGCATGTATTACCTCACCCAAATTCTCCATTTCTTTGAATGGTTCGCTGCATGGATATGTTAAGGGTGAGAGGGGACTAAGACAAGGTGATCCCCTCTCTCCCTATCTGTTTATTCTGGGGATGGAATATCTCTCAAGGGGATTGGAAAAGTTAAAACATGACAGATTTCAAATTCCACCCTAAGTGTAGCAAGCTCAAAATCAATCATCTCATTTTTGCTGATGATTTACTTCTATTTGGGAGAGGAGATCTCAACACAGTGAGAAAATTACACCAATGTGTTCAAGAATTTAGTTCTGTCACTGGGTTAGAAGCCAATCATAGCAAATGTTCTATTTTTTATGGAGGAGTGGAAGAGACTGTCAAAGCATCAATCAATGAATACTTGGGAATTCCTGAGGGTGCCTTGCCAATCAGATGTCGAGGAGTCCCCCTAATCAGCAAGAGATTGTCATATATGGATTGTAGCCCCCTCATCAACAAAATTACACCTAAATTTCAAAACTGGAGTAAACACAGAAACTGGTCCTATGATGGAAGACTTAAGCTTATAAAAAGTGTTATTATGGGGATCCAAATCTATTGGACGTCTAGCTACATTCTGCCTATAAAAGTCCTAGAAAAGATTGATGGGTTATGCAGAAATTATGTCTTTAACAAAGAGATTTCCCTTCATTAAAGAGCCGAAAACCTTCGTTATTGTATGCCAATGACGGGAAAAAATCCCTTTGTCGACTGTTGTAGAAGCCTCCTTCGCTAAAGTGTCATGAAGGTTATAGTGCCCGTCGTTATAGAGTATACAATGACAGAACATATTACCGTCGTTCACATTTGCGACGGTAATTATCACCGTCGTTACCATCAGTGACGGAGACTTTTCCCGTTGTTATTGTTAAATGATGGTTTTTCATTTCTGTTGTTGTTGTGTAATGAGGGTTTTGTACTCTCGTTGTTATTGTGTAACGACGGGTGACGATCTCATCGTTGAAGACCAATTAATGATGGTTGGATACCGTCATAAAAGTTCTCATGGTGGGTAATTAGTAACCCATCAACGATGGTGCTTTCCCTTCATTGATGTACGAAATACGGTTTACAAAACCGCCATTGTAGACTATAAATTTCTAATATACATTAATGATAACTTTTCCATTCATAGGCAACTATCATAGAAAACTTTCATATTATTCTCAACCCGACAATGAGAATCACAAAACAAATATATTAAAAATACCAAATAATCGAAATTAAAGGGAAAACAAAAACTCCATTCATTAATAACATAAATAAATAAAATTCCACCATCCTCAAATATTCAATGCTAATAACAAGAGTTAATATCCCAATTATTCCAAAGAAAAATATGTGAAACTATCTAAAGCAAATTAAAATAAAAGTCTAGGAAAGACACATCCTTTCATCTCTAATCATTGTAAAAGAAGACTCGAGCTACCCTCTCCTAATCTTGGATAGCCCGAAAATGAAAAATCACATAATTAAGAAATATCAATTAAGCAAATATTATCTTATTAAGTAAAATCGCATTTTCTCTAGAACAAGTAGTCAATCATAAAGGTATATAAGAGATTTTACAAAAATAATTACCTAGTCCTGCACATGTTCTCGAGTTTGAGGAGTCAATGAAGTATTAGCTTGTTGCCTAAAAAAAAGTTCATGCATAGCTTTCACTTGTGACTCTAATTCAGACAACCTTTGCTGTTGTTGATGTTGTTGTTGCTCCTGCTCATCCAAGCGTTGTTGAAGCATCTGGTTCTTTCTCTTTTCTTCTATAACCCGTGTTTCCAGATCAGATCGACTAGGGAGCGGTCCTCTCAAATCTTTCAAAGTAGTCCAGCCACCAAATGCAGTGATGTGACCATGAAATTGCTTATTATCTCAATGTCTGAAAGTGATGGTTTGCTTGTTTGACTTGAATGATTTTATCCTATAAAAATTAAATTCATATGTTAGTACTATATAATGTATCATTATTAAAATTAAATATATATTCTACTTACATATTTATCTTGATCCCTAGTATCTAGTATTTCATAAGCTATCGTTCGGTTTCATGGAACATTTTTGCCACATCAGGTGGATTTCCAAACTTGCCACCCTTATTCAAATATTAAATAAAAATGAGTATAACATCAAACAAAAAAACAAAGTACTTTTAAATAAATTGGAAATTAGTTTTCAATGTATACCAGTTCCCACGCAATTTGTCTAAAGGGTTTACTGCCGTGTGGTGGAGCATCTTTCTTTTGCCTATGTTAAGTGTATTTTGTTGGCTTGCTTTCTATACATCAAGATTAAAAGAAAATTTCAATAATCCAAAGAATATACATGGAACAAAATAAATAAAATTAGGAGATTAATACTGAAATTTTAAACAAAAATAATGTTCCTTAACTAGCCAATCCTACCATCAACACTCACTCCCAGTTTATTTCTAAGTGTAACTTGCAATGATTTGCATGTCCATCCGTTCCTGCTCAAGAATATCCCGACTCGACGTGACATCGCTTGCAACAACACTAGGTGAATTATGGAATAAATCTCCACCATTTCTTGTATTTCGTCATCACTATTGCTTTCTTCGCCATTTCTTCTTGTTCTTCATCGACTCGATATGGACTCACCCTGCCTTTCTCCTGATGACACCATAATCTGTAGTTTTTAATAATTCCGTGAACAATTAAGTGGGTCTTTACCACTCACGATTACCGATGTCACATTGTCGCATTTAACACATGGACATCGAATTTTAAAGTTGCCATTCTTTTATTTGAACTATCCAATGTTCTCATATGCATAGTCTAAAACTTATCAACCCCTTCTTCATATTTTGGATCAAGTCTATCATCATCTACTAGGTCCATCCAATCTTTATTCGCCATTTCAAGCTTATATACTAAAATTTCCGAAAATATATTTTAACCACGCCAAAACTAAACGCAAAGAAATGCTTAATTTCCTTTTGAGACAAATATGTTCAGATATAGGATCATTCAGAATCTAAAAGCAAAGATGTTGACCTATGATGTCATTCAGAAACTATTTATTTATGCAATCATTGGTCAATGTGGAACATATATAAAAACACCCTTACAATGTTGTCATTGGTGTATTGCATAAAGTAAACATAGTCAATAAGGCATCATGCAGGATTGCAAATAACATTAATTCACCTGTATTTACCCAAGTTCTTAAATAATATGGTACGAAAATACATGCATTCTATAATAGCAAACCTAATTTCACATGACCATTACTAATGAACGAAATACAGGGTTAGACTTTTGTTGAAGCCACATCAGACGAATGTCAAACCTTTCTGGGTCGATGAAGAAGTAAAAATCTGGCTGTAGTAATTATCAAAATAATCACAGAAAGCCAGTATGCTCAATTTATTGTGACGAGAGAGAATAAAAGTCACTTGGGTAAAGTTGGTGAACTCTTAAACAAAGTAGCACGACTTAAGTAAAACCAAAAGATCATACAGAGGAGACTGATCTGCTTGGTCTTCGACATAAATTGTGAGCCATGAATATATATAGATTAAATATGGTTAGATGATAAGAAGGAAACAGTATTAGGTGCTCACACAACTACCAACATAGTGTACAAACACCAAAAAAATCATGAACAATGAGAGGGTAAAATGAGATTGTAGCTATAATGTGTAAATGTATTTCAACTTAGAAATAATAGATATGCCTGTAGAACTCTCTCATTTATTTTAACTTAATGAACTTTTTCCCAACAGTTTTTGTAGAAATTAATTGTTGTCATATAACAAATTAGTAAAAGATCCATTTTTATTAAAAGACATGTGACATAGGAGCAAGGATTATGTTGGGATGCGGGGTCACGCCCGCACGTCGCGGAAGCGATATCACATGAGAGAAGGCCCTGATTATATTCCCGTTTCACGAAGGAAACAAGAATAGAAGTAAAATATCCCAACAAAGTGAGATATCTACTCTTCCTCTCAACAGTAGTAGGACTGAATCAAGGGAACCTACAAACAATAGCAAATACACAACAAAACAATAAAGACACGAGATTTACGTGGTTCGGCAAACTTGCCTACATCCACGGGAGGGGTGAGGGGAGATTCGACTATGAAGAAGAACACCGACGACTTGTACAATCCACAAGCTCGTAGCAAAGATAAAGCTTTGATTTTTACCCAAAAGAAATTGACCTCTCTCTTGTAGAATCTCTCCAAGCTCTCTTTTTTCTCTCTCTAGCCGCCGCCAAAACCCTAGCTTTTTCTCCCACAAAACACTCTCTCAAAACCCTAGGAATAGGTTCCTATTTATAGGGGAAAGAAAAAAAAAACTTTCCCTTTAAAAAAAAACATTCCTTTTTTATATATTTGCTACAGAACCTTGTCTCAGAAGGCTTGCTGCTGTGAACCCGGTTCTCAGAGCAACGCGGGTGGCCCCCACGCTCATAATTCTCCACTGCACATCATTTGATAAACCTCAAATTTTAGATGAACAACTTAAGAACACCGCTAACATTACTAGAGAGATCTTCATCACCAAACCAGCTAATCCGGCTTAGCCACTATGTCTCAGAGGCTGAAAATGCTTACAAGGTCCCCGAAACCAACTTCGTGACGAGGAGTCGGCGAATGACGACCCATCGAATGATAATAACATCAAACGGTTGAGACGCGAACCCAACGGCAAACTCGCAAGCGCCACAAGCACGACTCTAAGCCGACTAACGGATGATCGGATTTCGACCGCTGAACCGAACGAACCAAAGATTAGTTCCTAATCAAATACGCACGGAACCCGAGCCCCAGAGACGTAAACGACGCGAGAAATCCACGCCGAAACGGCGAAGAATCGAGGCGAGGCGACACCTCGCCAAGGAAGGTGGTTCGGCCACACTTTGGTCGAGCCACCCTACCAACTTGCCGAGGTGCCTCTACCAAATGGTCGAGGAGGCTCTACCAACTTGGTCGAGGTGCTCCTGGCCAAGGGAGGTCACACTTTGGTCGAGCCACCTGCCAACTTGGTCGAGGTACCCTGCCAGTAGCCAGGTGGTTCGGCCAAGGGCCGAAGCCATTCTCCCAAGCATTTTGTATAAATAGGGAGGGGGTCTTCTTCAGAAGGTTGGACTTCGGATTTTGAAGGTCTTGGACTTGGGGATTTCAAGGCTTCCTGAGGCTTGGATTTTGGTGATTTGGAAGAGCTCTGACTTCAAGAATTCTTGCGAGATCTACGAGTAATCGCACGGTTCCGGGCAACCATGAAGCTCAAGTCCAACGACGCCGATCTATAAGCAAAGGTAACCAATTCGGTCGAATCCACAGATACCCTCTAGATTAAGCTTCGCCTTAATCTCGTGGATAGCGCCAGGATTTCTCCTAGTAGATCTCACCCGGCCCTACGATCCTCTCCTTCGTGGAGTGTGATCCTTCAGCGCTTCGCTTCGTGGAACGAGCCCCTTTACATCCGTAGTTCCGTAACCCGGCTCTACCTCGATCGGATTGCGCTGTGGTCCACGGACACAAAAGTCCCCCGCAATGCAAAGAACTCGACGCAAGCGTAGGACCCTCACATACAGAGATCCTCGTGTTTGTTTAGGAAGAAGTCGCAATCTTTTTGATTTTCATTGTACTTTAAAATAAAAGGCAATTTCTTTTGAATTTTGTTGTAGGCAAAAGAAGCCGTAAACAAATTCAAATCAATGACAATCATCCCGACTTTTACCACAACAAGTCGGCGATCACAAGAGCCACCGCCTCGATCGGAGGTCGCTGTAGCCGCAACCGCTGATCCCTATCCCTTGGAAGAAGAGGTCGAGTTCGAGTTCGACCAGAGAAGTTCGAAGAGTACTGTCCTCACCCTCCTCCGCATCCAGCCCGCCCAAGAAGGTTTCACGCAAGGAGAACCCGATGGGCCTCCGACAGAGCCCCGTGACGGCGAAGTCCAAATTCACGACAAATGAGAAATCCCCTTCTACCAAGTCCGGGATGGTGCCGAGATGAACGCCGACGATACGGCCTAAGCGAAGCTCGCCAAAGGCGACGACAAAGCATGGCGCAAGCTTGCCAAGGCCATGCAACTGTAGATGGGGTCCGCTACGGCGGATCTAAGATCTAGGCTTACTCGAGGCTTGACCTCAAGTGATCGACGGTCCATCCAAGCCGCCAACCAACGAGTGGATCCGTGTCAAACGGAACCGCTTCCACACTTCAGAGCGCGATCCGAAGCGCCAGCACTCTTTGCGCAGTAACGAAGCTTTGGTGCGCAGGCTCGGCGCTGAAGAAGGAGGTGGTAAAGAAGCCACCAACGCATCGCCAGTTTGAGGCCCAAGTCTAATGGTGCCCTAACCTCGCTGTCCACACTCCGCTCTCAAGCACCTAAACCGAAGGATACAAAGGCCGCAGCCCAACGCCAAGGCCCAAGATAGACGACGCCAAAGTCAAAGCGCTCAGACCAATCAAGAGTGGAGCCAACTTCGCCACCGCTACCAAACCGACTATCAAGGATCGCCTTGGTCCTCGAGAGAATCACGTCACCTCATGTGAGGTCGCACTGCTCCAACAAGGACAAGAAGATTCCTACAGCCTCCCCTATCGGACTGAAAATCAAGTCCGAGAGTCTCCGAGACTTCGCGACTCACATCGGGCGAAAGTCTAGGCGAGTCACTTTCTGAAGTTTCGATGGGTTGATCCGCCCTCTAAGGAGACGCTTATCCGATGATGAGGATGTTATACCCGAGATCAAACCGACATACGGCAGTCGCCCGCATAACACAACCGATGAGCCGCACTACCGCAAGGGTACGAAAATCTCAAGGAATTCCCCAAATTGACACAGCCATGCTTGTGCTCCAAGCTCATTAAGACGATGCTCTCGGAATGCAATTGCCATCAAGAAGCTCCAGAAAGGGTGTCAGTCTTCCAGAGACTCACCACGGAGATGCCGAGACCTAGGTCAAGGCGATTCCGTAAAGGATGACCTTCCAGAGGGTGAGCTGCCGAGGTCACTAATAATATGACCAAAGAAGAATCATCGCCACGGCTATTCCCAAGATCGCAACGGCTAACTCGCTTTGCGGTCCCGACTATCCGACGGTCCGCATAATGATAAGCTTCAAGGTTACCCGCGAGGATGATGCGTGATATTGTTCTCCGAATCGATTCGGATCATACCGTATCTAGCGGCGGGAGCCCCTAAGAAACGCTTTATGATCGCATGCATCAAGTGGCCAAAATGCTAGACGGCGCTGAATAAACAACGGAAAACTTCAAGTTAGAAATGGAATGGCCATGCACGATGAGAGAAATGCACGCACCAACAGATCCAAGCCCCGACAAAACATCAAGGTGAATCAAGACAACAACATCGAGGAAGATGATAGCGATTCGGATCAGGAGGAAGCACCAGAAGATGATAACCCCCCTGAACCACGCGACGCTGCTGCTGCTCATGAGAGCGAGAAGATCAAAGACTTGGAGAGCAAAATCAATTCATTGATTTCGCCAAGAAGTAAAGAAGACGGTATTCCTTGCCCATACCCGAGGGAGTGGGAAGCAATCTCACCCGCCAAAGTTTAACTTAATAAACTTCACACCATTTGACGGAAGGGTTCCCCGACGCAGACTTTGATTTATTTCAAGTCACACCTCGGAGTTATTTCGCAACGAACCCTTGATGGTTCGGTCATTCGCTGGCACCCTTCGTGGGCTGCTTCGAATGGTACCGCCGCCCTGCCGGGAGCATTCACGCCTGGGACGACATGGAGTCTAGCTTCCTTACCACTTTTGATGACGATACCGAGGTATCGACGGACGCTGTCGACGAGAAGCGTAAAGACGGAGAAACCGTGGACATCTTTGTTAAACGATTCTAACAAGGCAATGAACCGCCGGATCCAATAACAGAGGAGTTCATCCTCCAAACCCGCCACAAGAACTTATCAATAGATGTGCTTGAAGCAATGGGTACAAAGACCATCGATAACGGGAAGGACTTGAAGGTTCGTGGAGAGCAAGCCGAGATTCCTCAAAAGGAAAAAGGCAGAGGGGTCACCGACAACGGAAGCTCCTGCTTAACTTTGTCCCATCGGCAAAGGGAAAGAGCAAGCCAAGACGGCGGTATAACCAAACGCTCCAACTCCAACCCCAACAAGAAGAAGAAGAAGAAGAAGAATAAATCGCCAAGAACAGACAAATCAACGGCAAACTCGCCACAAAACGAAGGTCTTAGAGCCGAGATTCCCAAGTCCTATTCCTTTAGGGACGACGAGATTCCCGGCTCTTCAAATATCTTGTGGAAAATAACAAGATCAAGCTCCCTCCGATTCAATCAAGAAGAGGCGATGAACACGAATGACCCAAGATACCGTGGCGTACTATGGCGCTTCATCACCCCACTAAATCCCGCTTCACCTTAAGGACAAAATCCGTGCTTTAATTGATGTAGGGTCATTACTATGAAGCCGCCCAAAGAAAAGAAGGTCGGAGCTAATGCGTATCCATAAGTTTCGGTCGGTGCCATTGACATGGTTTGAACCCGAACCGCTGGTCAAAGTTGCGTTGAAGACGGTGAATGACGACCACAAGCAACGCCGTAAAGGACTTGTATCGTGATAATACCAATGGCGAAGTCTTGTGGGTCCACCTGCACTTACCGGAAGACGAGCAATGGGTAGCCTCTTCTTCAAGAAAACCGGGCGTAAGGGAAAGGAATGTCATGCTACTTCCGCAATCTCGAGGGAGACGATGAACGTGGTAACATTCCACCGTCCGGCGGGGAACTCCGGCCCACGCCACCGTGAGTGGACACGAGTACAAATACAAGTATCCCAAGTCCCCGACCTAATGCCAAGACGCCTCGTGAGTCGGGGTACCAACAAATCCCCTCACCGCACGAGAAAGCGCAATGCCAGGTGGTCGCCAAAGAAGCTACAGCAAAGTACGATGAAGTTCAACTCCGGCAGCCTCGATTCACGCCCGATTGAAGAGATAAACCGAACTTCAACTCTCCATACCGCTTTGATGTAATGGCACAATTGGCCAATATCCCCGCAAGGATCACTTCTATGAGTTACTACGGTTATCAAAAGAGACGAGAAGCTCTTCAAGAAGCCCTCACGATTCAAGTCTTCCTCGACCCGTGATTAGGCCGAGTCCGTAAGAGTCAGCCCAACAATGCAACCTTGCGACTAAGCACTTTCGCATCACCTTTACAAAGGAGGATATGCGACGAGGAATTCCAAGCACGATAGGCCGCTATACTTCACCGTATATTGGCTCTAGTGAAGTTAACCGATCCAAGTCGATCCGGTTCCACAGGAGCATCATGCCCTCGCTACCATGTATCACCTTGAATCCCTCGCCAAGAAGTCAAGGCCAACAGCACGCAATCTACGGGTTTAACACCAGCGGTCTCGCCACTTGGTAAAATCCGATAAAGTGCCAAATGGAGACTTAAAGTCCAAGTCACCGCTATGTGATTGATGCAGACTTCCTATAACTTTACCGCGGTCGACCTTGGATCCACGTAATGTTATAGTCCCATCTACTCTTCATCGTCTCAAATATGTAGACACCTAATAATGAGGTCAAGACGGTGGTCGCGACAAACAACCGCTTAAGGATGGAGAATTATTTCACCGATTCTCTCCTCTACTGTAATGAGTCCAAATCAATCATCTACCAAGACATGCGGTGAAGAAGTCGATACCAAAACCGGCTTGGTTATAGTGGAGGTTTTGTTTTAAATGACATTGTACCCCTTGTAATCAATCTTGACGATGAAGAATCGTCAGATGAACATTGTAATTGGCAAATTGCCGATGAATCAATAAATGACGATTTAGAGTATCCTTTATCTTTGAATGATGTGATAACAGGATTATACAACGATCCACAGTTGCACCTGCCAACTCGATCATCTTGCTTCACACAAAAGCAGTTCCAGGATTCCTTTGGGACAACACTTGTCATCCCACCTAAGATCAAGTAGTGAAAAGACTTGGTTTACTAAAAGGAGATGCGCCCAACGTAATCATTTCTTTGAAGAAGGTGAAGATGACAATGGGCCTATCCTCCACACATTCGATATAGTCCGTAAACACCGGGTATCATGAAAAGATGGGGTATGACTTGACACGAGGGAAGGTCTATGTTTCTGACGAGGCCCTCGAACCCTCCTAAAGCTGCATATGTCCCAAGAGGAAAGCCTGATAATTACTATGCATTTAGAAGGGATTGGGATACTAATCCTCCTCGAAGATGAATGCTCGTGGTCGATTGATAATAATCCACCCAAGGAGGGAGACGACATCTGCCCGACTTCTTTGGGATTCGACACCGTTCTGAGAAGCTTTCAAGGCTTTGATGTCTAATATGGCCACGATCGATCCCGCTACTATTGAGGGTGATGAAGATATGCCAACATGGGAAGACCCATGGATCCATCAACTCGTAGAGCAGCTTGGGGATAGGTTCAACAAAGAGAACCCCCACTAAGGATGAGGTAGTCCAGTTAATATGGGTGATGAAGAGCATCCCAAACTCATAAACATCGCAATACTCTCCCCTGGAAGAAAAGGAAGAGTTGATTGCCCTAATCGGGGAGTATATCGATGTATTCACCGAGTTACGAGGACATGCCAGACTCGACCTAATGTGGCAACACATCGCCAACATCAAGGCGGATGTCAAACCCGCAAGCAACAAAGAAGACGGTTTCGCCCACAAATATTGGAGGCAATTGTTGACGGCGAAGAAACTCATAGAATCGGATTCGCCGAGGAAATTCAACATCCGGATTGGTGGCTAATATAGTCCCTGGCCATGAAGAAGAATGGGTCGATTAGGATCTGTCGTATCAGACCTCAACGCCGCTTGCCCGAAGATGACTTTCTCTTCCAATCACCGATGTCATAGTTGACAACACGCAGGGTTTGAAAGAATGTCCTTTATGGATGGCTTTTCGGTATAATCAAATCAAGATGTACCCCGATGACGCCAAACAATAATGTCAACGTTCCATCGGCATATATTGCTACACGGTCATGCCGCTCGCCTCAAAAATGCCTAAACATACCGTGAGAGCAATGACGGAGATTTTCCAGATCATCTTCGAAAACGGTCAATGCTACGCCGACGATTTGGTCGTGAAAGCCGTGACAAAGGAGATCACATCAAAGATCTTAGAACGGTATTTGAACTCATGCGACTCATCGCCTAAAGATGAACCCCGCCAAATCCTTCCTTGGGATGTCCAGCAGTAAAGTTCTTCTGGCCATTGCCACCGACAAAGGAATCCACGCCGATCCCGACAAAGTGAAGGCAATTCAAGAGTTGCAACCTCCGAAATCTGAGAGAACTCGGGGTTACAAGGACGACATGACATCCGACGGTTCATATCGAACCTATCCGAAGTGCCACCGCTCTCCGTTGAACAAGAAGGGCGGTCATATATTTGGGACGACGCCGTAAGGCATTCAAGAGATCAAGTCGATCTCGCTAAACCTCTGTTCTTGTTGCACCGCTGTCGGAAAACCGCTTTTGATCTACGCCAAGGCAACGGATCACTCGTTAAGCTTTACTCGCAAGACGACGACGGGCGGGTCACGTAACGCAAGCAGTATTACCCGAGCCAACATTAGTCGGTGCCGAAGTCTCGATATCCAATGGTCGAAGCAAGGTTTTGCATTAGTGTTCGCGATTCGTAAAATGCGACACTATTTAGCTCCGCGACGATTTATGTTATCTCTAACGCAATCCGTCCGGATATTTATGACCCACCGGCTTCAATGAGTTGGGCTATGCAAATGGGCCTTGCTCTTGTCCCATACGACCGCACTTCAAACAACGAAGTCGGTCAAAGGGCAAGCGATTTGCGATCTCTTGGCTACCAACCCGACAACGGATGCGCTTGAGCTATATGATGATCTTCCTGATGAAGTCCAGAAGTCAACACTACGCCGCACCAACAAATATGGCGATTGTACTTTGACGGAGCTTCGGCCACTAATGTAGCAAGTACCCCCGACGTTCTAAAATCTCCTCACTGAGTCTGAGTTGTCTTGATTTCCGGGGAATCATGTCATGCCCGTGCTTATTCACTCATCAACCTCGCTCCAATAACGAGTCAATACAACGCGCTACTTATCGGACTTAGCTTCGCCAAAGAGTCAGGGGTCGAATATCTCAAGCATACCGCGATTCGCAATTGATAGTTGCTGTGTTCGTGGTGACTACGGTCGAATCGGATCTAATCCCCTACCATCGATAGCCGTTGAAATAGCGCACTCATTCAAGAGTTTTTCATCGAATATATCCCGCTTCCAAAACGCTTACGCTGGATGCGCTGGCGGCATTAGCCGTGTCGTTAGCACAACCTTCCAGACCGAAAGCAACTAGTCACGGCCGACTCACCAACTCTTCGCACTCATTATACGATGAGGCACAAGAAGATAAGGGGTAGTTACCAAAGAAGTGTATACAACCCAAACCAAGTTGGAGCCCCAGATTGGCTTTCCTATCATCGACACGCCTTACATGGTATTCTACCGTAAGACGAAGAGAGAGAGTCATCCGGCTAAGAGCTCCAAGATTCTTTTATGACACGGAAACCCGATGTTATATCGCCGGGTACGACGGTCTTATTCATGCCTCTCAAACAAAGAGGCGGAGAGGTCCTTCGAAGCACACGAGGGTGAATGTGGTGCACACCACCGTCCCAAACTCTACGATCGAATCGAGAATGGGTTACTTTTGGCCCACAATGATTAATGACGCAATGAGCACGCCGAATGCCACGCGGTCAAATCCACGCTAATTATATGCATCACCGCCAGAGTAATCAGCATCCTTCGCCACATCCTCGCCATTCGAGACATGGGGAATGGACATTGTAGGTCCCATTTTTCCTCCGCCGCTAAAGGAGATCGGTTTATTCTAGCGACACCGACTACTTCTCCAAGTGGGCAAGCAATCCCGCTAAAGGAAGTAAAGGCGAAGTACCGCCATCAAGTTTATCAAACACCATGTCATCTATCGACATGGTGTCCCAAGACGGATCGCATGACAACGTCCCTAGCTCATCGAATTCCTTCATCGTTTTTGCAGAAATTCAAGATACAAGACGCTCGCCGACACTTATAATCCAAATGCGAAATGGATTAGCCGAGGCATTCAACAAGACGACATCAAAATTGCCAAAGCTTGTGAAAAGTAACAAGCTAGACCGATGATAAACTCGAGAAGCACTCGGCGATCGCACAACGGACGCACGCCAATCGAGCGAATTCCGCATCTCGGCTCACGGGTGAAGCAGCTCCCATTGGAAATTCAGATCTCGCCACCGCAGACGCCTTTCAACAGATGACGATCAAGAACAACATCGAAAACGCCTCAAGAGCTTGAGATGTTAGATGAGAAGCTCGAGGCTCAACAATGCATTGAGTTCTACCAAGCTAGGATGTCGAAGGCTTTCAACAAGAAAGTTCGACAGAGAACCTTTAGAGAAGGAGATTTGGTCCTCGCCGCCGACGACCGATAATCCTCACTTCCAAAAAGAAAGGTAAATTCAACCTAAATGGGAGGGCCCGCTTGTAATAGAAACGGTTTACTCCAATGGTGCATATCGCCTAATTACCCAAAATGGCGACCGCAATTAATGCCGATAAATGGGAAGTTCCCCAAGAAATACTACCCATAGTATCTTCGATAACCCGCTTCGACGGAAGTTCCTCGTGGGATGTCTCAATTCGAGGATAACCCTAGATTTATCCTCCATCACAATTTCCCCACCGATCAAATTCCTTGGCGGTGGGTCTACAAATTTTCCGTACATTACCAAAATCCCTCTTGATTCCTTCGATGAACAAGAGGCCCACTCAAAATTCCTTTCACGCTGGAGAGAGAATATAAAATCCTTCCTCTCCAAGCGTAAACTTTTCGCGGTCAAACGGAAGGGTTCCATCTTCATCTTAGGTAGCGCCGGTGAAGGTATCTTGTGGGATTTTCGGACCAGGTTGTCCGTGAAGGTCACACGAGTCTTTTCGGTTCTCGGAGTGGAGATCCCACTCTTAGTTCCATCTTCATCTTAGGTAGCCGATCAAGGTATGCGCCGATTTTCGCATCGTGTTGTCCGATCAAGGTCACCCGAAGTCTTTTCGTTCTCGGAGTGGAGATCCCACTCTTAGTCCCATCTTCATCTTAGGTAGCCGATCAAGGTATGCGCCGATTTTCGCATCGTGTTGTCCGATCAAGGTCGCTTGAGTCTCTTCGGTTCTCGGAGTGGAGATCCCACTCTTAGTTCCATCTTCATCTTAGGTAGCCGATCAAGGTATGCGCCGGATTTTCGCATTCAGTTGTCCGATCAAGGTCACCCGAAGTCTTTTCGTTCTCGAGTGGAGACCCACTCTTAGTTCCATCTTCATCTTAGGTAGCGCCGGTGAAGGTATCTTGTAGGGATTTTCGGACCAGGTTGTCCGTGAAGGTCACACGAGTCTTTTCGGTTCTCGGTGGAGATCCCACTCTTAGTTCCCCTCTTATCTTAGGTAGCGCCGGTGAAGGTATCTTGTAGGGATTTTCGGACCGGGTTGTCCGTGAAGGTCACGAGTCTTTCGATTCCTACAGCAAGGAATCTCATTGTTAGCCTTATCCCTGAAATAGAACACATTCTTCCTTTCCCACCTCAATCAATCTTCATCGGTTCGGTCATTCTCGGTCAAAGAAGACACCAAGATTCATCTTGGGGCATTTTATCCGAAGCCTAAGAAGGATAAAGCCAACGCCACACGCTGTCGGGTTTAGTCTTTCTCCGATTGAAGAAGACACCGAGTTCGACTCGGGCATTTTATCCGAAGCCTAAGAAGGGATAAAGCCAACGCCACACGCTGTCGGGTTTAGTCTTTTCTCCATTGAAGAAGACACCGAGTTCGACTCGGGCATTTTATCCGAAGCCTAAGAAGGGATAAAGCCAACGCCACCACGGTTGCCGGGTAGTCTATTCTGACAAAAAGAAGCCTACGATTCAACATCGTAGCATTAAGTCTAAGAGAGTTTCATTCTTTTAGCACAACGCTGTGTGTAGAACGGATTTAGATAATCTACATGCTAGCCCAACTCAAACGGTAGTTGGTAAAGGCTCATCAAACCCGCGAAGGTCAGGCTAATAACCCTAAAGTCAACGCCACACGCCACGCGAGTTTTCTCCGATTGAAGAAGACACCGAGTTCGACTCGGGGTATTTTATCCGAAGCCTAAGAAGGGATAAAGCCAACGCCACACGCTGTCGGGTTTAGTCTTTTCTCCCATTGAAGAAGACACCGTGAGTTCGACTCGGGGTATTTTATCCCAAGCCTAAGAAGGGATAAAGTCAACGCCACACGCTGTCGGGTGGTCTCTTGCCCGTAAAAGAGTACGAAGCCTATGTATTCGATATCATAGCAACAAGTCTAGAAGAGTTTCATTCTTTTAGCATAACGTCACGTGCGGAACGGATTTAGATAATCTACATGCTAGCCCAACTCAAATGGTGGTTGGTAAAGGCTAATCAAACCCGTTGATGGCTGAGGGTTTGCCAAAAATCCTAAAAGTATTATGGTTAATTATTTCTGAGGAAGTAAAAGAATCATAATAAACAATGAAAGGAATGGATCTTATTCATTTGAAGCAAATATAAAAGGAGCTACAACCGCTAAATATCAAGTCTATGACAAAGGATTTGTTGTTCAAGCCGGTGACACTTCACCATTGTAAGCCCGGTCGAAGTTCTTCCCGCAACTCGCTCAAGGACTCCTCATCGGTGTTCGTCTTCATGGTTGCCTCCTCGAGCTCGGCCGGTTTACGCCCGACGGTCGAGTTCCCTAGACGCAACGGTGAGGTCTTCTTCCTTGTTGGCCTTGGCCGCCCAAACCGCCATCCTATCTTCCTCGGCATGGAGCTCTCCCCGGCGATATTATCCTCTCCGCACGCCACGATATCGGCCTCGATATGGCTCTGGAAGAATATGTCTCAAAGAATAGCTCCAAGCCGATCGGCGCGGCTTTCGCATCCGACTTCGAGCCCAAGAAAACACGAGCATCGCCATGCCTCTAAACGCAGCCCATGGAGGCCTACATATGAGGAAGCTCCAGCCCTGCAGTTTCTTCGAGCCTGTGTCCTCCAGATGGGCGTAGATCATCAATGGCTCGCAGCTCGGTAACCCATATCCCGTATCAAAGCCATCCGGGGTCAAGCAAAGGGTCCGAACCGATGAAGAGAAAGCCCACCATGAAGGACCTTTTCGATCACAAAGGTTCACCAAAGAAAAGAATGAGCGATTTCCAAACAGATAATAAGATGGGATGGATCTTCATCCACCATCAACGCCTCGCCAGTCATGGAGTCGAGATGTAGGCTCTGCCGAAGAAAAGAGGACTTTAGAATTTTCAAAGAAGAAATGGGCTTAAAATTTATTGGGCTAAAAGACCCTCACCCGTCTCCTTGATGTAGCTTGAGGCTAGCGAGTCTACGAGGCGTATCTATCGTTGGGATCTTTGTCAACCGCTGGTGAGCCCTCGGTGTGCTCATCTATCTCAACTGGCCGTGGTAGTCGATTCGAAAGTTTAATCGGAAAGAGGGTACCTACCGCATCTAATGGAATGTCTCGGCTTCTTTTAATTATAGTAGTATTGGCCAAGCGGTGGTCCTATAATCAATCGAGGGAAAGTTCATACCTTCTTCAGGATAGTAGCTTCTGCAAATCCTCACCAAGGGTATCTCCATCTTGTGACCAAGTGCGTAACAAGTCATCCATGGAGGTACTACCGTATAAACCACCGCCACGATCTTCCATTGAGAAGTCTAAAAAAAAGGGCATTAGGAAAGTGAATGCAATTAAGGCGAACAATAGGTAGAATTACTTACCTCCTACGGTGTGATTAGTCGCCTAGTCTCGGTTTGTGCATTTGTCTCCTGCGATCTCTCTAAAAGAACAAAAACAAAGAGGTTAGTGGGGTACAAATCGAGTCATTCCATTCTCGCATTTGCCACCCGTAAGAGGAATTATCGATGTTAGATGTACTGGTCCGATCAGGTCCTACATCGGCCTCTTCCGCCATAGCTCCATACATTTGTTGAGTAAAACTGGCTCTGCATGAGCGTAACTCGATCACAGATTGTGGTGATCAAAATCAAACCAGATCATAATCCCTATAACTCCCTCGCATGCTAACCGAGAAATGTCAGCCTTCAAAAGTCAAAATTTCAAATTTTGTCACGGTGAATTATTACCTCCGTCACCGACTGGATCATTACCGGTCAAGTCTATATCAAGGGACCGAGGATTCACGCGATTCTTATGGGCTAACCTCTTTCGTTTAACCCCTTGAGAGGGTTGAAATTCTTCTTCTTCAACAGTTTTTCCTGAAAATTCGGTTGAATGAGAAATCCAATAGAGAGGATAAGAAAACGAAGGGGAAAAAGAGAGAGTACCGAGGTTGCAAAGACGCTTGGTCCTCTTCTAAAGTCCCAAAGACTGCAGTCGGGGAATTCCCTCACCTCAATCGGTGGATGAGATTGCCTTCGCCTCTCGAACTTGACCAAGATTTGAGTGTCTCGAATGGCCGCGAACGACGCTTCGGCTACCAGATTCGAGATGGCCTCTCAGGGACTCGACTCATTAGCTACTAATAGCCAACTACAATAGAGGAATGTCGACTCCACCGACGGCCTCGAGCTCGAGATCAACCTAGCACCTGCATTACCCCATGACGCCCATAACCATGCTCAAGGCCATCCACAAGTCCACCTCGAAGTCCGAGTCGCCGGGTTCCCAACATAAAGTTGGTCGTAACCGAATCGGGCGAAAGCAAAACGACAGGAAAATAAGGCTCAAGGAAGCATTCCTCATTTACTCGAAGGTGAGATACCCCGCCCGATATTCACTAGCCAATTGAAATAGCCAATGTTAAGTGAAGTCTGGCGTGTCTTGGCACCTCCTCGTCGACCAAGGACTCACCATATTGACCGAGAATCGAGGAAAACATCGGAAAAGATCCACCCTTTGTGAATGCATGCGTTTCTTGATCTCGCAAAACCACTCTTCCATCCCAATCCTCTACCAACCGTAAGAAAGGAGTAGGCGAATCTGTGGAACCGGTGCCGACATCATGTCGGACGATGAAGGACCAACCAGTCATCAAATAGGTATATGGGAGCTCTACCGGACGGAAGGGATGCGTGATGATGGCTCGCCCTTCCGTAAACGCCAACTATATGCCGCAATCCACGGTGAATCTGGCCACCATCAGGAAGGAGAGAGTTCCTTCTTGTGGGCGAAGTTGAACCGCAGGATAAAGGACCTCCAAAGGTAAAGCATCATCGATTGATATGGAACCACACACTTCTTGAGCAGTTGCAAGATAGCACGCTAGAAGAGTTGCCTACCGGATAGGCTTCACCGCATGCCACGTAAAGGTCGCAAACTTGGTCCCCAAGGAAAGCCTCTTCAGAAATAGTGTATACGAAGTTAGCCTCGACTTCTTGATCAGTTCATTAACCTTGAAGGGTGGCGGTGATAGTTCACATATTTCCTCGCCAGTTGTCCTCCAAATCTTTGGAACAAGTAGTGTGACGCCCGGACTCACTGCGATTTCCTCTTAAGCGCCAAGGTTGATTGGGCGAGCTATATGGTAATGACAAGTGAGATCCCATAAAGTCTTATAACGACGGGCGTATGCTTCCTTCACCGCTCGCCTCGATTGGAGGAAAGTACTCGATATAGCATCTTCCCCATGGGTAGACACGAAATCGGTACATCTCATGCAAAGCCAACCCCAACTCGCCATGTTTGGTGAAAACGATTCAGTCCGGATTATAAAGCTCGAATAAGGTAAAGAAATGGTTGACACTGATTGGAAGGCCATACATAGTGGCACGAATCGCCAATACGAATCGCCAGCACGGTTCTCCATCCCATCTACCGACGTAAGCGGCCGCGCAATTCCCCACCAAGCTACGACGAAAGTGTACCCACCAAGAATCTATGATCGACGACGGCATCTCCCAATTTAGCAAGGCGATTCTTCAAAGTCGGCGAGGAGCGAAAAGCTCATCACGGGCGGTGTGTCCGACCCTACAACCCGAGGTGAAGGCCGATGGCGATTCTGTTGAACCCGGAACCGCTGGCGGGTAATAAACCCACAATGAATATGATCATGCTCCTCGGTCAAACGCCATGACATACGGTCACAAAGATGGTGTCTAAGGTCGGTCAACGAGCCGACGAGGTATCCGGAATATACAAAGGGCCTCCGCTGCCTTTGTTCAACCACCTCTCACTCTCGATAAGAGCCGATCCGATCCTTAACTAAGTCGCCGAATAGATAATCGTCTTTTCGCAAAGGTCATAGAGTCGGCGCCCTACGAAGCGCGACGGTGACCAATCGCCGAGAACGCTGAACTCCTCAAACACTGATCGCTCACCGATGTCCTGTGCACAAATCGGCGAGATAGAAATCGCGGGATCATCACACATGGAATAATAGTCACTATGACGCCCATCGATCAGGTGAGGTGGAAAAGCTCCCGAGGAATAATCAACTGAAATCGAAAATACTCGCTAATAAATGGCGCTGAATTCATCTTACATAGATTGAGTCATTTACCTTATAATCGGTATGACGATTTCATCCAGATAAACACCCGAGAACGATAAATATAACCGCATGATCAGCGGCAATATATTCCGCTCTACTGTGCAGAGTACGGTGTGAAATCGCCCCGCTAAAAACATCGAGACGGTGATTTTGAAGCCTCAATCCTCCGCGAAGGAGAATCTCGGCTCTTCCCAATCGCCTCACAAAGGAGAGCGAAGTGGGGTCATATGAGCGTGCACAATCTGAAGCGTCGATCCCCACAAAGGAGGATTCGGCTCTTCCCAATCGCCTCACAAAGGAGGACGGCGGGATACAACGATATATGTGTGAGGATATGATGACGACGCCGGGCGCGACCACCGAAAGAAGGAGGCGTGCATTCACGCCGCGGCGAAATGATCGACTCAAACGCGTGATCTCCCCGACGACATCGAAACCGCAAAGAAGACAAATAAGGTCAGATATGCGGTTGAAAAATCAGAAATTCAGCAACGGAAGCTCGCGAAGTCGTCGCGGCCCACGCCACGCATCGGTGGCACCAACGGTGCCCTAGCTCAACAAGACCGATTAACGAAAGCAATTAACGACGGCCGCCGCAAGACAGTAAAGCGGCGCTGGCGCGACCAGCGAAGGCCAATGGCAGCGGCGCCTGGCGCATCGCCACGCTAACGGCGCCAGGGCGCATACAGCCGCTGGCCATGTAGCCCAGTACCGACTAAGGAAGGGCTGGCGCCTACCGCCGTCAGCTACCGCCGGCCAACGACAGCCGGCCGCTACCACACGACGCCGTCTCCATTGATCGCACTTTGGCTCGTCCGCCACCGCACGCACAAAAAGAGAAGAAAAGAAGAAAGAGAATTAACAAAATCCTCATGCTGCACCTCGCTGATCTGAGGAGACGAGACGACGCGAAAACAAGACGAAAAGCACAAGAAGGGGCGCCTAGGTCAAGGAAAGAGGAGGATTTATGGGTATTTATAACAACCCCATATGGACCAAATCCTCTTGAACAAGGACTCTTATTTGGCAAGAAATAGGAATTCTAATTGGGGTCCAAATCAATTCCAATTAGGACTCTAATCAGCCCCTAATTAGGAGTCCTAATTAGAACCCTAATTGGATGCCAAAATAATGCCAAATCAGTCCGCTGATTGACCCTACTCCCTCCGCTATATTTGGAAAAATTAGAAGATTTATTGTAGGATAACACCGCGGATTGCATCGGCCGATCAGCGTCGCCTAATCCTACTCCAACTAGGATTACAGTATAAACCGCTTCCTAATTTATCGAGAAGTTCCGGAAGAATATTTTCACAAAAATATTCTTAGGATAACTCGATCGCGGCGGATTGCATCGACATCAACGCCTAATCCTACTCCAACTAGGATTACGAGTATAAACCGCTTCCTAATTTATCGAGAGCCCTAAGAATATTTTCACAAAAATATTCTTAGGATAACTCGATCGCGGATTGCATCGACATCAACGCTGCCGCCTAATCCTACCCAACTAGGATTACGAGTATAAACCGCTTCCTAATTTATCGAGAAGTTCGGAAGAATATTTTCACAAAAATATTCTTAGGGATAACTCGATCGCGGATTGCATCGACATCAACGCTGCCGCCTAATCCTACCCAACTAGGATTACGAGTATAAACCGCTTCCCAATTTATCGAGAAGTTCGGAAGAATATTTTCACAAAAATATTCTTAGGATAACTCGATCGCGGATTGCATCGACATCAACGCCACGCTTCATTACGAGTATAAACCGCTTCCTAATTTATCGAAGTTCTAAGAATATTTTCACAAAAATATTCTTAGGATAACTCGATCGCGGATTGCATCGACATCAACGCCACGCCTAATCCTACCCAACTAGGATTACAGTATAAACCGCTTCCCAATTTATCGAAGTTCGGAAGAATATTTTCACAAAAATATTCTTAGGATAACTCGATCGCGGATTGCATCGACATCAACGCCTAATCCTACTCCAACTAGGATTACGAGTATAAACTATTTCCAAAATTTCAACGAGGAGTTCCTGGAGAATAAATCCATATTCTTAAGGATAACTCGGTAGCCCTTAATTTCCTCCCACCATAATCTCCAAGAGAAGGATAATCTGATGAGGAGTGAAAGTCATGTTGACATCGGATAATCATATCCTCCCGCTGTAGTTAAACCAACAGCACACGTCATGATGGAGGAATTAGCCGAGTGATGGTTATGAAATTCCATGTATTCGACACGACCAACGCTGGCCAACAAGGAGTTCGCCGACATACGGAGAAGTCAAAATCGATGGTTAGTCAAACAACGCACCAACCGACACGAAGTTACAAACAAAACTCACCCACCGGCTTGAGTCAAGATAACAAGCGGTCGGACAATAAATGCAGCACCGTGATCTTATCGAGAATCCTACAAAGCTGGATGATCGAAAGAATCGAAGATTTGAAGCTATCTTTTGGGACCCTCAAATGCATCAAGGTCGAACCATCATGTCCAAAGCATCCTGCATCGAATCGGAGACCGACTTTGGAGGGGTATCAGAGCTGAAAAATGCTTACAAGGTCCCGAAACCAACTTCGTGGCGAGTCGGCGAATGGCGACCCATCGAATGATACTTAACATCAAACGGTTGAGACGCCAACCCAACGGCAAACTCGCAAGCCACAAGCACCTAATTTGCCGACTTAACGGATGATCGGATTCGGGACCGTTGAACGGAGCGAACCAAAGATTAGTTCGGAATCAAATACGACGAACCCGAGCCCGAGACAAACGACGCGAGAACGACGCCAAAACGGCGGAAGAATCGAGGCGAGGCGACACCTCGCCAAGTAGCAGGTAGCGCTTTAACTTTGTCGAGCCACCCTACCAACTTGCCGAGGTGCTCTACCAAATGGTCGAGGAGGCTCTACAATCCGAGGTCTACCAAGTGGCCGAGAGGCTCTACCACTTTCGAGCCACCTCGCCAACTTGTCGAGGTACCTCACGGCCCAGGTGTGTTCTACCAAGTGGTGAGCCACCTCTTTCCGCCGATTTTGTATAAATAGGGAGGGTCTTCGAGGAGGTTGGACTTGGTTTTGAAGGTCTTGGACTTGGGGGATTTCAAGGCTTCCTGAGGCTTGGATTTTTGGTGATTTGGAAGAGCTCGACCAAGAATTCTGCGAGATTCACGAGTAATCGGCGACGGCCCGAAAGCACCGGCAGCTCAAGTCCAATGACGCCGATCTATAAGCAAAGGTAACCGAATTGGTCGAACTCTGGATACCCTCTAGATTAAGCTTCGCCTTAATCTCGTGGATAGCGCCGGATTTCTCCTAGTAGATCTCACCCGCTCGGCGATCCTCTCCTTCGTGAGTGTGATCCCTTGCGCCTTCTTCGGAAACGAGCCCCTTTACATCTGTAGTTCGAACCGGGTCTCTACGGATCGGATTGCTGTGGTCCACGGACACAAAAGTCCCCGCGACAGCAAAGAACCCACGCAAGCGGGACCCGACATAACAGATCCTCGTGTTTGTTTAGGAAGAAGTCGCAATCTTTTTGATTTTCATTATGCGCCTTAAAATAAAAGGCAATTTCTTTTTGAATTTTGTTGTAGGCAAAAGAAGCTGTAAACAAATTCAAATCAATGACAATCATCCCGACTTTTACCGCGAACAGTGAGCAAAACGACAGGGAAAATAACGCTCAATAAAGCATTCCTCTTTTACTCGGAAAGTGAGATACGCTGGCCTGATGTTCACTAGCCA
Organism: Asparagus setaceus; assembly: GCA_012295165.1. NCBI lineage: Eukaryota > Viridiplantae > Streptophyta > Magnoliopsida > Asparagales > Asparagaceae > Asparagus > Asparagus setaceus. The sequence continues at coordinate 13,022,255 of CM022703.1, read as the reverse complement.
GTTGAAACAGCCAATGTCAAGTGAAGTCTGATGTGTCTTCGGCACCTCCTCGTCGACCAAGGACTCACCATATTGACCAGAGAATCGAGGAAAACATCTGGAAAAGATCCACCCTTTATGAATCTGCATCTGTTTCTTGATCTCTGTAAAGCCACGCCCTTTCCATCTGCAATCCTCTACCAACCGCAAGAAAGGAGTAGACGAATCTGTGGAACCCGGTGCCGACATCATGTCGGGACGATGAAAGACTAGCCAAGCCATCAAATAGGTATATGGGAGCTCTACTCGGGCGGAAGGAATACGTGATGATGGCTCATCCTTTTTCTGAGTAAACGCCCGGACTATATGCCGCAATCCACGGTGAATATTGGCCACCATTACCGGAAGGAGAGACAGTTCCTTCTTGTGGGCAAGCCGAATCGCAGATAAAGGACCTCCAAAGGTAAAGCATCATCGATTGATATGGAACCACATTTCTTTAGCTAGATTGCAAGGTAGCGGCTAGAAGAGTTGTCGGTGGATAGGCTTCACCGCATGCCACGTAAAGGTTGCAAACTTGGTCCTGGGAAAACCATCTTTGAGCGAGCCGTGAGGAGTTAGCCTCGGACCTCTCGTCGGTTTATTAACCTTGAAGGAGTGGCGGTGGCAGTTCACATATTTCCTCGCCGATTTGTCCTCCAAATCTTTGGAACAAGTAATTGGCAAACTGCTTCAGACTCACTTGCAATTTTCTTTTGGCGCAAGGTTCAGATTGGGCCAGAGCTATATAATAATGACAAGTGAGATCCCATAAAGTCTTGTAACGGTCGGGTGTGTGTTCCTTCACCACCTTCCTCGGAAGAAGTACTCCCCGATACGATCTTCCCATGGGTAAACCTGAAATTCGGTACATCTCATGTAAAGCCAGCCCCAACTCGCCGTGTTTAGTGAAAAACGTATTCGAATCTGGATTATAGAGCTCGAATAAGGTGAAGAAATGGTTGGCGCTGATTGGAAGGCCATACATGGTGGCACGAATCGCCAATACGTGCCAAAACACGGTTCTCCATCCCATCGGTTGAGGACGAGTTGGTCGCACCCCACCAATGTTTACCGATGAGTGAACCCAACCGTAAAATCTATGACTAGATGGCGGCATCTCTCGCCCTCGTAGCGAGGCAATTCTTCAAAGTCGGCGGGAACAAAAGCTCATCACGGGCGGTGTGTCCAACCCACAATTCGGGATGAAGGCCGATGATCGATTCTGTTGGAACACAGGCTGGCTGGGTAATAAATCCACAATGGATATGATCATGCTCCTCGGTCGACGCCAAGACATACACGCGGTCACGATGGCGCCTCGAGATCGGTCAATGAGAGCCGACGCGGTATCCGGGAATATACAAAGGACCTCCGTCGTCTTTGTTCAATCACCTCTCACTCTCGATAAGAGGCGTATCCGAATCCTTAATCGAAGTCACAACGGATAATCTTTTGCAAAGGTTGATGGAGCTGGTGTCTTTACAAGTGGCATCGGTGACCAATAGTCCGAGGATGCGGAACTCCCCTGGCATACCGAATCTCCGATGATGTACCGTGCAAATCGAGAGATAAAAATCGCGGGATCGTCACGTGGAATAATAGTCACTATGGCGTCCATCAACCGCGTAAGTCGGAAAAGCTCCCATGAATAATCAACTGAAATCGAAAATATTGAGTTAGTAAAAGGTGTTGAATTCATCTTACATAGATTGAGTCACGACCTTATATAACTGCACGATTTCATCCGTAGCGAATACCGGAGAACGATAAATATAGTCGTGTAAACAAAGCGGCAATATATCCCGCTCTACGAGCAGGGTACGGTATGAAATCGCCCGTTAAAGATATTGAGACGGTGATGACCAAGCAAAACCAATCTTTGAAGCGTCGATCCCCACGAAGGAGAATCTCGGCTCTTCCCAATCGCCTCACAAAGGAGAACGGCTGGGTCAATGAGTGTACACATGGGAAGATGAAATAGAATCTGGCGTCGGTCCCCACAAAGGAGGATTCGGCTCTTCCCAATCGCCTCACAAAGGAGAGCCAAGGATACAACGATATATATACGAAGGTGATAAAGTCGCACCACCAAAGGAGGAGGCGCGGCATTCACGCTACGAGTTGATCGACCCTTGGAACATGAGATCTTAGCGGCGACATTGGAAAGCGCAAAGGAAGACAAATAAAGTCAGATATGCGGTTGAAAATCAACAAAAGGCATCAAAGAAGACGGTAGCCACAATCGGTGCAACAACCAACGCGACCGACGCATTAGCGCTACCAGCGCAGCTCGGTATGCCTGTGCCGCTTCAGCGCTGTACTGCGGTGCCTGTGTCACGCTTCAGCCGCCGCCTTTGTCAGTCACGCTACCCGATCGCGCCATCCGGTCGCCGCCGACGTCTTTCTCCCGCCTTGCTGATTATGCACCTGTTCATGCATAGAAACAAACAAAAAGAAAAGGAGAGAAGAAAGAGAAGAAAATTGATTGCAAAAGTTACGTGCATTACCTTGTTGATCGAAGGAGATGAGGCGGCGAGAGGAGATGAAGACAAGAGAAAAAGCGAGGGGGTGTCGTTACAAGTGGCTCGGCCATGATGGCCGAGCCACCTAACTTGGCCGAGGTCCTAGGTTCGCCGCTACAGTTTTTCGCTTGCTTTGTCTTCCGGCTTAGGTCCTGCCTATTCTGACTCTTGGTCTTCCCCGGACTTAGATTTAGTTCCGGGACTAACTCTTGGTCTGTTCCGGTTCCTCAGTTCTAAAATCCGATCGTCTGTTCAAGTCCGGTTTAAACCGTGCTTGTGACGCTGTGGGTTTGCCGTTGGGTTCATATCTCAACGATTCGACGTCCGTATTATCCGATGGGTTGTCATTCGCCGACTTTCCGTCACGAGTTGGTTTCGGGGATCTTGTAAGTATTTTTCAACGCCTACAGCTCGCTGCCTTGGGAGCCAAGGGGGATGGAGTGGCATGTAACATCGCAAATTCTTTCTTCTTTTCGATGATCGGATACCGTTACCGATGCCGATCCATGAATCAGTAAATCTTTTCTTTCCTTGTATTCCATATAACCTTCTAGTATGAGGATCCTAACTTAGCAAATTCTCATTTTATGATCAAATTAACTACATAATGGCATGCATATAAACCTAGCATGTACAACTACACCAACCTTATTTTAAACTTTGATTAGAGATAACCCAATTGTTAAATACCTCTTTTAGAACTCTATAATTAACTCATTTGTTTATTTTGGTTAGCCATGTTAGTGGGTAAATTTTGCACAAAAACCCCTAATTTTGGCCATAATTGGAGATTCCACTCCACATGGGTTAAGGGTATATATACACTCAACCTCCCTCTCTTTGTCATTTTCAAGAGAGAAAAACATCAAAACCCACACTCCCTCCCCTCTCCTCTGGTCGGCCAGCACCCCAGCCCCAATTCCACAAAAATTTCATCATTTTCCTTCCTCATAAGTCCTTAAACTCTCTAGTAAAGAAAAATCAAGACTTTGGTGAAGCTAGGAAGGAGTTTTGGGAGAATTCTTCCATACACCATCTCTTTTAGGTATTCATCCAACCAAAAACTTCTCTTTTTGTTTATTTTAGATGAAGATCTGCTGTTATATAAAAATAAGATAGATTCATTGACATGCATGAGTTATTTGATAAGAACAAGGCTTGCATGTAAGGTGGAAGGTGGTTTATGAGCATACAAGCCTTCTATGCGAGTAAAGTCACAATCTTGATGCATTTAAAGTATAAAAACATAATTTTGCTGTGTGATTACTCTTGCATGTCATTTATAGAGGTTTCATGGCTCTGGTTATGCTTAAAAACCTGTTCTTGCATGTATACATGGGTTGCATGTCGGTTTATAACATAATTCTCGTGCAGAGAATTTCTGCAGGACACCCTACTAGTGTTTTGACTATAACTTCCACTAGGAATATCCTTTTTACGTGAAATTTTCTATTTTAAAATCTTTACTCATGCAGATTTAATATGAACTAAGTTTGGTCAATTTTGGATACAATTTGCTATCTCTAATTCTCAGAATAAGTGGATGCATGTGTCTGAAACAGACTGCTGGAGATAGGTTCACTTCAGAGAGGATAACTCTCATTATATACTTGCATGCGTGAACTTCTTTCTGTTCACGGAACTAGACTCCATTATAATTCATATGGGTCAATTTTGAGTTAATTTGGACGAAATTTGATAAGTCTAATCCTAGTTTTAATGGATTACATATGTACTGACAATTCCAGTCTGCACCCCTTGTGTTATTTTATATGTAATTAGTATTAAAAATGATAAATTGATGAAACTTGTGGGATTTGAAAGATAATCCATCATATTACTTGTATGCTAAATATTACCTCATTTATATAATTTCAATTACCCTAAATGAACTAATCATTTCAGATTGCAATTTCTGTTTTTCTGCTGCAGTCTTGACATGCACAGTTTGCTGAGAGCATAACTATTCCTATGTACCATACCTTGACATAAATTTTATATATTCTGAAAGTACACTCATATTAGAGTCATATGACACTAGTTTCATGCATTTTGAGCATTGATTGCTTTACCATTCATCCATCCCAAACTGCTGCATGTACACTACTTTTGTTGTTGTGCATATTATAGGTATTAGATGTAACCATCTAGAGTGTAGCTTATACCATGATATAAGTTAGAAAATAATGATAATAAAAGACATAGTTATTTAGAATCTCATGGATATACATGTATGTGTGTATAGGACAGAGAATCTTGGATTCAATCGTTGGTCCAGAGGAACCCGACATAATCAGTAGGTAACCATTCCCTTGTTTTCTCATACTATTGGATCCTTTTTCTATGAAAATTTGTTCATTGGATTCCTAATCTTCAGTTGTGTGAATATCTATATTTGAGATGTTATCGATTGATAATCTTTGCATATTGACCCGTGTCATTGGACACATTTCCTTTTGCATAATAATTACTCATTTGCCAGTATCACTTGATGAGATCACTGTGAAATTGATACTCGTACAATTATTATCAGTTTCTTTTATGCTCTATTTTGATTGACCAATGCCCTACATGTTGGTAATATTTCTTTACTCACTCTCAAATTCTTGAGGATCGGTTGTTTCCTTTCTTATGAATATTATGTGTAGGTAACCTTTCATTGTTTCCTCTCAATTCCTTGAGAGTTCGATTGAATACTTTCTCGAAATTCCTGCGAGTTAATTTTCCATGCTCAGTTGTATATCTAATCATTTTCATAATATTCCTATTGATTCACTTCATGCATGGGCTCTTTGTTGATTGCTTAATCATTGCTATCCTAATGCTGTTTATTTCGGTTTTATACCGTTGATATCCTTTGAATGATTATATTGTAGCAATTCGACTTGCTTCGATGATTTGACTATTGAGAATGATAGTAATCTTTTCTTTGCTGATGATTGATAGTCTATATTCATGGATTATGCCCTGTGTGAAGCAAGCTTCACCGGTGGGTGGTAATAGTAATGGGTCCCGGTGGGGACAAGTGCCATGTGTGAGGACGCTCACCGGTGGGTATATAAAGGCATGCATGGTTTATTGATTATCCCATGATTGGGGAGTTTAGAATCCTGAATATTAGACTTTGACTATTCATATTGACATGCTATTCAATTTCGATCAATGATCATGATTTAAGTATGGTAACTTTAGGTTGATCCCTTCGTTCATTCAAATATCTATGATTATTCCTTTCATTTATCCTCTTAAGTTGTACCCGAGATTTTTATGGTTGTCTATTGAGCCTTAGGCTCACCCCTATTGTTTCTATATCCATTCGCAGGTCATACAGTTGGCGAGGACAAGGGGATCATAGACCCTGACCTTGAAGATTAGCTCCAGAGAAAGATCTAAGTAGGAGTTAATTTGTATTTACTTTTGTAGTACTTTTGCTTATCAAACATGTAGTAATATTGTAGCTATTATCAAACTTGTACTATTTTATGTTCCCTCTAGTTTTCTTCTATTCAGGTATTCTATGGACTCTGCTGTCAACCTTGTGATTCTGGGTATTGTATGTACTTTCGTTGCTTTATTTTGCCCTTCAGTATTGTTGCATATATATTGGGAAGTATGTAAAGATTGAGCAGGTTGACCCTTCTTATTATGGATGAGTCATGCCCAATTTTTATGTACCTCCAGGAGGGGCGTTACATGGCATGCTCACGCCGAGGGGCTCGAGAGGTTGCCCTCGTTGCTCCATCTGGCGGCTAGGACCAGGGCTCTCGGCAGTAGCTTCAGTGTATTGGAGGTGATGTCGGCGAGGGTCCACGCGATGAGGCGCTGTCACGGTGGCGGGGATTCTCATTCCGCGTGGTCCTTCCGCTACTTAGATGCAGCATGCGGAGTCTTGGGCGGTGGCACTGGCTAGGATTCTGAGAGGGGACGCGTTGCTGAGCATCGGCTGTCAGATGGCGGAGGGGCAGTTGAGTTGACTCGCTGCGAAGCCAGAAAATGGCTAAGGAGCTCGTTGGTGAAAGCTATGAATTGGAGTTGGAGGGAGTGGGTGATCTTCTTGGTGGATTCGTCAAGCTGGGCTTGGGTGACATAGCCCAAATGTGGTCCTCCAGGATTGGATTGGCTACCCCTATGCTTAGAACCAGACATGTTCACTTCAGAGAAGAAAGTAGCTCCACGGTGGGCGCCAAACTGTTGATGGTTAAAATTACACAATCAATTAATCAATGAGTTGAAGATGATGGGGATCCGCTGACTTTCTCTGAATATCTGGTTTTAAGAGATATTGTCGAATCCTGCACAAGAAGAAAACTCGTAAGAGGGCGGGCTCTGTTTCCCCGATGGTTCCTCCGACGATCAAGTCAGTTGATGCTAATGGAGGAGTAATAACGAACTACTGGAGTTCTTTTGGATTCAGAAAAATGCGAAGTCTCTGCTAGGAATTAGCTTACCTTTATTTTGGGAATAGTTTTGCCTTTTATAGCATGATTGTGAGGGTAATTTGGTCACTTTGTCTGGCACTGAGCTGGCAGCTGAGTCAGCTTTTGCTTTACAGGTGCCGACCGCTGAGTGGATGGGGGTCACTTTGACCAAGCATGGGTCAACGACTGAGTCAGAAGCGCCTTTACAGGTGTCGACAGCTGAGTGGGTGGAGTCATGTCGCCATTTAATGGGATTTGACGGTGGACGTGTGACATCGGCGTGGTCCGATGTGCTTTAAAGACTTTCGGGGGTGGAGCAATGATGACACTGATCATGCATTTAATGTGAGGGTGACGATCTGTCCGCGGGGAACTCGAGGTGAGTCACTGCCGAATCGCCGAGAGGGGTGCCGAGTGGTACCGCCTTTCGAGTTGACTTCAAGAGGAGTCGATTCGAGGTGTTGGCCGGATGGTTGGTTTGTCGAGTCGATTAGTGCCGAGTCTACCCAATGGAGAGGTGACTAGTACCGCCTTTCGAGTCGACTTCAAGAGTTGTCGACTTGTCGAATCGTCGATCTTCTGGGACCGGTCCTCTTGATGCGGTGAACTGGCCGGATTGCGCCTAATGCGGGATACTTGTCGCTATTAGTTGGAGGTTTATTTTAGGAGATTGAAACTACCATAACAGATATCATTGCATAGGATCGGATCTAGGATAGCACATAAGATGGCGCTTTAGATAGAAGGACATAAATGCGGGAGGTGATATTTGGTGGAAGCTCTAAGGCTCCATAATAAGGATGTGGTATATTAAAAATCTTCTTAAATGATTTGTCAATCGAGATTTGGTTCCAAGCATAGGAAAGTTTTGGTCTCGCCACAATGATTTTTTGAAGATTGAAATTCATAGCTTTCGCGAAAACAAAATAATTATTTAGCTCATATGAAAAGCAACCTATAATCTATTCTTATGTGTTTGTAGGACATGGCTACCAAAACTATAATCTATGATCATTTGTTCGCTCTAAACAAGAAACTTGAGGCGCCAAGTGAACATGTATCTTTTCAAAAGCGAAGGAAAAGACTAAAATGACACATCATAGCTTTGAAAAGTTGAGATGGCTTGCGCTTCAAAGCACACTGCAGAAGAAGGTACTCACTCCATCTTTACATGATGCACTAGTTTACAGTCGGTCCTTCTCGGCTCTTACTGAATCTCCTCAATTGTGGGTTGTAGACTCAGGGGCCACAGATCATGTAGCGTGGGATAAGGATGGATTTGTGGAGTATCATCGGTTTTCAACGAGAAACAAAATGACTTTTTATGGAAAATGATTCGAGCGTGGAAGTTGCCGGTATCGGCAAATTCCAGCTAGATTTGGGAGGTGGAAGCACTTGGCTCCTTCCTACAGTCTTGCTTGTTTCAAAGATTAGGCAAAATCTCCTTGCAATGTCTAAGCTATTTCATTTTGGTTACCACGTTCATTTTAATAAAAACAAAGTTTTTATTATGGGACATGATTGCCATATTGTTGGGCAAAATTCAAATGGTTTGTACTTTATTGATGTGAACAATTTTGCTGCAATTGTCAATAAACCTTATAGCTATTCTGTGAACTCTAGTTTTCTAAATGATTCTATGAGATGGCATGCTAGATGGGGACACATAGGGCATGAACGGATGGCCCGTCTAGCTCGAGGTGGACCTCTTGGTTCGCTCGCTAAAATCATCTTACCCACTTGTGAGCCTTGCCTTGCAAGCAAAGCTACAAGAAAACCATTTGGAACAACTAAACGTGCATCTACACCGTTACAACTGATCCACTCTGAAATTTGCGGACCACTAAGTGTGAAGGCTTGGACTGGAGCCCCTTACTTCGTTACCTTAATAGATGATTATTCACGATATGGTCATGTCTACCTGATCTCCCACAAGTCTGAAGCACTAGGTCGCTTCTAGTGTTATTTGAATGAGGTTGAGAATCGGTTTGACAAGTGCGTAAAAGTGTTACGAACTGATCATGGTCGAGAATATCTATCTGAACAGTTTAAGGAACTATGTGAGAAGAAAGGGATCGTTCGACAAATGACTACTCCCTATGCTCCGCAATAACATGGTGTGGCGGAGAGAAGGAATAGAACATTATTTAACATGGTCAGGTCCATGATGGTGTAAGCAAATTTACCCATATCCTTTTGGGGAGATGCGCTGTTGACTGCAGTCTATGTACTAAATCGTCTGCCTTCTACGACTATTGATTCCACGCCTTTTGAGATTTGGACTAGCGAAAAACCCGACTTGGACAATTTGCGGCCGTGGGGCTCAACGGCTTATGTGCACACCGCATCCCATCAACACGGGAAGTTGGCCCCAAGGGGAAAAATGCATATTTATTTGCTATTCGAAACATTCAAAGGGTTACGTGTTCATTGGAGCACAAGAAGTTAAAATAACTCCTAAGATTGAGTCATGCAATGCAGAGTTCCTCGAGGAATATTTTCCCCATAACGGGGAGATGAGCCAAAACTTTGACTTGTTTGAGATGGAGGAAAGTGCACTAAATAGCACAGTTGAGCATGAGGATCAAAGACCTACGCTTCTTGGGAACAGTGGGAGCGGCATTCCTGTAATTGATCATGTACCACCATCACAGGAATCTCAAGAACTTATATGAAGCAATCGCCAACCAATCCCTCATCGTCATTTTGACATTGAGGAGGAAGCATGTGTGGTGGCACCACATGATGTTGCAGATCCAATGTCTTTACATGAGGCTCTCTCTGGCCCCAATGCGGAGAAATGGATGGATGCCATAAAAGTTGAGATGGAGTCCATGAAGACAAACCAAGTTTGGAACTTGGTGGACATTCTGGCTGGGCACAAGGCTATAGGAAACAAGTGGGTTTTAAAAGTCAAGCGAAAGTTAGATGGTTCTATGATAGGTTTAAAGCGCGACTCATGGTGAAAGGATACACCCAGTGAGAGGGGGTAGACTATGAGGAAACTTTCTCCCATGTGGTGAGGTTTGCCTCAATTCGCACGATTCTACCATTGGTCGCTTGCATGGATTTGGAACTTGTCCATATGGATGTAAAAACTACATTTCTCCATGGAGAGCTAGACGAGGAAATCTTTATGGATCAGCCTGAGGGGTTTGTATCTAAAGGTCTTGAGCATAAAGTCTGCAAGCTCAAAAAGTCTATATATGGGCTTAAACAATCGTTTAGGCAATGGTATATGAGATTTCATCGAGCCATTCTTCAATTTGAGTTCACGATGGTTGAAGAGGATCACTGTGTGTATATAAAACAATCCTCGAACAACTTTCTCATCTTGACCTTGTATGTAAATGACATACTGATGGCTTCCAATTATAAGGAGATGATAGGCGCCACTAAGGGTTGGCTATCCTCAACTTTCGATATGAAAGAGATGGGTGATGCGAGTTATGTGCTTAGAGTAAAGATCTATAAAGATCATTCTAAGAAGATCCTTGGCCTCTTGCAAGAGACGTACATAGCGAATGTCTTAGAACGATTCCAAATGCACAAGTCGAAACCCATTGAAACTCCTGTTCAGAAGAATCATCAATTAAGCCTTGAATCTTGTCCAAAATCAGATAAGAACGGAAGTAGATGACAAATGTCCCATATTCAAATGCTATTGGGTGCTTGATGTATGAAATAGTGTGTACTCACCCGATATCTCCTTTGTTGTTGGGTTGCTTAGGCGATTCTGATCTAATCACGGACTGCTGATGAAAAGGTGATCACGATACGAAGAGTGCAGCTAGATTATGTGTTGTGCTATGGTCAATCGGATCCGTGGCTCAGAGGATATATAGACACCGATTGGGCTGGTGATTACAATGAGCGCAAGTCAACTTTGGTGTATGTTTTCTTGCTTGGAGGTTGGACTGTGTCCTGATGCAGCAAGAAACAGATGATCATTGCGCTTTCCACGATGGAGGTCAAATATGTTGCTGCTTCATCGACAACACAAGAGGCAATCTGGTTACAACGGTTCTTACGGGATCTTGATATCGTTCTGTCTGCATCAAATCTAGTTACTATATTGTGATAGCATGGCAGCAATAGATCATGCCAAGAATGCTAAGTGCCACGCAAAGACAAAACACATAGATATACAGTTCAACTTTATAAGGAACCGTTCGGAGGAAGTGGTCTTGGAGTACATACCTACCGAGTGCATGGTTGTTGATCCGCTGACAAAATATCTCTCTGCCGAGTTATTCAGAACTCATGTTAGGGCTTTAGGTCTACATGTGTGGTGATGTAGTGTATATTTAGTTGCATACACTTAATCATTTTTCCTGTATTCCGGATGATTTTATGGTTGGCTTTTATGACATTCATTTTATTTTTCTCAATACTTATCTGTGGATGTTATAAAATATTATGAAATGTCATTTTAATAAATAATGAGCAAAATAATTAAAGATGTTCAAACAGGTTAAAATGACTGGCTCACTCACACAAGCAGTCGCTTTTGGTGCTATGACCGAGCGATCAAAGATGAGATGGGTATGAGAAACATCATGAATTGCATTGATAGTAAGCAGCATAATGAGTTGCGCTGATATTGAGATGCATTCGTGGATGAGCTGTATCGCCTCGATTGAGAATTGAGATGAGATCATTCTTAAAAATTATTGACTCAACAAACGTCCCAGGTTCGTTGCAACCGTTCAAAGCCAGATGTGTTTGTGCTCTACTTAGGCGTAATGGTACGCTTGTTGAGTGGGAGGCAGACATGCCTAAGCATGATGGTCTCGCTGATTTGGTCAAGATTTGCACGATGTAGAGATGAACATATACTCTCCAGCGGAGCATTACTCCATCGTGGCACATGATCCTACCACGTGTGTTGGGCAACTTACATGACTTTGGGGTAGGCAAATGGGTCCCTTATTCGCTACCGTGTGTAGCCAAAATCATATGGAGCATATAATTTGTTCCACTTGTACCCTATTGACATTCGACTATGTTGTGAAGGTTTGGGAGCAGTGTTGCTACTTTGACTCCTCACCTACGGCCATGATAGATTTGGGCTAAAGGAAGGTGATTTGGAAAGTAGCTATTCTTACATTGAATCAATAGTAGTGCGAGAGGAAGATCACTAACACATCTAATTTTTGATGAACTGTGGATCTTACTAAATAGTTCTACGGTAGTCGAGTATGCTTCTCCTAAGAGGGATTAGAAGATACTGGACTAGAGATGTGTTCATAGTTTGATTTGGGTATATGAGACTCTATTTATACATTTCTTTTCTAAAAGGGCTCAATGTCTCTATTCTCGCTCTATACAAGGGTTTGTAGTATAGAGCTCGCGATTGTAGGTTGTCTCGATGGTTGCACGACACAGCAACTGTATGGACCTTGTAATTGATTCAGAACATTGCAGTCCACTTTTCGATCGAGTGGGAGCATGTTGGGATTTTGCGCACCCTTAGTGGGCTGCCATATCCCAAAATCATGATATGCAATTGTTATGAGATATATGATAGGATCAAGAGGTTAGTGAGATCCAATCTCTTAGGTTGCTTATGCCTATCTATAGGGATTTGGTAGCTAATTCAAGGATCATATCCCTTGGTTTAAGTTCCCCATATAAATAGGGGTAGAGACTTCATATCTGATACGCAACTCAAAATACTCAAATTGGCAAGGGCTCGAGAGAATTGATCGAAGGTTGCTGTGTGGTTCGTGAACAGTGTGGGGGAGTCTCGTCCGTCATAGTTCCCTCCACCATCAAGATCCAAGTATCTCGTCACTAGCTGCAGATCAGAGCCTTGATTCGAGGTATAATTTTCCCCACTTCTATCAACAATCAAAGTCAAGAAACGTGCAGCACAGAATTATTTTCTGAATCAACAATACAAGTCAAGAAAACTCGCAAATAGAAATTTCTTCATATGTAGTAAATTGTATTCAATCTTTATCTGCCCCAGGAAAAACTGAACATACCAAACTGCTTCAATAAAGAACGAGAAAGTAAATAGATACCAAGTCCTCACTGCCACAGCCAAAGATCAAAGCATATGAATGCAAAGCATATAAAAAACAAATGCCCTTCAATTTTCTACCTATGCAATAGCTTTTTCCTCTGTGAACTTATTTGCAATCATATGTTGAATCAAATTCATAAGATTCGAATAAGATGATCCTCCTCATACTGCCTCTTGAGCCTTTTCAGCCAAATCTCTGGCCCTCTTTCTCCTCTCTTCAGCTTCCTCGCCTTCATCGAACAAACTGCCTACTACTTTCTCTACTTCGTTCGTTCTTATTCACCAATACATCCTGATTCTCCACGCCCCAGCTTACCGTAACTTTCATTCCTATTGGTACACTAATTCTCAATATTTCCACTATCAGTTTCTCATTCGGAATTTGGTCACGAAGTTAGGCCAAGTTATCATAGGAATGCTTGCTGAGACAGACTCTAACATCGAATTCCATCCACAATGTGTCATGAATCCTCCGACTGCTGGATGTGACAGAATCATTACTTGTGGCGCCCATCCTTTAATTATGATGCCTTTCGCGCTCATCCTTTTTTCAAATTCTGAGAGCCATTCCTCCACCTCAGGAGACTTTTCTCCACCTTTGATCACCCGGATGAGCGGACAACCCGAAGCCTCCAACCCCAATCCTATCTCGATATGCTGAGCAGGACTTGGTCAAGCGAGACTGCCAAAGCTCACATAAAGAACCAAGCTTGGTTTCATCGAGTCAAGCCACCTCAAACTCTGATCCTTGTCGACAGAGGCCTTGTCCCCGCCCTCTAGCAGCTACATCTCTGACATCTCTATTGAAGAGTGACAATGGTCCAACAGACCAAATCCTTTTCCCGATACTATTTTGGTACCATTCACAATATAACCTCTCAAAATCATCCAAAGTATTGGCCACCACATCTTCAGATGCCAACTCGGCCTCCCTCATCCCCTTTACAAGTATTTCCATGCCTGGAACCACAAAGAAGTTTGGCACTTGAGCCTTTGTTACCACAACAGTGCTAGGCATTCCAGGCACCACAAACGGTTCATTCTCATCTTCCATCGTCGTCTCCTTATTCTCCTTCGTTCTGATACCGCTTAAGCAAAGATGTGTAAAGAATTCATACCCATAAAACACGAATCTTGGCAAAATGAACTCCCTAGTGACATTTAGAGTCCAGTAGTGAGTGTTATCCGATACAATACAAGTCGGAAGAGGATTATGGGATCAGAGGTGGAGAATGACGGGGTCACGAAGCAAGCAGACTGCGTCGAGGAAATTCTTGAGTTGGTTACAGTTTGACAACATGTCAATTTTTCTGTTCCATTGGGGAGGCCAACCTCGGCACTTGGAAACTTGAAGGAAATGAAGTTGACAGGTAAGAATGCTGGACCTTATCAATGGTGGTGCTTATGCGCTGAGTTGGTGGGGGTGGTGACGAGGGTAACGATGGCGCTGTGGCTGGCGAGGAGTTGAGCCATGTCGGTAGGGTGCTAAACTGTATCCGTATCCAAGGAAATATCCGTATCCGTTATGATATGGATATTGTTACTCAAATCTTTAACCGATAGGATATGGTTACGGATATGGTTTTATAGTAAAATATCCGGATCCGTATCCGAAATATCCGAAAATATATTAGTCATATTGTTACAATAGTTTTAATCCTTAAATCATGGATTTGAGGTTAATTTTGATGATCAAGATGTCTAATCTTAGCTTTTCAGATATAATGAACATATTAATGAACTTTTTTGTATCACATAAACTATATTTTTTTCAAAACTATCTAGTTTTCTCATATCCATTTTGTATCTGCATGCATATCCGCTTATATATCCGCATGTATATCCGTATCCGTATCCTATTTTAGCGGATATGGATATGAATTTTCCTTACCGAGGTATATCTGTATTTGTATCCGTATCCGAGATGGGTAAGCGGATATGGATATAGTAAGTATCATATCCGAGCCATATTCGGACCGAATGCACCCCTACATGTAGGTCATAAGGATCAAGTGGCCTTGTGCAATCAAAGGAACCGGTACAAAGTGAGGCTTTGTATTGGTATCATTAATACAGGGCATTTGGATATTGGTCATTTTTGAGATGAATCAGGAGGATAGGATAAAAATGCTTGGTTGATGGACAATGGCTAGAACCTGTAGTCCTGAACCTGTATATATAATTTGAGAGGATGAGTTGTATGCTATAATGCAAGCTTTTGCCTGCATTTAAAGTTAATGCAAGGGGCAACTTGAATGATTTTTTCTCTACCATGTAATCAATTTCCATTTTTTAGGACCCCCTGGCACGGAGACACATTGAATTTTTTTCATCCTTATGAGTGAAAAATAGGAACAAGTGCAATTCATGGAATATAATTATTGCCAGATTTAGAATGAAACTTAATCATCCATTGAACAGTTGATAATTACAATTAATAGCAGTGGTCTATTACTACTTCCTATTTCCATATTTAAGATTCAAGCTCATAATTCTATGAACTACAGATCCGGAATAGGTTCAATTATATTGTAGGAATTAGATGTTTGAAAGTTTTCCCAGATCTTTACAAAGCAAAATAACCAATTTTCCCTTTAAAGCATTGGTGAAATCTTTTAACTTTTCCTCTAAAGTATCAAGTTTTCTATTTCCCCTTAGCTTGTGTTTGGTTTGAGAAAAAACGATGGATAAAAAAAGGAAATAGAAAGAGAAAAGAAAAGGAAAGAAAAAGAAAAGAAAATAAGAATCTCTTTGTTGTTTGGTTAGGAAGAGAATTGAAAAGAAAATTAGAAGGAAAATGATAACAATTTAATAAAACAAGATATAAGCAACAATTAACTTATGGGCTAAATTACCAGATTGCCATTAAAAGAAGTACCTCATGACCAACAAGGTATTAAAATTATCTCCGGCGACAATAAGGTATTTAAATTTGCACGATGAGACAAATAGGCCCAAACATAAATTTTCCGACCATTTTTTTGGCGACCACTCAGGTAATCTGTCACATGTGCCTAGGTGGCATGTTTATGATGATGCGGCAACTGTAGTTAGCCTCATTCAACCCATTAGAATGAGTGATTTTCAAATTAGGGTTAAAAGAAGATGGATTTTTTTAAATTTGGGACTCCTCCTTCTTCCTTCAAATTGGTGGTTCTTCATTGCTTGAGCTCAAGGAATCCATGTTCTCAAGCAATGGAGAACCCTAATTTAATAGAAGAAGGAGAAGAAGCTCCCAAATAAAACAACCTCTTTGCTTTTACACTAATTTAAAAATATACCCCTCTAATGGTTTGAATTAAGCTAATTATAGCTGTCATGTTATCATAAATATGTCATGTTATCATAAATATGCCATGTTATCATAAATATGTCACATAAGCATAATGTGGCAGATTATTTGAGTGGTCGCCGGAAAAGTTGGCCGGAAAATTCATTTTGGGCCAAATTGTCTCATCGTGTAAGTTTAAATCCTTTATTGTTGCCGGAGATAATTTAAATACCAATTTGATCATTAGGTACTACTTTTAATACCAATCTGGTAATTTAGCCTTAACTTATGTTATATACAATCCGTATTAGTAATTTTTATAAATTTATTTTTCTAGATGAAAATTCAATACAAGTATTGGTGGTCCTTTATAAGAAAAGATCTATATTCCTGTGTACACAAAATTTAAAGAAAGGTTTTTTTTCCCAATATTACTTCCTTACATCTTTCATATTTTGAATGTGTTCCTCAAATCGTTGAAATTACTATTAAATCCTCAGATTATTACGTGATTTTGAAATGTCCCACAAATCATTTAAATTGTTAGTAGGCTCCTTAAATCTCATGTAATTTTGAAATTAGTCCCTTCAATTAAAAGTAAAAATATCAATTGGGAGATTAGTTTGAAACAACTTATGAGAATTGGGGACCTATTGGCAATTTCAATAATTTTAGGGAACAATTCTGAATTAACTTAAATTTTGGAGGACCTAGTAGAAATTTAATCATTTGAGCTTATTTCGAAATATGAAATATGTAAGGGACTAAAATAAAAGCCTTTTAATTTCCTTATGCCAGGTGGGGCCCAGATAGAACAAGTGAATATTTCTCGTGTCTGCACCCATTTAATTATTTCACTTGGGCCCCACATGAAATCAAGTGGGTGGGTAGCAATCCGGGTGACGTGATGTCCTAGAGTTCATCCCCTTCCTCCCCAATAAATTTTCCACCGATTTCACTAGTTCCCGGCGATGAAAAAAAAGGGAAATTTCGGTCCATTTTCCTTCCAATTTCTTCCATTTTCATTTTTTTTTTCCTTTCAAACCAAACACTTGAAAATGATTTTCTTTCTCACTTTTTTTTCCTTTCCTCCAGTTTCAGTAAAACCAAACAATAAACTACATGTATGGGATACAATTAGTATCAAGTTTTGTATTAATGATATCTGAACAGAGGACAAATTACGTGTGCATAAAGAATTTTTTTTTTAAAACCCAGTATAGAATCGAACCCAAGATCAAATGAGTCACATTAAAACCTTACAACTGTTTAGATCATAAGTGGTGGGAGCATAAAGAATCTTTTCGATGATATCTTATAAGTGTTTGATAGTGTAAAACTAGTACATGGGAGGACCAGTTGATGGCATGAGGCCCACGCCCTTAATTATTGGAATTGTTACCGAGGGGGTATGCCTTTGTCTTCACGTGAATTTTTAATATCTCTGAGATATTCCCATCATCATCTCATCACCTTCAACCTCTCTTCTCTGTCATCTCCTCTTGAATGCATGAAAACTTCTCCTCCTCCTCCTCTCACAACCACCATATCTCTCAACCACTAACTCTTTCCCTTCACCTAGATTTGGTTAAATTTCACAAAAGCTTTCTAAACTTTGGGGTGATTTGCAAAAAAATTCACAAAAGCTTCGCATGTTACATGTTTTAGATAGTCCTCATGTACTTTTTTTAGTTTTAGAGAGAGTTTTTCGCATGAGGGTAGCTTATATCTTTTAACCTTGGTATGACGCCATTTATGACTCCAACAACTCAGGTTTCTTTTTTATAGTTTTGAAAGTTCACAAAGTTAAGGGGCTTTTGTGTAAAAGAACACAAAGTTCAAAGGGGCTTTGTGAAATTTACCCTTGAATCTACCCTTCGTATGACACCGTTTATGACTCCAACAGTTACAGGTTTTTTTTTCCAACTACTTTTGGAAGTTCGCAAAGCAAATGGGCTTTTGTGCAAAAGACCGCAAAGTTCAAATGGGTTTTGTGAAATTTACCCTTAAATTTTCTAGTGCCCCTCCTTTTTGCATCCTTTATACTGAGAAGGACTGAAAGTAATTAAGATGACGCAAGAATGCAGGTCAAAGTGGCCTTCTCCGTTAAAAGGTTCATCTACTCATCGTTAAGTCTTTGTTGATTGTTCGGATCGCCAAACATTCTGATTTCTGACCCATAAAACAATAATACATCATGCAACTTGCATTATTATGAATTTTATAGAACAACAAGTTTCTCAAAGAATGAGAACACAAATTAATAAAGAAAGCTCTTGTGTCAATATTCATATATAGCTGAGAATTTTATGACCTATAATTGTTTGCGTTTTTCGATACATCTCATATCTTCCCATGATACAGAACATGTTTTTCTACTTAGTATATTTCTAGGTAAGGTGTGCAATATGCGTACAGGTTATTCTGCTTTTGCTCTGCATAAGCCAGGAACAAGAAGCATCGAAAATGTATGAAGTAATAATAAAATCAAGAACAACTAAAAAGTGACCGTTTTCACTAATTCAACAGCACTACACTGAGGGAAATCCACAATAAAAACTTGGAAATGACAAATTCTTTTAACTTTACGTCCTGTTTTTAAGAGTCGATATGAGTGTGCAGCTTAGACCGAAGCAAATCTAAAACTGTACTCGTAGTCTCGTAGAGATGCGTGCATTAAATATCAAATCACAATATGCATTTTTAAGCAAGTGCAAAACAAGCGTCTTGACGATGAAGGAGAAATCTTACCATTATAAATTAGCTCCGTGACTGACCAGCATCACAACGGACTAGCAAGCAACCTTTTCGCGGTGCAACCAGATTTAAGTTCCTCAGAAGTTTTCCCACTGAATTTCATTGCCGCAAGGCAACGTCCCTCCTTCAACTTCCCTTGATTTAACCAGCTCGGTAATAGGGGCCGGCTGGTAATGGTATACACGGGAAGAAGAGATGAACTTTTATTTGACAGGGAAACTACCTCAGTTTCTTATATTCTTATAATAAGAATTAGATTCTTAAGGTTGCTAGATTAAGTACACCATGCTACATATGAACTTTTATCATGTCCACTGTCCATCCTGTTGTAATTTCATAACATTCTATTTGTAGAAAGCTAATGTCATATTCTCTGCAACGAGGGCGATAGGTGAGCAGCCGAATGGCATTTTGCTCTTGCGTTAAAATTACACGCAGAAATCGCTATAAATTAAATAGGATAAACTGCAATAAAGTAGGAATTCTATTTAACTATATGTTCTGAAAGTTCAGAGAGGCAAACTATGGCACCCAACAGACAGAATAATACAAAATTCGTAGAGTTCGTTGGTATTACTATTCAGACTACATGACAGGTTTGCTAACCAAAGTCTTATATACCTTTCTTTTAAAGAAATGGACACCATTACTTAGATAATCATATATTTAGGAAATTAGATTGTTCATTCGTCCCTCGTTTATGAATGTGCGAAAGAACTTCAAAAACTTAATAATTCTTTGGATAAAAAATAAGCTAGAGAACGTAAAAACTCCCAAAGCTCGGGGGTTTAGTGAAATTTACCCTAGAATCTACTGTCTCAAGGTATTGGTTCATATCAGTGAAGATTTTAGAGAAGGAGAGAAGAAGTTTGTTTTTAGGGCTCCGGTAAGAGGGTTGTCTTTCTCTTTTTTCTATGCTGTTTTTCAGAGAGAAATCATTTCAATTTATGGAGGTTTTTCACCCAATCACCTCTACCCCAAAAATCAGCCTCCAACTAAATACAATTAAAGGCAATTTATCAGCCCTAATTAAATTCTGATAATGACTCATTAATTCTCCACTAATGGCCAATTATTACCCATTAAACATATTGATTATTTGGTTGATTTGGTCAACCATTTCTAACATCTCCCACTTGGCCAAATTAACCAAATGATATACCTCCCACTATCCGTGAGATTAGATATCTTATTCTTATCATTACTCCCACTATTCATGAAGAGTAATTCATATTTCATTATTCATGAAATTTACTTGGACTTATTTATTTCTAAGTCCCATCAAACTTACTGTTTGATAAAGAATTCCGCTGGTATTCCTTTTGTTAAAGGATCAACAATCATATCTGTAGTAGGGATGTAAGTCACTTTAACTTCTCCCTTTTCTATAATATCTCGAATATAGTGATACTGGATCTCAATGTGTTTTCCTTTAGAACTATTAGCTTCACTATTGATCAAGCTAATCGGTGCTTGATTATCACAATAAATATCAATAAGTCCTTCTAACAAATTGAGATCTAGATCAATCAAAATCGTCTTATCGGGCGGCATGTGTAGTTGCCATCTTGCAAGCTATATATTGACTTCTTGTGTATATCTAGCAACACACCATTGTTTCTTGCTACTCAAGAAGCGGCTCCTCCTCAAAGATGAACAAGTGTCACGAAGTGGACTTTCCACCATCTTTATCACCCCAAAATTAGCATCGAGATGTAGGGACTTTAAGTGAACTTCGCGATAAACCAATCTATGAGTCAATGTGCCTCGATATACTTCATAATCCTCTTAACGGCTTCCCGGTGTCTTTGGTCTGGATTACTTTGATATCGGCTAACCGGACTTCTGACATAAGCTAAATCAGTGCGGTGCATAACATTGCATACATCAAGCTTCAAGCTGCGAGCATAAGGAACATCTAATGACTTCTACCCTCTCGGGGCTTTGCTCTTTACACAATCTCTTTCCTATAACCAGCGGAGTTGGTCTTGGGATGGAATTTTCCATTCCAAACCTTTTAAGCCCGATCTTAAATACTTTTCTTGATTTAAACTCAACATTCTAGGTGTCTATCACGGAATTATTTGAATTCCAAGAATATATGATGCATCACCCATGTCTTTCATCTCAAACTTTTATTTGAGATCGCCTTAATTTTATTCAACATATCTATGTCATTTCGTGAGCAATATATTAAGTTATCTTCCATGAACATGAGCATAAAGTTTACAAGTTAATAAAATCTCTATATGGTTTAAAATAATCTTCTAGACAATGGTATCTCAAATTTCATGATGCGGTCACCAAACTTGGTTTTGTTCAAAATAAATTAGATAATTGTATATATGTCTTGAAAAGTAGCAAATTTACTATATTATCCTTATATGTGGATGATATATTGCTCATGGAAATAA
Organism: Asparagus setaceus; assembly: GCA_012295165.1. Lineage (NCBI taxonomy): Eukaryota > Viridiplantae > Streptophyta > Magnoliopsida > Asparagales > Asparagaceae > Asparagus > Asparagus setaceus. Next base: position 13,000,821 of record CM022703.1, on the reverse strand, counting down.
CATAGATATGTTGAATAAAACCAAGGCGGATCTCGTGAAAAGTTTGAGATGAAAGACATGGGTGATGCATCATATATTCTTGGAATTCAAATAATTCGGATAGGCAGTCTAGAATATTGAGTTTAAACCAAGAAAAGTATTTAAGATCGGTTCTTAAAAGGTTTGGAATGGAAAATTTCAATCCGGCACCAACTCGTTGGTTATAGGAAAGAGATTGTGTAAAGCAAAGCCTGAGAAGTAAGCTAGACTCAACATGATAATATGTATACCAATTGCTTATGTATTCTGATTAATATCAAAGTAATAATCAATGCTATGACCAAGAGAATTATGAAGTATATCGACACAACTCATGATTTATCAGCGAGTTCACTTAAAGTCCCGATTACTCGATGCTAATTTTGGGGTGATAAAGAGAGGAACTTGTTCATCAGGAACAGCTGTCGAGGCAAGAAACTGGGCTAGATACACAGAAAATATAGCTTGCTATGGCAACTTACATGTTTGTGAATTTTTGATTGATCTAGATCTCAATTTGTTAGAAGGACTATTGATATTTATTGTGATAATCAGCGATTAGCTTGATCAATAGTGAAGCTAATAGTTCTAAAGGAAACACATTGAGATCGATATCACTATATTAGAATATTATAGAAAGGGAGAAGTTAAAGTGACTTACATCCCTACTACGATATGATTGTTGATCCTTTAACAAAAGAATACCGGCGAATACATCAAGTAGATTTGATGGACTTAGAAATAAATAAGTCAAGTAAATTTCATGAATAATGAAATATGAATTACTCTTCATGAATAGTGGGAGTAATGATAAGAATAAGATGTCTCGCGGATAGTGGAGGTATATCATTTGGTTAATTTGGCCAAGTGAAGATGTTAGAAATGGTTGACCAAATCAACAAATAATCAATATGTTTAATGGGTAATAATGGCCATTAGTGGAGAATAATAGTCATTATGAGCGATAATATAGTATTTGAAGAGGCTATTTGTGATAAGTGATGACTCTGCTTTGTGAGCCTAGCTCTACTCATCTTCCTTCATTAACAGCTCTGATGTGAGAAGATTTTAGAGGAGGAGAGAAGTTTGTTTTAGGGCTCGGTAAGAGGGTTGTCTTTCTTTTTTACATCTTTGTTTTTAGAGAGAAACCATTTCAATTTATGGAGGCTTTTCACCCAATCACCTCAGTGAAGATTTTAGAGGAGGAGAGAAGAAGTTTGTTTTTAGGGCTCCGGTAAGAGGGTTGTCTTTCTTTTTTTTCTATGCTGTTTTTTAGAGAGAAATCATTTCAATTTATGGAGGCTTTTCACCCAATCACCTCTACCCCAAAAATCAGCCTCCAAATAAATACAATTAAAGGCCATTTATCAGCCCTAATTAAATTCTGATAATGACCCATTAATTCTCCACTAATGGCCAATTATTACCCATTAAACATATTGATTATTTGGTTGATTTGGTCAACCATTTCTAACATCCTTCTCTTTCAGACAATTTCGCAAACACCTCATGGGCACTAATAAAAAACCGAAAACTAGCTACAAGCAACAAGAGAATCACTTGCCTGACACTATGGAGCTCCAACTTTGGATCAAACAGTGCCTTCAAGAGCCAAATGTCGAACAAATTCTTTGGTTGACTGGAGATGTACTTGCAAATATCGTGGCAATCAAATTTTTATTTACAATGCTTAGTTTGCAACAAAATAGTCGGAGATGGTATTGGATTTCCATTTTGTAGAAAGATGTTGCAGCATTTCTCGCAACTAGTTTGGCCACAACAAAGCTTGCATGTCTTTGCGGTAACTAGAAAACTAAAACTAATATCGCGTCCTCAAATTCGTGGATGCTAAATAAAAAATTGTAGATCTTTTAATATTTGCATAAAAACAAATACTTGATTGCAATGTAATTGCATTTCCTACAAATGAAAAATGTAAATCTAACAGATATTGCTAGTAACCACATAGATTTGGGTTCAACACAATAAGTAGTGGAGATATCCAAATAACAAATATGAGGTTAACCTCCTGTAATAAATAATGCATGTAGCATTTTGCTGGATAGAACATTTGTTACGTTAACAATTGCGGTGTATAAACATCCCCAAATTGCAGAATCAGACCATGAATATGAAATTGATTTCCTACAATGAATATTGCATGGGACATTTGAAATTATTTCCAAATTTGGATATTGTGAATTTATCTTCAAATTCTACTAAAACTAATCACAGTAAGTGGGCCTTTGCGCGGTACATCTTAGTCCTACTTGGGGACTGGGCCACGAGAAAAGCTGGATTGGGCCTAACACTCCCTACGCCAAAGAGAGATAATCCGCATTAATGAAGAATTTACTAACATGTTTGGCTACTACTTATTTTTGAGTCGTTATAGTTACTTATTACTTATTCTCAAAACTTCTTATAAGTATAATAAGGAATTCATTGGTATTCCTTTTGTTAAAGGATCGACAATCATATCTGTAGTAGGGATGTAAGTCACTTTAACTTCTCCCTTTTCTATAATATCTCGAATATAGTGATCTTGGATCTCAATGTGTTTTCTTTAGAACTATTAGCTTCACTATTGATCAAGCTAATCGGTGCTTGATTATCACAATAAATATCAATAAGTCCTTCTAACAAATTGAGATCTAGATCAATCAAAATCGTCTTATCGGGCGGCATGTGTAGTTGCCATCGCAAGCTATATATTGACTTCTTGTGTATATCTAGCAACACACCATTGTTTCTTGCTACTCCAAGAAGCGGCTCCTCCTCAAAGATGAACAAGTGTCACAGTGGACTTTCCACCATCTTTATCACCCCAAAATTAGCATCGAGATGTAGGGACTTTAAGTGAACTCGCGATAAACCAATCTATGAGTCAATGTGCCTCGATATACTTCATAATCCTCTTAACGGCTTCCCGGTGTCTTTGGTCTGGATTACTTTGATATCGGCTAACCAGACTTACAGCATAAGCTAAATCAGGTCTGGTGCATAACATTGCATACATCAAGCTTCCAACTGCTTGAGCATAAGGAACATCTAATGACTTCTACCCCTCTCCAGGGCTTTGCTCTTTACACAATCTCTTTCCTATAACCAACGGAGTTGGTGCCGGATTGGAATTTTCCATTCCAAACCTTTTAAGAACTGATCTTAAATACTTTTCTTGATTTAAACTCAACATTCTAGACTGTCTATCTGGAATTATTTGAATTCCAAGAATATATGATGCATCACCCATGTCTTTCATCTCAAACTTTTCGCTGAGATCTGCCTTAATTTTATTCAACATATCTATGTCATTTCCGGCGAGCAATATATTAAGTTATCTTCCATGAACATGAGCATAAAGTTTACAAGTTAATAAAATCTCTATATGGTTTAAAATAATCTTCTAGACAATGGTATCTCAAATTTCATGATGCGGTCACCAAACTTGGTTTTGTTCAAAATAAATTAGATAATTGTATATATGTCTTGAAAAGTAGCAAATTTACTATATTATCCTTATATGTGGATGATATATTGCTCATGGAAATAACATAGATATGTTGAATAAAACCAAAGCGGATCTCGTGAAAAGTTTGAGATGAAAGACATGGGTGATGCATCATATATTCTTGGAATTCAAATAATTCGGATAGGCAGTCTAGAATATTGAGTTTAAACCAAGAAAAGTATTTAAGATCAGTTCTTAAAAGGTTTGGAATGGAAAATTTCAATCCGGCACCAACTCCGTTGGTTATAGGAAAGAGATTGTGTAAAGAGCAAAGCCCTGGAGAGGGGTAGAAGCCATTAGATGTTCCTTATGCTCAAGCAGTTGGAAGCTTGATGTATGCAATGTTATGCACCGACTGATTTAGCTTATCTTTGTAAGTCCGTTAGTAGATATCAGACCGGGACACCGGGAAGCTGTTAAGAGGATTATGAAGTATATCAGAGGCACATTGACTCATAGATTGGTTTATCAAGCGAGTTCACTTAAAGTCCTCGGTTACTCCGATGCTAATTTTGGGGGTGATAAAGATGGTGGAAAGTCCACTTGGACACTTGTTCATGGGAGGATGTTTCTTGGGTAGCAATGGTATGTTGCTAGATATACACAAGAAGTTTGAATATATAGCGGTATGGCAACTACACATCTTTGTCCGGATAAGACAATTTTGATTGATCTAGATCTCAATTTGTTAGAAGGACCTATTGATATTTATTGTGATAATCAAGACGTTAGCTTGATCAATAGTGAAGCTAATAGTTCTAAAGGAAAACACATTGAGATCCATATCACTATATTGAGATATTATAGAAAGGGAAGTTAAAGTGACTTACATCCCTACTACAGATATGATTGTTGATCCTTTAACAAAAGTACCGTAATTCTTTATCAAACAAGAGTTTGATGGGACTTAGAAATAAATAAGTCCAAGTAAATTTCATGAATAATGAAATATGAATTACTCTTCATGAATAGTGGGAGTAATGATAAGAATAAGATGTCTAATCTCACGGATAGTGGGAGGTATATCATTTGGTTAATTGGCCAAGTGGGAGATGTTAGAAATGGTTGACCAAATCAACCAAATAATCAATATGTTTAATGGGTAATAATTGGCCATTAGTGGAGAATTAATGAGTCATTATCGAAATTTAATTAGGTGATAAATTGCCTTTAATTGTATTTAACATATCTATGTCATTTCCGTGAGCAATATATTAAGTTATCTTCCATGAACATGAGCATAAAGTTTACAAGTTAATAAAATCTCTATATGGTTTAAAATAATCTTCTAGACAATGGTATCTCAAATTTCATGATGCGGTCACCAAACTTGGTTTTGTTCAAAATAAATTAGATAATTGTATATATGTCTTGAAAAGTAGCAAATTTACTATATTATCCTTATATGTGGATGATATATTGCTCGCCGGAAATAACATAGATATGTTGAATAAAACCAAGGCAGATCTCAGCGAAAAGTTTGAGATGAAAGACATGGGTGATGCATCATATATTCTTGGAATTCAAATAATTCCAGATAGACAGTCTAGAATATTGAGTTTAAACCAAGAAAAGTATTTAAGATCAGTTCTTAAAAGGTTTGGAATGGAAAATTTCAATCCGGCACCAACTCCGTTGGTTATAGGAAAGAGATTGTGTAAAGAGCAAAGCCCCGAGAGGGTAGAAGCCATTAGATGTTCCTTATGCTCAGCTGAAGCTTGATGTATGCAATGTTATGCACCGACTGATTTAGCTTATGCTGTAAGTCTCGTTAGCCGATATCAAAGTAATCCAGGACCAGCACACTGGGAAGCTGTTAAGAGGATTATGAAGTATATCAGAGGCACATTGACTCATAGATTGGTTTATCAAGCGAGTTCACTTAAAGTCCCTACATCTCGATGCTAATTTTGGGGTGATAAAGATGGTGGAAAGTCCACTTCGTGACACTTGTTCATCTTTGAGGAGGAGCCGCTTTGAGTAGCAAGAAACAATGGTATGTTGCTAGATATACACAAGAAGTCAATATATAGCTTGCAAGATGGCAACTACACATGCCGCCCGATAAGACAATTTTGATTGATCTAGATCTCAATTTGTTAGAAGGACCTATTGATATTTATTGTGATAATCAGCGGCGATTAGCTTGATCAATAGTGAAGCTAATAGTTCTAAAGGAAAACACATTGAGATCCAAGATCACTATATTCGAGATATTATAGAAAGGGAGAAGTTAAAGTGACTTACATCCCTACTACGATATGATTGTTGATCCTTTAACAAAAGGAATACCGAATTCTTTATCAAACAAGAAGTTTGATGGGACTTAGAAATAAATAAGTCCAAGTAAATTTCATGAATAATGAAATATGAATTACTCTTCATGAATAGTGGGAGTAATGATAAGAATAAGATGTCTAATCTCACCGGATAGTGGAGGTATATCATTTGGTTAATTTGGCCAAGTGGGAGATGTTAGAAATGGTTGACCAAATCAACCAAATAATCAATATGTTTAATGGGTAATAATGGCCATTAGTGGAGAATTAATGAGTCATTATCGAATTTAATTAGGGTGATAAATTGCCTTTAATTGTATTTAGTTGGAGGTGATTTTGGTAGAGGTGATTGGGTGAAAAGCCTCCATAATTGAATGATTTTCTCGAAATGGCAAAGGAAGCCTTCTGGCTCATCTTCTTTTCCTCTAAAATCTTCATCGAGGTTAACCTCGCCTCGATACCGCTGAAGATTTTAGAGAAGGAGAGAAGAAGTTTGTTTTAGGGCTCGGTAAGAGGGTTGTCTTTCTCTTTTTCTATCTTTGTTTTTGAGAGAAATCATTTCAATTTATGGAGGTTTTCACCCAATCACCTCGGTGAAGATTTTAGAGAAGGAGAGAAGAAGTTTGTTTTAGGGCTCGGTAAGAGGGTTGTCTTTCTCTTTTTCTATCTTTGTTTTTGAGAGAAATCATTTCAATTTATGGAGGTTTTCACCCAATCACCTCTACCCCAAAATCACCTCCAACTAAATACAATTAAAGGCAATTTATCACCCTAATTAAATTCGATAATGACTCATTAATTCTCCACTAATGGCCAATTATTACCCATTAAACATATTGATTATTTGGTTGATTTGGTCAACCATTTCTAACATCTCCCACTTGGCCAAATTAACCAAATGATATACCTCCCACTATCCGTGAGATTAGATATCTTATTCTTATCATTACTCCACTATTCATGAAGAGTAATTCATATTTCATTATTCATGAAATTTACTTGGACTTATTTATTTCTAAGTCCCATCAAACTCTTGTTTGATAAAGAATTCATTGGTATTCCTTTTGTTAAAGGATCAGCAATCATATCTGTAGTAGGGATGTAAGTCACTTTAACTTCTCCCTTTTCTATAATATCTCGAATATAGTGATACTGGATCTCAATGTGTTTTTCTTTAGAACTATTAGCTTCACTATTGATCAAGCTAATCGGTGCTTGATTATCACAATAAATATCAATAAGTCCTTCTAACAAATTGAGATCTAGATCAATCAAAAATCGTCTTATCCAGACAGCATGTGTAGTTGCCATACTGCAAGCTATATATTCAGCTTCTTGTGTATATCTAGCAACACACCATTGTTTCTTGCTACTCCAAGAAACAGCTCCTCCTCCAAAGATGAACAAGTGTCCTGAAGTGGACTTTCCACCATCTTTATCACCCCCAAAATTAGCATCGGAGTAACCGAGGACTTTAAGTGAACTCGCTTGATAAACCAATCTATGAGTCAATGTGCCTCTGATATACTTCATAATCCTCTTAACAGCTTCCCGGTGTCTTTGGTCTGGATTACTTTGATATCGGCTAACGGACTTACGGCATAAGCTAAATCAGTGCGGTGCATAACATTGCATACATCAAGCTTCCAGCTGAGCATAAGGAACATCTAATGACTTCTACCCTCTCGGGGCTTTGCTCTTTACACAATCTCTTTCCTATAACCAGCGGAGTTGGTCTTGGATGGAATTTTCCATTCCAAACCTTTTAAGAACTGATCTTAAATACTTTTCTTGATTTAAACTCAACATTCTAGACTGTCTATCTGGAATTATTTGAATTCCAAGAATATATGATGCATCACCCATGTCTTTCATCTCAAACTTTTCGCTGAGATCTGCCTTAATTTTATTCAACATATCTATGTCATTTCCGGCGAGCAATATATTAAGTTATCTTCCATGAACATGAGCATAAAGTTTACAAGTTAATAAAATCTCTATATGGTTTAAAATAATCTTCTAGACAATGGTATCTCAAATTTCATGATGCGGTCACCAAACTTGGTTTTGTTCAAAATAAATTAGATAATTGTATATATGTCTTGAAAAGTAGCAAATTTACTATATTATCCTTATATGTGGATGATATATTGCTCATGGAAATAACATAGATATGTTGAATAAAACCAAGGCGGATCTCGTGAAAAGTTTGAGATGAAAGACATGGGTGATGCATCATATATTCTTGGAATTCAAATAATTCGGATAGGCAGTCTAGAATATTGAGTTTAAACCAAGAAAAGTATTTAAGATCGGTTCTTAAAAGGTTTGGAATGGAAAATTTCAATCCGGCACCAACTCCGTTGGTTATAGGAAAGAGATTGTGTAAAGAGCAAAGCCCTGGAGAGGGGTAGAAGCCATTAGATGTTCCTTATGCTCAAGCAGTTGGAAGCTTGATGTATGCAATGTTATGCACCGACTGATTTAGCTTATCTTTAGTCCGTTAGCCGATATCAAAGTAATCGAGACATCCTGCTGAAGCGTTAGAGATTATGAAGTATATCGAGGCACATTGACTCATAGATTGGTTTATCAGCGAGTTCACTTAAAGTCCCGATTTTCGATGCTAATTTTGGGGGTGATAAAGATGGTGGAAAGTCCACTTGAGACACTTGTTCATCTTTGAGGAGGAGCATTTCTGGTAAGAAACAATGATGTTTAGATATACACAAGAAGTTTGAATATATAGCTGCGTGTTTTAACATATAGAATGAATATTTTGATTGATCTAGATCTCAATTTGTTAGAAGGACCTATTGATATTTATTGTGATAATCAGCGGCGATTAGCTTGATCAATAGTGAAGCTAATAGTTCTAAAGGAAAACACATTGAGATCCATATCACTATATTCGAGATATTATAGAAAGGAGAAGTTAAAGTGACTTACATCCCTACTACGATATGATTGTTGATCCTTTAACAAAAGGAATACCAGCGGAATTCTTTATCAAACAGTAAGTTTGATGGGACTTAGAAATAAATAAGTCCAAGTAAATTTCATGAATAATGAAATATGAATTACTCTTCATGAATAGTGGGAGTAATGATAAGAATAAGATGTCTAATCTCACGGATAGTGGGAGGTATATCATTTGGTTAATTTGGCCAAGTGGGAGATGTTAGAAATGGTTGACCAAATCAACCAAATAATCAATATGTTTAATGGGTAATAATTGGCCATTAGTGGAGAATTAATGAGTCATTATCGAAATTTAATTAGGGTGATAAATTGCCTTTAATTGTATTTAGTTGGAGGTGATTTTTGGGGTAGAGGTGATTGGGTGAAAAGCCTCCATAAATGAAATGATTTCTCTCGGCGGCATAGAAAAGAGAAATCCTAGAGACCCTAAAACAAACTTCTTCTCTCCTCCTCTAAAATCTTCGAGGTTAACCCGGCTCGATACCGTGAAGATTTTAGAGGAGGAGAGAAGAAGTTTGTTTTAGGGCTCCGTAAGAGGGTTGTCTTTCTTTTTTCTATCTTTGTTTTTAGAGAGAAACCATTTCAATTTATGGAGGCTTTTCACCCAATCACCTCGGTGAAGATTTTAGAGGAGGAGAGAAGAAGTTTGTTTTAGGGCTCCGTAAGAGGGTTGTCTTTCTTTTTTTCTATCTTTGTTTTTAGAGAGAAATCATTTCAATTTATGGAGCTTTTCACCCAATCACCTCTACCCCAAAAATCACCTCCAAATAAATACAATTAAAGGCCATTTATCACCCTAATTAAATTCGATAATGACCCATTAATTCTCCACTAATGGCCAATTATTACCCATTAAACATATTGATTATTTGGTTGATTTGGTCAACCATTTCTAACATCCTTCTCTTTCAGACAATTTCGCAAACACCTCATGGGCACTAATAAAAAACCGAAAACTAGCTACAAGCAACAAGAGAATCACTTGCCTGACACTATGGAGCTCCAACTTTGGATCAAACAGTGCCTTCAAGAGCCAAATGTCGAACAAATTCTTTGGTTGACTGGAGATGTACTTGCAAATATCGTGGCAATCAAATTTTTATTTACAATGCTTAGTTTGCAACAAAATAGTCGGAGATGGTATTGGATTTCCATTTTGTAGAAAGATGTTGCAGCATTTCTCGCAACTAGTTTGGCCACAACAAAGCTTGCATGTCTTTGCGGTAACTAGAAAACTAAAACTAATATCGCGTCCTCAAATTCGTGGATGCTAAATAAAAAATTGTAGATCTTTTAATATTTGCATAAAAACAAATACTTGATTGCAATGTAATTGCATTTCCTACAAATGAAAAAATGTAAATCTAACAGATATTGCTAGTAACCACATAGATTTGGGTTCAACACAATAAGTAGTGGAGATATCCAAATAACAAATATGAGGTTAACCTCCTGTAATAAATAATGCATGTAGCATTTTGCTGGATAGAACATTTGTTACGTTAACAATTGCGGTGTATAAACATCCCCAAATTGCAGAATCAGACCATGAATATGAAATTGATTTCCTACAATGAATATTGCATGGGACATTTGAAATTATTTAGGCAGCAAATCAAATATCCCATTTAGTGATTTAAAGATTTTCTTGGCCGTAGAAAAAAGAATATTAAGAATGCATTTTATATTTTCCTTAATAGTTTAAAGTTAGTTTTTTAATAAATTTGTATGTCCTCTAATCATTTGAAAATTTGAAATTATTTCCAAATTTGGATATTGTGAATTTATCTTCAAATTCTACTAAAACTAATCACAGTAAGTGGGCCTTTGCGCGGTACATCTTAGTCCTACTTGGGGACTGGGCCACGAGAAAAGCTGGATTGGGCCTAACACTCCCTACGCCAAAGAGATAATCCGCATTAATGAAGAATTTACTAACATGTTTGGCTACTACTTATTTTTGAGTCGTTATAGTTACTTATTACTTATTCTCAAAACTTCTTATAAGTATAATAAGGAAGTTGTTTGATAAAATTCTTAATTTATAAAGAGATAAGTAGTTATGTAGTTGGTAAACCAATAACTTATAAGATTGTGTTAGGCGTCAAATAACCAAAAGAACATATTGTTGTAACTCCATACGGTGACTTATTAGTTTATCTTTTATTCACCAGAAAAATTAATAATAATAAATTTATTAATTATTTCAAAAGTAAATAATTTATAATTAAGTATTTTAAATTAATTATGATTATTAATTAATGATATTGAGATTAATTAATTAATTTCTTGTAATGAAATATTATTATTAATAAAATTAATTAATAAACAATTAGTTATCTCATATAAAAATATATTTGATTAAAATATTTTTATATATTTCATTATATTGTGATTATTAATTACTAATTTTGAGATTAATTATTTAAATTCATATTAGTAAAATATTATTATTAATAAAATAATTATTTAATTAATTAAAATTAGTTATTTCATAATAAGAAATATATTTGATTAAAATATATATTACATTATTTGTGATTGCTAATTGCTAATATTGTGATTAATTAATTACAATCATATTAATAAAATATTATTAATAGTAGAATATATATATATATATATATATATATATATATATATATATATATATATATATATATATATATATATATACATATATATATATATATATATATATATATATATATATATATATATGTATATATATATATGTATATATATATATATATATATATATATATATATATATATATATATATATATATATATATATATATATATATATATATATATATATATATATATATATATATATATATATATATATATATATATATATATATATATATATATATATATATATATATATATATATATATATATATAATATATATATATATATATATATATATATATATATATATATATATATATATATATGTATATATATATATATATAATATATATATATATTATAATAATATTATTATATTACAATATATTATAATATATATATATATATTATTATAATATACATATATATATTACAATACATTTATGTATTATAATATATCTAATATTATAATAATATTATTATATTACAATATATTATAATAATATCATAATATTAGATATATATATATATATATATATATATATATATATATATATATATATATATATATATATATATATATATATATATATATAATTATATTATAATATTATTTATTATATATTATTAATAAAATAAAATAATAATTAAGTAATTAATTAATTAACTAATTAATTAATAATATTAATCACTTTATAATAACAAAATATTTAACTAACTAAAGGTTATAGGGGTGTTTATGTCTTTTGGCGAGAATAAGCAAAGTTCCTCATAAGTAGCCAAAAATAAGTTAGGAAGTCTCAACTTATTTTTGGCTATTTATAAGTAACAAATAAGTAACATAAGTGACTCTTACCAAACACAATGTTATCAACTTATAAGTAAAAACTTACTTATAAGTATAAATAAGTAAGTTGCCAAACATGCACTAAAAGTGGCTTGGAAAAAAAAGGAGAGTCTAATAATTCAGAAAAAAATAGTTCTATGATGAAACCAACAAAAATAAACGAGATAAAGTTACCAATAGAATAAAATAGGAGGAGAAGAAAATCGTATTACACAACGTGAATTTTTAAGAAACCAACCTTTATACTATGACTTTTTTCTCTTTAATCAATGAGATGTTGAGCAGGAAAGTGTTTCGGGATAAAACTTTAGGGATGCGAAAACTCTTCTGCTGCTGCCTATGACCTTGCTTCTAGAGTGACGACATCAGTGTGCGCTGAAATAGACGATTGACTCGGTGTCACATGACATTTCCTCTGGTCATTTCCCCAAAGAAAAAGCTTCCCCCCCCCCCCATTCAGCTGTCCTGTATTTATTGGGCTTCGGCCTCTACCAAATGGGCCTCCTCCATTATGCTCCCTTTTTCACTTTCACTTTCACTAATTGGGCTTCAGCCTCTACCAAATGGGCCTCCTCCATTTTTCTACCCTTTTTACCTCCACTTTCAGTGTTCAAAAGGGTCCGAAAAGTTTTTTTTTTTTGAGGAATCAAAAAGATTCTATTACATAGCTTCAAGGATAATTTAAGTACAGATATATTCTGGATCATTACTAGAGTTAGAATAAATGATATATTTATATCTGCAAGCAAAATAAGTTAATTTGTGTGCACAAGGGTTTTCTGAGAGTCGAACATGACTGACATAGGAGAAGATGAATAATTGGAAGAGATTCCAACAATCACCAAGGGGCCGAAAAGTTACAATATACAGGTGAGAATCCACGTGGGCCCCACCAACACCCACACTTTTTGGGTGAGAGATTAGGATCCCCGCTTCCAATGTGATCTCTTGCCCGAAATCTATCTTCCTTCGCCCCACTGACTGGGCCCCACCTCTCTCTATCTCTCTCCTCTCCTTCGAGATATTTCCCCTCTCTCTCCCTCCCTCTCTCTCTCCCCCTCACCAATTCATCATAAATTGAATTTTAAAAAAAACCATTTCAAAAGTGCAACAGTTTTCTTTCAATCGTCGGTTTCTGTATCCAAGGTTAGATTTTGCGTTGTCGGCTCGATTCATAAGGTCTGATTCCTGATACCCATTTAAGATTTCGGTGTTAGAATTGGAGTTTCTTTGTTTAAAATTGGGGTTTTTAAGTAGCTGAGGGGTAGAGGACTTCCTTTCACAAATTTCCAATTAATTTATCAGTTTCAATTGTTGTGGAGATCTGGTTCTCAATGCCCGCTTGAAATTTTGTCCAAAATTGGAGCTTGTGGGTCAATTTTGTACATGGGTTGAAAGAAAAAGCCCTAGTTCTTATTCCAGACTGATTAGTTAAGGTTCTTGAGGAATTGAAATTTGTGGAGGAATGAAAGGGGGAAAGGAGGAGGAGAAGTTTAGTAGCCCTATGTTTCCAAGGCTTCATGTTAACGATACCGATAAAGGCGGTCCCCGGCCGCCGCCGAGGAACAAGATGGCTCTCTATGAACAGCTTTGTATCCCTTCACAGAGGTTTAATTCTTCAAGTTTGTTGCTGCCATCGCAAAATGCTCAAAATGCTGGTTCTTCTTTGAAGAAGGTGAGTTTTCGAAATGTGCTCCTTGGTTTTATTTTTGTATTGAATTTTATAACAAAAGTGTTTGGATATGGCTTTTTCTTATTTTATTATGGATTATTTCATACTCTGGGATTCTATTAATCGTCCTAGTTACATGTAGAGCCTTTTATTTTGTTATTCTTCTCCCGTTGGTATCTATATGTATATTGACTTTTTTAGTATTTCGGCATAAATGTTAGCACTCTTGAACTAAGTATATGTTTAAGGGAATAAATTGACCGAAGGGAATGATTTTTTTTTTTTTTTTTTTTTTGCAAAATAGGGGTGTGATGTAGATACAACTCTGCTAAACTTAAGTTCTCAAAATGAACTAAGAAGCTAGGTCATAATATTTCATATGCAACGATTTGCAAAGGGTAATTTGCCAATGGTAGCAAATGTGTGATTTTTGCAGTAACCTGCCTTTCTTGTAAGTTAATAACATTCCATGTGATTTTTTGCCTGTCAAACTAGGATATGGCTGAAGCCATGCAGAGTATAAAATTTGTGAAACCAAGAGAGTGAGGTGGAAGGAAGGTTCACAACCATGTAATGGCTTCATAACTATATGGTTATGGCTCATGAAGTCAATCCTACGACAATAAAGCTTATTTCTATGATTTTAAAGGATCATTTGAGTGTCTACTTTAAACATAAGTGGGTTTTCAAGTTATAATCCATATAATAAAAGAAACATGAAAATACTATAGGGCTATTAATTCTCATAGCACTTGAATGAACAATATTGATCTCATGTAAATAGCTAATTTCAATATTAATATATATGTGTCTATAAATATTTATATAGACGTATCCCCGTACCCTACGTTTTACAAATTTGTCGTGGCCTGTACCTGTACCCACACCCCTACTGGTACCCATATTCATTTCCATGCAACGTAGATGACAATCTACCCTATCTCATGTGTTCATCGTTAAGTTTGTAGGAGATATTTCCTTTTAGTTATGACCAGATTTTCTTGGGGAATGAACCATACTTCAGAATTTTGTTGGTCCTGTCCATATTAATAAATACATCTACTGATGCCTCACCCATCTTTGTTTTTAGCTTTGCCATAATGACATTAAATTCCTTTACCGTTACTCTTGCTTTTGGTATTAACCCATAGTTGTGAATGTTATGTAATGTATTTCCTAATCCATTTGTTGATAGCGCATTAAGATTTGAAATGCATTGTTCATTTGTTGATCTGCATTTACCTGCTCTAATAAATAGTCTGCTAACATAGGGAAATGGTCATGAGGGGAATGTGTTGTCTCCATTCTATTCATCTGCTACAGCGGCTGCTTCAGTTGAGAAGGTTAGTTCTCGTTCTTCTGATGGAGAAGATGAAAGATCCAGAGAAAGAGAATTTGAGAGAAGTGCCATTAGGAGCATGAATTTCAAATCTGCAAATGCTGTAGGATCAGTTGCTGAATGTAGTTTGCTGCATCGTGATGCCTCTAATACAAAGAATTCATCCTGGAAGAGAGTTGATGATGATGATGATTTTAGGGTCCCTACTTTTGCTAACTCTGAAAATGTTTTAAATCTGAACAAGGATACGAGTGGTGCTGAAAAACGAATGTTAACTACACTGAATTCTTCTGTGCAATTATCAAGCTCTTGTAAAAGGATTCTGGAACAAACCAGTCCTTCAGATCCAAAGTCTGGAAAACTTGAAAGAAGTAGCAGGCAGAAGCTTAATGATGTGTCAGTTATGGGAGAGCAAACGGCACGGGCTTTATCACATCAAGAAGCTGGAGAAATGCTTGCAGAATCATCAAGATTCGTCAAGTCATCCTCTGACCGAGAACCTACTGCAAGTTGCGTAAAGTCACGTGGTAATGATCCTCTGAATGGGCCCACGGCTCAGAGTGACCCTCACTCTAAGGCATCAGTCAGTCACAGATCTATGAATGTGGCTGATGTCTGCAATCAGACAACCGATGATAAGGAAAATAGCTCATTGGAGCAAAGTGATGCTGAGAGAAATGATGAAATGTCTGACACGTCAATGGTCGACTCTATATCAGGGTTGGAGATATCACCTGATGATGTTGTAGAAGTGATTGGTCCAAAGCAGTTTTGGAAAGCGAGAAGAACTATTGTCAAGTAAGTAAGCATATAGTTACTTAAATGCTTATATCTTTACATCTCTCTGGATTTCTTTTTCGATATCTGTGTTTTTTTTAATGGTGATATGTCCTGCCGTTTTGCATCTACAGCTCTTCAGTAGTCATATTTTTCTGTAGCATTATGTACTCTCAATTGGCAATTAATGCTTTCTTTGTACTGAAATAAGAAGGCAGAGATTCATACTTATGCATTCCTTAAATAACTTGCGCAGAGACTCACGATGAGAGGTTGTTTTATTGTTCACTGGAACTATTTAACATTATGTGCATAATAATTTTCAAAATCTTTTAACATTTCTATTCCTACCCAATTGCTTGTCTTCTTGCAAGGTCGGTGGTGTTTATGAGATCTTTATCCTGAGACAAGTTGGTTCCTGTGAGATCCTGTATGTTGAAAAAAAATATCTGAACTTGTTAAGAGGATTTTTTAAAAAAAATATAGTTAGGCGGTGATATGGATAATGAAGAACATACTAAGATCAACTGAGCACTTGCTTAATGATTGTAGGTTGTATGACAAGTGGCTTAAACTAAGAGGTTTTTCGGACTAGACTTTCGGCATGTCTCCAACTGGTTTATATTTCACATCAGACATATTGCTGTTTTGTATCATGCAAAATTGTTCTTAGAATTATTGTGGAAAAACTTCTATTTGGCTATTATCTTGCTCATTGTGTCTGCTTTAGAGTAATATAAGCAATTCATTCTGCTTTAGAGTAATATTCAATTCTCTTACTGCACTGTTAGGTCTATGAAAGTTTGTTGATATTGCACCAAAGAGGGCTGTGAGTAGTTGAAATTAACTAGCTTGATGGAAAAATCCAACTCGACTCCCAGAAAGCTATCCTTACCCATGCTTATCTGATGTTGGGTTAAGATCGTACTAGGGCCATGGCCAATTCGGGTCAGTTTATATTAGATTTGGATAGAATGTTGTAAGGTTAATGATGTTGTATATGGGCTAAACAATCTAACTTCCACACTCAGTGTGACATAGCTGTGCTATGCTCTCAATCCCTCCCTTGAAATGACTCGCGTCTCTGCTGTACCTACCTCAATATGATCACCACTTGCTTGCATCTCCATTAGGTCTTAGTACCGTCATAACTTGTCATAAACTGTGCTTGAATAGATACCGATGCTTGTCTTTTTATGTCTTCCCATTATCATGTAATGTTGAGCAACAAAGATGTTTGTGAATAACGCTGGCATTATGGAATTAGATTCACCACTTCTGCAGAAATTTATGCTTCCTCACTCTATTGTTTGTGTGCTGATTTCAAATGCTATCCGTAGTTGCTAGGAGAAGCCCTTCAAAGAGCATATTTCCTCTATTATACATGTTGAACCTTTTATACTGTATGGTTCATGAGTATTTTGACACAGTTTTATAGTTTATTCAAACAAAGGTACTTTGTATGGTTGTATGAAGCTACTCATGTCCGCCCCAAGTTTGTATCAATAGATGGCTTTCACAATGAAAAAATCTACTTGAATGATTATTGACCTCTTTCTAGTTTCTAATTGGGATATGGAAATTTTGTAAGCAGCTCCTTCCTTCAGTTATTCGCTCTCAGTTTTGGTAAAAGGATTCGCTTCCTTATATTTTTTTTATTATAGACATAAAATGCATTTTTGGGGCCATGTAATTCTCTAATTAATCTTGACAAAGATCGAGTGCATTAAACATAGTCTTTGATCATAGTTGGTATTTAGCTAGAAGTACAAATGTGGAAGCGTTTTGAAACTTTGTTGGGTGTTGCTGCATAAATTGAAGTGTTTGATACATGCAAAGATTAAACTTCTATAATTTGATTATCTAAAAGGTTAGAAACCATTAATTTTGGAAGAGGAACTTCTGGTGGCAGTGAAACTCCATATTCCCTTATTTAGATGAGCTTTTGATCATGTCCTCCATATTATGTGTAAATATGCAGGTATTGTCTCTTGTGGTGGATGTTCATGTTGGCTATGGCATGAGACTATGCTCTTGTGTCTAATCTGCTGACATAGTGATTCTATAACTACATTCTCTGTTCCATTATTTTGGAGTTGTGTTGCATGTGAAATAACATCTTGGCCGGGGACTGAGACATTAGGATCTATTTTGAGGAACCTTCATCTCCTCCTTGATCATCTAATTCCGCGACACGAGGGTTTGTGAGGTGAGTTTGAATATTTCTAATGATCAAGGAGAAGATGTCAAGATATTAAACGGTAGGATATGACTATTTTGGGGTTTTTACAAGAATAGGGTTTTCCTTTTAAAATTCGTTGTGCGTTGTTGTCTGTTACTAGCTTTTGCCCTCTTCATATGTTTATATGCTTTTGTTGTTTGTGCTTGCTGCTTAGATCAATCATTTGATAGTTAAATTCAGTTCAAGTTGTTTAGTTCTGAGCTCATGCATGCAAAGGGCTTCCATCACCAATACGACTCCATGGATCAATTTACACATAGCAGAGACTGCATCTTCCATATTCTTGACATTCAACTAAATTAACTATAAGAAAGTGAAAAAGTATATGCTTTTAATTAAGGACAAATTTTTGATTTAGACCCTTTTTGGGTTTTATTTTTAAAAAACGACCATATTGAGTTTTATTTGTTATTTTCGACCCAGTTTCAGCCACCTGGCTGAAACTGGGTCGAAAATGGCGAAAAAACTTCAAAAACTTCACGGGAATTCATTTCCCGTGAAGTTTTGTCATAAAACTTCACGGAAATGAATTCTCGTGAAGTTTTGTCATAAAACTTCACGGAATTCATTTCCGTGAAGTTTCGGACTTCTTTACAAATATCGACCCAGTTTCGCCGTGTTAAACTGGTCGAATTTGTAAATAAATACGAAATAGGTCGAAATTTAAAAATAAATTCTTAAAAGGGTCTAAATTGAAAATTTGTCCTTTAATTAAGTACCTCCTGTTCTCAGTGTAATTACTGATGCCTATTCCTTTTTATGATCAACTTCTCCATCTTTATCCTGTACAGCCAACAGAGGGTCTTTGCAATTCAAGTGTTTGAACTACACAGATTGATAAAGGTTAGCAATTTCCACCTCCTTCACCCAACCTACACTTAACTTACTACATGTAGCTTCAAGTACTAATACAATTTATTTTTCCATCAACCAGGTTCAAAAATTGCTCGCTGCCTCGCCGCATCTACTTCTCGAAGAGAACACTTGTACAACTCCACAAAAACTACCCGTTAAGAATCTCCATATAGAGTCTTATATCAAACCTCAGCCACCGACCGTTAAACAAATAGATGTCCCCGAGACTCCAAACCCTAATCCTAATACCGAGTATCAAACCGAGAGCACTGAAGTTTCCAACAAAGCACCGGTTCAGCCTCCGAGACCTTCAGCTTCTGATAACAGATCAAACCCTTGGTGTTTCCAACCACCTGCACATCAATGGCTTGTACCGATAATGTCCCCTTCTGAAGGGCTCATTTACAAGCCATACTCCGGCCCGTGCGCTCCCCCTGCCGGTTTCATGACCCCCGTTTATGGAAACTATGTGCCAAATCCTTATGTCCATCCATCAATGAACCCAATGATCTCCAGCTCTGCTATCGAACAAACTACCCCCGTGACTGGTCCAAGACCTAATCCGCCTGTTGAACAAAACTCTCGGAGTTCGTGCAACATATCTTTTCCGAAAAGTGATGCGGTTACCGGGCGACCTTGGAAAGTTCGCACGTCGAAAGACAGTGAGTTGCAAGGGAGCAGCGCGAGTAGTCCTTGTGAGAGGGCACAAAGAGAAGGAAGGGACGCGTTGCCTCTTTTCCCTATAGCGCCGAATGCAGAAGCTTCGGCTCAGCGTGGAGAGTCTAATGATACAGAACGCCAGACTCGGGTCATTAGGGTCACACCTCATAATGCGAGGACTGCGACGGAGTCAGCAGCAAGGATTTTCAGGTCGATACAGAAAGAGAGGGAGCAACTCGAACAGTAATCAGTTTAATAGAAGTTGTCACTGAGGTGTGAAGTTGTCACTGAGGTGTTTTGGTAGTTTCAGTCATCTAAAGCTTGGCGTTCTTAGGTTTGTGCATGTAAATATGATTTTGAAATCTGAGGAATCAATACTCTGTAGCTGTATGAGTTCTTCATGTAGAGTTTTGTTTAGGGAAGATATATGTGTAATCGATCAAGTATATTCGTAGCAATAGCAGACCGATTTTTTATATATGGGATCACTGTATAACCTGGACCATTGTATAACCTGGATACCAGTGTTCATATGTATACAATTTTTGTTTTGAAATACCTGATACATGTATCTGATTTTTGTTGAATTTGCATTATCAGGATTTGTTGTCTCAAGGTTTCCTTAAGTTACCACAGGTGATTGTACAGCTGTAATTGTAATGCAAGCATCAAACGGTATGCAACTGTTATTGCAATACATGTATCCATACAAATGATTGGTGGTAGAAGAGCAATCATCGCTTATTTTTGTTATCTTCTTCAATTCGACAGAAATTTTCCATGCATAACTGCTTACAAGGATCTCTAATGACTGTTATACAGGTGGAACCTCAATTCTTTACAGAACTTGGTGAAAACATGTAATGTTAGTACTTAGTACTGATGATATTATCAAAATTAATGGCAAGGATTTTTTTTTAATTTTTTTTTATTTTTTGTTGGTGGCATTATTGTTTCTGGTGCACTATCTTTTGGATATCCGTGCTGATTCTTAAGTGTGAATCCTGAACAAGAGGTGTAGCCTTTGGAAATTAATTATGCAAAGTATAGATTAACAGTATGCAAAATTTTAGGGATCTTTCCACATCATCGAACTCTGGATTGGAGAAATATGAAAGTCAATTCTAAACCAAGCTACAAAGTTTTTAAGGCCGATGATGCTGCTAGAGTCATAAACAAGTAATCTTGAAAGTTAAAATACTTGATAATACTAATACAAAACTGAAGAAAACTTTCATTTCATGTAGTTCAGTTCTGTACACGGTTAATCTATCTAACATAGCTTTACAGGAACAAAATGCAACAAAATTTACATGAAACAAAAGCTGTAAAAGGTTCATCAAACATGATCATCATCCTTCAATTATTCTCCAAAAGTATTGTAACTCTTGTTATAAGTTAGATATCTCATCTTCCACAAACAGAAGAAGAATATTTGATTTGGCCAAAAACTTCAGTTGCTCTATTAAACCGAGATTCCTGTAGGAAGGCTTGTATTTGGTGTTTCAACAAGTGACAACATTTGAGTCTTGATGTAGCCCATGCATTTCTCGATATCTCTGTAGACGGGAAGGTTTTGCGAACATCTAGGTTGCAAGCTTTCAACTGCATGCTCTAATATCCTTGCAATGTCAGCAGGTGGATACCGTCTCTCTGAAGTGTTCTGCATATTAAAACAGACGTTGGAAGTAGTGCAAGAAACTGTTTGAAAATGGAAGGAGCTTGAACTTGATGAGAAATATCGATCCTTGATTCTTACTCAACCTTCTAATTAATTCCTATTAATTAGAAAGTTCAGAAACCCAAAATGTATCAACGATTCTTAGTACAGGGGAAAAAACTTGGTTAATACAAATTTTCACCTAAGTAGAAGAATTACAGTAAAAAAATCACCATTTACTGCAGATTAAAGTCCAAAATCTTAAACTTGGTGGTTAATAACCATCCAACTTTAAAGTTTTTGCTGGGACGTGTTTCGCCTCCAGCTTTTCCAATTAAAACATGTGTCGCAATCCCCTTCTCTCTCTCTCTGATTTTATAAAGAGGGCCTTCTTTACAAAATTTTTTTTTTTTGTGAATTGGATTTTGTTTGAAATAAGAATTATTCGTGAGGATTATGGTGTGCCCCTGGATCCTGAATCTGGTCTTAGGATTCTTCACAAATTTTCTTTAGCAATGATCTTTGGTAATTAGAAAAACAAATATTTAAGATATATTATTTTTTATAATTTTGAAACTTATACTAAATATTTAATACTTACTTGAAAAACAAATTTGCATCCTAGCAGAAATCTAGAGCATTTTAGGTTGTCTACGTGGTTTAGCTTACCCAACTAAACTGATTAATCCAGATATTCCATATCCGGTTACCAAAAATAGCCGAATGAATAAGACATCATTTAAAGTTTAATGTTTACCTGAATCATGAACATAGTAGCTATACACTCTGATATTATTGCAGATAGTATCTCAGACTCATTTGCAGAGGACAAACAAGCTCCTTTGGGTGCATTGACTGTTGCTGTAAATGATGGTGCTCTGTTCTGGTATGCTGATGGGCCTGAGCAAGAATATCTAGTTCCCAATAGCTTGGAATCAAGTCCAGACTGGTTCTTGACGGCAGAATCTAAAGCATCTCTAATTCTAATATAAGCATCTTCTCCTTCTTTCAGTGAGGACATTGTCTGACAAAAGTAGCAAGAGACTAAGTTTAGTAGACCAGATAAAACTAGAGAACAGAAGAAATTTAACATATTGAGGTGAGCCTTGGATGTGAAAGCGCATTTTATGGTTCTAACAATCCAAAATTATGGAGTTGAATTTTTAAGGAAAAAGATATCATGAAATACCATGAAACATTGAAGCATGTTTAGATTGTGTGTTTCTGATTTGTAGCGAGACACGCACACATAAAGAATAAGAAAGAAAGAGAAATTAATTGAAGATTTAAGGAAATATATAAATTAATTGAAGATTTAAGGAAATAGATGAAAACACTTCTAAAATGTCACAAAAATATTAGCTTAACAGCATTCTTTAACTGACAAAGACAATGTTAACACTTTAGATGGGTAAAACATAGTTTGTTATATATGTTAATAAACACATTAAGTATCTCAAGAACCTGAAGAAATTAAGTGCATTATCTTTTTTGACTTACCAGTACAGCTGCATCAACCATAGTCCTTGCTTTCTCCCGAGCATTCGTAACAATTTCCTCTATATACAAACTTGAATCTTGACTAGAAAGATGCTCTGCACTAAGGTTGCCAGGAAGTTCATCATATTCTGTTGAATCTTTCAATGAGCTAAACCTTGGAGCTGTAGAATTCTTAATATAGGTATTGCGCTGCCTCAGATTATAGGAAGCAGAAGCAACCTGAAAGTTACAAGAGAACTGAGTATTTACTTTCTCATGAACCAATTGTGTTCATGGAAAAAATATTTAAGTGGATGTGACCATGGATATCTACCTCATCATTGACCTCATTCAGCAATTTAACTATTTTACGATAATGCTCTATGACATGGTTAGATTCCGCAGCTAATGCTCCATCTGTTCTTCCATAAACAGCATCATTCATCTGTCTTAGTTTTTTCAGCACTTCTTCCTGGAAAAAGTAATCAAAGAAAAGGAATTCCATGAATTTGAATAAATCTGATCCAGTAAGCGAAAGAAGCCCCAACTATCATGTAAAAGTAAATAGTATTACACCAGAAAAACTTTTGGTGGGTTTAGATAGCTTTTTTTAAGAGGGGAGGGAAGGAGTTTGGGGGTTACAACACTAACCATTCTAAAATTGTGTTTGTCTACATTTTTTAGTAAGTGAGGGGAACACAAATTAGTTCCATCGCTCTCCCTCTCTCTCCATTCCCTAGTTGTCTATCCAAACACAATTAGTTACATCACCCTCCCCTTGGGTTTAGTTCAATCATCCCCCTCCCCAACCCTCTTCTCTACCCAAACCGACTTTTAATGATAATAGTCACGATACTAAGCCCTGGAATATTCATATTACAACTTCTTATCCATATTACTCTATTTCCTCGAGTTGCTCACACAATAGTAATTAAGTGAAGAAAGCTGTGTACCTTAAATTAAATTTTCTCATACTGAAGGTGTCATTGTTTAAGTTGCAACTTTTTATAAGAAACCTAATCTGTTAACAGTTCATGCTTTAAAATGGCATCTAGGTTAGAAAACTTTCAGACTTTGAATGTATGAGCAAAAAAGTATACTTCAATATGTGCTCATGAAAATGTCTTTAATATGAAACTTTATTGCATTAAATATAGGTGAAAATTTCACCATTTGGTATATGGCGCGCTGAGAGAGGTATGTAAAATGAAGCATATCAGATGAAGGTGTCATATATTTCAGGTATCTGACTAAAGTTTTCCCATAGAATGCAAAGACAAACAGGATGACTTGTGATGAGAACCTTTTTATCAAGGGCACGAGTCAGATCAGCAATAGTTTTGATGTCAGATTCTCTTGACTGGACCTTTGCCAGCATACAAGGTTGGCTGCATGTTTTAT
Organism: Asparagus setaceus; assembly: GCA_012295165.1. Classification (NCBI taxonomy): domain Eukaryota; kingdom Viridiplantae; phylum Streptophyta; class Magnoliopsida; order Asparagales; family Asparagaceae; genus Asparagus; species Asparagus setaceus. Next base: position 12,976,461 of record CM022703.1, on the reverse strand, counting down.
GCTGTGAAGTAGCAACTTCCTCATCCGCACAAGGTGTGGCCTTTAATATAACATCGACATTCTCCCCCTGCCATAAATGTTATTTGTCAAAAATATAAAGATATTGGTCTCTATAAAAGTACAAAGGCAAACAGAAAAAAGCAGCTAACCGTTGCCTGCTTCATTGATGTAATGCATGGAAGTTTAGAAGCTGGGTTGAGAGAGATTCCATTTGCATCCAAACTTTGATCAAGAACAATCTTGTCATGTAGCTCCTTTGGCAGCACGTTCAACTTTGCAGGATTCCTTGATTCACGCTCCTGAAAACATGCATCTTGATTTTTACTAGAAACTTTGCAGAATCGAGCAGCAATACCATTTTGATTTCCAAGACATTGACCAACTTTCTGACAAGGTTGTAATGGAATACCCTCAATATTCTGAGAAAACAAATGCTGACTACCAATTAGAATCATTAACAAGAATCCTTGCTAACATGTCTAAGACTAAAAATAAGATTCACAAACTGCAAGAAAAGATGCCGGATTTGGATGGCTAGCTACTACGTTACATCCTGGGTATATTCATCAATTATGTACCGTAGATGGAATGAAAATATTGAAACTTTATCCTTAAAACAAGAAATTTGTCATTTCGGAAAAATGTTTTTGTAGCATATTCACGCAAGTGAAATATAGCTACCTTTCCTAAATACTGTTGCGTCCACTTTTCACGGTCCTGCTTACTTAAGAACTTCCAAGTAAATAATAGCAAACAGACTACAGCTCCACTTGAAAGCAAGAAAATCTATTTTTAAAGAACAAAACACTAGCTCGAGGAGAACCAATAATTGAGGGAGTGTGCATAGAACAAATTCACTAGGATACACTATGATCAAAGAATAAAGAGACATGCATCTAACCAGAATTTTTTTTAATAACATTTCATTAAACGTCTTATGAACTCGATCGAAACTAGAAGATCAATGGTGAGAAATTATACCTCCTTTTTCTCACTTTCATCCAGAGAAGAATATGCATGACCCTCAATTTCTGCAATCTGCCTCCAACAAAAGATTACATAGATCAATTAAAGTTGGAGGTTAAAGAGGTGAAAATTTGAAAGAAAGACAATCAAATAGAAGTAAGATGACATCATACATTTCTTACATGTTCAGAAAAACTTTGCTGCATCATAGTGACATGTGGACCTTTTGCCTCTTCTGCATCAGAAACAGTTTTTCCAACAATGATTTCATCAGGGGTTATAACCTGCTGTAGTTTAGCTTCTTTCGAAAGGATCTCATCGTATCTAGCACTTGAAGGATACTCTCGATCTACTTCCACTAAGATTTTGGGCTTATGACTTTCAGGATTTGCGAACAATGTTTCAGACTCATTGGTCTTGTTAAATACAGTCGAAGAATACTCTGTATCCCTGCTGTATGAGATTCTTGAGCTAGCAATTTCTTGAAATCCTGTGACTGATCCAGGTAGATTAGACTTTTGAACAGAAAATAAATCCCCAACTCCTTGGACTGAAAACTTTGAGTTATCAGTTTCATGCTTTGCAGATAGTGATCCATGTTTGTTAAAATGGCAGGAGAAACCATTTCCACCTTTATGTTTTGCACCATGGAGATATGACTCTTGTACTACAAAGAAAAGAGATGAATTCAGAATTTTGGATAAAAAATTATGTGATGATTGCTAAGGTGAGACAAGCACAGCCCTGTTAAATATGCATGTATGCATGCTTACACATTTTAGACACTTCAGAATTTCGACATAAGAAGTGAGATACATTAATTTATAGAAAAATGAACAGTTAAGGTCTATTTCAAATTCATAGTCGTAAGAGTTGTCATACATTATCCTATCATTAGAATTTAGAAATGTATGTAGTGTCCATGCATTTTCATCAGCATGCATGCCTACGTATATGTGCATTTATTTTTGTTGGAATATATGTTCATTTATGTATAATCATCGTGAACACACATATAAACTATGTTCTGCGGTGTTCTTGTCCCAGTGTCATACTTTCTGAGAATTAGGTAGTAGCAACCATGGTTTATTATACAGCATAAGATGCATAAAGGTTTCAACAGATGCAAGCGAGAAAAGAAAAGAAAAGAAAAGAAAAAGGTAAAGCATACAATAAGTATGTGAAATAAAAAGTAAAAGTGTGTTATGCTTATATTAAGAAAAACACTAAGATAGAAGGTTCATAAACTAATGTATATACAAAGAAGCGAAATGAAGAGTTTATCCCCATGATTCACCCTGTTAATTCAGATCATCAACACTTGCAATCAGTTGAAACTCCTATTTCTGTTTAGATTAAAGGTTACAGGAATTAAGAAAACTAACCAGATTCACCAGCAGAGCCTTCCAACCCAATGTTTAATGACACATCTGCTAGGATTTGAAGAGGATCTAGGGCAGAGCCTTCATGGAAAAAAAGAAGAGTAGTTAATAGCGAGCAGCAAATTATAAAAATATTAGTGAACACACTGTAGGTATCATTCCCAAAAGAAAAAAAAAACAAAAAGAAAGAAAAAGAGAAACACTCTTAGCAATTATCAAATAGGAAAAGAGTGATGTGGGATATACTTATTGTCTGTAAATAGTTTTATGACTAATTAAACATAATAACTCGCTTTTTGCTCTCAGTTATCTAAACTCTATTGATTTGTTGAGAATTAGTGCCATGGTGCATGCCAGATAACGAGAAGGTTGCATGTCATTCATCTGCTAGGACAGGATGGCATTTCAGTTCCAAATCTGAGAATATGCCAGCAACAGGTCTAGAAAGAATTTAATTTGACCATTGGCCCTGCATCAATAGCTTAGACACTTACAAATTCATGCAAACTTCAAAGTCTTTGTCAACTAGAGATTCCTAAGTTTAAGCCTAATTCTAAACATGTAGCATCTGCCTCCAATGATTTAATTTAGAAGCACGATCGGTCTAAATACATTCAGTAACAAAAAAGTGTGGTTGTATGGTTAAACTTCAGTGAGAAAATTTTGTTTCTTAGTAACTTGGTAATACGAATGCAGACAGAAAGATATAACTGAATTACTCAAAACTAGTCATCTCTCCAAGAGACACCTCTCCCTTTGACCCTGAGAAGAGTGTGTGGTTTTTTAGTTCTGAAATGTCTATCCATTTTATCCTAAAATTTCCTGACTTTAATCCATTTTCCCCTATCACTAGATACTTCTCCTATATCATTAAATTTGTTACCATTATTTCCAGGGATTTTTTTCATCACTTCTTGAAGCATCGTATACTTACATTGAGTTACACTTTGATCAATACGATCAGCATCCTGCACTGTAATATCGTTTCCAAGAAGGCCATTATCGACATCCCTTCTTCCCGAGCAACCTTCCAAACAATTGTCATCCGGCTTCATACTAATGTCACTTGAATTGGTCATATCTGTTTCAGCGCACTATTAAAAGAAACAGACAATTGATAATTAGTTTTTTTATTATGAATATCATAATAGAGGAAAGCATTAATGGAGTAATGAATTGTAGTAATGGAGATAAATACCATTTCTTTCATACTCCCAATGAGTTTACTTCTTTGTTGGAACCCTGAAATTAGACTTGAATCTCCACCATGTGGACCATTTGTTAATGTTAATGCTTCGGTACGGGTATGTTCATCAGGAGCCGATTTTAATATGCACTTACTAGTTGAGACAAAATTATCCCCATCACCTTGGTTATTAGTTATAGGAACACGAGGAGTCCTTTTCTGAACAGCACGCGGCCAGCAATCCGTAAAGAAAGCTGAAAATAATTTAAAAAGAGAATCATGTTCTAGCTCAAGGACATGTAGCACAAAACCAACAACTAAATTAGATAACCATGCATCATATCAATCTAACTAGTATGAAGCATCAGATAACGATGAAAACAATTGCTGGAACAGAATGTATTGTCTCTGTTAAGGACACATGTGATATGTCCGCTAGATTCTAAGGGAATGAGAAGCACGGCCATGACCATAGCTCGTCGCATTCTTTTGAATCCAAGCTAAATGCAACCTTATAATTCTCGATCAAGAAAGAGAGAGAGAGAGAGAGAGAGAGAGAGAGAGAGAGAGAGAGAGAGAGAGAGAGAGAGAGAGAGAGAGAGAGAGAATATTTAGGCAAACTAGCAGAAGTAAATCTTATGATGGGAAAAAGATAAGTGGATCAATTTATACCTGGAAAGAACATGCATGTAAAATGCTACTTTTTGTGTGTCCCAGTGAGTGGAAGAGAAGGTTTGTGCACATTGATGTTCAATGTTTATGTAAGATGCAGGACGATCATGGACCCTCGATTTGATGCAATTAGGATTTATTAGAATCTTAGGTTTTTTGGTAGGGTTAGATTTGATTCTATGTAATCTTCTATTTTAGTTGGGAATTATTTAGGATTTCATTTTGATATTTTCTTCTAGTTTAGTTAGGATTTTATTTGATTGCATTTTTGTTAATTATGTTAAGATTAGATTTGATTAGGACTTTTATTTTCTTCCAAATGACATTTGCTAGTGTAATTCTCCATGAGGAATAGACATTGCTTAATAAAATTTGAGTTTGAGAAATCTCTCTAAGCATTTGAATTGCTTGCCCTTTGGCATGTGAAGCCCTTGGATGTGAAGCCTTTAGGTGTGAATCCTATTAATCTGAGCCTTTAATTCCAAAAAGTCTCTCAAAACCCTAGCCCACAAAATAAAAAGCAGCCCAAAATCCCTGTAGCATTACTGCTCATATATGAACAGTAGTTCGAAATGCTGGTCACGGGTAGACAGTAATCTGAGTTACTGTTTGTGGGTGAACGGTGACAATCGTGATGTTTATGTGTCCTAATCCTCCATTTACAATGTTGCCGATTGCACTCCATCAAACTGTAGAACAGATCCAAATAGTTTCCGAAGACCTCATGTTCAAGATTCACCCTCCTTCAGATTGAAGCCCTCACCCCATTCCCCATCATAAGTGCTGGAACAAGTTACTCCCATAGCATTCATCACAAGTTAACAGATGTATCTATGCTAAAATTAAGGGGGTGTGGTGCAACTGAAGTTGCATGCAACTGGGTCCTTTGCCCGGTTATAATTGTTTTCTTCATTGCAGGTAGATATTGCAATTGTAACTATTATTGCATATACCCCTTCGATTGAAGCTTACGACTAGTGCAAATTTCATAGAATTTGCACTTGCAACTGAAACAATTAATAACTCAGTTGTATGTTGCAACAAACCCAAATAACAAAATACTTTAAAAATTCAAAGAAGAATAAAAATCAAATATCTTAAAGCTTTCTAAAAATATATAAAAATTTGTTTCCAATTTCTTAAAAAACTTGCCTTGTAAATGCTTCTTTGTCTTGCACCTATAACTTGATTTCGCTGATTGATTTTGCAAGCACTGTCCATCAGATCGTTTCGATATGTCCAGTCCACATTTTGCACGAGAAGACTTTACAGGCTTCAGAATTTTTGATGGTGCACCTTTCCTCTCGTACTCATTGTCACTACCATCCTGAAAGTTGTTCAGTCAGTGACTACAAGGTGACAGCTAGTGTTATAGTGACTAACTATCTTTGCCAAAATCAGAATTGAAAAGGCAGGTCAAAAAACTCACAAGAATATTGTAATGATCGGTCATCATTGCTATAAATCCATCTGCAGTAGCCATTCCTTCAGGAAGATTTAAGTATGCCTGAAATTGCAGATAATTAGATGTGCCAACTGCTGAAAACCATGTGACAAGTGCAGAGAAAGATAAATTTTAAAACCAAAATATTTTAAGCACTAATCAAGAACACCAAAAAATATTTAGACAACAATGATAAGTGATATAGGTTTCCAATCACTAATGCTTATGTAATGAGGGCGAGTACCGAATCAGGCACGCACTCGCATGAATGCATGCACACGCGCGCGCGCACACACACAAACTCCCAATCGCACACACGCACGTGCCCACACACATGCACACAAACTTCCATGAATGCATGCCCACACCCACGTACACGCCCACACCCACCCACAAGCGCAAGTGCAAGCGTGCATGCACACACACGAGGCACATGCGTATAGTTAGATATATCTCCATGTAGCCATGCAAATATAATGTATGCTGAAATGATGTGCCAGCTGTTACAAGAAAATTTTAACTTCCCTTCTATATGTCTATGACCCCACTTAAACTCCAAGTCTTCATACTTCCATTGCAGCCTTGGAAGCATGCATAATAGCCTCTATGGCCTAAATGTAACTGAATGCAAACCCATCACACTGTACAGTTTTTCCTTGAATCTCATAGTTGCATTTATTATATGATTGAAAACCCCATAATCATGAAACCACTTAATCCACAGGCTAGAGGTCTTCAAATTGTATGACAATTTGTTTTGCATGTGCTTTTGAGACTTGACTTGGAGTAATGTGGATCTTTCATTTGAGATGAGAAGGTTTAGCCTTAGAATGTCATGAAAGGAAATATTCTCTTTCGTAATCAACCGCCTAATCAGTTGTAGGATAAAAGATATCCATGCTACAATATCTAAGTTTTCTCCATATCTTGGCAGTCTTTAACAATCCTTCTGGAAGCACTGAGAGTTAATTTGGCCCACTTTGGTTCGTATGAAGGATCTGAACCCGGATTGTAACCATGTAAACTGAAAGATTAGATGTTAAAATTAAAAATCCATGTCCTAAACAGCATCGCTTAAGATTCTTTAAAATGAAAACTTTGTTGTGTGCCTATACATATGTATGCCTGCATGCATGCATGCATGAACATCCAATATGTATGCATACATGTGGTGCTCGTGCTCAGATACAGAAAGAGAAACAGAAAATAATACCGTGAAGACATTGTGAAAAGTTCTTATGAGAAGACAGCCTACAGTTTTTAGATAATTAACACCAAATTTCATGATCAATAAAGCTTCAGGAATATGCACCAATATTGTAATGGCCAACATTTTAAACTTGATTAACCTCACAAAAGCTAATTGATTCTATATGACCAAATTAAGGTCTTAAAGCCCCTAACTACAGTTATGGGATTGAAGAGAGTGGTTCATGGTAATTTACAGCTATGTACTGAGCCTTGAGCGTCAAAAGATTTGGGGATCTTTTGAATATGCATCTTAACATAGGAGGTTATGTGAGTTCCACATCAGATTCATATCATTAAACCATACTAACACCTTCGACTCAATCAGATTATGCACAGCCACTGAATGAAATCAATATCCTTGTATTTATTAAATTACTTCGCTTATTTTATGGACAAGCTAGAATATGATACATGACATACAAATCAAATGCAATAAGATTCCTCTTAGGCTTCTTCACTAAAAGTAATTACTAAATGCTATGCAGGAAAAAGTTTCCCACATTTGAGAAACTAGAAATGACACCCAAAAAAAAAGAAAAAAATGGTACAGGCTGTATGCTCACCTTATTCAAATTATAAAGACTTTCCACCATGTCTATAGACCTGTTCCCTATTAATTCAGCCACCTGGAAATGTAAACAGTTGTCATAAGAAACATGATCACATTAAACTCAAAATCGGGCTTCCCCTCCATTTCTATGTTGAAATACGTGATGTTTTGAAGATAATGAACCCGGACCTTTCTCCAATTTTTACCATACGTGCGAAATGCAGCATAGAATTGTTTCAGCTCTTCCTTGTTCCATCGATAATCCAACATGTCAGACAATTTCCTTTTCTGCAGTCATGTTTAAAAGGAATTAGGAATCACACTACAGTCTAAGATGCTATCACATGTAATATGTACATGCAATACATGCCCAATGACTTTAAAAATACCGTTATGCAACATACAGAAATGTTAAACAAAATCTAGTCACAACATTCAAGTTAAACCAGATAACACTGATAACATATGTACTAAATAAAGAGTGCGTCTGTGTTGTGTGTCTGTGTGGGATGACAACAAACTTCGTCTGTGCTTAATATACTTGGCAAAGTGCCTGTCAAAAGACATTTGGCAAAGAATTGATTGATGAGGTTGACATCCCCAGACAATTTGACCAAACCCCTCACCCCGGATAATTAATAAAGTACTATCTAGCATGTGCATGCAATCCCCTTCAAGGTTATCCTTCAGTCCTATTCTGTGTCTGTTTAATTAGAACTTATTTACATTTTGGAAAAGGAAACTATCAGCTTGTAAACATATGAGATTTTTGTTTAACTATAAAGTATGAAACTTCTATATGTCACATGATTGAAGGTAATAGGTAATTCTATCACTCTGAAAATTTCAAATTATAAGCAATACCCTACTATGAAAATATTATGTTTAATACTGTATGCGACCGATGCTTGATCCGAGCCAGGATAAAGAAAGATGTAGGTAATAGGTATTACAAATCAAAATGAATCCCAAAGACAGTCGAACAGAAGAAAAATATAAACTAATCAGAACCCTAACACCCCAAAGAAAAAAAACAATTAAATTTTATAGGCACAAGCGATGTGCAGCCAAAGGGCCTAAGATAAAATACAATTGTTGAAGCTATTCATATGCCTTAGGAAAACAAAAGCTTTTATGAGATACAAGAATAAGTTATAGTGCAAAAAGACATTAGCAAAGAAAGTAGACACCCAGTTTCCTAATAAAAGAACCAAAAGGCCTCATTGCCACTTTGGATAAAATTGAAACACATAGTTTATGGGAAATATTATGCGATTTTGTCAGTTAAGCGCACAGTCTTCTTTAATTAACACAAGTAGAACACCTTTTCTTTTCTTTTCTTTTTTTACTTCCTTCTGTTTGTCATCAGTACCAGAGACAAAAATGACAACAAATAGAAGATAAAAGGTTATAACCAACATAAGTTGAAGCAAAGAACTTACTTTAACCTTGCTTTTGTTTGTATTTGCCACCACCTTCTCAGGCCACTCTCTGCTAGCTTTAGACGTACGCTTGTTCGCCATGCGTGATGTTTTTGTTGGTCCCATGTAGTCTAGTTCATTGTAATATTGTTAAAAAAAGGTGAAACATATAAGCAACATAAGAAGCATATAATAATTAATAAAAAGAAAGCATTCTACTCACTGGTGAAATTCAAAATAAATGCAGAAAAAGAGGAAATGACTCAAAACATACATAATATAACACAAACTTTACAACTTACAAGTGTTAGTTTTGGAAGGGAAAATATATGATCTAATGAAATTAGAAGAACCCTTGGATAGGGAAAAGGCCTGATTCAGTGAAAAACTTAAACAAAAACTGAAAACTGAAAACAGGAGTCATCATGGAGAAAAAATATACCCTGAAAATGAAATGAGAAAAAGAAGATATAAGAACAAATGTTCACCAACAATAATCATCCAAAATTACTGACAAAAGTTTAATACGAGAATAGAGCCAAGACAATAGTATCTAACTTGAGCAAATTGGAAGAAAGTTTAATACAATAATAGTCTCTAACTTCGAGCAAATTGGAAGAAAGCATATATCCTCTGTTTATTATTTATTTAATGGTAGGAAATAAAATTAACAATTGATTTTAGCTAATATTTGAAATTTTTAAAATTGCAAATACAAACTTCTAGTTTATTAAACAGATTAGAAATTTTTTAAAATAACAAATACAAACTTCTAGTTATTTGTACCAAGGATTTGAATCCCTCTCTCTCCGCTTCCTCTGATTATTGCAGACTTTCCAATGTGAAAAAATTTTGAACCCTCGGTACAAATAACTCATAGAACGGATTAGCAATCTGCCGCTTTAGTCCACTCAGCCATCTCTCCCAATTCAAAATTGAAAATTTTTTAGATGATGTGACACGTGAAGTAAAAAGATTAAAAAAACCTCATTTTCTCTTTATTCTTTAATTTTGTTTTAACTTTAGGAAAGGACTATGGAGATCTTATAATTCATTAAGGTTATGTACAAAATAGAAGTAGCAGAGAAAGCTTCCTAACAGAACTAAAACAAACAATTCAATTCGAAAAAGGAATAAGAAAGCACAAGAATTCCACAAACCTTGGTTGAAATACTCAATTTAGTCGAAGATGCTCGACTAAACCCAGTGATCACATTTACACACTCTCAGAGGCACACCAAATAACCGATGAAATGGATATATTAGTTGCTAAAGAAAAGCCTGCAAAGAGAAGATAATCCCGTTACATCCTCGTGGCTGAGCCAATCAAAAGAAAGTATAAAGCCGTTAAAAGAATCAAGAAAGAGAGGAAACAGTGAGGTAATGCCAATGTGATCACTGAATCACAAACATGATGAGAATGGTGGTGCGTTCGTTGCTCCACAAGGTGCTCACTACAGAGAACAATAAGCATGGGATCAAGCGATTCAAAATGATGGAGGTGAAGCAACAAACAAAGCATTTGGAGACAACAAATACTATGGAGGAAAGGTGGGATCAATGTTCTAAACTCAAGCTGGCCTAGTGAAATCGCTTGTGGCTCACTGTACCCATCAAGTCCCAAAAGAGGATATATATTAGTGGTAGAATAAGCTCAAAACATATAGCTATAAGCAATAGGTGAACAAAGGAAAAAACCCAATACAACAGTAACATGGGTAAGAAATGGCTCATAATTTGTTAACAAATAAATCCTCAAACTCTGATCCGAGCGGTAGGAGCAGAAACTGAAAATGTTGAAGGCACAACATGATGAACTAATTAGTAGGCAGCAAATAGCCCATGGGAAGGGCCATATCACCAATGCCATCAACACAGTATGGATTAGAACAAACATATGGATAAGAACAAAAGTGACAGAAAAAAAAAATATTTCTTTGGTCTCTGAAAGGGTTAAAGTTGCTATATTAATGGGTAATGAATCAGAATATCATCATATGAAGGGATCTTATTGAGTTCTAGAATCTCAGCTTGCAATTCTGGTAAATAAGAAGGAGAAGAAGAAGAACAATTATTGAAAAGAGAACAAGGCGTCAAACTTCTTATCCACTCAATCCTGTCCAAATTAAAAAATTTCTCCTGTCTTGCATTTGTGGGTAGATCAAATCACAGATTATGCAAACCAAATTCAAAACCATGAGCAGAATTCATATAAAAATAACAACAAAGCAAGCAACAACCTCAATGCCTTCTTCAAAAACTCACACCACCCAAGAAAAAAAACCCTAATTGCGTCAAAAATTTTATACCTTGTACGATTCAACAGCATATTTCTCCTAATCAAAATAGGAACTAGACAAAATCAAAGCCATCAAACAACCCAAGAAGCCTATCATCCCCCAATGCACTCTTACCTCATGAAGATTTCACCATTACACTTGGCAAAACTGATCAACGAACAAGAATTTGCCGATCAACGAACAAGAAATACAAAATCCAAAGAAAAAACCCTAAAATCTACAGCGATCGCAGAGAACCAGTAACACATTCGAATGATTGAATTGAAAGATGAGGAAAAGATCCAAAGGTCAACAGAAATATCGAACACAAATCGAGAGTTGCATAATGACTAAAAGATCACACAAAAAAAAATAAAATAAAATAAAATAATCGCACCTTTGAATCGTTTGAAGCAGAGAGATTGAAAACCCTAGTTTATTTTTCTTGAGAGAGAAGACCCAGATCGCGGATTTGAGAATTTGAGGAAGATTTATGAAGGGGGAGGGAGGAGCTTCTCCGAGATATATTTATACACGCGCGCGTAAAGTAAACAAATTTAGACGGGATTAATTAAGGATTTCTGATATAAGTTCCAAAGGGTAAATTTCACAAGACCCCCTGAGTTTTGAATGATTTGTATGTGCCCCTCTAAAGTTTTCAAATTAGAGAACACAACCCTAAAATTTTAAGAGCTTCAGAGAACCTTGTAATTGTTGGAAAAGTTTCACTTTAACTTTCGGGGCAAAAAAAAAATCCGTTTCAAGGTTTTCCGACGAGGACTGAGGTAAGCGGAAACAAATGAAGGTGGAAGATTTTTTATGATATAATTGAGAGAGGAGGTTATTTTTTTAAAAAAGGATATTTTAGTTTATGGAACTTTTTGAAAGTTCAGAGCGTTCTCTGAAATCACTCAAAGTTTAGAGGTTTGATCTAATTTTTGAAGTTCATAGACTATGATCAAAATGAACTTTGTATTATCTCAGACTTGAGTCGTTGTTAGGCAGTGGTTGAAGCGAAGAATTTTGATGGGGGATTCCAAAAAATAATAAACATGGATAACGCATATGAATTTTTTTTATTTTTTTTATTTTTGCACAATTGATTAACATCTAAAGATCATTACATAACAAGACATTGAACTGGGGTATAGATTTATATCTATTTGTGCATTGGAGTCATTTTTATTCATGTACTTCTGTATGTGAAGAAGACGCTTAATCTTCGGTTTCTTTCCTATGTCAAGAAGGGAATTAACTCAAATCCATTCTCTGATTCAATTATTTTTCTTGGCATTTATATATCCCCGCTTGTTTTTCGTGGCATTTATATATCCTAAGGCTATGTTTGGATTGGGTATTATTTTGAGTTAATAACTCTTTATCCTTTAAAATAAAATAGTAACATGTTTGGTTCAAATTTTTAGATGATATTAGGTGGGACTATTTAGTCCATTAAAATGAAATAATCCGATTTAAGACTAAATAATGGGGGAGAGTGTTATTATAGTCCCGAGACTATTTCTCATTCGGTATTAGATCTAAAATGACATCATTACCCTTTAACTTTCTAAAAGTTATTAAGATTTTTCATTCTCAATTATTTCCCTTGTCCACTTTGATTGCATACTAATCATCTCATTTATGTATCCTCACTTCGATTGCTTATTCTCAATACTCATCCTCATTTACATATTAATCCCCAAATCTAGATATTTGTTAATCCCAGATATTTAGAAAGATCTTTTGCCAAAATGGAAATATATAAAAATTAAAAACATCCCTAAAGAAATAAAAATTTACAAAGAGCCCCATAATCTAAATATTACAAGCAACCCCTTGAAAAATCCAAAACTACAAACAAAGAAGTAAAAATAAAAAATAACAAATAACCCCATGAAAAAATTAATTGCAACAACGCTTGAAAAAATCTACAAGTTTCAAACAACACTTGAAAATTTAAAAATAACAAACAACCCTAAAAAATTTAAATATAATTAACCCCTAATAATCTAAAATTACAAATAACCCCGACTTTCAAAAGTTACAAGCGAATCCTAAGAACTTCAAAATTACTAACCAACCTCTTTAAAGTTTGGAAAATTATAAAAACTGAAAAATATGAAAATTACAAATATTCCCTTTAGAAATATGAATTACAAATAAACTCATGAAATACTTTGTTGATATGTAGAGTGCATTGTGGACATTCTTGTTATGTTTTAATCTTATACCCCTTATAATGACAAGTTTCCAAACATGACATAGGTATTAGAGGTGTTAATAATAATTTGAACCAAACATATTATTAAAATTTTAACTCACTATAGTCCATTTGGACTATTATATCAGGACTATTGTGAGTTAAATTAGTCCCGAGATTAAAAGGTCCCTAATCCAAACATAGCCTAAATTGTTTAAAATTGGCACATTAATATCTTTTATTATGCAAACGTGAAAATTGCCATATAGGACCCAAACATGAAAATTAGAATATGAGTGTTGCATGAGAATTTTAGGAGGAAATTCTCGCGTTTGCATAATTGAGGGTATTTAAGTGCAAGTTTTAAAAAGTTTAGGGTACTTAAGTGCAAGTTTTAATTTAAGTTTTTAAAAATAAGTGAGAATATATAAGTCTGCTAAAACAAATGAGGGTATATTAGTGCAATTTTGAAGAACTTTATGGTGTATAAATGTCAAAACAAGTGAGGGTATATAAGTGCAAAATAGGGAAAACTATACGGTATTTAAATGCAATAAATCCTTTTTTTAATTATAACTAGTATGCAATACGTGCGTTGCACGTGGTGCATGTTAAGAAACCATAAAAGATTAAACATTTGAATGTCAATTAATATTTTGAATACCAATCTTGTCACTTTTTCTTAAACATATACTTTACATAGAACATATATTAACTTCACATATAAACAAACACAACATCACATTAAAACAAAATTTACACCTAGGCTCAAAAGCATTGATTGAAAAAATAAGCTTCAGCACAATAACTAACATTTCTGAAGCTTCAAATAAACATCTCTACATTCCAGGATCACAAACACAATTAGAAACAAACAAAAGAGCATATTAAAATAAAAATTTACAACTACAACATGGAATGATAAATAAGTTTGAACGCAAAAGCACCAATGTACTTAATATTTAAAAACATACTCACATTCTATGATCAAAACACAAACTGATACAAATACAGCAACAATAGAAAGAAAAAAAACAATATCAATTTAGCCTCCTACATACTTGACATGCACTTAACAATATAAATTCGTAAATATATCAAAATTATAACATATCCAATAACATCCAAATTAAAATTGTCCTCACTAAAATTTAATTTCATCTACAACCTGAAACCCAGCTCACAAAACTGATCAAAAATCAAAACTGAACTATGCCCACCTCCAATCCAAAAACCCATTCCAGCAATGTAAATCCAGAGACCGAAAAAAGCAGAAAATCGAAGACACAGCAACAACATCAAACTTATTCAAAATCTCTCACTTCTTGGAATCAGCCTTGGCGACTTTAGCGCCAGTAGGATCCTTCTTCTTAATAGTTTTAGTAACATTAATAGCAACAATCTACCTCATATCCCTCGCAGCAAAACGGCCAAGCAGTGGATACTCAAAATGATTCAACAACCTTCGGCTTAGTTGGAATCATCTTAACAAGCCCAGCATCTCCATACTTCAACACAAGTATCTTAGATATAATACTTTAAATAATATACCAGTCCTAACTTTCTATCTTAATCTTTTTTTTTTAATTTTCATGTCTTTTATAGAAGTCGAAGGCTAACAAACACGTTTCCAAATAAGAGGAAGTTAGAATGTGCATTAGATTGACATTCTACAACTTCAAATGTATTACACATATAAAAATACTTGAAGGTAGCATTCTAAAAGAACTAAATTCTAAAGTCAAGGAATGCAAATACTCGAAGGTAACCAAACCAGAAAGGCAAATGCTAAAACTCTAGGAATTGGAACAAAAGAATTTGAAAGAACAAACTATGAAAAGAAATTATCTAAGCGCTTGAGAATATAATTCACCATATAAGTACCATCTAACAAGTCAGTAAGTTTGAAAAGTTTTTAGCTTTAAGCAAAAAGAAAATATGAATTAAATTAGTCATCCTATAAGTTAAGCGCCTGCTTTGGAGGAATACCAAATATCTCTAGAACCCTCTCTTGACCTTACGTTTAAATTCTCCAGCTCCCTTAACCAATATAATTCATAATTAATAAAAAAGCAATTCAGTAGTTTAATCCCAACTAAGTTTTGTAACAATAATCACAAACATAGAAGCACAAGGATGTGCTAGAATTCTCTCTGAGAACCACACACATACTTACATTGATTTTATAATAAAATTAAAATAAGACTCTTGGATATGTGAAATAATGCACGCAACTAAGATGTAAATATAAGGTATTACAAATCTTTGATGAAAATTTGATTGTAAAAGATTCTTTTAATGAGAATTTTAAGCGATCTATGAAGCAATTGATATGATGGACATCTTGATTTTCTATTAGTGAAGACATATAGCATGCCTTTTATTTTGTTTTCATATGATGGATGATATCTAGCTTGCCTTCTATTAATAAATTTCTTACTCTTTATTTGATTAATTAATGGGACAGGGCTGTTCTTTAAAACACTTCAATGCTAAAGAAATTTCAATTTTGCTAGAGAAAGAAGGGCTAAGCAATAACTATTAATCAGGGAACAAGCAACAAATACGAAAATAGTTTTCTACTACTACAAAATGGCATCTAAAAAGAGTTTTGTTTGCAAACAAACAGAATATACATTATGCAAATAAGAGTAAGATAGTGTCTTAGAGGTGTGGGAAGAACACTACTGCTAATATAAATCATTAGACCATTTATGACCAGGAACAAGAGACATACCTCAGTTCCATTGTAGAACATGTCATAAGCTAATGCACGAGCTGAAGAAAGGTCATCAATATCTTCCATATTTGATGCAGTAAAAGGATGGTGCAGAGCCTATAGAAATAATTAATCAACTAATGCATTTAGAACAAGATCTATTAAACAATATTGTGTGCACTCATAAGTCCTTTAAAGACCTTAATTTCTCCACCGAGGAAAAAATATAAGTGATTGATTTATACCAATGACATATAAATTGAAATACATAAAAAGAAAACCTTCAATTTGTATAAAATGGAACTCATAAAGACTGTATATGAAGAATAGAAAAGATTCAAGACTTTTAAAAAGATTCAAGACTTCACCCCAAACTATTCATTCATCAAATGATTGCTAAACAAAGATAACAATAAGGTTTGATGTATAGAAATGAGGTGATAAAACAACCACACAATTCTTCTACTCTAAGCGGTAAGCATGTTGTTTACTATGGACGGACTAATGTCTTGATAATGATAGTGCATTGGATAAAGGCAATCAAACAGTTACTATAGGTTTTAGCTATGACAATAATGATAGTGCATTGGATAAAGGCAATCAAACAGTTACCATAGATTTTAGCTATGACAACAAATGAAAGTCAGTAAATTTATATTCTCTTTTCATATTAATCCCTTTCAAGCTTGCGGAAATCAACTTCAACTAAATTCAGGAAAATGATTCACAAGCCTAGGTGCTGCATGTTTCATTGATCTTACGAAATTCTCCAGTAATCAATATATTCAAAAGTAAACACATGATTCAGGAATAATAGAAGTCATTTACAATCATGTAATAGACAATCATACATATAGTTAAGGTTTTACTTATAGATCTATGATAATAGCGAGCGTCATATCACCTTCAACTATAATACATTGCCCATGTTCATCCTATGCTTTATTTAAAGACAATTTCCTAAAAATCTTCCTGAATTGTAGTGGACGATTCTCTAAAGCTAGTACTATGATTCACAGTTAACCAATAACCAAGACATAAGGCATCTACAAACTACAATCAGCAAATATATAAATTGAAATACATAAAAAGAAAACCTTCAATTTGTATAAAATGGAACTCATAAAGACTGTATATGAAGAATAGAAAAGATTCAAGACTTTTAAAAAGATTCAAGACTTCACCCCAAACTATTCATTCATCAAATGATTGCTAAACAAAGATAACAATAAGGTTTGATGTATAGAAATGAGGTGATAAAACAACCACACAATTCTTCTACTCTAAGCAGTAAGCATGTTGTTTACTATGGACAGACTAATGTCTTGATAATGATAGTGCATTGGATAAAGGCAATCAAACAGTTACTATAGGTTTTAGCTATGACAATAATGATAGTGCATTGGATAAAGGCAATCAAACAGTTACCATAGATTTTAGCTATGACAACAGCGGAAAGCTGTAAATTTATATTCTCTTTTCATATTAATCCCTTTCAAGCTTGCGGAAATCAACTTCAACTAAATTCGGGAAAATGATTCACAAGCCTAGGTGCTGCATGTTTCATTGATCTTACGAAATTCTCCAGTAATCAATATATTCAAAAGTAAACACATGATTCAGGAATAATAGAAGTCATTTACAATCATGTAATAGACAATCATACGCATATAGTTAAGGTTTTACTTATAGATCTATGATAATAGCGAACGTCATATCACCTTCAACTATAATACATTGCCCATGTTCATCCTATGCTTTATTTAAAGACAATTTCCTAAAATCTTCACGAATTGTAGTGGACGATTCTCTAAAGCTAGTACTATGATTCACAGTTAACCAATAACCAAGACATAAGGCATCTACAAACTACAATCAGCAAATATATAAATACACTACCTGATGAAATAGCATCATTTTTTCAAAGAAAATCATAAAATAGAGAAGGAGAAAAATAACCGAAAGATCTAGTTATGAGAACATCGATATATTATAGGTTCTATCACAAATAATGCACTATAAATATAAATCAAACATGCATTTTAGAAGCCTTATAATACGAAAAATATGAAACTATAGGGGATGCACTTCACATCAGGAACTTCTGTTTACTAAACAATGTAAAATAGGAAGTAATGTTACCTTGATAGATGGTTCTCGCACCAACCTGAAATCCCTTTCTAATATCAAAATAAAAAAGAAGGGGAAAAAGAATATTAACTAAAATCGAACTAATTGCAATGCTTAATCCAAGAACTACATAAGAAATAGGAATAAGAAAATATAAGGAAAAAAATTCAATACTTACAATCAAGAAAATCACTTCTTTTGCTCCATTAAACGTGGGCTACTGAGCAATTTATAGAACCAGTAAACATTCTAAATTTAATACTTTCATTATTTTGGAGTTGAGAGAGATAGGGAACTGAAAAGGCCTTGCAATTAATAGCAATTATATTAACTAAGTAGTGGATTAAGAGAGCTCGGGAGGTAAACGATTTGTCGCAGCTTGCAAAAGGGGAGTTCATCGGACTCATGGGCTTTGGCTTTTCAGAGCGCTTCAAGAGGGATTTGGTCATGTTGTTTGAGAGAGAGAGAGAGAGAGAGAGAGAGAGAGAGAGAGAGAGAGAGAGAGAGAGAGAGAGAGAGAGAGAGAGAGAGAGAGAGAGAGAGAGAGAGAGAGAGAGAGAGAGAGAGAGAGAGAGAGAGAGAGAGAGAGAGAGAGAGAGAGAGAGAGAGAGAGTGATTAAGAGAAGGGGGTGAGAGAGGGGTGTTATAAAATGGGCGATAAGTCAAGATTTCTATTGATTTTCTTTAATTATCTTTTAACTTTTAATTTAATTTAAATTTATTTATTTCAAAAAATTCTAGCTTAGGATAGGACTTAAAAAATAAAAGGGACAAAATAGGCATTCAAAAGTTTTGACAATGATATTCTCTTTTATAAGTAGTATAGATGAGAATGTGAATAAAGGGACTTTGATGAATACTCATGCAATTAACGGGCATTTTGAAAAGAATTTTGACATATAGGATGTTATGTATGTATCTATGGTCATATGCATGTATGGATATGAAATTCTTACAGAGGGTATTATCACATTTATATTGAGCATTTATGTGTATTCATGTATGTATGTATGTATGTATGTATGTGGTGAGGGATATCCTTGGAAAAATATTTTAACATCCTACAAACTTTTATAATAATAGTATAAGATTAGATGAGTTATGGACTCTTTAAAAGCCTAAGAAACTAATATTAAATCTTATTATTATGATGATGTGCAATTAATTTAATTTAATTTAATTTAAGACTCATTGAATGAGAGTTTGAGATAAATTAAATAAATAAAATAATTAAAGTTGGATTTATCAAATTTGAGAGGGGTAAAAAGGGCAATTAAAAGTTTTAGCACCCCAATCCTCTTTTATATGTAGTATAGATTGTGGGGGCAGTCTCTTGGTTCCTATGTGGCTCCGCCCCTATTGTTGGGGTGACTCTCGGTTCCTTTTGCTTATTTTGTATCGAATTGAATCGAATCGGTTCGGTGCAGTTTGGTTTGTCTCAATTTGGGCATATAAATGTCAAATCAGAGAATTTTTAGCTAAAAGGCAAACTCGTATACTCATTCGAATCTCCCACTCGTCTTATATATCAAGTTGAAGAGCAAATTCATCAAAATCAACTACTTTATAGACTAAAATTGAATCCTTATCAATTAAGATAAATAAAAATTTTATAAATTATCTTTTAACTTTTAATTTAATTTAAATTTATTTATTTCAAAAAATTCTAGCTTAGGATAGGACTTAAAAAATAAAAGGGACAAAATAGGCATTCAAAAGTTTTGACAATGATATTCTCTTTTATAAGTAGTATAGATGAGAATGTGAATAAAGGGACTTTGATGAATACTCATGCAATTAACGGGCATTTTGAAAAGAATTTTGACATATAGGATGTTATGTATGTATCTATGGTCATATGCATGTATGGATATGAAATTCTTACAGAGGGTATTATCACATTTATATTGAGCATTTATGTGTATTCATGTATGTATGTATGTGGTGAGGGATATCCTTGGAAAAATATTTTAACATCCTACAAACTTTTATAATAATAGTATAAGATTAGATGAGTTATGGACTCTTTAAAAGCCTAAGAAACTAATATTAAATCTTATTATTATGATGATGTGCAATTAATTTAATTTAAATTTATTTATTTCAAAAAATTCTAGCTTAGGATAGGACTTAAAAAATAAAAGGGACAAAATAGGCATTCAAAAGTTTTGACAATGATATTCTCTTTTATAAGTAGTATAGATGAGAATGTGAATAAAGGGACTTTGATGAATACTCATGCAATTAACGGGCATTTTGAAAAGAATTTTGACATATAGGATGTTATGTATGTATCTATGGTCATGCATGTATGGATATGAAATTCTTACAGAGGGTATTATCACATTTATATTGAGCATTTATGTGTATTCATGTATGTATGTATGTATGTGGTGAGGGATATCCTTGGAAAAATATTTTAACATCCTACAAACTTTTATAATAATAGTATAAGATTAGATGAGTTATGGACTCTTTAAAAGCCTAAGAAACTAATATTAAATCTTATTATTATGATGATGTGCAATTAATTTAATTTAATTTAATTTAATTTAAATTTATTTATTTCAAAAAATTCTAGCTTAGGATAGGACTTAAAAAATAAAAGGGACAAAATAGGCATTCAAAAGTTTTGACAATGATATTCTCTTTTATAAGTAGTATAGATGAGAATGTGAATAAAGGGACTTTGATGAATACTCATGCAATTAACGGGCATTTTGAAAAGAATTTTGACATATAGGATGTTATGTATGTATCTATGGTCATGCATGTATGGATATGAAATTCTTACAGAGGGTATTATCACATTTATATTGAGCATTTATGTGTATTCATGTATGTATGTATGTGGTGAGGGATATCCTTGGAAAAATATTTTAACATCCTACAAACTTTTATAATAATAGTATAAGATTAGATGAGTTATGGACTCTTTAAAAGCCTAAGAAACTAATATTAAAATAAAAAGAAGGGGAAAAAGAATATTAACTAAAATCGAACTAATTGCAATGCTTAATCCAAGAACTACATAAGAAATAGGAATAAGAAAATATAAGGAAAAAATTCAATACTTACAATCAAGAAAATCACTTCTTTTGCTCCATTAAACGTGGCTCGAAAGCAATTTATAGAACCAAGAAACATTCTAAATTTAATACTTTCATTATTTTGGAGTTGAGAGAGATAGGAACTGAAAAGGCCTTGCAATTAATAGCAATTATATTAACTAAGTAGTGGATTAAGAGAGCTCGTGGGAGGTAAACGATTTGTCGCAGCTTGCAAAAGGGGAGTTCATCGACTCATGGGCTTTGGCTTTACAGAGAGACGCTTCAAGAGGGATTTGGTCATGTTGTTTGAGAGAGAGAGAGAGAGAGAGAGAGAGAGAGAGAGAGAGAGAGAGAGAGAGAGAGAGATTCGGATTTTATTGAGGAAGAGAGAACAATTTAGAGAGAGACGAGAAGAGGGAGAGAGATCATTGGCAGATTTTCAAGAGAAAGAGAGAGAAAGAGTGATTAAGAGAAGGGGGGGGGGGGTGAGAGAGGGGTGTTATAAAATGGGCGATAAGTCAAGATTTCTATTGATTTTCTTTAATTATCTTTTAACTTTTAATTTAATTTAAATTTATTTATTTCAAAAAATTCTAGCTTAGGATAGGACTTAAAAAATAAAAGGGACAAAATAGGCATTCAAAAGTTTTGACAATGATATTCTCTTTTATAAGTAGTATAGATGAGAATGTGAATAAAGGGACTTTGATGAATACTCATGCAATTAACGGGCATTTTGAAAAGAATTTTGACATATAGGATGTTATGTATGTATCTATGGTCATGTATGCATGTATGGATATGAAATTTTACAGAGGGTATTATCACATTTATATTGAGCATTTATGTGTATTCATGTATGTATGTATGTATGTATGTATGTGGTGAGGGATATCCTTGGAAAAATATTTTAACATCCTACAAACTTTTATAATAATAGTATAAGATTAGATGAGTTATGGACTCTTTAAAAGCCTAAGAAACTAATATTAAATCTTATTATTATGATGATGTGCAATTAATTTAATTTAATTTAATTTAAGACTCATTGAATGAGAGTTTGAGATAAATTAAATAAATAAAATAATTAAAGTTGGATTTATCAAATTTGAGAGGGGTAAAAGGGCAATTAAAAGTTTTAGCACCCCAATCCTCTTTTATATGTAGTATAGATTGTGGAAGGGTCCTCTTGGTTCCTATGTGGCTCCCCTATTGTTGGGGTGACTCTCGGTTCCTTTTGCTTATTTTGTATCGAATTGAATCGAATCGGTTCGGTGCAGTTTGGTTTGTCTCAATTTGGGCATATAAATGTCAAATCAGAGAATTTTTAGCTAAAAGGCAAACTCGTATACTCATTCGAATCTCCCACTCGTCTTATATATCAAGTTGAAGAGCAAATTCATCAAAATCAACTACTTTATAGACTAAAATTGAATCCTTATCAATTAAGATAAATAAAAATTTTATAAATTATCTTTTTACCTAAAAAAAAGCAAAAACTTTTAGACAATTACATTGAGATTGGCCGGTCTAGTTATTTCGATTTCAAATATCCTAAAACATAACTGAATCAAAAATTTTCTAAAACACCAAAATTTGATCGGTTTATTCGGTTTGCACCAATATTTAGTGCTCACCCCTAGTCGTTGTATAAATCAGCTTTGCATGAAATGCCTTCTTCATCTGCTTTCTATGGAAAGGTTCAAACTCGTAACCTTCAATAAGAAAAAAGAAGAAAAAGAAGGAAAAAAAAAAGGAATTGATGGCATCATCCAAGCTAAGGTCGCTTGATCTATTCTGAGTTATATGGAGTTTATAGATAGGTTTAGATTGCTCATGTAATTTAAGATCCATTTATATGCCAACTTAAAATTAGAAAAAAAGATTGCTCATGAATATGGAAACCTAAATATATCCATTCATTTAGCAAGTTATAGCGTATCATGGATTGCCTTCAGATTAGGCATATTATGTCAATGCAACATCCACATAGTGAAATATCTTTTTGTCATGTCATGCAAGTATCTATTGAGATTTGCTTCTAATCAGGCCACGTAGATGTCTATGTAATTTTGCTTCTAAATTTGTTGAATTTAATCCCACATGCATGTTTCTAAATTTTGCATCTAAATTTGTTGAATTCTAATCAAAGACCACATTGACTTGAATTGAGGTGAAAATGAAATAAATCAGATCAACTGGTTGTCTAGTCTAAATCAAGTATCTAAGACTTCGAAATAAATCAAAAACAAGGGAACTGCAAAAATAAATTTAAGGCAGTTTTAATTGATTTTATGTCGAAACTGAGGGGACAAATACACGAGACATGAGCTTTACTACAAACTTAGTTAGAGCAGAGTCATGGTAAGATTGTGAGGTTGCTATCTAACCCCAAATCTCAAAACTAAACCTTCGTTCATGTTGCAGTCAGGGGCTTCACGGACCCAGAAAATGTCTATACAAAGTGGATAATAATTCAACACTATGTAAACACAATAGAGACAAAGAGAACAACACACAAGGATTTAAATGGTTCGGTCAGTGTAACCTACATCCACGGACGAAGACAACAGAGAAATTTACTAATCAAAGTAGAAAAGATTACAAAACGAGATCACTCTCAAATATCTCTCCAAACTCACAAAGAAGAGAACACTCAAAACTCTCTTTCTTTTTCTTTTTCTTGAAGACCCATTTATAGCCAACGATTATCTATCCCCTTGGTGGCTTCACTAACTCCCATGTCTGGTTCTTGTGAAGAGACTCCATCTCTTTAGTCATCGCAACAGTCCAATCTACAGCCTCACTGTCACTAATAGCCTCCTTGTACGTAGAAGGCTCTGGAATCTCAATCGATTCTACTATACTCAAAGTGTAAGCAATCATGTCTGCATAACGATGAAGAGGCCGGATCTGCCTTTTTGTTCTCCCGGTGACAATATTGTACTGTTGCTCTTATGGTGTATTAGCATTTGAAGTTAAATCTTCAGCAGTGTCAACTGGTTCAACATGAGCGCCCTCAAGCACTCCTTTTGAAGCAGAGTTCTGTAGCTCCACCTGCTTGCTAGACTCCTTTTCATTACTTGCAATATCAACAACAAACTCCTTTCTCAGGTGAAGCATAGATTTCTCATCAAAACTAACATCCCCACTAATAATAAACTTAGGTGACTTGAAATCAGAATACCGCAATCTATATCCCTTCACCCAGTAGCATATCCTAGAAAGATAGCTTTTTTGCTCTAGGTTCAAGCTTACCATCATTAACATGAAAATAAGTAGAGTAACCAAATACTCTTAGATGAAAGTAATAAGCAGGGGCACCAAACCATACCTCTTCTGGAGTCTTAAAATTAATTACCGTAAAAGAAGATCTGCTTATCAAATAGCACGCTGTATTGACTGCCTCGGCCTAAAAATCCTTTGACAAACCGGCATTAGAGAGCATGCACTGAGCTCTCTCTAGAAGTGTTCTGTTCATTATTTCTGCAACTCTATTTTACTGTGGTGTATACTGAACTGTATGATGACACACAATACCTTCATTCTTACAAAATTAGTAAAACTTCGTAGAACAAAACTCCATCTCATTGTCGGTTTTGAGGGGCTTCACTTTCTTTCTTGTTTGCTTCTCAATCATAGCCTTCCATTGCTTGAAGATTGTAAAAATATCACTCTTATGCTTCAAAGGATACACCCAATTTTTTCTAAAATAATCATCAATCAGTGTTAGCAGAAAACGAGCTCCACCTTTCGATAAAACCTGAGAGAGACCCAAAATATCTAATTAGATATAATCTAAAGTACCATTGGTTCTGTGAATACCGGTACTAAAGGAGACTATGGTGTTTGCCGAAAATATAATGCTCACAAAAGTCTAACTTGCTAGTTTTATGACCACAAAACAAATCTTGTTTGCTCAAAATATCTAGTCCTCTGTCACTCATATGCCCTAACTGCATATGCCACAAACGTGTAGTGTCAGAAACTGAATCCTCTGAGAATGACACTGTTACAATACCTGTCACTATACTTCCTTCAAAGATATAGAGGGTATTTACATTCTTTTCGTTTATCACAACAAGAGAGCCTTTACTAACTCTTAAAACTCCACCTTCAGTCAAAAATTTAAAATCAT
Organism: Asparagus setaceus; assembly: GCA_012295165.1. NCBI lineage: Eukaryota > Viridiplantae > Streptophyta > Magnoliopsida > Asparagales > Asparagaceae > Asparagus > Asparagus setaceus. The sequence continues at coordinate 12,951,073 of CM022703.1, read as the reverse complement.
TTGAATCAGGGGTGCCTAAAGAAATAAGGTTCTTTTTCATCTATTCTTGTGGATCTCCATTTTCAAAATCGTCTTCGCTGCTCCCAAATCTTTCATCTCAAACTCTGCTTGAGCTGAGATTTCAACTTATCAATTTCTGACGTTTCTTTAGCTGCAATCAACATATCATCAACATACAAAAGTAAAGATACAAAAGAACCATCATTGAGCTTTTTACGATAAACACAACTATCATATTTGACCTAGAGTAACTATGCTCAAATATAAAAGTATCAAATCTCAAATATCACTGTCTCGAAGACTGCTTTAACTCATAAAGAGATTTCTTCAACATACATACATGACCTTTTTTACCTTCAACAATAAATCCATCTGGCTAATTCATAAAGATCTGCTCCTCAAGCTCAACATGTAGAAAAGCTATTTTCACATCAATTTGCTCAAGTTCCAAATCAAAGCGAGCAACCATGGCAAGCAATACACGAATTGAGTTGTACTTTACAATAGGAGAGAATACTTCATTAAACTCTACACCTTCAATATGACTGTAACCTTTAGCTACCAAGCATGTCTTGTATCTAATGTAATCAGATCCGGAGTTTTTCTTTTTCTTTTTCTTTTTCTTTTCTCTCCTTTTGTTTTTCTCTCTAACTCTCTCTTTCTTCTCTCTGTTCGGTGCATCTCACCCTTCACAGCACCCCCCATTTTATAACACTTCACCTCTAATGTGAAATAGACATTAGGGTAGGTGAAATAGGTGGGCTCGAGATCTAATAATAGGGCTAAAATGTTTGACTCAAATATTTCTCATTTTACATGTGAAAATTTAAAGGAGAAATCAAGTTGATTTTTGCCTCTCTTCATTCAAAGTCAATATTCAACAGTTCATTTCGTTAACACCTTTCTATTCACGGTATGCAGACCCAATTTCTCAAACATAAAGATATCTTGTCCAAATTAATCAACAAGCCATACCATCGGATATCTTGTGTTGACACAATTAGCTTGGATACTGATTGTTGAGAATTGGTGTACAGTGGGGAAGCTTCTCTTGGATGTACCAATAGTTAGATCTCCTTCGTCTTACTAAGACAATCAAGCAGGCTATGGATTCTCTATTAGGAGCGTTCCAGGAGTGGCCTGCCTCTATTTGATCACGAGGGGCTTGGCTTCTTTTTCTCGTTCTGGTGCAATAGATCCCCTTGGTTCAAGGGCTTGATTTTCTTCCTCGATTTTAACATCAATATTCTTTAAGTCCATAAGAATAGTGTTAAGTTCATCTAAGTGGTCTTTAATTGCATATGTTCCTTCATCGAAGGGTAAAGAGGTGTTGCTTCAAGTAAAGCTTGTTCGTTAGAGATTTCATCATGTACATGCTCTCCAACTTGAGCCACGAGGCCGTGATGGTATCTTAATTGGCAACCTCTCACATGACCTCATCAGCCAAACAGATCTATATGGAACTATGCGTCTTCGTCTCCAGCTCTTTTTTCTCATCATCGGGTATGGATTCTAACAACTTGTCTTTCCCGGACCAGACTTTGAACAATCTTTGTTGCACTAGGAGAGCCCTCATTTTGACTCTCCACAAACTGAAGATATTTCTCCCATCGAACTTCTCCACTTTGTATTTTACCGAAGACATCTTGAAGCCTACAAGAACAACACTGTAGCTTCGATACCAGTTTGTTGCAGCGGGGGCCTCCACAGATCCAGAAGATGTCAATACAAAGTGGATAATAACACAATACTATATAAACACAGTAGAGATAAAGAGAACATCACACAAGGACTTAACGTGGTTTGGTCAGTGTAACCTATATCCACGGGTGAAGACAGCAAAGGAATTTACTAAGTAAAGGAGAAAAGATTACAAAAGGATATCACTATCAAATATCTCCCCAAACTCACAAAGAAGAGAATACTCAAAAAACTCTCTTTCTTTTTCTTTTTCTTTTTCTCTCCTTTTGTTTTTCTCTCTAACTCTCTCTTTCTTCTCTCTGTTCGGTGCATCTCACCCTTCACAGCACCCCCCATTTTATAACACTTCACCTCTAATGTGAAATAGACATTAGGGTAGGTGAAATAGGTGGGCTCGAGATCTAATAATAGGGCTAAAATGTTTGACTCAAATATTTCTCATTTTACATGTGAAAATTTAAAGGAGAAATCAAGTTGATTTTTGCCTCTCTTCATTCAAAGTCAATATTCAACAGTTCATTTCGTTAACACCTTTCTATTCACGGTATGCAGACCCAATTTCTCAAACATAAAGATATCTTGTCCAAATTAATCAACAAGCCATACCATCGGATATCTTGTGTTGACACAATTAGCTTGGATACTGATTGTTGAGAATTGGTGTACAGTGGGGAAGCTTCTCTTGGATGTACCAATAGTTAGATCTCCTTCGTCTTACTAAGACAATCAAGCAGGCTATGGATTCTCTATTAGGAGCGTTCCAGGAGTGGCTGCCTCTATTTGATCACGAGGGGCTTGGCTTCTTTTTCGTTCTGGTGCAATAGATCCCCTTGGTTCAAGGGCTTGATTTTCTTCCTCGATTTTAACATCAATATTCTTTAAGTCCATAAGAATAGTGTTAAGTTCATCTAAGTGGTCTTTAATTGCATATGTTCCTTCATGCGAAGGGTAAAGAGTGTTGCTTCAAGTAAAGCTTGTTCGTTAGAGATTTCATCATGTACATGCTCTCCAACTTGAGCCACGAGGCCGTGATGGTATCTTAATTGGCAACCTCTCACATGACCTCATCACCAATAGACTGATATGTGACAAACCAATCCTTATGAGGATACATATGGTAGGAACAACCCGAGTCAAGAACCCACTCATCTTGTGAATGAGTATTAACACAAACTGAAAGAACTTCATGTGAGCTAGAAGACTCTTCAGTGACAGTGGCAACTGAAGGTTTCACCTTCTAAGACTTTGATCAAGAATTGTCCTTTGCTTTGAGCGCTGGACAATTAGGTTTTATATGCCTAAACTTGTGACAGTTATAGCACTCAATATTTTTTCTTGGTCTTGACTTTGATCTAGACATGTTTCTAAATTTGCCTCTACCACCAACACCCTTTTTAGAACGACCACGGACAAACAAGCCTTCAGCTTGATCCTCACTTCCTACTTCAGACACTTTCTGCCTTAATTCTTTTGAATATAAGGCTGATTTGACATCCTCCGCAGAAAGTGTATCTCTACCATAAAGCATGTTATTGATAAAATTTTTGAAGGAGTGAGGTAATAAACATAACAAAATAAGGGCTTGATTTTCTTCCTCGATTTTAACATCAATATTCTTTAAGTCCATAAGAATAGTGTTAAGTTCATCTAAGTGGTCTTTAATTCGCATATGTTCCTTCATGCGAAGGGTAAAGAGGTGTTGCTTCAAGTAAAGCTTGTTCGTTAGAGATTTCATCATGTACATGCTCTCCAACTTGAGCCACAGACCGGCGATGGTATCTTAATTGGCAACCTCTCACATGACCTCATCAGCCAAACAGATCTATATGGAACTATGCGTCTTCGTCTCCAGCTCTTTTTTCTCATCATCGGGTATGGATTCTAACAACTTGTCTTTCCCGGACCAGACTTTGAACAATCTTTGTTGCACTAGGAGAGCCCTCATTTTGACTCTCCACAAACTGAAGATATTTCTCCCATCGAACTTCTCCACTTTGTATTTTACCGAAGACATCTTGAAGCCTACAAGAACAACACTGTAGCTTCGATACCAGTTTGTTGCAGCGGGGGCCTCCACAGATCCAGAAGATGTCAATACAAAGTGGATAATAACACAATACTATATAAACACAGTAGAGATAAAGAGAACATCACACAAGGACTTAACGTGGTTTGGTCAGTGTAACCTATATCCACGGGTGAAGACAGCAAAGGAATTTACTAAGTAAAGGAGAAAAGATTACAAAAGGATATCACTATCAAATATCTCCCCAAACTCACAAAGAAGAGAATACTCAAAAACTCTCTTTCTTTTTCTTTTTCTTTTCTCTCCTTTTGTTTTCTCTCTAACTCTCTTTCTTCTCTCTGTTCGGTGCATCTCACCCTTCACAAAGACCCCCATTTTATAACACTTCACCTCTAATGTGAAATAGACATTAGGGTAGGTGAAATAGGTGGGCTCGAGATCTAATAATAGGGCTAAAATGTTTGACTCAAATATTTCTCATTTTACATGTGAAAATTTAAAGGAGAAATCAAGTTGATTTTGCCTCTCTTCATTCAAAGTCAATATTCAACAGTTCATTTCGTTAACACCTTTCTATTCACGGTATGCACTCCAATTTCTCAAACATAAAGATATCTTGTCCAAATTAATCAACAAGCCATACCATCGGATATCTTGTGTTGACACAATTAGCTTGGATACTGATTGTTGAGAATTGGTGTACAGTGGGGAAGCTTCTCTTGGATGTACCAATAGTTAGATCTCCTTCGTCTTACTAAGACAATCAAGCAGGCTATGGATTCTCTATTAGGAGCGTTCCAGGAGTGGCCTGCCTCTATTTGATCACGAGGGGCTTGGCTTCTTTTTCTCGTTCTGGTGCAATAGATCCCCTTGGTTCAAGGGCTTGATTGGTTGCTTAGGTCTTCCTTAGGGGGGGCTCTTACAGCTATTAGTGGTATAATGATATTATGATAATCTTTTTAAGGAGAAAACAGTCGAGTCCGGCCTGAGACTTTTCCCAAATGAAGTGAATTTTAAAATAGGGCCACTGAAATATGCTTTGTGCGCTCATGAAAGACTGGCACTAGGAAAATACCGAGAAAAACAATATTCAAACAAAAAAGAAAATCAATAGACCATAAAATGTAAACAAAATGCAAAGACACATAGGATTTACGTGGTTTGGCAATCGCCTACATCGTCTATTGAAAGAGATTTGCAACTTTTTTACTCCAAGAGATTACAAAGATACAATCTTTCTTGCGTTCTTCGCAGAAACCGCAAGAAACCTTCTCTCAATCTTACCTAAAAATTCACACGAAACCCAGATTTCTCTTCTTTGCTCCTCTTTAACTATTTAACAATATGTGATAATCACATTTTTATAATATTTTTATTCCCTCATTATCTATTTTATATCAATAAATATACCACTAATAATATATGTTATCTTAATTTGCATGTTAATGAAGAATTAATGAATAAAAGCCCAAAATACTCAAACACCCTGATTTTCTACTATTTGTTGAAGCTTAAATATGAAGACAAAAGAAGGCCCAATAAAGCTCAAGGATCCATAAAGAAATCGGGTTAAGAAATCACCAAAAAATCAAATTTGCGCAAACCAATCGGTCGACCAACCGATTGGTCAACCGATTGATCTGAAATAGAATTGGTTTTATAGCTGAGATTTAATCCTTGATCTCCAAGTTTCATTCAAGGGTTCTCATTCATTGCTGTAGGCTATAAATAGGAGTAAATAGTGAGGGGTTTGAGTGTGAAAATTTTTATAAAAACTCTATTTGGAGAGGAGGGTTACTCTTAATTGAAGACCTTTCAAAATTATAACTTTTATTACAATTAATAAAAAATTTTACCTCTTCATATTTTTTCTTCTCTTTATTTGATCATGAAGATGAAGATGAGATGAAGATGGAGATCAAGATAAAGATTTACCTTCATCAAGAGGCTAGAACCCTCTTAGAATGTAGATTTTCTCTTTTATCTTTTATTTTCTTGTAATAGTTTTTCTTGTTTTAGATATTCAAGAGGCTAGAACCCTCTTGTTTAAGATTTATTACGTTGTAGAGTAGATTTACTCTCATGTCTTTATTTTCTTGCATTACTTTCTTACATTTATTTTGTAGTACGATTTATTTTCTTACATTATTTTCAAGAGGCTAGAGCCCTCTTTGTAAATAGTTTTTATTTTTATTTTCTCACTTAGAGGCTAGAACCCTCTTTAGAGTTAGTTTTATTTTTATTTTCACACTCTCTCAAAGAGGCTAGAACCCTCTTTAGAGTTAGCCTTTATTTTTATTTTCTCACTTAGAGGCTAATACACTCTTTGGAGATAGTTTTTATTTTTATTTTCTTTCTCTCTCAAAGAGGCTAGAACCCTCTTTAGAGTTAGTTTTTATTTTTATTCTCTTCCTTTTATTTCTTTTTTTATTTTTATTTTCTAAGATATGGAACTAATTCTTGAAGGAATTCTAGAATTGTATGAAACTAGTTTGATCTCGATTGTTGAGAATTGGTGTACGATGGGAAGCTTCTCTTGGATGTACCAATAGTTAGATCTCCTTCGTCTTACTAAGACAATCAAGGTGCTATGGATTCTCTATTAGGGCGTTCGAGTGGCTGCCTCTATTTGATCACGAGGGGCTTGGCTTCTTGTTCTCGTTCTGGTGCAATAGATCCCCCTGGTTCAAGGGCTTGATTGGCTGTTTAGGTCTTCCTTAGGGGGGACCCTTACGGCTATTAGTGGTATAATGATATTATGACAATCTTTTTAAGGAGAAAACAGTCGAGTCCGGCCTGAGACTTTTCCCGAATGAAGTGAATTTTAAAATAGGGCCATTGAAATATGCTTTGTGCGCTCATGAAAGACGGCACTAGGAAAATACCGAGAAAAACAATATTCAAACAAAAAGAAAATCAATAGACCATAAAATGTAAACAAAATGCAAAGACACATAGGATTTACGTGGTTTGGCAATCGCCTACATCGTCTATTGAAAGAGATTTGCAACTTTTTACTCCAAGAGATTACAAAGATACAATCTTTCTTGCGTTCTTCGAGAAACCGCAAGAAACCTTCTCTCAATCTTACCTAAAATTCACACGAAACCAGTTTCTCTTCTTTGCTCCTCTTTAACTATTTAACAATATGTGATAATCACATTTTTATAATATTTTATTCCCTCATTATCTATTTTATATCAATAAATATACCACTAATAATATATGTTATCTTAATTTGCATGTTAATGAAGAATTAATGAATAAAAGCCCAAAATACTCAAACACCTGATTTTCTACTATTTGTTGAAGCTTAAATATGAAGACAAAAGAAGGCCCAATAAAGCTCAAGGATCCATAAAGAAATGGGTTAAGAAATCACCAAAAATCAAATTTCGCAAACCAATCGGTCGACCAACCGATTGGTCAACCGATGATCTGAAATAGAATTGGTTTTATAGCTGAGATTTAATCCTTGATCTCCAAGTTTCATTCAAGGGTTCTCATTCATTGCTGTAGGCTATAAATAGGAGTAAATAGTGAGGGGTTTGAGTGTGAAAATTTTTATAAAAACTCTATTTGGAGAGGAGGGTTACTCTTAATTGAGAAGACCTTTCAAAATTATAACTTTTATTACAATTAATAAAAAATTTTACCTCTTCATATTTTTTCTTCTCTTTATTTGATCATGAAGATGAAGATGAGATGAAGATGGAGATCAAGATAAAGATTTACCTTCATCAAGAGGCTAGAACCCTCTTAGAATGTAGATTTTCTCTTTTATCTTTTATTTTCTTGTAATAGTTTTTCTTGTTTTAGATATTCAAGAGGCTAGAACCCTCTTGTTTAAGATTTATTACGTTGTAGAGTAGATTTACTCTCATGTCTTTATTTTCTTGCATTACTTTCTTACATTTATTTTGTAGTACAGATTTATTTTCTTACATTATTTTCAAGAGGCTAGAGCCCTCTTTGTAAATAGTTTTTATTTTTATTTTCTCACTTAGAGGCTAGAACCCTCTTTAGAGTTAGTTTTATTTTTATTTTCACACTCTCTCAAAGAGGCTAGAACCCTCTTTAGAGTTAGCCTTTATTTTTATTTTCTCACTTAGAGGCTAATACACTCTTTGGAGATAGTTTTTATTTTTATTTTCTTTCTCTCTCAAAGAGGCTAGAACCCTCTTTAGAGTTAGTTTTTATTTTATTCTCTTCCTTTTATTTCTTTTTTTATTTTTATTTTCTAAGATATGGAACTAATTCTTGAAGGAATTCTAGAATTGTATGAAACTAGTTTGATCTCTTTTATAATTTATGAATTATTCTATTGTGCTTAAATTGATCATGTTTAGGATAATCAACTAGAGAACTAATTGGTAGAAGAAGAATTTGATAATCTATACTTATCTTGATTGGTTTGATAGGCTATGCTTATGAATTTTAGAATTACTATCTCGTTGTTGTTCTTTTCATGAGTATTAATTTTACTTGGATGATAATTTGATAGGCTATGTTTTCCTTAAGTAGTTTAATAGTCTATGCTTAATAAATCTAAAGTAAAATGTGATACAAAGGAGAATAGTTCATAATTTATAAGTGAACTTGGCTAGTGGATTCAACTTTAGATTCCTCATATCTCTAATTGAATCCTCCATTTTTACTTTCTTGATTTTTCTCTTTATTCTTGATTTTCTTTTATTTGTTCTTGATTTTATTTCCCTCTATTCTTTCTCCCTCTCAATTTAGTTTTGTTTTTACTTACACATAATCCCAACCACTCTCATATCTCTCCAGAACCATATTTATTGCTCCAAATTGTCACACACACAACTTAAGAACTGATTTTGATTAATTCTTACAACACCTTCCTCGTGGGATCAATAACTTTTTATACTATAACTTGATAGTTGTGCACTTGCAACTTAAGTTCTATTTATTTACCTATCAATATGCAACCTCTCTTGACTTAGATTACCAAACATAAGACCTGGAAGACTTGTATTTATAGGGTTAAACCCGAATACAACATTAAACAAGACTTCTAAGCTGAACAAGATTCCAAAAAATACAAAACAGCCCAAAAATGGTACAAAGGCGTCCCGAGCGGTAAACGGTCGATTATACCACCGGTCACCATGAATGGTGGGACCGGTTAATACACCACATGCTTGTTTCTTTTTCTTGCTTCATTTCTGACTCTTCTGATGTCATTTCGAATTGAAATACAAGGCTAATCCCACATCTTGCTGCTTGCGCAAAAAGTCGGTTCCTTGTAACCGCCACAACTAGATACCATTACCCAAGAGTAGAACGCCACTGATCTCCATCATGAAACCTCCTGTAACATCAATCTCAAGTAACAAATACCGTGATCCTCCTGATATGGAGGTCAGAAGGGAGAGAACCATAGTTTTTGTGCATAAGTGTGCTTGTAGATATGCATGCGTGCATGTGTGTGTGCGGAGGGGGTTCGTCTTGTCCTGAAGAACTCTTTTAATTCTCCTGGAGAACAGATTTGTCTCTCTCCTTTCTCCTCTTTACGAATACTTTTTCCTTCTCAATATTCTTTATGGGTGATACAGTGCCTTCTGATGGAAAACCCTTGGCTAGGAGAAAAGATAGGAGAAGGAGCTCCATGACCGAGCACTAACCTCCTTTTTCTTTCACGAGTTCAAAGCTTCTTACTTTCTAGTGTGCTCTCCTTTCAACTATAATAAACTTAAGGGGTTTTTGTCTTTTACCCCAAAGCTTTACTCCAACTTATTTTAAAACCCACATACTTCTATTAAGACTCATACACCCAAAATACAAATCCCACTTATTTTTAAACCCAAAGTCTCAAATACATGATATTTGTATATTGTTTTTACCCAAAAAACTTGAAGACCCCAAAATACCCCTCTTCATTAATTCTCTTCTTCTCTACAACTCAGGTCCACCTCCTCCCCACCTCTTACTCCTGTACTAAACGTCACTAGTCTCAGAGCCGCAGCTCATCCGCCTCGGCCTCTATTTCAACAAAAATATCACTGATAGCTCATCAATTCTTCACTCTCTCCCCCTCTAGCTACCGCGACTACACTTTCATCCTCGGTGGCGGGAAAAACGTCAGCGCTAACCCGGCCTTTCTGGCGCGCGTCTTCGGACCTCGGCGGCGGCGACTGGCAGGCGCGGAGATCGTAGAAGTGGGCGGTCACGATTCCTTTGGAGCTCAAGAAGCTGGTGTCGATGGCAAGCGCCGCCGAAAGCCATCATCGAGTGGGTGATCGATGGCTCGATCCGCGTGAGGAGGACCTGGGACACGGCGACAGAGGGTTATCGTGAGGAGGGTGAACGTAGTGAGAGGGAAAGGAGAGGCAGGAGGAGGGGTCTTTATTTTCTTGCATTACTTTCTTACATTTATTTTGTAGTACAGTTTATTTTCTTACATTATTTTCAAGAGGCTAGAGCCCTCTTTGTAAATAGTTTTTATTTTTATTTTCTCACTTAGAGGCTAGAACCCTCTTTAGAGTTAGTTTTATTTTTATTTTCTCACTTAGAGGCTAGAACCCTCTTTAGAGTTAGCCTTTATTTTTATTTTCTCACTTAGAGGCTAATACACTCTTTGGAGATAGTTTTATTTTTATTTTCTTTCTCTCTCAAAGAGGCAACCCTCTTTGGAGTTAGTTTTATTTTATTCTCTTCCTTTTATTTCTTTTTTTATTTTTATTTTCTAAGATATGGAACTAATTCTTGAAGGAATTCTAGAATTGTATGAAACTAGTTTGATCTCTTTTATAATTTATGAATTATTCTATTGTGCTTAAATTGATCATGTTTAGGATAATCAACTAGAGAACTAATTGGTAGAAGAAGAATTTGATAATCTATACTTATCTTGATTGGTTTGATAGGCTATGCTTATGAATTTTAGAATTACTATCTCGTTGTTGTTCTTTTCATGAGTATTAATTTTACTTGGATGATAATTTGATAGGCTATGTTTTCCTTAAGTAGTTTAATAGTCTATGCTTAATAAATCTAAAGTAAAATGTGATACAAAGGAGAATAGTTCATAATTTATAAGTGAACTTGGCTAGTGGATTCAACTTTAGATTCCTCATATCTCTAATTGAATCCTCCATTTTTACTTTCTTGATTTTCTCTTTATTCTTGATTTTCTTTTATTTGTTCTTGATTTTATTTCCCTCTATTCTTTCTCCCTCTCAATTTAGTTTTGTTTTTACTTACACATAATCCCAACCACTCTCATATCTCTCCGAACCATATTTATTGCTCCAAATTGTCACACACACAACTTAAGAACTGATTTTGATTAATTCTTACAACACCTTCCTCGTGGGATCAATAACTTTTTATACTATAACTTGATAGTTGTGCACTTGCAACTTAAGTTCTATTTATTTACCTATCAATATGCAACCTCTCTTGACTTAGATTACCAAACATAAGACCTGGAAGACTTGTATTTATAGGGTTAAACCCGAATACAACATTAAACAAGACTTCTAAGCTGAACAAGATTCCAAAAAATACAAAACAGCCCAAAAATGGTACAAAGGCGGTCAGTGATCAGAAGCGAATCGATGTACCACCGGTGCACCAATGAATGGGACGGTTAATACACCACATGCTTGTTTCTTTTTCTTGCTTCATTTCTGACTCTTCTGATGTCATTTCGAATTGAAATACAAGGCTAATCCCACATCTTGCTGCTTGCGCAAAAAGTCGGTTCCTTGTAACCGCCACAACTAGATACCATTACCCAAGAGTAGAACGCCACTGATCTCCATCATGAAACCTCCTGTAACATCAATCTCAAGTAACAAATACCGTGATCCTCCTGATATGGAGGTCAGAAGGGAGAGAACCATAGTTTTTGTGCATAAGTGTGCTTGTAGATATGCATGCGTGCATGTGTGTGTGCGGAGGGGGTTCGTCTTGTCCTGAAGAACTCTTTTAATTCTCCTGGAGAACAGATTTGTCTCTCTCCTTTCTCCTCTTTACAGAATACTTTTTCCTTCTCAATATTCTTTATGGGTGATACAGTGCCTTCTGATGGAAAACCCTTGGCTAGGAGAAAAGATAGGAGAAGGAGCTCCATGACCGAGCACTAACCTCCTTTTTCTTTCACGAGTTCAAAGCTTCTTACTTTCTAGTGTGCTCTCCTTTCAACTATAATAAACTTAAGGGGTTTTTGTCTTTTACCCCAAAGCTTTACTCCAACTTATTTTAAAACCCACATACTTCTATTAAGACTCATACACCCAAAATACAAATCCCACTTATTTTTAAACCCAAAGTCTCAAATACATGATATTTGTATATTGTTTTTACCCAAAAAACTTGAAGACCCCAAAATACCCCTCTTCATTAATTCTCTTCTTCTCTACAACTCAGTCCACCTCCTCCCCACCTCTTACTCCCGTACTAAGCGTCACTAGTCGAGGCCCATGACTCATCCGCCTCGGCCTCTATTTCAACAAAAATATCACTGATAGCTCATCAATTCTTCACTCTCTCCCCCTCTAGCTACCGCGACTACACTTTCATCCTCAGCGGGAAAAACCGTAGGCTGCTAACCCGACTGCTCTGGCGCCGCGTCTTTGCGGACCTCGGCGACGGCGACTGAAGGCCATGGAGATCGTAGAAGTGGGCGGTCACGATTCCTTTGGAGCTCAAGAAGCTGGTGTCGATGGCGCAAACGCCGCCGAAAGCCATCATCGAGTGGGTGATCGATGGCTCAGTCACGTGAGGGGGGACCATGCTGAGGATGACGACACGCGAGGAGGGTTATCGCCGGCGCGGACCGAGGAGGGTGAACGTGAGTGAGAGGGAAAGGAGAGGCAGGAGGAGGGGGTAGGGGTTGTAATTTTGGGGATTGTGGAGGCCGGGTGAGGAGATGGGTAGAATTCTACACCCTCGTGCTTCCTAAACTTATCCTCCAAGAAGTTCACAAGGTGGATGACTGTGTGATAAATCTTGGGCTTGCGATCTGGTATGTTAAGAATAATTTTGCTCATATGTTTCTAAGTTTTAGTGACAAGATTGATGTACGGAAGGTGTTTGATGGAATGATAAAGAGGGATATAGTTACACGGACCACCACGGATAGCGCTTATCTGAGATTGGGGTTGGTTGAGGAGGCAATGCAGTGTTTGATGAAATGTCCGAGAGGAGTTTGGTTTTATGGAATGTGATGACTGGGTTGTGTGCAAGTAGAATGTCCGAGAGGGGTCATAGAATTGTATTATGATTGTAAATAGTGTATGTCTTTGCAAGAGGTTGATATTGTGGTGATGTTGTTAGAGTTTTATTTTCAATTTCTTGAATCAATGGTGGTTGTTTTATCAATGAAAATACTTATTCTTGAAAGGTTCACATTATCTCTCCCTTTTTACATTTTAAGGGCCATTAGTTTTGAATGATATTTTCTTTTTGTAGGAAAAATGTTACACAGTTAAGAACGTCTCGTCAACATAAGCAATAGACCAAAAAGCTCACATTGTACACATAATCACTAAGATATATTGCCCAAAAAAGACTGAATTGATATATTCAACGTAGCTTCAGAAAATTCAGAGGCCATAAAGTGCTATACTTTTACGATAAGTAGCTATACTTATGCCATAATGTGCTATACTTTAGCTGAACTTGCTATACTTTGGTCATAAGGTGCTATACTATCGCATAAAGTGCTATACGTTTAAAAAATGGGAAAATTGTGAGCGAAACCCTCGTCAACATAAACAATAGACCAAAAAGCTCACATTGTACACATAATCACTAATATATATTGCCCAGAAAAAACTGAATTGATATATTCGACGTAGCTTCAGAAAATCCAAAGGCCATAAAGTGCTATACTTTTGCGATAAGTAGCTATACTTATGTCATAATGTGCTATACTTTAGCTGAACGTGATATACTTTGGTCATAAGGTGCTATACTATCGCATAAAGTGCTATACGTTTAAAAAACGGGAAAATTGTGAGCGAAACCCTTGTCAACGTAAACAATAGACCAAAAAGCTCACATTGTACACATAATCACTAAGATATATTGCCCAGGAAAAAACTGAATTGATATATTCGACATAGCTTCAGAAATTCCAGAGGCCATAAAGTGCTATACTTTAGCTGAACGTGCTATACTTTGGTCATAAGGTGCTATACTATCGTATAAAGTGCTATACGTTTTAAAAATGGAAAAATTGTGAGCGAACCTCTCATCAACATAAACAATAGACCAAAAAGCTCACATTATACACATAATCACTAAGATATATTGCCCAGGAAAAAACTGAATTGATATATTTAACGCAACTTCAGAAAGTCCAGAGGCCATAAAGTGCTATACTTTTGTGATAAGTAGCTATACTTTGGCCATAACATGCTATACTTTAGAGTAAAGTGCTATATTTTGGTCCTAAGGTGCTATTCTTTTTCATAAAGTGCTATACTTTTTAAAAATCTGAAAAATTATGAGCCAACCTCTCCTCAACATAAACAATAGACCAAAAAGCACATTGTGCACATAATCACTAAGATATATTGCTCAGAAAAAACTAAATTGATATATTCGATGTAGCTTCAGAAAGTCCAGAGTCCATAAAATGCTATACTTTTGTGATAAGTAGCTATACTTTGGCCATAACGTGCTATACTTTAGAGTAAAGTGCTATATTTTGGTCCTAAGGTGCTATTCTTTTCCATAAAGTGCTATACTTTTTTAAAATCTGAAAAATTATGAGCCAACCTCTCCTCAACATAAACAATAGACCAAAAAGCACATTGTGCACATAATCACACATCTACTACTAAGCAATCAAGCACATAGCGATGGCGGTGTACAACAATTACAATCTGAATTTGATACAACACGATTGGACATGTCGGTTACATGAAGAATTGATCAAACAACATATTGTATATATTGTCACAGCTTTTCATTGTTCAAAAATAAGACTGGACAATTTTTTTTAACAAAAGCCTCCTATTAGGAAGGGGCCATCGAGTGGCATCATATCATATATATATATATATATATATATATATATATATATATATATATATATATATATATATATATATATATATATATATATATATATATATATATATATATATAGGATAGATTACAAAAGTATGATACTTGATACAAGGACTCGAGCATCATAAATCCAAAATACAAAATGCAAACAAGAATTGGGTCTAGACTGATTTTTCTTGCTATACAATATCCTATACGACATCATTCCACTATACGAGTCTTGCTTCCCCGATCTTACCACGCCGATGCCGTCTGGAGTCATGTGGCAACCCTCATTTTCTAGTTATCAAGTATATTTCATAACAAAACTAAAGGTTAATATTATAATCTAAGAGAACGAGTTCCCTTCTTATCCACAGTTGTTGCCCAGTGTGTTCGGTAGCATTAAAAATAGAATTGGGTCTAGACTGATTTTTCTTAACTATTTACTTCATTACAGTAATCAACCATTTGAAATAAGCTAATCTTTTGGATGTGTTTGGATTGGGTATATATTTGAGGTAATAAGTCTTTATCCCTTAAAATAAAATAGTGAGGTGTTTGGTTTAAAATTTTGGGTGGCGATTAAGTCGGACTAATCGGTCCTTTAAAATGACATAGTCGAGATTCGGACTAAACAAGAGTGAGAGCGGTGGCGTTGTTATTGTAGTCCAGAAACTATTTACCATTTAGGCTTAGATCTAAAAAGACCACCTTACCCCTTAAGCTTCCTAACAATTACCAAAGATTTTCATTTATCATTATTCCTCACCTATTGTCGTGGTCTACTAATAACAAAGTTTTGAAAAAAGGGCTTTTTGTCTTTAGGCCCAATAGTTTATTCTAATTTATCTTTAAACCCAACTACTTTATTTAGTACCTTTGAACCCAAGCCTCTTTATGTATTTGCTTTTAAACCCAAATAGTATAATTTAGAGTTAATATATCTTGTATTTATGTTATAATGTGGCAGAAACCCCAAAGTATCACCTCAACATAAACAATAGACCAAAAGCTCACATTGTACACATAATCACTAAGATATATTGCCCAGAAAAACCGAATTGATATATTCGATGTAGCTTGAGAAAGTCCAGAGTCCATAAAATGCTATACTTTTGTGATAAGTAGCTATACTTTGGCCATAACATGCTATACTTTAGAGTAAAGTGCTATATTTTGGTCCTAAGGTGCTATTCTTTTCCATAAAGTGCTATACTTTTAAAATCTGAAAAATTATGAGCCAACCTCTCCTCAACATAAACAATAGACCAAAAAGCACATTGTGCACATAATCACACATCTACTACTAAGCAATCAAGCACATAGCGATGGCTGGTGTACAACAATTACAATCTGAATTTGATACAACACGATTGGACATGTCGGTTACATGAAGAATTGATCAAACAACATATTGTATATATTGTCACGACTTTTCATTGTTCAAAAATAAAATTGGACAATTTTTTTAACAAAAGCCTCCTATTAGGAAGGGGCCATCAGTGGCATCATATCATATATATATATATATATATATATATATATATATATATATATATATATATATATATATATATATATATATATATATATATATATATATATATATATAGGATAGATTACAAAAGTATGATACTTGATACAAGGACTCGAGCATCATAAATCCAAAATACAAAATGCAAACAAGAATTGGGTCTAGACTGATTTTTCTTGCTATACAATATCCTATACGACATCATTCCACTATACGAGTCTTGCTTCCCCGATCTTACCACGCCGATGCCGTCTGGAGTCATGTGGCAACCCTCATTTTCTAGTTATCAAGTATATTTCATAACAAAACTAAAGGTTAATATTATAATCTAAGAGAACGAGTTCCCTTCTTATCCACAGTTGTTGCCCAGTGTGTTCGGTAGCATTAAAAATAGAATTGGGTCTAGACTGATTTTTCTTAACTATTTACTTCATTACAGTAATCAACCATTTGAAATAAGCTAATCTTTTGGATGTGTTTGGATTGGGTATATATTTGAGGTAATAAGTCTTTATCCTTAAAATAAAATAGTGAGGTGTTTGGTTTAAAATTTTGGGTGGCGATTAAGTCGGACTAATCGGTCCTTTAAAATGACATAGTCGAGATTCGGACTAAACAAGAGTGAAGCGGTGGCGTTGTTATTGTAGTCCGAAACTATTTACCATTTAGGCTTAGATCTAAAAGACCACCTTACCCCTTAAGCTTCCTAACAATTACCAAAGATTTTCATTTATCATTATTCCTCACCTATTGTCGTGGTCTACTAATAACAAAGTTTTGAAAAAAAGGGCTTTTTTGTCTTTAGGCCCAATAGTTTATTCTAATTTATCTTTAAACCCAACTACTTTATTTAGTACCTTTGAACCCAAGCCTCTTTATGTATTTGCTTTTAAACCCAAATAGTATAATTTAGAGTTAATATATCTTGTATTTATGTTATAATGTGGCAGAAACCCCAAAGTATCACCTCAACATTCTCACCTCAACATTCACAAAACTCCCCAATCTGATCTTAAACTCTTTTCTCTCGGTCTCTCTTTCTAGAGCTCAAAAAACCTATCAAAACCCTTCAAAAACCTAACAATCTTTCAAATTCCTGGATAAATTGATCCAAGGCCTCTCTCACTAACCCCTCCTTCTCTCCTCCTTCAATTTCTCTACCACAAGTTGAATTTGGCCGAAAATCTTTCCCTAATTTGAGCCCTAACTGAAATTAGCCCTAACTGCCTTCGAGGTCCTTAAGTTTTGAGTTCTAAACTGTTAAGCAATGACGATACAAACAATTATTGAACAGTCAAATTCCTCCATATAAATAATAAAATTATTGTCCATGTGCATATCAGAGCGAAAACTAGTTTATGTGTCGCTATTAAAAGATCTACTGGAGATTGGAGTAAAAATTCTGTATTATTTCATTAGTAAATAAAAGTTCATGTAAGTGTAAAAAAATGCCTGACATGGATATAAATGCATGTTATGTTGGACAATGAATTAGTATGAAATCTATTACTTCTATTAAAGGAAGCTTGGCTTTTGGTCCTTAAATTTGGTGTTATACCCTTTCTGGTCATAGTTTATAAATTTCAAGAGTGTCCTTAAGACTTTCTATTTTCTATTCATATCATAGACAAATCTGGAAAATAAAAAAATCAAACTGAATTGCAACTGCACTCCCACAATCCACTTCTTTCCATATTTTTAGAGTTGGTTGCCTTGGCAATTCCTAAAGCAATCGTTTGAACACAACAAAATTGGACATATACATGAAGAATTGATCAAACAACATATTGTATATATTGTCACAACTTTTCATTGTTCAAAAATAAGACTGGACAATTTTTTTAACAAAAGCCTCCTATTAGGAAGGGGCCATCGAGTGGCATCATATCATATATATATATATATATATATATATATATATATATATATATATATATATATATATATATATATATATATATATATATATATATATATATATATAGGATAGATTACAAAAGTATGATACTTGATACAAGGACTCGAGCATCGCAAATCCAAAATACAAAATGCAAACAAGAATTGGGTCTAGACTGATTTTTCTTGCTATACAATATCCTATACGACATCATTCCACTATACGAGTCTTGCTTCCCCGATCTTACCACGCCGATGCCGTCTGGAGTCATGTGGCAACCCTCATTTTCTAGTTATCAAGTATATTTCATAACAAAACTAAAGGTTAATATTATAATCTAAGAGAACGAGTTCCCTTCTTATCCACAGTTGTTGCCCAGTGTGTTCGGTAGCATTAAAAATAGAATTGGGTCTAGACTGATTTTTCTTAACTATTTACTTCATTACAGTAATCAACCATTTGAAATAAGCTAATCTTTTGGATGTGTTTGGATTGGGTATATATTTGAGGTAATAAGTCTTTATCCCTTAAAATAAAATAGTGAGGTGTTTGGTTTAAAATTTTGGGTGGCGATTAAGTCGGACTAATCGGTCCTTTAAAATGACATAGTCCCGAGATTCCGGACTAAACAAGAGTGAGAGCGGTGGCGTTGTTATTGTAGTCCAGAAACTATTTACCATTTAGGCTTAGATCTAAAAAGACCACCTTACCCCTTAAGCTTCCTAACAATTACCAAAGATTTTCATTTATCATTATTCCTCACCTATTGTCGTGGTCTACTAATAACAAAGTTTTGAAAAAAAGGGCTTTTTTGTCTTTAGGCCCAATAGTTTATTCTAATTTATCTTTAAACCCAACTACTTTATTTAGTACCTTTGAACCCAAGCCTCTTTATGTATTTGCTTTTAAACCCAAATAGTATAATTTAGAGTTAATATATCTTGTATTTATGTTATAATGTGGCAGAAACCCCAAAGTATCACCTCAACATTCTCACCTCAACATTCACAAAACTCCCCAATCTGATCTTAAACTCTTTTCTCTCGGTCTCTTTCTAGAGCTCAAAAACCTATCAAAACCCTTCAAAACCTAACAATCTTTCAAATTCCTGGATAAATTGATCCAAGGCCTCTCTCACTAACCCTCCTTCTCTCCTCCTTCAATTCTCTACCACAAGTTGAATTTGGCCGAAAATCTTTCCCTAATTTGAGCCCTAACTGAAATTAGCCCTAACTGCCTTCGAGGTCCTTAAGTTTTGAGTTCTAAACTGTTAAGCAATGACGATACAAACAATTATTGAACAGTCAAATTCCTCCATATAAATAATAAAATTATTGTCCATGTGCATATCAGAGCGAAAACTAGTTTATGTGTCGCTATTAAAAGATCTACTGGAGATTGGAGTAAAAATTCTGTATTATTTCATTAGTAAATAAAAGTTCATGTAAGTGTAAAAAATGCCTGACATGGATATAAATGCATGTTATGTTGGACAATGAATTAGTATGAAATCTATTACTTCTATTAAAGGAAGCTTGGCTTTTGGTCCTTAAATTTGGTGTTATACCCTTTCTGGTCATAGTTTATAAATTTCAAGAGTGTCCTTAAGACTTTCTATTTTCTATTCATATCATAGACAAATCTGGAAAATAAAAAAATCAAACTGAATTGCAACTGCACTCCCACAATCCACTTCTTTCCATATTTTTAGAGTTGGTTGCCTTGGCAATTCCTAAAGCAATCGTTTGAACACAACAAAAGAAAAAGAAATAGAAATTCTCCATCTACCACATCCACTCACTTCTTTATTTTTATTCTCTTCATCTATGTACCATAATACGTTTTGTTCTTCATCACATGGTTACTCTTATGATTTATTATGGTTTTTTTCATCTCTTTTTTTAATGAAAATCATATATCTTTGTTTATTTTTTACTTTAATGATGATTGATACACATAATGGCTTTAGAGAACCAGACTTAAAATTATCTGCAAAACTACCTCTCCTTGTTATGGCTTGATAAGAAGGATTATCATATCAGTTTGTAAATTACAATCTCTCTGTGGATTCTTGAGTTTAGAGTATTTAAGCTTTTCATCGATTGAACCTTAAGAAAGAATCTAGAGGTAACTTTTCTTTAGAATTTTGGGTGGCGATTAAGTCGGACTAATCGGTCCTTTAAAATGACATAGTCCCGAGATTCCGACTAAACAAGAGTGAGAGCGCGGGCGCGTTGTTATTGTAGTCCGAAACTATTTACCATTTAGGCTTAGATCTAAAAGACCACCTTACCCCTTAAGCTTCCTAACAATTACCAAAGATTTTCATTTATCATTATTCCTCACCTATTGTCGTGGTCTACTAATAACAAAGTTTTGAAAAAGGGCTTTTTGTCTTTAGGCCCAATAGTTTATTCTAATTTATCTTTAAACCCAACTACTTTATTTAGTACCTTTGAACCCAAGCCTCTTTATGTATTTGCTTTTAAACCCAAATAGTATAATTTAGAGTTAATATATCTTGTATTTATGTTATAATGTGGCAGAAACCCCAAAGTATCACCTCAACATTCTCACCTCAACATTCACAAAACTCCCCAATCTGATCTTAAACTCTTTTCTCTCGGTCTCTTTCTAGAGCTCAAAAACCTATCAAAACCCTTCAAAACCTAACAATCTTTCAAATTCCTGGATAAATTGATCCAAGGCCTCTCTCACTAACCCTCCTTCTCTCCTCCTTCAATTCTCTACCACAAGTTGAATTTGGCCGAAAATCTTTCCCTAATTTGAGCCCTAACTGAAATTAGCCCTAACTGCCTTCGAGGTCCTTAAGTTTTGAGTTCTAAACTGTTAAGCAATGACGATACAAACAATTATTGAACAGTCAAATTCCTCCATATAAATAATAAAATTATTGTCCATGTGCATATCAGAGCGAAAACTAGTTTATGTGTCGCTATTAAAAGATCTACTGGAGATTGGAGTAAAAATTCTGTATTATTTCATTAGTAAATAAAAGTTCATGTAAGTGTAAACCACATGCCTAACATGGATATAAATGCATGTTATGTTGGACAATGAATTAGTATGAAATCTATTACTTCTATTAAAGGAAGCTTGGCTTTTGGTCCTTAAATTTGGTGTTATACCCTTTCTGGTCATAGTTTATAAATTTCAAGAGTGTCCTTAAGACTTTCTATTTTCTATTCATATCATAGACAAATCTGGAAAATAAAAAAATCAAACTGAATTGCAACTGCACTCCCACAATCCACTTCTTTCCATATTTTTAGAGTTGGTTGCCTTGGCAATTCCTAAAGCAATCGTTTGAACACAACAAAAGAAAAAGAAATAGAAATTCTCCATCTACCACATCCACTCACTTCTTTATTTTTATTCTCTTCATCTATGTACCATAATACGTTTTGTTCTTCATCACATGGTTACTCTTATGATTTATTATGGTTTTTTTCATCTCTTTTTTTAATGAAAATCATATATCTTTGTTTATTTTTTACTTTAATGATGATTGATACACATAATGGCTTTAGAGAACCAGACTTAAAATTATCTGCAAAACTACCTCTCCTTGTTATGGCTTGATAAGAAGGATTATCATATCAGTTTGTAAATTACAATCTCTCTGTGGATTCTTGAGTTTAGAGTATTTAAGCTTTTCATCGATTGAACCTTAAGAAAGAATCTAGAGGTAACTTTTCTTTAGAACTTTTACTTGCATCATTTAGTTTCAAATATTTTCGGTTTTCATGCACATGGACTAGGAATGAGTGAACATTATTAATTTATGAATTACCATACTCTTATACCAGTTTTACAATTATTTACGTTAGTGTCAATTTCTTGACCTTTTCTAATAGATTATTGATTATTGACTTTTTCTAATAGATTCTTGCATGTTTTTTTCTCAAAAATAAAATCATTCAGTTAGGCTATCAATTTTTTCCTGAGAAGTATTAAAATGTTGCTAATAATTATTTTGGACTAATGTGTACCGTATATGCACACATCGCGTCTGGGAGTACTAGTTCTTAGTAAATAAAAATAGATAAGTTCATGTAAGTGTAAACCAAATAACTAACATGGATATAAATGCATTATTTCATTAGTAAATAAAATAGACAAGTTCATGTAAGTGTAAACCACATGCCTAACATGGATATAAATGCATGTTATGCTGGATAATGAATAAGTCTGAAATTCTGAGTACTGAAATTGTCCATGTCATAGAAATGGCCTATCTATTGGCATAAGCTTCATGTCCTAATAATTGTTTGTTTGACCGTGTTCATTGTATTTCAGCGAGACTCAAACTTATAGTTCTCTTACATTATTGCTTGAATTTGTTCTTGTTGGGGGCTCAGAAAGTTATGGTTTCTAATGTTGTCATCGTTATTAGTATAGATTTTAATAGATTTTTATTAGCATCAGTGTCTTTCATTCTATTCTTCTTCTTGCTATACTGATTGCATTTTTTGCTTAGCTTGTTTTAATTTTCACTGATATAATACTAAAGTTGGATTATGTTTTACTGTATTTATAGTGAAGCCATAGCTATGGAAGTAGTTAGACTTCCATTAAATTTGGTCTACTTTCTGGACCTAATTCAGAAGCGTATTTTGGCCACATTTCGGATGATCAACAGGCGGCCCTTCAAAATACCCTGTTCTATAGATTTCTTGATGTTCCTGATATTCCAATCTAGCCAAGTCTGATTGATTATCTGTTGGAAGCTTTTAATGCTGAAAAAATAGTTTTAAAATTGGAGGAAAGTGAATCGACTTTGGTGTTGAGGATGTCCAGCGGATTATGAGGCTTTTAATGGGAGGAGTAATAGATATGAGGTTTCAGAGAAATGATCGTGAGACAATTTATAAACATGTACTTTCTATAGATGCTTGTATGCTCATAATATATTTTATATTATGCCCTCAAAAATTGTGGTTGTTCTTTATTTTCATTTAGATATGTTGAGAAATTGAAAAATCTTAAGGAATATAATTGGGCTAAAGTTGTATACAATATCTTACAAATTGAGATGAAGAAGGCTAAAAAGTCCATCACTATGAAGTCTGAGGGAAAGCGATCTGGAGTGGGTTATATGGGTTGTTTTGCCTCGGTATTGGTTATAAGTGAAACTTTTATATATTTATGTTATTTAGTCATATTTATTGTTGCGTTAACTTTTTCATAATTTAACAGATTTGGTTCTATGAGCTTGTGGGGAAGTTGAGCACTTGCATAGGAGCTAAATGCTTACCGATCATCCTAAGCTTCGACGAGTGTTCGAATAGTTTATGGAGGAATGTATTGCAGGATCTAATTAAAGACCCTATTAATTTTAGGAAGTCTTGTAATAACTCTGGGTCGATAAATATAATGAAATGGTTGCTCAATCTGCTACTACAAAATGTAATGGAATGGTATAGATATATTTCGGTTTGTTTAATTTTTAATGTGTTTCTTATTTGTGTGTACACTATTTTAACATTAGTTTTATTGTTATTTATATGTAGATAGTCACTAAAGCTGATTTCGATAACCAGACTTAAAATTATCTGCAAAACTACCTCTCCTTGTTATGGCTTGATAAGAAGGATTATCATATCAGTTTGTAAATTACAATCTCTCTGTGGATTCTTGAGTTTAGAGTATTTAAGCTTTTCATCGATTGAACCTTAAGAAAGAATCTAGAGGTAACTTTTCTTTAGAACTTTTACTTGCATCATTTAGTTTCAAATATTTTCGGTTTTCATGCACATGGACTAGGAATGAGTGAACATTATTAATTTATGAATTACCATACTCTTATACCAGTTTTACAATTATTTACGTTAGTGTCAATTTCTTGACCTTTTCTAATAGATTATTGATTATTGACTTTTTCTAATAGATTCTTGCATGTTTTTTTCTCAAAAATAAAATCATTCAGTTAGGCTATCAATTTTTTCCTGAGAAGTATTAAAATGTTGCTAATAAATTATTTTGGACTAATGTGTACCGTATATGCACACATCGCGTCTGGGAGTACTAGTTCTTAGTAAATAAAAATAGATAAGTTCATGTAAGTGTAAACCAAATAACTAACATGGATATAAATGCATTATTTCATTAGTAAATAAAAATAGACAAGTTCATGTAAGTGTAAACCACATGCCTAACATGGATATAAATGCATGTTATGCTGGATAATGAATAAGTCTGAAATTCTGAGTACTGAAATTGTCCATGTCATAGAAATGGCCTATCTATTGGCATAAGCTTCATGTCCTAATAATTGTTTGTTTGACCGTGTTCATTGTATTTCAGCGAGACTCAAACTTATAGTTCTCTTACATTATTGCTTGAATTTGTTCTTGTTGGGGGCTCAGAAAGTTATGGTTTCTAATGTTGTCATCGTTATTAGTATAGATTTTAATAGATTTTTATTAGCATCAGTGTCTTTCATTCTATTCTTCTTCTTGCTATACTGATTGCATTTTTGCTTAGCTTGTTTTAATTTTCACTGATATAATACTAAAGTTGGATTATGTTTTACTGTATTTATAGTGAAGCCATAGCTATGGAAGTAGTTAGACTTCCATTAAATTTGGTCTACTTTCTGGACCTAATTCAGAAGCGTATTTTGGCCACATTTCGGATGATCAACAGGCGGCCCTTCAAAATACCCTGTTCTATAGATTTCTTGATGTTCCTGATATTCCAATCTAGCCAAGTCTGATTGATTATCTGTTGGAAGCTTTTAATGCTGAAAAAATAGTTTTAAAATTGGAGGAAAGTGAATCGACTTTGGTGTTGAGGATGTCCAGCGGATTATGAGGCTTTTAATGGGAGGAGCTGTAATAGATATGAGGTTTCGTAGAAATGATCGTGAGACAATTTATAAACATGTACTTTCTATAGATGCTTGTGGCGTTCATAATATATTTTATATTATGCCCTCAAAAAAATTGTGGTTGTTCTTTATTTTCATTTAGATATGTTGAGAAATTGAAAAATCTTAAGGAATATAATTGGGCTAAAGTTGTATACAATATCTTACAAATTGAGATGAAGAAGGCTAAAAAGTCCATCACTATGAAGTCTGAGGGAAAGCGATCTGGAGTGGGTTATATGGGTTGTTTTGCCTCGGTATTGGTTATAAGTGAAACTTTTATATATTTATGTTATTTAGTCATATTTATTGTTGCGTTAACTTTTTCATAATTTATGATTTGGTTCTATGAGCTTGTGGGAAGTTGAGCACTTGCATAGGAGCTAAATGCTTACCGATCATCCTAAGCTTCGACGAGTGTTCGAATAGTTTATGGAGGAATGTATTGCAGGATCTAATTAAAGACCCTATTAATTTTAGGAAGTCTTGTAATAACTCTGGGTCGATAAATATAATGAAATGGTTGCTCAATCTGCTACTACAAAATGTAATGGAATGGTATAGATATATTTCGGTTTGTTTAATTTTTAATGTGTTTCTTATTTGTGTGTACACTATTTTAACATTAGTTTTATTGTTATTTATATGTAGATAGTCACTAAAGCTGATTTCGATAAGCTGATACATGATAAAAGAGTAGAATTAAACCTTCTTTTGAAGATGAAGAAGGAAAATATTTGGTGGACAATAAGAGAATGTTGACGGTGATGAAGGATATGAGGAGAATGATAGAGATGGAGACGAGGATGAAAATGATGGTGGAATCGGAGATGAAGGAAGTGGATTGTGGAGATGTAGATGAGGATGTTGGTGGATATGTAGTTGAGGATGATGGAGATGGAGATGTTAATGCAATGAAAGTGGATGATGAAATTAAGCAAGAGGACAATTTGGGGGCAAGAATAAGTTTTGAGTGCAGATCGAGATATTGGCGGAGATGGAGCTGTTGATGAAATGAATATGGTTTCAATGGAGGTGAATGATGATGACTTTGTTCTTAGCCCACGCAAGTGGATGGTGATTGATGATGTACAAGGAAAAGACGAGGATGATGACTATATTTTTAGCCCCCCGAAAAAGAAGGCGGAGAGAAAACATGAAGTTACAGAAAAACCCCTTCCATCAAAAAAATTAGTTCAATCGAGATATCGGCTTAATGGACCATCTCTTCATTCACCATTGACCCCCTTGCTCATTGAAAAGGAGTACCAAATTATCCAGCAAGGAAGTAACTAATGACGAGAGAGAACTCCTAGATAACTTTTGGAAGGAAAAAAAATATGACCATGTAAGGAATTCGAAAACTCCATTTTTATGACTAGTAAGAAATTTTCATTGACATATGTTGATTAAGCAATATTTACTAAATTTGTCTAAGTTTTTTCATATGTAGGGAGAAATGCGCGTGGACGTCTAATGATGCTTGGTTAACCCATAAAGATGCATATGGCCTAGTTACAGGAGCTGCAATTGGTTGCGATGTAAATACTCTTTTTTCATGCTTCATACAAGACATATACTAGAATCAGATTCAAATGTTAATATTTTAAAATTAATTAGTGAAATGGCATTAGAGAACCATACCAAAACCTATAGGCAAATCTGAAAGATGCAATGATTTAGAAATTTAGAACAAAAAATATTTCAATTAAGCTTGCAACTTACCAACATTAACCTCATGTTGCCTCTTTACACTAGGCGGTATCAATTGTAACCTCGAGCTCCTAATTCTACAAAAATTAAGTATCAACACGAAGATTTGAGATGTTATATAACTGTAGAAATTTGTTAGATAAGCTAGAAATATATACCTCCTGATTTATGATAGGATGTAGCCAACCTATTGTGATAGCTTTAATAGTTGCAATTGCTTCGAGTCCACCCGATGCTCCGAGAGAATGTCTAATCATAGACTGAAATGAAAAAGATGATTAGTGATTATACAATGCTGAGAGTATTTTTCAATCATCGGATGTTTAGATTATCATCAATTACAATAAAATAAAATTTACTCCACCAATTAGAACCGTCTATAATATTAAAAATCATTTGGCTTCATTCTAAATGTAACATACATCCTCCCATTGTACTTATTTTGCTTTTTTACCCAAGGTGAATCATGCATGGAGTTTTTCATTGATATACTGTTGTGATCAAGAAAATGGAGTTCCTACACTCTAACCGCACCAGAGAGGATCCAATCATATGAAAAAGGATGACAAGCATAGTACCTTTGTTGTGTTCATTTTTAGTTGTGAAGTGTCTTTGAAGACCATTTTCATGGCATTTACCTTTGTTTGAGGATTTTCCTTACTATATAGATAATTATTACATAATGCTTGTGAGTGCTCTAATTTTATTTTGCTATGTGCGTTTTAGGTCATAGCGTTATTTGTTGTGCTATAAATAGGTTGATAGAGGAAAATCAAAAATTTGCAAAGGACATACACATTTGTAGTTCATGGGTAATCGTAAGTACAAATCTATTTGGAGATTATAAGCAGTATTCATATGTTATGTTAAATGCTGAAAATGAGCCTACTTTTTTTGCAGAGATGCATTATTGAAAATAATCTATCAAGTGTCTATTGTATGTTATGACATTAATGAAGAAACATTTCCTTGAGCTTAATAAGATTATTTTCTCACTTTTAACTTCATTTCATCGGCACATGCTAGTTTTATCTCTAAAGGAGAAAAGGTTCTATCACTACTCCTCTCTCTGCGGATACATGTCTGATATTACTAATTTTAGAGAGAAACTTATACCCTCCGTTCCTAATAATTAGAAATTGGATATTGACGCTTTTCATGAGATAGAAAATGATGAAGTACCTCAACAATGTGGATAAGTATATTCAACTTCTTCGTACGTTCTTTTTTTCGTATGTTCTAACACATAGAAATTGTTGATAGTAAGCTTTTATAATTGTACTTGCAGTAGCTTAGATTGTTGAGTGTTCTTGATGGCATATATATTCAGCCTCGTCTCTAATCACCCAATTTTAATAGAATAAAAGGATTGTGCGAGACATAGAGCTTGTATCATATCCATGTTTCTATCCGAAGGGAGATGTCTGAATTGGAGGCAACATCGAATTGATTGTTATTTTATGGTCTTGGTTGTATTTTATGTGAACAATGGTATTGGATATGGTGGGTATGTGTTGCTTATTTTACATCCTTATGTATTTTGTGGTCTTGGATGCATTTTGTATGTATTGTTTATTTTAAATCCTTATATATTTTGGTCTTGGATGTATTTTGTGGTTTTCAATGTATTTTGTGTGGACAATGGTATTGGATATGGTGAGTATGTGTTGTTTATTTTACATCCTTATGTATTTTGGTGTTGGATGTATTTTGTATGTATTGTTTATTTTAAATCCTTATGTATTTTGATCTTGGATATATTTTGTGATCTTCGATGTATTTTGTGTGGACAATGGTATTGGATATGGTGAGTATTTATTATTTTTTACATCCTTGTGTATTTTTGGCCTTGGATGTATTTTATGATCTTGGATATAAGTATACCATATTATTAGAAGTATAGCGAGGTTTTAATGAAAGTATAGCATTATCCTAAAGTATAGCGTGTTATCACGAAAGTATAGTGTGTTATCCCGAAAGTATAACATGTAATTGAAAAAATATAATCATACCAAACACATAACAAACATAATCATATCTTACAAAATAAAAGTGTATGGCACTTATACAAAAGTAGAATACAAAACTCATGTATGTTTGCAATATATTACTTACATGTTCCAAAAGTTAGAATATAAATCTAATTTAGTCTGCAATAGGCTGTCTACATGTTGTACAGTTGTGATCGTACTACTGACATCTATTACACTTCAACTCTTTATGGGGATTCAATCCTGAAGGAAAACGCTTTGTTCTTAGTTTTCCATTAAGAATTGTTGTTGGCGGCCGAATCACCATATTTTCATCATCTAAGTATGCCTTGTCATTGTCAGGAATTGGGTATATAAGAAATCAGTAGCATTTGCGGTATGTCTCTACACTAAAGTAGTGAGAAATATAGGAGTAAAGAACGCTATTGTTCTGTCTAATTACTGCGGCAGCATGCTTGCAAAGTAGTCCGACTACTTATCATTCATGACAAGTGCATGTGCGATCATTCAAATTTATTTTGACGGTAGGAAAATCATACACCTCATACCTTCCAGTAGTAGAAGGAGTAACAGAAAGACAACATGATTGCTTATTGTAAGAATGAGGTGCTCTTCCATAGTAGGAACAAATATTGTGTTCCACTTGTAGGATGCCTCCCACCTTTTAAAACTCATCTTCATTATTTTCTTGTGAATTATTATCAATTGTTTGCATAATTGGCAAATAACGAGCTTCTTTGATCCAAGAATTGAATGACTCCGCTAGGTTTGATGTCAACGATCCATATCTAAACGCATTATAATAAATTGTAATTATATCGGTACACATATTTAAATGATTTGTATATAAAATTTGCCTAAATTAAGATATTAACCTTTTCCCATGAAAGTAGCAATTAGCCCAATTTTCTAGACTCATCCTCAACATTTCATTATAGGCAGTCTCTGATTTGTTTCGTAGCTCGTTGTATTCATTGTTATAAGAATGAGAAGTGTATGCATAAGCATCTCTCTTTATAGTTTGCACACATTCGTCTCGTAAAGGTGGTGTGATGTCTTTCTTTGATAAGTTATTCTTAAAATTAGCCAGGAGATGACGTATGTAATAAGAGTGATATGACCATGGAAAGTATTTCTTCACAGAGTTTTGAAGTCCTTTGTCTCTATTAGCGATTAAAACCAGCTCATCGTCTAGAGTATATGGATCTTCATCATTGAAGAGAATGTCTCGAATGCATTCCAAAAATCATTCCTAATTACTCTCATTCTCCGTCCTGCATATGCAAATTGCTACTAGAAACATCCTCTCATCTCCATTTAGAGCAGTTGCGACAAGTAAGGTTCCTTTATACCTATAAAAAAAAATAAGCTATTATGAAAGTATAACATATTTTAATAAAAGTATAACATGTTATTCGAGAGTATAGAATGTTATTATAAAAGTATAGCATGTTCTAATGAAATTAGAATATAGTACTTTAATCTAAGTTTTGATTAAATTGACCTTTATTATACCTATCAAAAAGATGTGTAACATCCAAGAACAACACTGGCATGCATCCTCCATAAACCCCTTCTAACATGCATAATAAGACACAAATATTCTTGTAAATCTTCCATCTTCATGCTCCAAGTGAACAATTGATCCCGGATTAGTTTTCATATCTTTTTCCTTGTACCATCGGAGTTGGTCATATGAATATGTAGCACCGCCATACAATTCACGTTGAGATAGCTCTTGTCTCCACCAAATTCTATAATAAGGGATGTCCAAACCAAATTCCTCACAAAGATTCTTCAGAAAATCAATTGGGTGATAAGTGGGTTGTTCCTTCAAGATGGATTTGAGGTGATTAGTATTCCACTTACGAGATGCCCATCTATATCCTTCCTCTCCTATGCCTCCTCCCAGACAACTATGAGGACGACCAATTTCTTTCACATAGAATCAATCACTATCTCTATGACGAATGCAATGAGCCATCCATTCACAGTTTGTGGCCTTGCATTTTACTGTCACTCTCTTGCATTTATTTTTTTACAAAGGCAAAGTTGAAACTGCGTGCAATAGAGAACTTGCTTAAACTCCGCCAACAATACTCAACATCATCAAATTCTCGACCAACACTTCTAATTGCATTGTGCCATGCAAGAGGAATCATACTAGAGCTCCCAACTTCACGATACATGTTTTGTGAAGACGAAGGATTTTGTGAAGAAGAAGCAAGTTCTTCAATAAGAGAGGGGATGTAGGGATTTCGACATAAAAAATAGTATAAGAGTTAAAGAAAGTTAAACTACAATTGATAATAAAAAATAAAAGTATAACAAAAGTGTAAGTTACCTTATATGGACGGTACTAGATTGTTGCCCAAATAATACCTCTCGATTCATCTCAACATTCATAATAACGATCTTCTCCGTGTAATTTCAATGTATATTGAACATTATCAAGACATCATCATCACCACATTCATGCAAAAAAATTTCTTGTGTGTGTGGGACTTTGTAAGTCAAGCGCATCATGTTTGCACTACAAGCAATTAGACTTTGCACTGCAACCGCTAAATCATTGTAACTCCTATTGACATTCAATTTCAAAAAGTGATTATTTTCTCTAAAATCTGTCAACACAGTACAAATCTTCATCCATCTATGTTTGTCACCAAAAATAAATAAAAATGTGAAAATTTCATCAAAGATAGTCAACTAAAACCAAATTTAACTAACTATAAAATTTGGTCTCACAAAAATTATGAAATTAAAATCATAATTCTAAAATTAAATGAGAATTATGAAATTAAAGTTAATTATTTACTTTTATTATATTATTAATTCATATTAATTGTAATAACCAACCATGAGAATTCATGAATAATAATGTGAAATAATTTTGATGAATAAAATGAGAAATTAATGCTATAAAGTTAGGATTTCAATAAAAGACAAAAGTATACCTTAAATTACTAAGAAAGTGATGAATCTCCACCAAAATCAACCAATCAAATCCTAAGCATTAATGGGGTTGAGAATTAATTGATGGGTTCATAAGAGTGGAAGAATGAAAAAAAATGAGTAAAGGAAGAGAGAGAGAATTAAATGAGAAGTAGAGAGAGAGAGAGAGAGAGAGAGAGAGAGAGAGAGAAGGGGGGAGAATTCCCGCTGTTTCTTTCTCTCCCGCTCCCTACCATCACAGTAAATGCGATGTAAAGGGCGCAGA
Organism: Asparagus setaceus; assembly: GCA_012295165.1. Classification (NCBI taxonomy): domain Eukaryota; kingdom Viridiplantae; phylum Streptophyta; class Magnoliopsida; order Asparagales; family Asparagaceae; genus Asparagus; species Asparagus setaceus. Next base: position 12,919,068 of record CM022703.1, on the reverse strand, counting down.
AGAGAAAGAACGCAGGGATCGCAGGGGAGGTTGGGTAAGGGTAAATCCAGATTTTAAAAAAATTTTAAGGGGGCCCCACATACTTATGTATTGTATTTTGAAACTTGGGTTTAGAGATCCTCCTTTATATAGTAAAAAGAAATTGGTAAACAATCCCTAGATGCACCATAAAATGTCATGCGTACAAAAACGTGTCAAGTATTAAATCCCTAATAAAAGAATATTATAAATCCCTCTATCCTATTAGAAAATGATATGTGTACAACTAATTCCATCTTTCAAAGAATTCTTATCAAATTAAAACTATTCATGTTCATAATTAGAAAATTTTACCCATAAAAATTAGAAAACTCTAATAATCAAATCTTTGTTAATTCTAATCAAGTCATAACAATTTATAATTAAAAATTCAAAAATTATCATAGAGCCCTTCTTAATTTTTTAAAGAGTGAATTCAATAAACCGCTCATATCTTTCTTGATTTAGCAATAAACCCCCAAAAATTTGAAACTCACGAGACCCCAAAATGTTTAATTTATTTTGCACTTAACCTCCATAAATGGGGTTATCTTATATTTTTATTGACAAAATTAACCCTCAAGACCATTATATACCCCTCAAATCATTTGTATTTGCAAGTTAACCCATAAAATAATAAATAATTATTAAAAAATATAAAAATTACAAATAGCTTCCTTAAAATCTAAAATCACAAACAATACGTAGAAAATTTTGAAGGATACAAATAATTTTTTGAATTACTAAAATTATAGAAAACTCCTGAACAAATTAGGATATCACAAACAAACCCTTGCAAATTTAAAAATTATATATAGCCCTAGAAAATCTGAAATTAAAAACAAAACCCTAAATATGTAAATATTGCAAAAGACCCTAAAAATTCTAAAATTATACATGACCCCAAAAATTTATAATTTACAAAGAACTCCTAAAAAATGAAAAACTACAAACACCCCTGGAAAACTCTAAAATTTACAAGCATTTGCTAGAAAAATTGAAAAGCTGAAACAAACACCTGAAAAATATGAGAATTACAAAAAACCCATAAAAATACAAATGACAAATAACACAATGAAAAATCTGAAATTGTAAATAGCCGCCTAAAAAAATAAATAATTTACAAATAGACCATTTAAATTAAAAAAAATACAAAGAGCCCAAAACCTAAAATTTTAAAAGTTACAAGCAACCCCAAAATCTAAATTTACAAACACACCCCTTTAAAATTTAGAAATTATAAACAACCACTTAAAAATCTTAATATTACAAACAAACCTCTCAAAAAGTTTAAAAAATTATAAATATCCATTATTAGGAGTTTTCTGCCATAAGTTATTGGCGATTAAGTGACAAAGTATAAAACTTATTGGAATTTCCTCCAAAATGTATTGGGGTATTTTGGTCATTTAACGTACATAAACTAATGATGTTAATTTTGAGGGATTTTTGCCAAAACATATTAGGGCCGAGTTTTAAAGATATTGGAGATTTAGTTCCAAATACCAAAACTGATTTGGGATTTACTAAAATTTTTCCATATTTTAGTTTTAAATTTTTCTATACATAATCCCCAAATTGTATGCATTTTAAATTTACACGCAAGTCATGATAATTGTAAATTTTCCTCCAAATTATTTTAATTCCTCAAATTTATCCCTCACTTGACTTTAGTCAAAAACAAAATTTCACCCATGCGAGCACGGGCTTAACACTTGTAAATACATAAAGATAAATTGGTTCAATGGTACAAAAGAAAATAACCAGGTTTAAAGGATGAACAATTGGACCTAAAGATAAAAACTCCAAAAATTAAAAAAATCAACTCAGGCAGCTTTTGCAACGTTACATTTGCAGCTCGAAAGAAGTGAACTTCCATGTAACCATCTAAAGTTTCCCACTCAATATATTTGTAAACTTTGCACGAGAAACCACGTAGTCACGATCTAATATTCATATAAAGACAATATGAAGTATTAGGAGAGAGAAGGTTACGGGGATGAGAGCATAATTGAATATTGGGGGAGGGGGGTTATTGGTTGGGACAAGTTGGGGCCAAGTGGGATAATTATTCTAATGGAACAATTTTATCCTTTTGGGATATTTTGAGTGGGGTAAAGTGGGACAAGTTGGGATAATGCGATAATTTGAAGCTTTGATTTGATAATTCATATGAAATAATTGATGATGTGGCACCTTATGAAAATATAATATTTATTTATCAATTAAGTCTAAATTAATTTATTCAATTGGTTTAGTATATTATTTAGTATGTTATTATAATATAATACATTATTTTACTTTATACTAAAATATAATATGTTATATTATAATTATTAATTAATTGTAACTAGGTTTAATATTATTAATTAATATATTATATTATATCATAATAATATGATATATTATATAATAATTGATATAATATATGAAATATCATTAACTAATATGTAATAATGTTATATTAGTTAATATTATATAATTTTATATAATAGAATATATTATCATATTAAATTATATTATAATAGAAATAATATATTATTATATTAAATATATAAACACTAAATTATAATACAATTAACATATATTAAATATTTAATAAATTAATGCTTCAAAATTATCCCACTTTCTTCATGATTATTCCAAAGTTAAGAATGGAATAATTTTGGGAGGTTGGGACACAAAGTTTGTATAGAAGTGAGATAATTTTAGAAAAGTGAGGGTAATTATCTCAATCTCATTGTCCCAATAAATAACACCTTAAAGTGAAATCACAATCTCATTGTCCCAATAAATAACACCTTAAAGTGAAATCACAATCTCATTGTCCCAATAAATAACACCTTAAAGTGAAATCACAATCTCATTGTCCCAATAAATAACACCTTAAAGTGAAATCACAATCTCATTGTCCCAATAAATAACACCTTAAAGTGAAATCACAATCTCATTGTCCCAATAAATAACACCTTAAAGTGAAATCACAATCTCATTGTCCCAATAAATAACACCTTAAAGTGAAATCACAATCTCATTGTCCCAATAAATAACACCTTAAAGTGAAATCACAATCTCATTGTCCCAATAAATAACACCTTAAAGTGAAATCACAATCTCATTGTCCCAATAAATAACACCTTAAAGTGAAATCACAATCTCATTGTCCCAATAAATAACACCTTAAAGTGAAATCACAATCTCATTGTCCCAATAAATAACACCTTAAAGTGAAATCACAATCTCATTGTCCCAATAAATAACACCTTAAAGTGAAATCACAATCTCATTGTCCCAATAAATAACACCTTAAAGTGAAATCACAATCTCATTGTCCCAATAAATAACACCTTAAAGTGAAATCACAATCTCATTGTCCCAATAAATAACACCTTAAAGTGAAATCACAATCTCATTGTCCCAATGAATAACACCATAAAGTAAAGTCCTAAAATTATCACACTTATCCCAAAATTACACCAACCAATAACCCTTCCTTAGTGTTTCTTGTTGTATTTATGTCAGCGGTATGTATTATGTTTATTATATTGTTCAAACAGGTGCTTTTGCATTGGTCAATATCCAAAATGCACTGAAACTGTGCGAAATTTTAGAAAGACTTGCTGGTAGGCAAAAAATATTGTGGACATTTGCTATTATTGTCCCAATTCTATACCCTTTATAATAACAAATTTAACCCTCAAGACCATTATATACCCCTCAAATCATTTGTATTTGCAAGTTAACCCATAAAATAATAAATAATTATTAAAAAATATAAAAATTACAAATAGCTTCCTTAAAATCTAAAATCACAAACAATCGTAGAAAATTTTGAAGGATACAAATAATTTTTTGAATTACTAAAATTATAGAAAACTCTGAACAAATTAGGATATCACAAACAAACCCTTGCAAATTTAAAAATTATATATAGCCCCTAGAAAATCTGAAATTAAAAACAAAACCCTAAATATGTAAATATTGCAAAAGACCCTAAAATTCTAAAATTATACATGACCCCAAAAATTTATAATTTACAAAGAACTCCTAAAAAATGAAAAACTACAAACACCCTGGAAAACTCTAAAATTTACAAACATTTTAGAAAAATTGAAAATTTGAAACAAACACAGAAAAATATGAGAATTACAAAACCCATAAAAATACAAATGACAAATAACACAATGAAAAATCTGAAATTGTAAATAGCCCTAAAAAATAAATAATTTACAAATAGACCATTTAAATTAAAAAAATACAAAGAGCCAAAAACCTAAAATTTTAAAAGTTACAAGCAACCCCAAAATCTAAATTTACAAACACACCCCTTTAAAATTTAGAAATTATAAACAACCACTTAAAAATCTTAATATTACAAACAAACCTCTCAAAAGTTTAAAAATTATAAATATCCATTATTAGGAGTTTTACGCCATAAGTTATTGGCATTAAGTGACAAAGTATAAAACTTATTGGAATTTCCTCCAAAATGTATTGGGGTATTTTGGTCATTTAAGCGTACATAAACTAATGATGTTAATTTTGAGGGATTTTTGCCAAAACATATTAGGGCGAGTTTTAAAGATATTGGAGATTTAGTTCCAAATACCAAAACTGATTTGGGATTTACTAAAATTTTTCCATATTTTAGTTTTAAATTTTTCTATACATAATCCCCAAATTGTATGCATTTTAAATTTACACGCAAGTCATGATAATTGTAAATTTTCCTCCAAATTATTTTAATTCCTCAAATTTATCCCTCACTTGACTTTAGTCAAAAACAAAATTTCACCCATGCGAGCACGGGCTTAACACTTGTAAATACATAAAGATAAATTGGTTCAATGGTACAAAAGAAAATAACCAGGTTTAAAGGATGAACAATTGGACCTAAAGATAAAAACTCCAAAAAAATTAAAAAAAAAATCAACTCAGGCAGCTTTTGCAACGTTACATTTGCAGCTCCGAAAGAAGTGAACTTCCATGTAACCATCTAAAGTTTCCCACTCAATATATTTGTAAACTTTGCACGAGAAACCACGTAGTCACGATCTAATATTCATATAAAGACAATATGAAGTATTAGGAGAGAGAAGGTTACGGGGATGAGAGCATAATTGAATATTGGGGGAGGGGGGTTATTGGTTGGGACAAGTTGGGGCCAAGTGGGATAATTATTCTAATGGAACAATTTTATCCTTTTGGGATATTTTGAGTGGGGTAAAGTGGGACAAGTTGGGATAATGCGATAATTTGAAGCTTTGATTTGATAATTCATATGAAATAATTGATGATGTGGCACCTTATGAAAATATAATATTTATTTATCAATTAAGTCTAAATTAATTTATTCAATTGGTTTAGTATATTATTTAGTATGTTATTATAATATAATACATTATTTTACTTTATACTAAAATATAATATGTTATATTATAATTATTAATTAATTGTAACTAGGTTTAATATTATTAATTAATATATTATATTATATCATAATAATATGATATATTATATAATAATTGATATAATATATGAACAATATATTTATTATAATATTTCAATAATATAATATTTAGTTTAATATAAATATAACTATTATAATATTTTTATTTTATTCAATATAATATTATTTAAAATATTATATTATTATTAAAATATAATATTAAATTTTATGATAATTACTATAATTTAAATGGGATAATTGATGACATGGCTTCTTAGTAAAATATAATATTTATAATAACCATAATATACTATTAATATGTTCAACATTATTAATTCAAAAATATTATAAATTAATATATTTTATTATTTTAATTTTATATATATAATTTTATATAATATCATACTTTAATATATAGTAGATTATTACTATTTTTATTGTAGCAATAAAATATTATTTAATATTATAACTACCACAATATTAACAATATATTTAAGACTATTAATTAATATAATCAAGTGTAATAGAAAATAAAAATTTATTATATAAATTAAAATATTTTATATAATAGAATATATTATCATATTAAATTATATTATAATAGAAATAATATATTATTATATTAAATATATAAACACTAAATTATAATACAATATTTTATATCATAAAAATACTACAATAATATTTTTATTCTAACTAATAAAAATAAATTAAATAATATAAAGTAAAATTATAATAATATAATACTAATATTATAATATATGAAATATCATTAACTAATATGTAATAATGTTATATTAGTTAATATTATATAATTTTATTATCGTGCGTTATAGTAGACTTTTATAATATAATATAATAAAGATATATTATATATTATAATACAATTAACATATATTAAATATTTAATAAATTAATGCTTCAAAATTATCCCACTTTCTTCATGATTATTCCAAAGTTAAGAATGGAATAATTTTGGGAGGTTGGGACACAAAGTTTGTATAGAAGTGAGATAATTTTAGAAAAAGTGAGGGTAATTATCTCAATCTCATTGTCCCAATAAATAACACCTTAAAGTGAAATCACAATCTCATTGTCCCAATGAATAACACCATAAAGTAAAGTCCCTAAAATTATCACACTTATCCCAAAATTACACCAACCAATAACCCTTCCTTAGTGTTTACTGTTGTATTTATGTCAACGGTATGCGTATTATGTTTATTATATTGTTCAAACAGGTGCTTTTGCATTGGTCAATATCCAAAATGCACTGAAACTGTGCGAAATTTTAGAAAGACTTGCTGGTAGGCAAAAAAAATATTGTGGACATTTGCTATTATTGTCCCAATTCTATACCCCTTTATAATAACAAATTTACAAACATAATATAGATATTATAGGTGTTAATACCAAGTTAAACCAAAGAGATTATTAAAATTTTAAACTCATTATAGTCTTCTGGATTATTATATCCCAGGACCATAGTGAGTTAAAATAATCCGAGGATAAAATAAGCCCCCAGTTCAAACACGGCCCTAGCTTTTAGCCCCCAGTTCAAACACGGCCCTAGCTTTTCTTTCTTATACAAATATGGGTTAATTACGGATTCACACCATTTGTACAGCTGGACAAGTTTCTTTGCTAGTCTTTCAAAAGCTCCTATACCATCGCCCATTTGGAGACGGACGTTTTTTAGTTCTATCGGTGTGTTGGTGTGGATATACAGCTTGTACGTTTTCCACAACTGTAGACAACTCTCCTCTAGTACTATTGGTGTGAATATACGCATTGTACTACTAGCACAAGTGCAGACAATGCTCCTCCAAGAACTTTTTTTAACTGTTATAATTGTCAAATTAATTAGTAATTAGAGATCTATCTGGATCAACAAAACTGGTGGAGGTCATCAATAGAACTACAGGAGCAACAGAAAGTGGTGGTCAACAATAGAACTACAAGAAGTCTATCTGCATCTATAAAACTTAGTTTGACTCTTTTAAGGAGTAGAAAATTCACTCAGAATTTCTTTTTGCACAATTAGAACTACATCATGTCTCTCCGCAATTGGGCTACATTAAGGGGGTCCATCTGCAATTAATCCTACAACCGATTTAAACTTTAAATAAAACCAACGTGAAACTGCGAGACAAAAAAAACAAGTTTCAACTTTAATCTGTTCATCTCAAAGTTTAGGCTGAAGGGTAGTAAGCTACCAGCCTACCATATTAATATTATAGGGAAAAATGTGTCAAGGCCCCAAAATAAGAAGCTGATGTGGCCCAGCCCCATGAATTTTTTTCCTTATGCTTTAACCGCAAATACCAATAGTTATTGTGATTCAGCCCCTTTTGACACTGTTCCAAAAAATAGCCCAAAAAAATTTCAAATTTGCCTCTCCTGTACTTCTTCTTCTTCTCTTTGCCTTTCTCTTTTACTCATGCTCCTTTCCTCCTCCTCTCCCCTTAATCTACCTTTCTTCTCTCTCTCTCTCTCCCTCTTACTCCTCTTACACTCCGACCCCGATGTCTTCCTTACCCGCCGCCTCCTCCGTCATCACCGAGCCTCCAACCACATCATTTTAGGTAAGCGTTGAGAAGGCTTAGAGAAGAAGGAGAGGTGGTCGGCGAGATGGATGGAGAGGAGCATGGAGAAGGAGTAGGAGAGAAGGAATGAGAGATCGAGCTCATCGAGACAGTGAGGTCCGTGGTGATGGAAAGTAAAGAGAGATTGGAAAGGGGTATGAATGAATTTGGTGATGAAGGTACTAGGAGATGAAGTTTAGGGTTAGGGCTTATATCTAGTGGGTAATGGAGGAGGAGGAGGATGATGAGGTTTTTGTGATTTTGGGACATATGTGTTGTTTGTCAAAATGCTTGTGAGTGGCTTGCATGTTAAAATAAAATTACTTGGGCTAAAAATTTATCAATGTCTATAGAGTGTTTGATGAAATGCCAAAGAGAGATGTAGTTTCTTGAAATATGATAATAAAAGGTCATGTACAAAGAAAATATTATAGAGATATTATAACTGAAAAAACGCAGAAAGTTCTAACTGAAATGTAAGTAATCATTAACGCCTTGATAAAACTGAGATTTGTGTGATGCAAGTTTTGTGATTTCAGGTTTTACAGTACAGATTCATCTTAAATGTTGACTTTAATAGTTACATGTTAACTATTTTTTTCGTCTGTTAACTATCACAGCTATATATTAACTTTTACCAGAACATGTTAACACTTCCTGTCGTGTCACTAGTGGAAAAGTAAGCATTCTTGACGGGGTTTCCCGTCAGGAATGCTAAAAATACCGTCAGCGATATCTATCCTGACGGCAAGCCGTCAAGGATATGCCACGCGAAAGTCCCGTCAGAAAGTAACATCATCGACGGGCACGCCGATAATATATTACGGACGGCAAGATGTTGATGGCAAGCCACACATGTATGAACATCCACGATGGCAATCCCGCCGGGATGTTTTTATCGGACGGCAGAGCCGTAAATATGTATCACCGACGATGCCGTCAACGATGTGTTTGACATCGCCGACGAAATCAAGTATGATATATATCATCGACGGAAGCCGCGATGATGATTCAAGATCGCCGACGGATTACCGCCGAGATATATCATCGACGGTAAAGCCGTCGGCGATATGTAATCATCACGACGGATTGCCGTCAACAATGTACATGGCGATGGGATTCCCGTCTGATGATTGCGGTGTAAAAAATAATTTCGATTTCATTCGTTTCCTGTACATACAAACTAAATTGATTCTCGCACATTCCAAAGAAACATTCAAAATATACACAATCCATATTTCACAACCATCAAGCATCCATTCAATTTTTGTTCATATTCGTTACGTTGCGAAGAAATTTCACAAAAATTGCACAAACAACTCCCAATCCATATTTCACAAATATATGCAACCACCAATTTTGCGCACATTCCATTACAAATTATAAATTTCCAATCCAAATTTCACAAACAACAAATAACAAACCACAACATTCCATAACTTATACGATAAGTTGCCGACACAAATAAGTTCTATATCCACATATATCATATGCACAAACAAGCTAAAATCCATATATATATCATAATGCATCACATCCATGCCCACACATCTCACAATTTCAAGAAACACGAGTTTAGGATGTTAAGCATACAAGCATATCATAATCTCCAATATAAAGAGTTCCAATATACAAACACGAGTCTAGGATATAACTCACTAAGACAGGTCGTCCGCCCTATCCATGTCATCGTCCGATTGCCACGGCGGCTCTATCCCTACGACTCATGCTCCCATTGATATCATCCTCATGCTAACACAAAAATAAATGAAATTTAGAATATCATATTGTGAGTTAAAATAATCGAGGATAAAATAAGCCCCCAGTTCAAACACGGCCCTAGCTTTTAGCCCCCAGTTCAAACACGGCCCTAGCTTTTCTTTCTTATACAAATATGGGTTAATTACGGATTCACACCATTTGTACAGCTGGACAAGTTTCTTTGCTAGTCTTTCAAAAGCTCCTATACCATCGCCCATTTGGAGACGGACGTTTTTTAGTTCTATCGGTGTGTTGGTGTGGATATACAGCTTGTACGTTTTCCACAACTGTAGACAACTCTCCTCTAGTACTATTGGTGTGAATATACGCATTGTACTACTAGCACAAGTGCAGACAATGCTCCTCCAAGAACTTTTTTTAACTGTTATAATTGTCAAATTAATTAGTAATTAGAGATCTATCTGGATCAACAAAACTGGTGGAGGTCATCAATAGAACTACAGGAGCAACAGAAAGTGGTGGTCAACAATAGAACTACAAGAAGTCTATCTGCATCTATAAAACTTAGTTTGACTCTTTTAAGGAGTAGAAAATTCACTCGAATTTCTTTTTGCACAATTAGAACTACATCATGTCTCTCCTCCGCATTGGGCTACATTAGGGGTCCATCTCATTAATCCTACAACCGATTTAAACTTTAAATAAAACCAACGTGAAGCTGAGACAAAAACAAGTTTCAACTTTAATCTGTTCATCTCAAAGTTTAGTTTAGGGTTACCAAATTCTACCATATTAATATTATAGGGAAAAATGTGTCAAGGCCCAAAATAAAAATGGCTCAAATTTTTTTCCTTATGAACCAAATACCAATAGTTATTGTGATTCAAATTTTTGACACTCTCAAAAATAGCCAAAAATTTCAAATTTGTTCTCCTCAGACTTCTTCTTCTTCTCTTTGCCTTTCTCTTTTACTCATGCTCCTTTCCTCCTCCTCTCCCTTAATCTACCTTTCTTCTCTCTCTCTCTCCCTCTTACTCCTCTTACACTCCGACCCCGATGTCTTCCTTACCCGCCGCCTCCTCCGTCATCACGGAGCCTCCAACCACATCATTTTAGGTAAGCGTTGAGAAGGCTTAGAGAAGAAGGAGAGGTGGCTGAATGGATGGAGAGGAGCATGGAGAAGGAGTAGGAGAGAAGGAATGAAGATCGAGCTCATCGAGACAAGGAGGTCCGTGGTGATGGAAAGTAAAGAGATTGGAAAGGGGTATGAATGAATTTGGTGATGAAGGTACTAGGAGATGAAGTTTAGGGTTAGGGCTTATATCTAGTGGGTAATGGAGGAGGAGGAGGATGATGAGGTTTTTGTGATTTTGGGACATATGTGTTGTTTGTCAAAATGCTTGTGAGTGGCTTGCATGTTAAAATAAAATTACTTGGGCTAAAAATTTATCAATGTCTATAGAGTGTTTGATGAAATGCCAAAGAGAGATGTAGTTTCTTGAAATATGATAATAAAAGGTCATGTACAAAGAAAATATTATAGAGATATTATAACCTAAAACGCAAAAGTTCTAACCGAAATGTAAGTAATCATTAACGCTTTGATAAAACTGAGATTTGTGTGATGCAAGTTTTGTGATTTCAGGTTTTACAGTACAGATTCATCTTAAATGTTGACTTTAATAGTTACATGTTAACTATTTTTTTCGTCTGTTAACTATCACAGCTATATATTAACTTTTACCAGAACATGTTAACACTTCCTGTCGTGTCACTAGTGGAAAAGTAAGCATTCTTGACGGGTTTCCGTCAGAATGCTAAAATACCGTCAGCGATATCTATCCTTGACGGCAAGCCGTCAAGGATATGCCGTCAGTAAAAGTCCCGTCAGGAAAGTAACATCACTGACGGGCCGCCGTCAGTAATATATATTACGGACGGCAAGATGTTGATGGCAAGCGCCGTCACAGATGTATGAACATCCCTGATGGCAATCCCGTCAGGGATGTTTTAATATCGGATGCGATCGAATATATATCATCACGGACGCATGCCAACGATGTGTTTGACATCGCCGACGAAATACCGTTAGCGATATATATCATCGACGGAAGCCGCTGATGATTCAAGATCGCTGACGGGATTACCGTCAGAGATATATATCACTGACGGTAAAGCCGTCGGCGATATGTAATCATCGCTGACGGGATTGCCGTCAACAATGTACATGGCTGATGGGATTCCCGTCACTGATGATTGCAGGCTGGTAAAAAAAATAATTTCTGATTTCATTCGTTTCCCTGTACATACAAACTAAATTCGATTCCCTGCACATTCCAAAGAAACATTCAAAATATACACAATCCATATTTCACAACCATCTCGCATCCATTCAATTTTTGTTCATATTCGTACACGTTCCGTAAGAAATTTCACAAAAATCGTGCACAAACAACTCCCAATCCATATTTCACAAATATATGCCACCACCAATTTTGTGCACATTCCATTACAAATTATAAATTTCCACAATCCAAATTTCACAAACAACAAATAACAAACCACAACATTCCATAACTTATACGATAAGTTGCCGACACAAATAAGTTCTATATCCACATATATCATATGCACAAACAAGCTAAAATCCATATATATATCATACGTACTCACATCCATGCCCACACATCTCACAATTTCAAGAAACACGAGTTTAGGATGTTAAGCATACAAGCATATCATAATCTCCAATATAAAGAGTTCCAATATACAAACACGAGTCTAGGATATAACTCACTAAGACAGGTCGTCCGCCCTATCCATGTCATCGTCCGCATTGCCACCGGCGGCTCTATCCCTACGACTCATGCTCCCATTGATATCATCCTCATGCTAACACAAAAATAAATGAAATTTAGAATATCATATTGTGAGAAAGAGTGTAATCATGCATGTTTTATGTTTGGAATGTGTTTACCTGTCTACTACTCTCTCCACTACCACCAAATGCCTGTTGAGAGCCCAAAAAGTTCATAATCTGGCTTTGCAGACGAGTAGGAACATGCCGTCTACATGATTTCAATATTTGCCTGGAAACCATCGCAAAAGTAGCAGTAGTGTGGATCACTCGCATAAGCTCCTCTTGAATATCCTCCCACATCTCCTCGGGAATATGACCATCCAAAATATTCATCACCGATGAAACAAGCTGCATCGCCTGGGGAGTGCAATCCTCCTGTGGCATGTAAGAGGGTCCTGAGGGCATTGTCGATGGCGTTGAACTCGACGGAGGCTGGAATGGTGTAGACACCCTCTGAGCTCCAACTCCCATCCACCTGGTCCTCCCTTTTTTGGGAAGTCCACAAACCAAATGGCTCACGTTATAATTCTCCTCTATAGTTAGGGGCCTCGCTCAGGCAACAACCTCAAGATATGTGTTTTCCGAGTTGCCTAAAAATAAAAAATAAATTTAAGAATTGGAATAAATAAATAAATTTATGAATTGGCATTTCAAAAATAAAGAAAATATAATTACACTATCAAAAATCACGTTAAGAAGCATTATTGTGAAATGAGGAGATACTTATATTTAGTGTTTACTACACCTGAATGAGAAATTCAAAATTGGTAGGAATGTGTATATATATATGTATTGAATAAAGAAAATTATGCCAAGTAATGATAAATAGATATGTTTACTGCGTTTTCTTGGCCAATTCCACTTTTCTTTCCTATCCTTGTCGCATCGCACTCTTCTTAAAGTGAACCATCGTCCTCTTATGCAATTCGAAGTAGGATATAGGGGCGTTCTAAGATTTACAAAACATATTTATTAGTTTTATTTATCAAATATTTTAGGAAGCGGAGAGAATATATATAGAATATTAAGATACTTTATACCGTTGTCCTACAAAATTGATCCTAATCTGGGCAAATGAAGTAGTCCCCGTGATGATGATCATAATCTTTCTTCCATCGGTTCAGTTTATTTCAGATATTTTTCTTCAACATGAACAAAGAGGATTTTAGTACAATCTTCAATATTGACTTTAATAGTTACATGTTAACTATTTTTTCGTCATTAACTATCACGGCTATATATTAACTTTTACCAGAACATGTTAACACTTCCTGTCGTGTCACTAGTGGAAAAGTAAGCATTCTTGACGGGGTTTCCCGTCAGGAATGCTAAAAATACCGTCAGCGATATCTATCCTTGACGGCAAGCCGTCAAGGATATGCCGTCAGTAAAAGTCCCGTCAGGAAAGTAACATCACTGACGGGCCGCCGTCAGTAATATATATTACGGACGGCAAGATGTTGATGGCAAGCGCCGTCACAGATGTATGAACATCCCTGATGGCAATCCCGTCAGGGATGTTTTAATATCGGTGACGGCAGAGCCGTCAGAAATATGTATCACTGACGGCATGCCGTCAACGATGTGTTTGACATCGCCGACGAAATACCGTTAGCGATATATATCACTGACGGGAAGCCGTCAGTGATGATTCAAGATCGCTGACGGGATTACCGTCAGAGATATATATCACTGACGGTAAAGCCGTCGGCGATATGTAATCATCGCTGACGGGATTGCCGTCAACAATGTACATGGCTGATGGGATTCCCGTCAGTGATGATTGCAGGCTGGTAAAAAAAATAATTTCTGATTTCATTCGTTTCCCTGTACATACAAACTAAATTCGATTCCCTGCACATTCCAAAGAAACATTCAAAATATACACAATCCATATTTCACAACCATCTCGCATCCATTCAATTTTTGTTCATATTCGTACACGTTCCGTAAGAAATTTCACAAAAATCGTGCACAAACAACTCCCAATCCATATTTCACAAATATATGCAACCACCAATTTTGCGCACATTCCATTACAAATTATAAATTTCCAATCCAAATTTCACAAACAACAAATAACAAACCACAACATTCCATAACTTATACGATAAGTTGCCGACACAAATAAGTTCTATATCCACATATATCATACGCACAAACAAGCTAAAATCCATATATATATCATACGTACTCACATCCATGCCCACACATCTCACAATTCCAAGAAACACGAGTTTAGGATGTTAAGCATACAAGCATATCATAATCTCCAATATAAAGAGTTCCAATATACAAACACGAGTCTAGGATATAACTCACTAAGACAGGTCGTCCGCCCTATCCATGTCATCGTCCGCATTGCCACCGGCGGCTCTATCCCTACGACTCATGCTCCCATTGATATCATCCTCATGCTAACACAAAAATAAATGAAATTTAGAATATCATATTGTGAGAAAGAGTGTAATCATGCATGTTTTATGTTTGGAATGTGTTTACCTGTCTACTACTCTCTCCACTACCACCAAATGCCTGTTGAGAGCCCAAAAAGTTCATAATCGGCTTTGCGGGCAGTAGGAACATGCGTCTACATGATTTCAATATTTGCACGGAAACCATCGCAAAGTAGCGATAGTGTGGATCACTCGCATAAGCTCCTCTTGAATATCCTCCCACATCTCCTCGGGAATATGACCATCCAAAATATTCATCACCGATGAAACAAGCTGCATCGCCTGGGGAGTGCAATCCTCCTGTGGCATGTAAGAGGGTCCTGAGGGCATTGTCGATGGCGTTGAACTCGACGGAGGCTGGAATGGTGTAGACACCCTCTGAGCTCCAACTCCCATCCACCTGGTCCTCCCTTTTTTGGGAAGTCCACAAACCAAATGGCTCACGTTATAATTCTCCTCTATAGTTAGGGGCCTCTGGCTCTGTGCAACAACCTCAGCATATGTGTTTTCCAGAGTTGCCTAAAAAATAAAAAAATAAATTTAAGAATTGGAATAAATAAATAAATTTATGAATTGGCATTTCAAAAATAAAGAAAATATAATTACACTATCAAAAATCACGTTAAGAAGCATTATTGTGAAATGAGGAGATACTTATATTTAGTGTTTACTACACCCTGAATGAGAAATTCAAAATTGGTAGGAATGTGTATATATATATGTATTGAATAAAGAAAATTATGCCAAGTACGTATAAATAGATATGTTTACCTGCGTTTTCTTGGCCAATTCCAGCTTTTCTTTCCTATCCTTGTCGGCATCGTACCCCTTCTTAAAGTGAACCATCGTCCTCTTATGCAATTCTGGAAGTAGGATATAGGGAGCGTTCTAAGATTTACAAAACATATTTATTAGTTTTATTTATCAAATATTTTAGGAAGCGGAGAGAATATATATAGAATATTAAGATACTTTATACCGTTGTCCTACAAAATTGATCCGCAATCTGGGCAAATGAAGTAGTCCCCGTATGATGATCATAATCTTTCTTCCATCGGTTCAGTTTATTTCGCCGATATTTTTTCTTCAACATGAACAAAGAGGATTTTAGTACAATCTTCAATATACAACATTTAGATAAATAACTTGAATCTAATTCTATTATACATATTTACTTGGTGCTCCTCCTGGCCCCACAATACTATAAGTGCAGCTAAATAATCTGGCTCAACCCTCTTATCTCGCTTGTAGATCCTCTCGAGTTCACCTTGAAACTTTCATAGCATTTCTTCTTTATCTCATGTCTCCACTCAGAGAGAATGCTTAAACTTTCCCATGTAACCAAATAAAATCCCACCCTACGGGATTATCTTCGATGTTGAAATATCTCTAAATATTAACATATAGTTAAGCATGGCCAATTGTGAGAAAGGTAAAATAATTATAAATAATAGTGAATTTTACCCAAAGATCTTGATATATAGACTTGAGGACATCAAAGGGCTGCTCAAACCTCATAGTAAGGATTGATTATCACTTCTCATTATCAAGCATCCAAGATATGAGCTAAAATTGTTAGCCCATTGCCGGTTGGAATCCCATTATGTCCCGCCTTACAAGTGCACGAAAGCCATCCGGTGGTAACTTTTTTTTAAAGTCACTTCCCTGTCATCCTTTTTCTTGAATATTTTTCTCCTACAATAAAGAAAAAATATTTGTAGAAGTTATAAATATGTACCACTTTTATTTATTCAACCTTAAGCTCTCAGAATTCAATTTAAATATCAAAAACTCGAAAATAAAAGCAAAAGTGAAAATTGATATAGGACCTTGTTTGCACTTATCTCTTACTATCTACTATTTAGTAAGCAGTGCAATCCAAGATCTCTTCTGTGTCTAATATGCACAAAATTAACTGCAAATTGTTTGCACCTTTATCCGTGTTTGGTTCTGAGGTGGTTCAGAAATATGTTGGAGAGGGTTCTAGAATTGTTCGAGAACATATAATATTTTTCTTCACACCTCGTATGAAAATATCCAGCAATTTGAAACCATTCAACTTTGCAACACTATTTATTGGTAGCGTCCTAGATAGTTTATCATTTCAAATTGTTATTGTGGTGCAAGGAATGAGTTTGTTTACATTCTTCTTTTTGTCCACATGTGCTCATAATTGTGGATCTAGGTGTGTATGAAAGCATGTTTAGAACTTATAATTTAATGTTTAGAACTTATAATTTATGTTTTGTCAATAGCAAGGGCTTTTGATGCTTGGCTGCTATTCTCTGAGAACATCATTTCTATATCTTGTCACTTTATGTAGTTATCTTGGTTTATGACAGGGAACATGTCCCATCAATCATATTCATAGATGAAATTGATAGTATTGGATCTGCTAGAATGGAATCGGGGTCTGGTAATGATGATAGTGAAGTGCAAAGGACAATGCTCGAGCTTTTGAATCAGCTTAATGGGTTTGAAGCATCAAACAAAATCAAAGTATTATAGTGAATTCTTTGTTTCTATTAAAAATTATTATTATTATTTATTATTAATTTTCCAATACTCGAAAATAATTGATTAAACTCACCAAATCTTTGTCTGATTTTATTTTTTGCATCAGCTAATATCTCATCAATCTGTGGCGTCCATTCATCCAATCGTTTTTTGGCCAATTTGTACCTCTCTGTCTGCTTGAGTCTGTACCCCTCTGCACATGCTAGTAAAGGCCCACACTCAATCCCGAAAATATATGCATCAAGTACTACTGGAGGATCTGCATATAATGGTACAGGAGATGGCTCATCCTCGCCCTCACCTAAAGAAATAAAAAAAATAAATTATTATTGTGCATATATCATGAATAATTAATACGTAACTTATGTGAAGTTATACCTCCGATCTCTGTTGAAGTCGGTGGCTCTTCCTCGGTGGGTTGGTCTTGATCGGGATTGGCTTCTTCGAATGATAGCCTCCTGCTAATGTTTTTAGACATCTGCAAGTTGAATAAATATACAAAATAATATATTATAGATGCAATTTATATTGGCCAAAATAAAAACAAGATGTATTATTACATTAATAAAATTTTCATTTCATATCTCGCTTGTAGGCATCTGCAAGCTGAATATACAAAAGAAGATATTACATATTTATATGCAATTTATATTGTCCAAAAGGTAATTGAGATACATCGTAGTGATATTAAAGTTTTCATTTTACAATTTGTAAACTAAAAAAAAGTTACATGAAGTCCCGATTACATATTTAGCTCCTATAAATGTCTGTGATAATATTTAGAATGTCTGTCCGAGTTGTTAGAGCATCCGTATCAAACACTACATTTTGAGGGTACGAGAATTCATCGATCGCTGCATTTGGCTCATTGAAGTTGTCTATATAGCTCTCATCACCATCTTCACTGGTAGAAGGTTGAATATAAGCCCTAGAATCCTTGTATAGGACAACCCACTCGTCTTTAACCATAGGATCTTTCACATAGAAACATTGTCCCACCTGAGGTGCAAACATGAATTTTTCATCACTATCAATTTATTTATCGAGATTGATAATTGTAAATCCAAAGGGATCCTTTTGAGTATTTGCAAAGCACCAACGAATCATAAACATCGTGTATTTATGTTCATTTGGTCCACCATAGTCGTAGAATATCTCCACCACATCTTCCAACCGTCCATAATATGTTATATTATTTTCAACTGGATTCTGATCTCTTCTATTTGAGAAACATTCACGTGAGAAGGTAGCCATGACACCACTATTCTGGGTGACCTTCGTATCATCAACCTCCATTGTATGAAATTTATACCGTTAACACGATACCCACCATATTGATTCTGACATAGTAAAGGCGCTGCGTGAACCTTTACTTCTTCGATATTTGGTTATTAAGGACAAGTTGTTCACGGATCTAAATATAAAAATAAGAAAACTATTAAATCAATATGTCTTTGTTTTTAGTAAAAATATTAATATTGCTAAATTTAACAATACTTACTTCATTCTTCAACCAAGCGAATTCCTTCATATGTCTTTCTTTAATGTCATGTACAACTGTACTACCGGTAACTTCATTCTTTAGTTTTTCCTGATGTTGCCTATTAATGCAATAAACAATCTATTATTGTCAAATTTAAAATTACTAGTTAAATGATATTAAAACTCTTATGTGATATTTTACCTCCGGTACTCCGAGAAGATTTCAAGATTATTTACTACGCATGCATGCGCTTGATCTAACAATAGGTTAGAATAATTTTTGTTCATCCCACGAGGATATAGAAATGTGTTATCCTTGTTATCAACAGGTGCTTGAAGTACTGTTTGTTCCCCTCTCATATAACGAGAGGCAAATAAGAGACACTTGGTTCTCACGTAACTTTCAGCGATTGAACCTTCTGGTCGAGCTCTGTTATGCAATTGATGCTTCATTGAACCCAAATATCTAAAAAATGATAATTAATTAGATATAGAAGTAAAGATATTGATAGTTAAGATATGTAAAGATTGATAGCTAAAGATTAATGTTTTTCTAAATACTAACCTTTCTATTAGATACATCCAACGATAATGGACCGGTCCTGCTATTGCAGCCTCCTCTGCGAGATGTTGTGTGAGATGAACCATTATTGTGAAAAAAGATGGAGGAAAGAGCATCTCCATTTTACACATAGTTTCTGAAATAATTTCTCCAAGTTTCTCAAAGTCACGGATGTCTATAACTTTAGAACAAAGCTTTCTGAAAAATCCACAAAAATCAATAATAACCTTCACTGCCTTTTCATTCTGCATAGTACTGCGTAGTGCCACAGGTAGCAATTAATAAAGAAGCACGTGATAATCATGAGTTTTAAGGCCCAATATTTTCCTTTCCTGCACCTGGACATTGTTCGATATGTTTGCGGAGTAACCCTCTGGTAACTTCATTGATTTGAGGACTTGACAAAATGTTTGCATCTCAATCTTCGACATAGTAATACGAGACGCAGGCAACTCATATCTGTCATTTCCGACATTTTTTTGCTGCATTTCGTCTCTGATGTTCAATGCAATTAGATCTTGACGAGCGCGTAGATCATCCTTTGATTTATTAGCACATTGCAACAGTGTGGATAAAAGATTATCACAAATATTTTTTTCAATGTGCATAACGTCCAAGTTGTGTCGTATTTTTAGCTCTTTCCAGTAAGGGAGTTGAAAAAGTGCTGAATTTTGTCCATCCTGAGGGCAATTTTACGATTTCAGCCCCATCCCTCACCACTTGTGCTTGTCTCTTTCGTTTTAGAATCCTTTTGTTAATACGCAAGATCCTTCCTCCAAGTAAATCTTCTTTCGAATAGCGCTTCTTTCCAAACCTGACAGCAGGGAACCGCTCAAGCAAGCGTACAATATGATCTCCACCTAATGGACGCGGAGCATCTCGCTTCTCAACAGTACCATCAAAAAACTTGCTCCATTTTTTTATTCTGTATCTGTGTTTTAGGTTCAACCACCTTCTGTTAAACCAATAACAAAATTTACGACTGTGCTGCAGATAAAGACCTTTGAATTCTGGACCACACACTGGACACGCATATGTTCCCTTCGTAGACCAACCCGACAGATTCGATAGGCGGAAAATTATTAATTGTCCATAGTAAAATACCACGGAGTCTAAAAGTACGCTGCGTGAGTATCATATGTCATAACCCCTTCAGTCGAGTTGTTTTAACTCATCAATTAGCGGTTCTAAAACACATCTATGTCATTACGGTGCATGCTTGCGGTATCAATAATGAAAGTATCATATACGGTTGTTTCATGCAAAGCCAAGGCGGTAAGTTGTATGGCGTTAATACAACAGGCCATGTAGACCAACCGGAACTCATAAGCCCAAATGGATTGAATCCGTCGCTAGACAAACCAAGTCTAACATTCCTGCACTCATTCGCAAACCAAGGATAAGTTCGATCCACATGCTTCCATGCCTCAGCATCGGCCAGATGTCTGACTTTACCATCATCTATATGTTCTTCCATGTGCCACCTCATTTGCTTAGCAGTGTCTTTATTCATATACAACCGTTTTAGCCTAGGTATTAAGGGAAAATGACGAAGGACCTTTGCTGGAATCTTTCTTTGCTTAAGCATAGACCTTGTTGTCCCATGTGTCGAATAATTTTTGCGTTGTACCCACCGTGATACTCCACAAACTGGACACTCCTGAAGATCTTTGTTATCCTTATAGTAGAGGATACAATCATTAGGGCATGCGTCAATTTTTTTGTAATCAAGTCCTATAACAGAAACAATCTTCTTTACGTTATCATAATTTCTTGGAATGCTCTCTTTTCCATTTGGAATCACTTTTCTCAGCAACACAAGCAACATATTAAAATATTTATCTGCCATTCCGCTAAGAGACTTTATACACAAAAGACGCAGTGTAAATGATAACCTGGTGTACTCGGTGTAACCCTCATACAGATCATTTTCATTGTCATCTATTAATTTCATTATCTGCGCCAGCTCCTCGTGATCATTCACGCCTCTAGCATTTTCTGTAACTTCAGCATCCTCGGCACCTTCAATTTCATCTATATTAGGAACTGTTAACATATTAGCAAGCATTGTATGTGTATCATCTATCCTCCCATCTGACGTACCGGTGTCCGCCATCAATTCCATTTCTTCAAGACATCCTTCCCCATGAAACGTCCAATATTTGTACTCCTCATGAAATCCTGATATTAAGTGTTTATGTAAATCACTTTTATCCACCAATGCCATATTTTTACACCAACAGCAGGGACAATACACAACATTACTATTTAACTTCTGTGGGTTTGCTAAAATCTTGTATGAATTGATTTATTCCATCTTTATATCATTGTCCCTCCATCTATCAATACAAGGAATATCGATCCATGATTTGTAGGAACTATCCTCATCGTATGATATATATATAATATTATTCATTAATGAAATTAAGCATAATTAGGTAATGTGAAATTTTATTATTAAAGCATCAAATAAACGGTTGGGTGATATTAACTTTTCCACGACATCAAGGAAATACAAATTATAATAATCTCGGAGAATTGTCGAACATAAATTATGTGGTAAAATCTAGCGCTCATATTTTTAATAAGATACTTTACTTGGTGTCATAGGAAATGGACCTATCCCATTAGGAATATAGTAGTGTCTACAACTACCTTTACATACTTTATCGTTTTTATTTCTTAAAATTTATTTGCACCTACATTTGTTCTCAGAGTACAGCGTGCGGATGTTATAATGCGTATCAATGATTGATAATAGATCGATCGCAAAACAACATCGCTTATTGTACACGGAGAACAATGCGATCGTGTTATCGAAATTTTTAATGAATAAAATGCATAAAGTATACAAAGATAGATGATACACTCTTGTATTCCTAACATCTGAAGGGAATCCTCTCGGACAGATCTAATAACTATTGTATGTAGATCATGCTCTAACATAAATCACGTTATTCTCTTTAGATATAAAAGTATTCTCACATCCAACTAGAATTACGATGCGTTTATATTAGAAGAGATTCACATCCAACATTATTAGGCGGAAACTAGGGTAACGACTTCGATTCATATAATCATGATATATAACACAATACAATATCATATATCTAACTAAATTGAATGCATCAATAACGGTAGAATCATTTATCATAACTATCCTTTGTTTAATTAGAGTATTAGACTTATAGTAATATAATCATGATTGTATTATTGTTAAAGTTAGTTTAAAGTTAGTTTAATTATGGTTAGGGACTTAGGGTAATGTAATTAGGTTTAGTATTAGGATTATTTTCGATAGTTACTTCATAGAGTTAGGATTAGAGTTATATATATTTAAATTAGTTATTAATATTTAGGATTAAGATAAAATTTGAGTGAAAGTTAGTTTAATTATCGGGTCATTGTCTTGGGAAATGAATTTAAGGTAATAATTAGGATTTCTAATTAATTAGATTTGTTCAATTAGGATTAGGCTAACTAAAGTTTAATTAATACCATTATTTACGGGATTAGGTTAAGAAAGATCATTAAAGATAGGATTAGGATTATAAAAAGTTAGGATTTAAGTATATTATTATAAATCATTAAAGTTAGGATTAGGGTTATAAAAAGATAACTAGGATTACTCTTAGGCTCATATATATTTGGGAGATTAATTTAATTGAGTTATTCAAGTTAGGATTAAAGTAGATTATTGAGTTATTAAAGTTAGGATTAAATATATTATAGTTAAATTAATTAATTAGAGTTAGAAAAATGCTAAATTATTTATTAAAGTTAGTTGAATTAGGGTTATATACTTGGGTATATAAGTTTAATTGGCTAGATTTGATAAAAATTAAAGTTAGGGTTAGGGTTAACAAACTTCAAGTTATCTTAATTAGGGTTATATGCATAATTTGGGTTATGATAAAGATCAATTAGGGTAGATCATTATAATTAAGGTTAGGGATTAGGTTTTTTAATTTCAATTCTTAAAATAAGAGTAATACCTAACCCATAAAATTGTAATAAAATTAGAAATCATTAAAGATTATACCTTGAGTAGATCAGGCAACCGAGACACGCCGGGCTAAGAGGTGGGCGGCGGCGTCACCAAGCGCCGCTCGGTGGTGGCGGAGGCGCCTCGGCAGAGGAGGAGGCGTCGTTCGACGGAGAAGGCGGAGTCGGCGTTCGACGGAGAAGGCGGAGGCGGCGTTCGACGCAAAAGATGGTGGCGGCGGCGTTCGAAGAAGAATGCGGAGGAGCTCTGCGAGGAGCCGCCGAAGGACGCGGCGGCGGCGCTCATGGCGGAATCTTGACGACCGCAATGCAATAACGGGCGGAGAAATTACAATGGCCGACGGGTAAAAACTAGGGTTCTGATAAAATAGCGGGGTAAAAAGCATTTTATAGATAACATCACGATACCCGCGACATGTTAAACCCCGCTCACCGGGATGTTAACATCACCGATCGTGGGATTATGCCGACGGCTATATCCCGGCGGCATTTGGCCGTCGAGAATGTATCATCAGCGGCATTTACCGTCGGCGATGTTGCCGTCAGTAAAAGCACAAAATCCACTAGTGTGTGTTAAGTTTCATAGCTATCTGTTAACTTTCAATAGAACATGTTAGCTTTTAGGGTTTTCGTTGACTATCACCGTTATATGTTAACTTTTAGCGAGCGTGTTAACTTGCCTCCTAGTCATTAACTTTTCCTATTGTATGTTAACTTTCAACGCTTTATGTTATCTTTCACCAAAACCTATTAACTTTCCTTCTAGACTGTTAACTTCACAATTAAATAATCGAGATGAAATATTTGAATTGCAATCACATAGAACTATGTTGATTTGGAGAAGAAGACATGTACTAGAGCTTGGGGCGTAACCGTATTCCTTGTAAGCATCAAAGTCTTGATAATTTGTATTGCTCTACCACAAGTACAGTTCTACATAGTGATCCACACTAATACCAATTAGATTCTTTTGCTATCAATTTGATACATTTATTGTTGATACCATATATACTTAATGTAATACCAGCGTTAACAACTTTCGATGAAAATTAAAGGAAAAGCCAAAAGTTAACGGTTTAAGTAAAAGTTAACATAGCGAGATAGTTAACACGAAACATAAATAGCCAATATATAGTAAACATGTACTTTATATTAATTAGTCTTACATTCTTACGGTGATATAGCTTGAATACACAATTTGATTGGCTAGATTTGATAAAAATTAAAGTTAGGGTTAGGGTTAACAAACTTCAAGTTATCTTAATTAGGGTTATATGCATAATTTGGGTTATGATAAAGATCAATTAGGGTAGATCATTATAATTAAGGTTAGGGATTAGGTTTTTAATTTCAATTCTTAAAATAAGAGTAATACCTAACCCATAAAATTGTAATAAAATTAGAAATCATTAAAAGATTATACCTTAGTAGATCGAGGCCGTGAGACACGTCAGTGGAAGAAGTGGCCGAAGTGGCGTTATTCGTTCGGTGGTGGGAGGCTGACCCTGGCGGCGAGGAGGCCTCGTTCGACGGAGAAGGTGGAGTCGGCGTTCCGGCCGGAGAAGATGGTGGCGGCGGCGACGTTCGGTATGAAGATAGTGGCGTGGCGTTCGAAGAGAATCGCGGAGGCTCAGCGGAGGCGCTTCAGCGGGAATGGCGGCGAACTCCGGCGGAATCTTAGCAGCTAACGGCAACGGGCGGCGGAGAAATTCGGTGCGAATTAAAAGCTAGATTCTGATAAAATAGCGGGGTAAAAGCATTTTATAGATAAACATCGACCGGGATACCGTCGGCGATATTCGCTCCGTCAGCGATGTTAACATCAGCGGCGGAAATTGGGATTGCCGACGGCTATATCCACAGCGGCATTGGCCGTCGGGAATGTATCATCAGCGGCGGCATTTGCATCAGCGATATTCTGCCCGAGTAAGCACAAAATCCACTAGTGTGTGTTAAGTTTCATAGCTATCTGTTAACTTTCAATAGAACATGTTAGCTTTTAGGGTTTTCTGTTGACTATCACCGTTATATGTTAACTTTTAACTGAACGTGTTAACTTGCCTCCTAGTCTGTTAACTTTTCCTATTGTATGTTAACTTTCACTGCTTTATGTTATCTTTCACCAAAACCTATTAACTTTCCTTCTAGACTGTTAACGCCCACAATTAAATAATCCAGAGATGAAATATTTGAATTGCAATCACATAGAACTATGTTGATTTGGAGAAGAAGACATGTACTTACCGAGCTTGGGACGTAACACGTATTCCTTGTAAGCATCAAAAGTCTTGATAATTTGTATTGCTCTACCACAAGTACAGTTCTACATAGTGATCCACACTAATACCAATTAGATTCTTTTTGCTATCAATTTGATACATTTATTGTTGATACCATATATACTTAACAGGTAATACCCAGCGTTAACAACTTTCAGTGAAAATTAAAAGGAAAAGCCAAAAGTTAACAGGTTTAAGTAAAAGTTAACAGCTAACTGAGATAGTTAACACGAAACATAAATAGCCAATATATAGTAAACATGTACTTTATATTAATTAGTCTTACATTCTTACAGCTGATATAGCTTGAATACACAATTTGATTGGTCTTACATTCTTAAAGCAATCTACACTAATCATTTTGGGTTCATTCTTTACAAATAGAAGTACTTCCTGAAACAGTACGA
This sequence comes from Asparagus setaceus, assembly GCA_012295165.1. Lineage (NCBI taxonomy): Eukaryota > Viridiplantae > Streptophyta > Magnoliopsida > Asparagales > Asparagaceae > Asparagus > Asparagus setaceus. The sequence continues at coordinate 12,892,726 of CM022703.1, read as the reverse complement.
TTATATTCTGAATTCAAAGAAGTACCATTACCGCACAAATTACAATGAGTTACAAAAGTCTAGACAATCTATATTGCTCTAGCAGAAGTATATTTCTGCATAGCAATTTACACTACTCAGTTTGGGTCCATTCTTTACAAATAGAAGTACTTCTTGGAGCAATATAATTATATTCTGAATTCAAAGAAGTATCACTGCTGCGCAAATTAAGAAACTAGTCAGATTTTAAAATAAATTATAAAATTATCTTATGATCGTAAATATTAACATGCTTATGTGAAAGTTAACATGTAACAGTGATAGTTACCAGGCGATAGGAATAGTTAACATGTTCATGTGAGAGTTAACAGATAATTGTGAAACTTAACACACGACAGGAAGAGTTAACATGTTCTGGTAAAAGTTAACATATAGCTGTGATAGTTAATAGACGATAGGAATAGTTAACATGTAATTATTAAATTTAACATTTAAGATGAGTCTGTACCGTAAAACCTGAAATCACAAAACTTGCATTACACAAATCCCAATTTTATCAACGCGTTAATGATTATTTACATTTCAGTTAGAACTTTCTATGTTTTTTCAGTTATAATATCTCTATAATATTTTCTTTGTGCATGACCTTTTATTAATACATTTCAAGAAACCACATCTCTCTTTGACATTTCATCAAACACTCTATAGACATTGATAAATTTTTAGCCCAAGTAATTTTATTTTAACCTACAAGCCACTCACAAGCATTTTGACAAACAATAAATATGTCCCAAAATCACAAAAACCTCATCATCATCATCATCCTCCATTACCCACTAGATATAAGCCCTAAGCCTAACATTCATCTCTTAGCACCTTCATCATCAAATTCATTCATACCCCCTTCCAATCTCCCTTTACTTCCCATCACCACAGACCTCACTGTTTCGATGAGCTCAACCTCTCATTTCTTCTCTCCTACTCCTCCATGCTCCTCTCCATCCATCTCGCCGACCACCTCTCCTTCTTCTCTAAGCGTTCTCAACACTTACCTAAGATGATGTTATTGGAGGCTCGGAGGTGGCGGAGGAGGAGACGGTTGAGGAAAACATCGGGGTCAGAGAGTAAGAGGAAGAGAGAGGAGAAAGGTAGATTAATGGGAGAAGAGGAGGAAAGGAGCATGAGAAAAAGAGAGGCAAAAAGAAGAAGAAGAAGTACAGGAGAGACATTTTTGGGTTACTTTGTAGAATAATGTCAAAAAGAACTAAATCACAATAACTATTGGTATTTGGGGTTAAAGTATAAGGGAAAAACTTCATGGGGCTAGGCCACCTCAGCTTCTTTATTCTGGGGCCTTGACACATTTTTCCCAATATTATATCATTCCTCAATTTCTTACAAAGCATCCACAAGTTATGAGAACAGCAGCAAGTAAATTTCTAGCCATAACTTCAAAATTATACTTTACGTAAAAAAATATACATCTAATTATATTAACTCTCAAAGCTGGTACCTGTCAGTAGGATTGGGATCCTCTACTAATGCATAGTATTTTCTAATATATGCTAATGGATCTCCACCTTTGATTTTGTGGACAAGTACAAAGTGAAAGGTGGAGCCCACAAAGTGAAAGGTGGAGCCCACAAAGTGAAAGGTGAAAATGCATTAACAAATATTAAGAAATACTATGCATTAGTAGAGGATCCCAATCCCTGTCAGTAACACAACAAGAATAACCCAATTGCATCACCCACACAAAAATAATGATCATAGAGCTTACTTGGAATAAAGTAAATGAAAAAATAAAAAAATAAAAACCCACTTGGAATAAAGTCTCAAAGGAAAAATATCCAGTATAAACACCGGAAGACCGCCTGCATGCAGGAGGTTCTGACCCTTCTACAATTTTGCCCCCTTTGGAAGGTCAGAACAGCTCTCAATTCTCAACCCCTAAATTTTATGTTTAAAATACCAGAATTTGGTATTTAAACCTCAAATCATACTCAAAACATAAAAGAACATGACCAAAAAGTCAAGTTAGACCAATGACTAGCATAGGTAACATATAACTTGTGAAATTCATATTAAATAGTCACCAATTAGTAGCTTATATAACACCAGAGTGACAGTATTTCCACCTGCAGAAAGCAAACTATAAACCTGAAAGACTTCATGGAGATGGAGGCAATATTTCATCCGTCATCAAGGTAGCAGTATGGCCGAACAACTAAGAAGGCCAAGAACAATTACAAGTATTGAATGAGTCGAGTCTTCTCCACTCAGGGGATCTTATTATTTCCCACAATAAGTTAATAAATCCATAATCTACACATTCACCAATCACTTGTTTCAAGCTTAAAGGGAAAGACTCCACTCAGGGGATCTTATTATTTCCCACAATAAGTTAATAAATCCATAATCTACACATTCACCAATCACTTGTTTCAAGCTAAAGAGAAAGGACTACGCACACCTTTAACATACTAAGATTATCAACTTCGACAACCCCTTAACCTGAGAATGCTTTTTTCGTGTATTAGGAGTAGCCATCAAAAATTTCGCGAGATAAGCCTTGTTATTAGTTGCTTCGCAAATTAAGAGATGACTGAACTAAAACTATAAAACAAATTTGAACTATCATAAAGGAATAGGAAAAAGCATAACATGTGAACAACTTTGATACACAATGCATTTGCAAACATACGAGTGCAGGCACAGAGATTCAAAGTGGACCTGTCTGATGAAATTTCACTAATTGGAGCACAAAATGAAACAATCCTTCATGTTGATTAAATAGAAACTCACCACATTAACCCGTACTTAATACAAAAAGTCAATAACATGCAAGACGTACTTCTGTTGGTTGTATCAAGATAACTCCAAATAATTTTGTTCCAATTGACAAGCTATCCAACTATAGAACACACACGACACGACACATCGCATACAGTTTGTAACATGTCATTTATCACGTTACACTGCGAATAAAAATCAACATACCATGTGTTCCACTAGGTGACTTAGGATAAAGAACCATCAAATTTCCAGACTAGTACTGAATATTATCTCAACTCAAACAACTATAATGAATAGCTCAAGTTAGATCCATAAGGCCACTTGAACAACAACAAAGCTTTTATCCCAAATTTGTTTTAGTTCAGTTAAGGGAAGGTGAGCGAACCACTCTCCAAATTGGGGTGTAACCGAGGAGAAGGGAATTGATCAAAATAAGATTTGTGTCACGGGGACAACTATACCCTCCCAACATCAAATCCAACAGCTAAATTCAAAAAAGAGATTCGTTTAATTCCAACACAGTGTAAGTTAATCAATGTCATATCCTCAATTAGCAATATTATAATCCATTAAGAAAATCTAAGTTATTTTCTAATGCCATAAAAATCAAAATAAAGAACGACTCTATATGACCTTAAACTCAATTCAAATATATCATAAAAGACATCCATATTTATCATCAAGAAAGATCATCTACCACGAAAAAGAAAATCTATATGCCAAGATTCAATCTTTAATATGAAACTTCATCAAAACCTAAGCAGGAAGCATTCATACTACAAAAGAAACAAACTTTTCAAAGTCTCTCAACGAAATAGGAAAATAGTAAGTTCAAAACCCTAACTCAAGTCATCTGATCTACTTGTTCTCCGACGAGTTGGGGCCCCTCTTCTTGCCGAATCCGACGACCGCGGTGACGAAGCGGCGGTTGTACTGCATCCTCTTGTGGGCCCTCCCCCTCGGCTTCTTTTTCTTGTCCTGCTTCGCTACTTTCGGGGTCTGCCCTCGGACTTTCCCCGCGCGAGCAAGAGATCCGTGGACTTTTCCTGCGAGACCAAAAGGAGGGAGAGATTGAGATAGGGAGAAAACCCTAGTCGAAGATTAGGAGATTTGATGCGAAAACCCTAGATTTGGAACTTACCCATGGCTAATTGCTGTTTTCTTCTTCTAGGGTTTTGGGGAACGGCGGCCGAGTATGCTCGAGGCTTGGATGGAGAAACCCTAATTTTTCTGGCAATTCATATATATAGACTTAGGCAATATATGCAAAAGAGTGCCTTAGAATGTGATTATTTGCTTTCTGGAGATAAAAGACTTAACAAATGGGTCATTTCGATATTAGCCCATATTTTTATAATAGCCCCCAACATTTTTGCAATTGCTTTCAGACCCCCCAAATCCTATTAGTATGTTGAATAAGCCCATCTAGTTAAAATCTGGGTTGAATAAGCCCATCTAGTTATAATCTGGGTGAAATAGGGAAATATTATGTTATTTTTTCGGTAATTTATCAGTTATATCCATTTTACCCAAACCCAAACTCATTAACCACTTTAACTTGTACCCATTAAGCTTCTAAAATCCGTTTAATAAAACCATAACCCAAACCCATCTTCCAATTTATCTTCTCCAACATCTTCCCTACTGACGGCTCTCTTGACTTTAATCCCAAATTTGCATTAGTTCAGTTAAGGGAAGGTGAGCGAACCACTCTCCAAATTGGGGTGTAACCGAGGAGAAGGGAATTGATCAAAATAAGATTTGTGTCACGGGGACAACTATACCCTCCCAACATCAAATCCAACAGCTAAATTCAAAAAGAGATTCGTTTAATTCCAACACAGTGTAAGTTAATCAATGTCATATCCTCAATTAGCAATATTATAATCCATTAAGAAAATCTAAGTTATTTTCTAATGCCATAAAAATCAAAATAAAGAACGACTCTATATGACCTTAAACTCAATTCAAATATATCATAAAAGACATCCATATTTATCATCAAGAAAGATCATCTACCACGAAAAGAAAATCTATATGCCAAGATTCAATCTTTAATATGAAACTTCATCAAAACCTAAGCAGGAAGCATTCATACTACAAAAGAAACAAACTTTTCAAAGTCTCTCAACGAAATAGGAAAATAGTAAGTTCAAAACCCTAACTCAAGTCATCTGATCTACTTGTTCTCCGACGAGTTGGGGCCCCTCTTCTTGCCGAATCCGACGACCGCGGTGACGAAGCGGCGGTTGTACTGCATCCTCTTGTGGGCCCTCCCCTCGGCTTTTTTCTTGTCCTGCTTCGCTACTTTCGGGGTCTGCCCTCGGACTTTCCCCGCGCGAGCAAGAGATCCGTGGACTTTTCCTGCGAGACCAAAAGGAGGGAGAGATTGAGATAGGGAGAAAACCCTAGTCGAAGATTAGGAGATTTGATGCGAAAACCCTAGATTTGGAACTTACCCATGGCTAATTGCTGTTTTCTTCTTCTAGGGTTTTGGGGAACGGCGGCCGAGTATGCTCGAGGCTTGGATGGAGAAACCCTAATTTTTCTGGCAATTCATATATATAGACTTAGGCAATATATGCAAAAGAGTGCCTTAGAATGTGATTATTTGCTTTCTGGAGATAAAAGACTTAACAAATGGGTCATTTCGATATTAGCCCATATTTTTATAATAGCCCCCAACATTTTTGCAATTGCTTTCAGACCCCCCAAATCCTATTAGTATGTTGAATAAGCCCATCTAGTTAAAATCTGGGTTGAATAAGCCCATCTAGTTATAATCTGGGTGAAATAGGAAATATTATGTTATTTTTCTGTAATTTATCGCTTATATCCATTTTACCCAAACCCAAACTCATTAACCACTTTAACTTGTACCCATTAAGCTTCTAAAATCCGTTTAATAAAACCATAACCCAAACCCATCTTCCAATTTATCTTCTCCAACATCTTCCCCAGCTGCCCCAACAGCTCTCTTCAGCTTTAATCCCAAATTTGCATCGGATAGGTTTCCGTTGAGGAAGCTGAAGAAGATGAAGTAGAAAATGAGTTTGGGTTATGGTTTTATTAAAAAGATTTGGGGAGCTTAGCAGATACAAAATCCTTGTAATAATCCACTAAACAAATTAAATATTCTTTTGTTAGTGGGAGTTTTCTTATATTCATCTAGAAGATATATAAAATAAATCTTTATGATACTCATGTTACGAAATATATTCATCAAGAATAAAACCCGAGTCTAACATGTCATAGGCATTGGGTCTAAGTGGATTGGTTGGATTAAAGCTTGACTGTGTGATGGAAAATCAACCATTATGATGAATGGGGTGCTAGGTAAATGGATAGTCTCTAAGACCGGTGTTAGACAGGGTGATCCTCTTTCCCACTTATTGTTTATTTTGGCTGCTGATGCCTTCACTCATATAATTCATCTTGCTGCTCAAGCTGATCTTATACATGGCTTAGGCCCTAGAAGTTTTCTAGAAAGATTTTAACTCTTCAGTATGCTGATGATACCTTTTTATTTTGTAAAGTTGAACGCAATAGTTTGGTGGTTTTGGAACTGCTTCTTTATGGGTATGAGTTGGCTTCAGGCCTTAAAATTAATTTTGCTAAAAGCTCAATCATTCTGCTAGAATGTAATTGATTATCACATTTTAATTATATTTTTATACCCTTATTACCTATGTTATATGAATAACGATATTACTAATAATTATTTTTATCTTATTTTGCAGGCTAATAAAGAAATAATGAATAAAAGCCCAAATGACTCAAATTCTCTGAATTTCTACCAATTTTTGAAGCTCAAATCTGAAGACAAACAAAGGCCCAAGATACCAAATTGATCCAAGAGAAATTCGTGAAGAAAAATCAAGAAAAGATAAATTAGGTTGGAAACCAATCGGTTGACCAACGGTTAATAACCGATCGGCCAACCGATCGCTTGCAAATGATTCCAGATTAATGGTGGATTTCTCTTCCTTTTGGCTAAGTTTGATCCAATGGTTCACATCAACTCCGTTGGGCTATAAATAGGGGTGAAGGCTGAGGGTTTTGAGTGTGAAATATTTTGTAAACACGCCATTTGGAGAGGAGGGTTACTCTTAATTGAGAAGACCTTCTAAAAATTATAACTTTTGTTACACAATAAATGAAATTTTTCACTGCAATTTCCTTTCTCTTCTTCTAATCCAAGGACCAAAAGGAGGATTAGATTAAGATCGAGAGTTGTTGGTTTCTATTTTATTTCTTTTTCATTTTCTTTCTTGTTCATTTAATTGCTTTGTAGCTTAGATTTACTTTCATGCAATTTACTTTCATGCAATTTACTTTCATGCAATTTACTTTCATGCAATGTATTTAATTCTTGTATTTACTTTCTAGAATAGATTTTTCTTTTCTTTAATTCACCTTGAGGCTAGAACCTCCAGGGAATTACCCTTTTCTAAGTGTGGAGCTAATATTTGTGGGATCCCTAGAGATTGTTTGAAACTAGCTAACAAATCCAACTCATTCTTGTGAGATTGAGATAAGCTAAGTGGATCTACTCTAGATTCCTCATATCTTTAATTAATCCTCCATACTTTACCTTCTTGATTTTGCACTTATCCTTGTTTTTCATTTGTTTGTTAATTTCCTTTATTCTTGATTCTTGATTTCATTGATTTTTACTTCTCTCTCAATCTCATATTCCCTCCATGTGCATATAATCTCAAACCTAGTTTTGTTATTATGTGCATATAACCACAACCATATTCTCAACTTCATTTCCTCCTCTTTTGCACATAATCCACAACCACTCTCTAGCCTCTTCACCACCACTTTCACCATTTTCTCACTTTCATTTTATTTGAATAACTCCTAATTGTCATGCACATAATTTGAGAACCAAAACTTGAACAAAACTCTTCCTACTTCACGTTCCTCGTGGGATCGATAATCTTATATACTATAACTTGATCAAGGTTGTATACTTGCAACTTAGGAGGTAATCATTTATTTCCCATCAAGTTTTTGATGCCATGCTCGGGAACGTGCATAAGTAGGATTTTGATTAACTTTGGTTCCTTAACTTGTGTGTTTTCTTTGTGAAGGAATTTGGAACTTGAAGATTAAGAGTTGAAGAATCAAGATTGAAGATTTGCCTCCAACGAGGCTTTGGAGCTGCTTCTTTATGGGTATGAGTTGGCTTGGGCCTTAAAATTAATTTTGCTAAAAGCTCAATCATTACGCTAGAATGTAATTGATTATCACATTTTAATTATATTTTTATACCCTTATTACCTATGTTATATGAATAACGATATTACTAATAATTATTTTTATCTTATTTTGCGGGCTAATAAAGAAATAATGAATAAAAGCCCAAATGACTCAAATTCTCAATTTCTACCAATTTTGAAGCTCAAATCGAAGACAAACAAAGGCCCAAGATACCAAATTGATCCAAGAGAAATTCGTGAAGAAAAATCAAGAAAAGATAAATTAGGTTGGAAACCAATCGGTTGACCAACGGTTAATAACGGTTGGCTAAGGTTAGCTAACCGATCGACCAGATCGGTTTGCAACAATTCAGATTAATGGTGGATTTCTCTTCCTTTTGGCTAAGTTTGATCCAATGGTTCACATCAACTCCGTTGGGCTATAAATAGGGGTGAAGGTGAGGGTTTTGAGTGTGAAATATTTTGTAAACCGCCATTTGGAGAGGAGGGTTACTCTTAATTGAGAAGACCTTCTAAAATTATAACTTTTGTTACACAATAAATGAAATTTTTCACCCGCAATTTCCTTTCTCTTCTTCTAATCCAAGGACCAAAGGAGGATTAGATTAAGATCGAGAGTTGTTGGTTTCTATTTTATTTCTTTTTCATTTTCTTTCTTGTTCATTTAATTGCTTTGTAGCTTAGATTTACTTTCATGCAATTTAATTTAATGCAATTTACTTTCATGCAATTTACTTTCATGCAATGTATTTAATTCTTGTATTTACTTTCTAGAATAGATTTTTCTTTTCTTTAATTCACCTTGAGGCTAGAACCCTCCAGGGAATTACCCTTTTCTAAGTGTGGAGCTAATATTTGTGGGATCCCTAGAGATTGTTTGAAACTAGCTAACAAATCCAACTCATTCTTGTGAGATTGAGATAAGCTAAGTGGATCTACTCTAGATTCCTCATATCTTTAATTAATCCTCCATACTTTACCTTCTTGATTTTGCACTTATCCTTGTTTTTCATTTGTTTGTTAATTTCCTTTATTCTTGATTCTTGATTTCATTGATTTTTACTTCTCTCTCAATCTCATATTCCCTCCATGTGCATATAATCTCAAACCTAGTTTTGTTATTATGTGCATATAACCACAACCATATTCTCAACTTCATTTCCTCCTCTTTTGCACATAATCCACAACCACTCTCTCTAGCCTCTTCACCACCACTTTCACCATTTTCTCACTTTCATTTTATTTGAATAACTCCTAATTGTCATGCACATAATTTGAGAACCAAAACTTGAACAAAACTCTTCCTACTTCCCGTTCCTCGTGGGATCGATAATCTTATATACTATAACTTGATCAAGGTTGTATACTTGCAACTTAGGAGGTAATCATTTATTTCCCATCAAGTTTTGGCCGTTCTTGACGGTGCATAAGTAGGATTTTGATTAACTTTGGTTCCTTAACTTGTGTGTTTTTCTTTTGTGAAGGAATTTGGAACTTGAAGATTAAGAGTTGAAGAATCAAGATTGAAGATTTGCCTCCAACGAGGCTTTGGATAGCGATTGCGTGGGTAACTCTTCTTTCTAGTATTCTCAATTCCACCCTTTAGATAGTTCATTCACATTAGAGACAATTAGGATAAAAAATAAAAATAAAAAAATAAAGATTTTACCTTTAATCGACCCTAATAAACTTCATTTCTTTGATTGTCGACCATAATAAAAAAAATAAAAAGATTTTTATTTTTGCATCCTTTTTAGTTGCTTTTAATTTCTAGGGTTGTATTTCATATAATAGTAGGAATTCACCAAAGTGATTTGAGCATCTTGATTTGGCACACACTTGAAAATATTTTAAGGGCAAAACCCATTAATCAAGATAAGGTGAGGGATTTCATCACCTTTCCTTAGCCCAAAAATCACTAATTCCTCACTACACATACCCAAGCCTTTTAAAACTGATTAGACGTTGGCCCCTAAGGATTCAAGCTCATCAAGGAACAAGAAATGCTTAAGTGAACCGGTCCAAGTTTATTTGGATTAATTGGTGTCTAAGGCAAGGTTTAGGCTTAACCCTAGAGTTAGGGTGATTGAAAAGTGATTGCCTTGATTTGCTTTTAGTAGTTTTCCTTTTTCTTTTTTTCTCATCATCTTCTTAATTTTTTTCTCTTGTCCTTTTTAAAAAAAAAATAAAAAAAAATAAAAAAAATGTATGCAAACTTGGGTTAGGGATAATACTAATCATTTAATTCGTTTTGATCCATCTCTTGAACCAAACGAAATGGCCAATACCAACCCACCTGTTCTTCAAGATGTTTGTTACCCCACTAGAAATGCAATCCCCTCTTGCATAAAACTCCCCGAGATCAATGGAGTAAATTTCGAACTTAGACCGCATTTTATTAACATGCTTCCCAAATTCCTAGGAGTAGAAACCGAAGACGCTTACATTTTCATCTCCGAATTTGAAGAAGTTTGCCTCATGATCAAGATGAGGGACTTAACTGAAGATGCGATCAAACTCCGATTTATTCCATTTGCCCTCAAGGACAAAGCCAAAAAATGACAGTATAGCTTGCCCACAGATTCCATCTCAACTTGGGGTGAATTTGTAAAAGTTTTTCTAAAAAAATTCTTTCCCATCCACAAAACGGTCAAGCTTAGAAACAGCATTCAAAATTTTAAAATTGTCCCAGGAGAACCTTTTTGAAAGTATTTTGACAAATTCAAAGATCTTCTTATCCAATGTCCTCACCATGGTCTTGAAAAGTGGCGATTATGCCAAATCATTTATGAAGGATTGGATTATTCTTCAAAAACTTCTTTAGAGTCAATGTGTCAAGGGGATTTCATGAAGAAAAATGTCGATGAAGCTTGAGACTTTTTAGAGAGTTTATCCGAGAAAACCATGCAGTGAGAACATTGTGATGACCTTGTTTCATCAGTTTCCCAACCCAAAACCAGTGGTCTTTCCTTAGAAACGAACATAGCCTCTGAAGCAAAGATGGCTACAATCATGCGTAGGTTAGAAGCTTTAGAAGTCAAAGAACGAGCTCGGCTCAAATCAACCAAGTTTACGCCTCGGGGTTGTCATAGCTGTCTGTCTCCATCTCATATTTCGGAGGAATGTCCTCTTTTAGGATCCGTCGACCACTAGGTCGGATAAACGGCGCATTCGTCGGTGAATGATCCATTTTCTCCAACCTACAATCCAGTTGGAGAAATCATCAAATTTTGCTTGGAACCGGGAAACTACTCAGGAATTAAAATTTCACTCCTCTTCAACCCAACAATTCTCTAGGGGCAATGCGGTTCCTCTCAATTTTCAACAACCAAATCTATCATTTCAAAATCAGTCTCCTCATCACCAATCGCAAATCACACTCCTCAAATTGCGATCATGATAAGCGTCTTAATGTTCTGGAAAAGGGTCTAGAAACTTTGATTAAAACCTCTACACAGACCACGAACTTGTTGACTCAAACATCAAACACGTTGAATTCCTTCATGCAAGCAACCGGGCAAATCCTCACTTCCAACACTCAAGCCATAGCTAGGTTAGAAACCCAACTTGGTCAACTAGCTAATGCCATGAGTGAGAGAGAGAAAGGAACTTTTCCGAGTCAACCCGTGCCCAACCCGAAGGACACGGGATCAAGTTCAACCTACCAAGCTGAAGTGAATGCAATTCATTCGCTACGATCAGGTAGACAGGTCGATAATCAGGTTAGAATGCCTCAAAGCGAAACCCTTGAACCAGAACAAATTCTCTCTCCTTCTGATGTCTCTACTCAGAAATCACACCCTTCTGATGACCCAGAACTTAAACCAGAACCAGAGTCTAATTTCGATCAATTTAAACCAGTTGCTCCTTACCCGGATAGACTCAGGCCTAGGAAGCACTCCTCTCATGAGGAGAAAATTCTAGAGACTTTCAAGCAAGTTAAGGTCAACATTCCTCTTTTAGATGTCATTAAACAAATTCCTTCTTATGCCAAATTTTTAAAGGAATTATGTACCAAAAAGAGGCAAATAAATGTTCCAAAGAAAGTCTTTCTCGCCGCCAATATCAGTGAAGTCCTCTCAAAGTCTGTACCATTGAAACATAATGATCCAGGTTGTCCTACCATCTCATGTATCATTGGTAATACTCGTATCGATAAGGCGCTTTTAGACTTAGGGGCCAGTGTCAACTTGCTTCCGTATTCGATCTACCAACAACTAGGTGTCGGGGAACTCAAGCCAACTAGGTGCACACTTGATTAGGCGATAGATGCATTAAGGTCCCTATGGGTGAAATAACAGATGTACCGATAAAGGTTGGAGACTTTATTTTTCTGTTGATTTAGTAGTCACGGAAGCGCAACCCGTTTCCAATCCCAAAGGACAGATACCCGTGATCTTAGGAAGACCGTTCTTAGCCACTTCTAATGCTCTCATCAACTGTAGAACTGGTCACATGAAGCTGTCTTTTGGGAATCTGACTGCTGAACTTAATATTTTCAATCCAGGAAATAATATTGATAATCGGCCTTTCGAAATCAATTACATCCAAGAAAGTTTAACAGAAGTAGAGAATGAATCTGACATTAGTTTTGAGGAAATCTTTCATGAGGAACTGGAAATTTTAAAAAATTCGGGTTTTATTTTTCAAAATGAGGAAGCGTGTTGAATACATGCCTCTTGAATGTAACATTGAAGAACTCTTTTCGATGAGCTTAGATTTTTGAAAGAGTAACCAAAATGTCAAATTTTCATTAATCAAAAATCTAAGTTCAAAATGCATAACACCAATAAGACCTACCTTAATTTCTTTGCAAAACACATTGCAAACCTTAGAATTTTCGAATTTGAGAACATCATTGATTTTATCATCTTGAAATTCTTTAAATTTCGGGTAGAATTTTCACAATAAGGTAGGATTTAATGTAAAATGTGAGCTTCTCATGTTTCATCTTTTATTCTACATTTTTATTTTTGTCCCACAATAATAATAAAAGAATTTATTCTTCTCTCATGTGAGAGTTTCTTGTTATTTTAAAAAAAAAAAAAAAAAAGAAAAAAACATATGAAAAAAAAAAAGAAAAAAAGAAAAAAAGAGAGAATAAATTTTTGACTTCACCTTCTCATACCAAAGGTAATTCTGAATTTTATCATTGTTCAAGTCGACCAACAAATGTAAGTGCTTTCATTCTTATCTGTTTTACTTTGTGCATAATAGAATTTGTATTGAGGACAATGCAAAATTTAGGTGTGGGGGTGGGAATTAGTCATTTTACACTTTATCTTAGTTATTTTTTTTCTCTTCTCTTTCAAAAAAAAATATATATTGTCACTTGCCAACTTAATAGAGTTGATTAATAATTGATTAATTTAGAATCTAAGTCTTCTAATCCTTAGTTAGTTCTATACTCAAGTTTACCTTTTATGATAACTCCAAATAAATTTCTCAAGAAATGATTTTCAAAGTAGTATACTTTACTTAAGTTTTAACTTAGATTTTTAATTAAAGTAATGAAATTTTTGCATGCCTAACTTAGAGTTAAAAATAATTTTTCAAGTTGTCTTGATCCAAATATTGTTCAGAATATATATACATATACACATATATATATTATACTAACTTAATAAAAAGAAAAAATTTCTCTTAAAATCATTGGTGGTTCTATTTTACTAAGCATAAGTTGGTGAGTAATTAAGCAGAGGTATTTCTATGCTTAATGACCTAAGCCCAATTGGGTTGGGATTCATTGGCCCAAACTCGCTTAATGGTCACTTAGAAGCCGATTAAAAGAACAAAACCACCAAGGAATAAAGAGTTAAAAAAATAGCATACTAACCATGTTTTTATATATATTATATTTGTATATGTTCTTAAAAATTAAATGGATTAAAAGACTTGAAGTTTGTTAAAACAAAGAGTTAGCATGTTCTTTTCAAAACTTTTAAATTAAATTTTTGAGTTAAACTTGGTTTTGTGTAACTATAATGGAAGGATTTTCTTAAGAGAATTACATTGGAGTTATGATAAAACGTTTTCTTGAGTATTAACCAACTTCAATTGGAATGTTTGAAGATATCAAATGAATTAATTATTTTATTAACTTCTTTAAATTGGCAAGTTGACTGAATTTTGTGGGTATATTCCTTGCAAACCCTCACGAGACTACAACTCGTCCACTAGGGTAACCTAGGGGTTTAAAGGCTTGTTGTATCGCTAAATACAACCGCGATTCTGAAGTGAGTTAGGTTTTCTTTTTATTTTCTTTGCTAGAGGACTAGCAAAAGTTTAGGTGTGGGGGTGGGAATTAGTCATTTTACACTTTATCTTAGTTATTTTTTTTCTCTTCTCTTTCAAAAAAAAATATATATTGTCACTTGCCAACTTAATAGAGTTGATTAATAATTGATTAATTTAGAATCTAAGTCTTCTAATCCTTAGTTAGTTCTATACTCAAGTTTACCTTTTATGATAACTCCAAATAAATTTCTCAAGAAATGATTTTCAAAGTAGTATACTTTACTTAAGTTTTAACTTAGATTTTTAATTAAAGTAATGAAATTTTTGCATGCCTAACTTAGAGTTAAAAATAATTTTTCAAGTTGTCTTGATCCAAATATTGTTCAGAATATATATACATATACACATATATATATTATACTAACTTAATAAAAAGAAAAAATTTCTCTTAAAATCATTGGTGGTTCTATTTTACTAAGCATAAGTTGGTGAGTAATTAAGCAGAGGTATTTCTATGCTTAATGACCTAAGCCCAATGGGTTGGGATTCATTGGCCCAAACTCGCTTAATGGTCACTTAGAAGCCGATTAAAAGAACAAAACCACCAAGGAATAAAGAGTTAAAAAAATAGCATACTAACCATGTTTTTATATATATTATATTTGTATATGTTCTTAAAAATTAAATGGATTAAAAGACTTGAAGTTTGTTAAAACAAAGAGTTAGCATGTTCTTTTCAAAACTTTTAAATTAAATTTTTGAGTTAAACTTGGTTTTGTGTAACTATAATGGAAGGATTTTCTTAAGAGAATTACATTGGAGTTATGATAAAACGTTTTCTTGAGTATTAACCAACTTCAATTGGAATGTTTGAAGATATCAAATGAATTAATTATTTTATTAACTTCTTTAAATTGGCAAGTTGACTGAATTTTGTGGGTATATTCCTTGCAAACCCTCACGAGACTACAACTTCGTCCACTAGGGTAACCTAGGGGTTTAAAGGCTTGTTGTATCGCTAAATACAACCGCGATTCTGAAGTGAGTTAGGTTTTCTTTTATTTTCTTTGCTAGAGGACTAGCAAAAGTTTAGGTGTGGGGGTATTTGATTATCACATTTTAATTACATTTTATACCCTTATTACCTATGTTATATGAATAACAATATTACTAATAATTATTTTTATCTTATTTTGCGGGCTAATAAAGAAATAATGAATAAAAGCCCAAATGACTCAAATTCTCTGAATTTCTACCAATTTTTGAAGCCCAAATCTGAAGACAAACAAAGGCCCAAGATACCAAATTGATCCAAGAGAAATTCGTGAAGAAAAATCAAGAAAAGACAAATTAGGTTGGAAACCAATCGGTTGACCAACCAGTTAATAACAGGTTGGCTAACCGTCGACAACCGTCGGTTGCAATTCAGTTAATGGTGGATTTCTCTTCCTTTTGGCTAAGTTTGATCCAATGGTTCACATCAACTCCGTTGGGCTATAAATAGGGGTGAAGGCTGAGGGTTTTGAGTGTGAAATATTTTGTAAAAACTCTATTTGGAGAGGAGGGTTACCCTTAATTGAGAAGACCTTCTAAAAATTATAACTTTTGTTACACAATAAATGAAAATTTTCACCTTCAATTTCCTTTCTCTTCTTCTAATCCAAGGACCAAAGGAGGATTAGATTAAGATCGAGAGTTGTTGGTTTCTATTTTATTTCTTTTTCATTTTCTTTCTTGTTCATTTAATTGCTTTGTAGCTTAGATTTACTTTCATGCAATTTAATTTAATGCAATTTACTTTCATGCAATGTATTTAATTCTTGTATTTACTTTCTAGAATAGATTTTTCTTTTCTTTAATTCACCTTGAGGCTAGAACCCTCTAGGGAATTACCCTTTCTAAGTGTGGAGCTAATATTTGTGGGATCCCTAGAGATTGTTTGAAACTAGCTAACAAATCCAACTCATTATTGTGAGATTGAGATAAGCTAAGTGGATCTACTCTAGATTCCTCATATCTTTAATTAATCCTCCATACTTTACCTTCTTGATTTTGCACTTATCCTTGTTTTTCATTTGTTTGTTAATTTCCTTTATTCTTGATTCTTGATTTCATTGATTTTTACTTCTCTCTCAATCTCATATTCCCTCCATGTGCATATAATCTCAAACCTAGTTTTGTTATTATGTGCATATAACCACAACCACATTCTCAACTTTATTTTCTCCTCTTTTGCACATAATCCACAACCACTCTCTCTAGCCTCTTCACCACCACTTTCACCATTTTCTCACTTTCATTTTATTTGAATAACTCCTAATTGTCATGCACATAATTTGAGAACCAAAACTTGAACAAAACTCTTCCTACTTCACGTTCCTCGTGGGATCGATAATCTTATATACTATAACTTGATCAAGGTTGTATACTTGCAACTTAGGAGGTAATCATTTATTTCCCATCAATAATCCTGAGATGCAATATCAAATTTAAGTGCATGAACTGTGTGGAAGGAGCTTTCCCTATTACCTACTTAGTTGTTCCTTTAAGACATGGAAAGCTCCTTAAAGAGGATTGGCTGCCTCTTTTAGAACAATTTGAAAATAGATTGTCTATGTAGAAAGGGAGAATCTTGTCTTGAGGAGGGAGATTGACTTTGGTCAATTTAGTGTTATCTTCTATGCCCCTGTTCTAAATGTCTTTTTTCTTATTCCCTAAGTGGGTTTGTGACAGGATTGACAAAGTTAGAAGAATGTTCTTTTGGATTAATATTGATGATATTAAAACGTGCTTCTAACTTAGTTAAATGGGGTCAAGTTTGTAAACCTAAATGGCAAGAGTGGCTAGGGATTTTAGATATTAGAACCATGAATATAGCCTTGGTGAGTAAACGGTTTTTGAAATGGCTTGATGGTTCTGACATTCTTTGGAAACAATGATTTTTTTTAAATATTATTCTCCAAATAATTCTTTGAATATTAGTTGTCAGAGAAAATTTGCTTCAGATTTTTGGAAGGATGTTGTTTCTAATATCAACAGTTTTTTTTGCAGTACCTCAATGAATGTTGGAATGGTGATAAAACTTTTTTTTGAAGGAAATCTGGGTTGGGAATATTTCCCTTGCTAATAGATTTCCAAAATTTATTCTCTGTGTGTTGATCCATGAATAATTGTTGCGTCAGTTCATTATTCAAATGCAGTGAGAGTCGGATGGAGAATTCCCTTTGTAATGCAGTTAACTGGTGACTTGGTACTTCAATATTGGGAGTTAATAAGAATCGTTGACAATTTTTCTTTCAGAGACAATACTGATATTAGAATTTGGAGATGGGGGAGTAAAAATTCTTTTTCAATTAAGTCTTATTATCAATTTCTTATTGATGGTGGTATCAAATTTTTTTTAAATAAATTTGGAGATTCTCAGTTCCCTTAAAAGTTAAACTTCTTATGTGGTTGGTGACTAGAGGTAGTTTGAACACTAAGTACATACTCAATAAAAAGGGTGTTAATGTGGATTCTCTGTGTGCTAACAATTTTGAGGATCATGACAATTTGTTCATTTCTTGTCCTTTTGTCCAATCTTTGTAGATAACTTTGCAATACATATTCTCCTTGGAGGGTGATATTATTTCTCTTGATGACCTTTGGTTTCACTAGAGAATGGAGCTTGCCCATGTGCATCATAGAGTTCATTGGATTATCTGTTGTTGTGCTTTAATATGGGTGATTTGGAATGAAAGAAATTTGCGAATTTTTCATCAAAAATCTAGGCATGCTCTTAATGTTTTGGGGTAGATTAATCAGTTTTGTATATTTTGGTTCGGTCATTCTACTATCGGTGGGTGTACGAGGGAAATGCTATCTAAGAAGAGTAGAAGATTGGCAACTGCTGTGGGGAGTGGTGTTCTGTGAGGAATCAAGGAGCAGCTATGGGAGGAGAGGCTAGCAGTTCAATATAAATATGTTGCTATTTCTAAATGTTGTTTGTGGGTTATACTTATCTCTTTTGGATTATGTTTGGTTGTATGAAGTCTGCTAATGACTCAATAAACTGTTAGTTTGAGTCATGGGGGGATGCACAGGGCGATATGTAATGTGCTACAGATTTTTTTTGGTCTATGCTTTTGGAGTTGGGAGCATAGATTATATATATTGACAAGCAAGAGTAATGGCAGTAGGCTAGGACTCTTGCTCTTAGAGTCTCATCCTTTTCTTCTCAAAAAAAAAAAATCCATCGGATCACGGTTATTAAGAGAAAGGGATAGGTGGAAGAGATGAAGGCTTTTTAAACATTATTCCCTTAAATCTTCAATATTTTTAAATTAGTCTCATAAATATTGAAATTGTTATTAGCTCTCACAATTCTCCCAAGTGGTTTCAAATTTAGCTCTCAAATCACTAAAGTCACTATTAGATCCCATGGGTCTTATAGTTATAAACTATTTCAAATTAATGTCTAATCAATAGCAGTTAGTAAGATAATTGTGAAATAATGGTAATTTTAATATTTAAGGGAATAAATTTTAAAGTATTAAAGCTTTAAGGGACTAAAATCATAAAGCCCCAAAACTAGAATGTATCTTTCACTTTTAATTATCTTAAGGAAAATTACAACGAGAGTCTTACATTTGAAAAACCAAACAGAAAACCCTCAATCTTTTTGGGCCACCTTAAAGGCCTTTGACCGAAAGAGCCTTTCAAGCGACTCCTTAATCCATGTGATCTTTTTAAGAGTTCTAAAAATCCTCTCTCCTTCTTCATTCTTTTTTCCCTCTTTTTCGCTCTCTTTTTTTTTTTCTTTTCCCCTCTTCTCATCTCTTCCATAAACCATGAACCTCTCTTATCTTCAACCTCTCTCACATTTCTCCTCCTCTCTCATCTTTTCTATTTATTATTATTTTTTATCCCTCCCTTCACTTTTTTTCCTTCTCATTTCTTCCATGAACCATTATTTCTTATTTCTTCTCTCATCTTTCTTCTCTTTATCTCTTTCCCTCCATTATCTTTTTTGATCATTGGTTTTCTCTTTTCTTTGTCATTTGCCTCTCCTCCACTGCCTCCCCTCCTTCTTCTCCTCGGCCTCCTCCCTCTGTTTCTTTTTTATTCTTTGTTTATCCTTCTTTTCTATCGTGATCTCTCCTCCTCCTTTTTATCTGTCTCTTCTCTCCTCTCTTGTCTCTCTTTTTCTTCTTCATCGTCTATTCTCACTCTCCTCTATCCCTATCTTTCTTAGTCATCTCCTCCCCTCGGCTCTCTTCCTTATTCTCTGTTGTCTATGTTTGATCTTGAACTTGAATTTTAAATGCGTGAACAATTAGTAAATTCAAAGGGGCTTTTGACTTCGGTTATATTTTACCAAATTGAATGATTGAGGAGTCATTAGAAAGTCATGTATGTCTAGTTTCTAATGAATCGATCCATTTTAATAATTTGGTTCGGTCATTCTACTATCGGTGGGTGTAATGAGGGAAATGCTATCTAAGAAGAGTAGAAGATTGGCAACTGCTGTGGGGAGTGGTGTTCTGTGAGGAATCAAGGAGCAGCTATGGGAGGAGAGGCTAGCAGTTCAATATAAATATGTTGCTATTTCTAAATGTTGTTTGTGGGTTATACTTATCTCTTTTGGATTATGTTTGGTTGTATGAAGTCTGCTAATGACTCAATAAACTGTTAGTTTGAGTCATGGGGGGATGCACAGGGCGATATGTAATGTGCTACAGATTTTTTTTGGTCTATGCTTTTGGAGTTGGGAGCATAGATTATATATATTGACAAGCAAGAGTAATGGCAGTAGGCTAGGACTCTTGCTCTTAGAGTCTCATCCTTTTCTTCTCAAAAAAAAAAAAAAAATCCATCCAGATGCAGTTATTAAGAGAAAAGGGATAGGTGGAAGAGATGAAGGCTTTTTTAAACATTATTCCCTTAAATCTTCAATATTTTTTAAATTAGTCTCATAAATATTGAAATTGTTATTAGCTCTCACAATTCTCCCAAGTGGTTTCAAATTTAGCTCTCAAATCACTAAAGTCACTATTAGATCCCATGGGTCTTATAGTTATAAACTATTTCAAATTAATCTGTCTAATCAATAGCAACAGTTAGTAAGATAATTGTGAAATAATGGTAATTTTAATATTTAAGGGAATAAATTTTAAAGTATTAAAGCTTTAAGGGACTAAAATCGCAAAGCCCCAAAACTAGAATGTATCTTTCACTTTTAATTATCTTAAGGGAAAATTACAACGAGAGTCTTACATTTGAAAAACCAAACAGAAAACCCCTCAATCTTTTTGGGCCACCTTAAAAGGCCTTTGACCGAAAGAGCCTTTCAAACGACTCCTTAATCCATGTGATCTTTTTAAGAGTTCTAAAAATCCTCTCTCCTTCTTCATTCTTTTTTCCCTCTTTTTCGCTCTCTTTTTTTTTTTTTCTTTTTCCCCTCTTCTCATCTCTTCCATAAACCATGAACCTCTCTTATCTTCAACCTCTCTCACATTTCTCCTCCTCTCTCATCTTTTCTATTTATTATTATTTTTTATCCCTCCCTTCACTTTTTTTCCTTCTCATTTCTTCCATGAACCCATAAAATATTTCTTATTTTTTTACTTCTCTCATCTTTTTCCTTCTCTTTCTCCTTATCTCTTCCTCCATTGTCGTTTTTTTTCAGTCATTGGTTTTTCTCTTTTACTGTCGCTGCCTCTCCTCCACTGCCTCCCCTCCTTCTTCTCCTCGGCCTCCTCCCTCTGTTTCTTTTTTATTCTTTGTTTATCCTTCTTTTCTATCGTGATCTCTCCTCCTCCTTTTTATCTGTCTCTTCTCTCCTCTCTTGTCTCTCTTTTTCTTCTTCATCGTCTATTCTCACTCTCCTCTATCCCCTATCTTTCTTCGTCATCTCCTCCCCCTCTGGCTCTCTTCCTTATTCTCTGTTGTCTATGTTTGATACTGAACTTGAATTTTCTGTCTGTGAACAATTAGTAAATTCAAAGGGGCTTTTGACTCGGTTATATTTTACCAAATTGAATGATTGAGGAGTCATTAGAAAGTCATGTATGTCTAGTTTCTAATGAATCGATCCATTTGTAATTTGGAGTCTTCTAGAGAATGTTACCGGTATTTAAGTCAGTTGTTGAGTTGCTCTAAAATCGTGTTTAGAAGAGTGTTTAATGTCTTGAGTATAGAGTCATCTTTTGAATAGTATAACACTTCCGAGTCTCTGTTTCTACTCCTTAGTCTTTCTACATCATCTTCTCATCCCACTTATGAAAAAATATGAAATTTTATAGCGTGGTGTGCAAGCAATAATAAAATAAAATATTTTAATCTACACAAGTAATAATATTATGAACATAGGTAACCTTTATATGAAAAGGATAAACAAGTTTTGTTAATAAAGTGGGGGCAGCCCACTAGATCCCATAGCAAAGTCGTGTTGCTTCCCAGTGGGGGAGCCTGGATTCATTTCCCATGTGCACCAAAGCGCAGTAGTTCTAGTTGTTGGTGGTATTGTTATGTGTGCTAAAGGAGTATTTTTCTTAAAAAAATTTTATTAATGAATTAACATATTTATGAGCAAAAATAATAATTTTTGAATAAAAATGGCATTTCAAAACGTAGACTTGGACAATCTAAAGAGAACGGCTTAACCAATATAGATAATAATTTTATGAATAAAAGTAGAAGTTAAAAAAAGGTAACATATTATATAACATAGATAATATTTTTATGAGCAACAGTAACATATTATTTACAAAAGATAATAGTTTTATAAAAAAAGGGTAAACAATTCCATAGCATAGATTTGAGAAACGTAGAATATAATAATTTAATAAACAAATACAACATTTTTATGAACAAAGTGACATACTAGATGACAACCCTTTCTTTTCCTCTCCTTTCTCAATGACTACCTCTCCTCCTCCTCGTCTATCTCTCCTCCTTATCCTCTTATCACCTTCCTTGATAGTTTTATGAATAAAAATGTTAAAAATAACAACTCTTCTTTTCTCCTTACTTAACCATACTTTTTATTCATTGCGGATCATGTGCATTAAATGTATTTACATTATTTTTTCTTTTTCTTTTAACAAAGTCAAAATTAAAGTATTAATCCTAATATTATTAGTCAATTAAATAAAAAATGAAGAAAAGGTCTGAGATTGATCTGTTGATGGGTTTCCTGAGAGTGATGGGGTTTTGAAATTTGGGGTTTTGGTAATGGAGGAATCTTTTGTGCATTTGGGGAGTCAATTCCTTGTTAATGGTGGGTTTGTGGGAGTTTTAATGGGTTTTGGTATATATATTAAGAGCTATTTAGTATAAACTGTTAGATCTGAAGGATCTTAAACATGATTAATCCAAAGAGATAAACATCATAAGTGCGGAGCAATACACGAATCCATGATTTGGATCTTGTGTGGATTGATGGATCTTCTAATCTTAGGGGTTCTTCTCTTCCTTAGATCTCTTTTTAGATGGGGGTAAAGAGATGAAATTCTTATGTTAACCCTAGATTAGGGACCATAACCCCATATATATAGGTGTTGCACTTTTACAATTTGGCCCTCATCAAATTGTAATTACAACCCAGTATCTGCACATTTAGCCCATAATTTATTTAAATACCCATTAACCCAACTTGATTGATCACTTTAGTGGGTTAGCTCGAGATAGCACTACACATTAATGTAACATATGTGCCCACAAATAGATTTAATTAGATTTAAATCTAACAATCTCCCACTTGGGCACCATATGTTTCCTTAAAATGTGTATAACCTTATGAGCTCAAAATTGCTATCACTAATAAGGGTATTTCCAAACAATCTCGTCCATCAACTATATCAATATAGGATCAAAGCGATTGTCGTCACATTTATCGTGACTAAACCCATCAATGGTCACAAATACTAATACGGTCAAATGACATAGATCAATCATGGATGTGCGGCATGAAAATTACATGCAATGTGATGCATGCATGTCTATTTTCAACGGTCCTACCTTAAACTTTAGTGAGGTCATCCTCAACCATAATGTAGCGAGTGTATAATCAGAATACTTTATTAAACAAATACAACATTTTTATGAACAAAGGCGATAACATACTAGATGACAACCCTTTCTTTTTCCTCTCCTTTCTCAATGACTACCTCTCCTCCTCCTCGTCTATCTCTCCTCCTTATCCTCTTATCACCTTCCTTGATAGTTTTATGAATAAAAATGTTAAAAATAACAACTCTTCTTTTCTCCTTACTTAACCATACTTTTTATTCGCCGCAGATCATGTGCATTAAATGTATTTACATTATTTTTTTCTTTTTCTTTTTAACAAAGTCAAAATTAAAGTATTAATCCTAATATTATTAGTCAATTAAATAAAAAAATGAAGAAAAGGTCGGAGGACGATAGACGATGGAGAGAAGAGAGGGACCAAAAGAGGATAGCTGATAGAGAAGAAAGAAGACATGCGGGAGAGGATGAGAATGTCGACGAGAAGTGGACGAGAAAGAGGAGGAAGAGAGTAGGGAAGATGTGAGAGGAAGGAGGAAAGGTCGAGACGGAGGAGGATAAAGAACGAAGAAGAACAAATATATGAAGAAGGAGAAGAATGGACGAATAAGGAGAGGCGTTAATATTGAGAGAGGGGAGGCAACAATGGCGGTCAAGGCGCTAATGAAAGAGGAAGAGAGAAGATGAGAGAGGTAAAGAGAGATGATGGGTTGAAGCTAAGAGAGAGATTGAAGGATAAGAGTGGAGGAGAGAGATGAGAGAGATCAATGGGTTCATGGAGAAATGACAAGGAGAAAAAGAAGGGAAAAGAGGGGGAGAGATTGAAGAAGAGGGTTTTTTTTAAGATTTTTAAAAAAATCAGTTGAATTGTTGGGTTTTTTTTGCTAGTCCAAAAAGTCCGGGTCTTTTTTTGCTCATGTTATTAAAATCTTACGCTCCCAATATAATATTTCCTTATCTTAATCAATCTCGGCCCATCCATTAGCCCAAAACGGAAATGGATACAGCCCATCCAATTAAAAACCCAAACCCAAATCCAGCCAGCAAAACCTCCAGTCTCTTCTTTCTTGCCCCTCAAAAAATACCTCTCCCCTTCAATCGCCACTTCAACCAGAGAGAGAGAGAGAGAGAGAGAGAGAGAGATGGAGAGGGCAGCAGAGCAAGCGGGTCCTCAAGTGGGTCCGGTCTACGCTCTTCCCCCTCGCCCCTACCGCAGCGAGGACATCCTCTTCTGCATCGACGTCGACGTAGAATCCAAGGTGGAGATGAAGGCCCATGGGCCCAACGGCCGGCCCACCACGCGCTTGTACACCATCAAGCAGGCCGTGCTCTCCTTCGTCAATTCCAAGCTCAACATCAACTCCGACCATCGGTTCTCCTTTGCTTCTCTCGGCAGCGAGCTCAGATGGGTCTGTTCCCTTTCCCTTTTTTCAAATTTATTTCATATTTTTAAAATTTTTTTTGTGTGAAATTTCAGTGGGTTCTGAGATTGATCTGTTGATGGGTTTCCTGAGAGTGATGGGGTTTTGAAATTTGGGGTTTTGGTAATGGAGGAATCTTTTGTGCATTTGGGGAGTCAATTCCTTGTTAATGGTGGGTTTGTGGGAGTTTTAATGGGTTTTGGTATATATATTAAGAGCTATTTAGTATAAACTGTTAGATCTGAAGGATCTTAAACATGATTAATCCAAAGAGATAAACATCATAAGTGCGGAAGCAATACCTGAATCCATGATTTGGATCTTGTGTGGATTGATGGATCTTCTAATCTTAGGGGTTCTTCTCTTCCTTAGATCTCTTTTAGATGGGGGTAAAAGAGATGAGAATTTTATGTTAACCCTAGATTAGGACCATAACCCCATATATATAGGTGTTGCACTTTTACAATTTGGCCCCTCATCAAATTGTAATTACAACCCAGTATCTGCACATTTAGCCCATAATTTATTTAAATACCCATTAACCCAACTTGATTGATCACTTTAGTGGGTTAGCTCGAGAGATAGCACTACACATTAATGTAACATATGTGCCCACAAATAGATTTAATTAGATTTAAATCTAACAATCTCCCACTGGGCACCATATGTTTCCTTAAAATGTGTATAACCTTATGAGCTCAAAATTGCTATCACTAATAAGGGTATTTCCAAACAATCTCGCCCATCAACTATATCAATATAGGATCAAAGCGGTCGTCGTCACATTTATCGTGACTAAACCCATCAATGGTCACAAATACTAATACGGTCAAATGACATAGATCAATCATGGATGTGCAAAGATGAAAATTACATGCAATGTGATCTGCATGTCTATTTTCAACCGGTCCTACCTTAAACTTTAGTGAGGTCATCCTCAACCATAATGTAGCGAGTGTATAATCAGAATACTTTATTCGTCGAGAAAATAACCAAACATAAATTTATCGAAATTCTCATAAAGCAATAAAATCACAACTCCCACTAAAACATGATATCCTCAAATATTACAACACCCATATGAGCAAGTGTGCTCATGAAAGACCTCAGGTGGTAATCCTTTAGTAAGAGGATCGGCTATCATGGAGTTTGTCCCAATATGCTTTATGGATATCGACCACTCTGTACCCTTTCTTTCACAACTAGGAACTTAATGTCAATATGTTTTGACTTAGTTGAGCTCCTGTTATTGGAATACATTATCACGATTTATTGTCACAAAATAACTTTAGTGGTCTTTCAATATTTTAATGTACCAAGGACAAAATTTCGCAACCATATTCCATGATTGGATGCCTCATAGCAAGCTACAAATTCGCCATAGTGGAGGAAGCTACAAGTGTCCGTTTGACACTTTTCCATGATATAGCTCCTCCGCTAACATATAAATGTAGCTCGATGTAGACTTTCGCTATTCAGATCCAAAGAAAATCAATCGAGTACCCAATGACCTCCAACCGATCGATTTCAGATGTGAGCATATAATCTTTTGTTTTCAAGATCGCGATAACCCTTTTGATCGCTATCCAATGATCCATACCGTGGTTGCTTAAGTATTCCAGCCAGCAAAACCTCCAGTCTCTTCTTTCTTGCCCTCAAAAATACCTCCCTTCAATCGCCACTTCAACCAGAGAGAGAGAGAGAGAGAGAGAGATGGAGAGGGCAGCAGAGCGGGTCCTCAAGTGGGTCCGGTCTACGCTCTTCCCCTCGCCCCTACCGCAGCGAGGACATCCTCTTCTGCATCGACGTCGACGTAGAATCCAAGGTGGAGATGAAGGCCCATGGGCCCAACGGCCGGCCCACCACGCGCTTGTACACCATCAAGCAGGCCGTGCTCTCCTTCGTCAATTCCAAGCTCAACATCAACTCCGACCATCGGTTCTCCTTTGCTTCTCTCGGCAGCGAGCTCAGATGGGTCTGTTCCCTTTCCCTTTTTTCAAATTTATTTCATATTTTTAAAATTTTTTTTGTGTGAAATTTCAGTGGGTTCTGAGATTGATCTGTTGATGGGTTTCCTGAGAGTGATGGGGTTTTGAAATTTGGGGTTTTGGTAATGGAGGAATCTTTTGTGCATTTGGGGAGTCAATTCCTTGTTAATGGTGGGTTTGTGGGAGTTTTAATGGGTTTTGGTATATATATTAAGAGCTATTTAGTATAAACTGTTAGATCTGAAGGATCTTAAACATGATTAATCCAAAGAGATAAACATCATAAGTGCGGAAGCAATACCGAATCCATGATTTGGATCTTGTGTGGATTGATGGATCTTCTCTTAGGGTTCTTCTCTTCCTAGATCTCTTTTAGATGGGGGTAAAAGAGATGAGAATTCTATGTTAACCCTAGATTAGGGACCATAACCCCATATATATAGGTGTTGCACTTTTACAATTTGGCCCCTCATCAAATTGTAATTACAACCCAGTATCTGCACATTTAGCCCATAATTTATTTAAATACCCATTAACCCAACTTGATTGATCACTTTAGTGGGTTAGCTCGAGAGATAGCACTACACATTAATGTAACATATGTGCCCACAAATAGATTTAATTAGATTTAAATCTAACAATCTCCCACTGGGCACCATATGTTTCCTTAAAATGTGTATAACCTTATGAGCTCAAAATTGCTATCACTAATAAGGGTATTTCCAAACAATCTCGCCCATCAACTATATCAATATAGATCAAAGCGGTCGTCGTCACATTTATCGTGACTAAACCCATCAATGGTCACAAATACTAATACGTCAAATGACATAGATCAATCATGGATGTGCAAAGATGAAAATTACATGCAATGTGATCTGCATGTCTATTTTCAACCGGTCCTACCTTAAACTTTAGTGAGGTCATCCTCAACCATAATGTAGCGAGTGTATAATCCGAATACTTTATTCTCGACGTAAAATAACCAAACATAAATTTATTCAAATTCTCATAAAGCAATAAAATCACAACTCCCACTAAAACATGATATCCTCAAATATTACAACACCCATATGAGCAAGTGTGCTCATGAAAGACCTGGGTGGTAATCCTTAGTAAGAGGATCGGCTATCATGGAGTTTGTCCCAATATGCTTTATGGATATCCGACCACTCTGTACCCTTTCTTTCACAACTAGGAACTTAATGTCAATATGTTTTGACTTAGTTGAGCTCTGTTGTTATTGGAATACATTATCACGATTTATTGTCACAAAATAACTTTAGTGGTCTTTCAATATTTTCCGTAATGTGCGTCCAGGTGACAAAATTTCGCAACCATATTCCATGATTGGATGCCTCATAGCAAGCTACAAATTCTGCGCCATAGTGGAGGAAGCTACAAGTGTCCGTTTGACACTTTTCCATGATATAGCTCCTCCCGCTAACATATAAATGTAGCCCGATGTAGACTTTCGCTATTCAGATCCAAAGAAAATCAATCGAGTACCCAATGACCTCCAACCGATCGATTTCGTATGTGAGCATATAATCTTTTGTTTTCAAGATACCGCGATAACCCTTTTGATCGCTATCCAATGATCCATACCGTGGTTGCTTAAGTATCCGCTTAACATACCAACAATGTACGCAATATCCGGACGCAGACATACCGAAAGCATACATTAGACTCCTACGGTGAAGCATAGGGAATCTTCGCATTTCTGAATTTCAAGATTACTTTTAGGGCAATCGATTGAGACCTAATTTATCTCCTTTAGCGGGGTTTCACAGTGCGC
Organism: Asparagus setaceus; assembly: GCA_012295165.1. Classification (NCBI taxonomy): domain Eukaryota; kingdom Viridiplantae; phylum Streptophyta; class Magnoliopsida; order Asparagales; family Asparagaceae; genus Asparagus; species Asparagus setaceus. The sequence continues at coordinate 12,864,270 of CM022703.1, read as the reverse complement.
AATCTTGCATGCCAAACCTTTTGAGTACTTTATTGATATAGCTCTTTTGAGATAATCCAAGTATACCTCGAGAACGATCTCGATGTATCGGATTCCTAATATAAAGAGGCGCCCCAAGATCTTTCATCTCAAAATTCTTTGATAGAAATCTCGTTTCGTGCAACAAGCCTATATCATTAGTGGCAAGCAAAATGTCATCCACATACGTAACTGTAAAAATATACTTACTCCCATCGAATTTTGATATACACAATCATCAACAATATTCATCTCAAAACCAAACGAGATAATTATTTGTTGAAACTTGTGGTACCATTGACGAGGAGCTTGCTTGAGTCCATAAATGGATTTCCTTAGTTTACAAACCATATTCTTTGGGTCTCCGACACAAAGTTTTCTCGTTGTACCATATAGATCATCTCATCAATGTCTCCATTGAGAAATGCGATCTTAACATCCATTTGATGTAACTCAAGATTGAAATGAGCAACAAGTGCCATGATAGTCCCGAAAGAGTCTTTCGATGAAACCGAGAGAAAGTCTCAGATAGTCAATGCCTTCCTTCCGAGTATAGCCTTTAGCTACAAGACGTGCTTTATACTTTTCCACATTACCATTTGCATCCGCCTTGGTTTTAAATATCCATTTACAACCAATTGGTTTTGCACCTTCGCAATGGGACAAGTTCCCAAACTTTATTGTCTTGCATAGACTTGTACTCCTCATTCATGGCATCAATCCACTTTTGAGAGTTAGAACTTTTCATGGCACGAAGGAAGTTGATTGGATCATCTTCCATCATTCCATTACTTTCCTCATGTTCTTGAAGAAATACAATATAGTCATCCCAATAGCATTTCTCCTTTCTCTCGGATCTCCTTAATGGTACCGGTTCTTGAGGTTGTTGAGTTTGTTCTTCCGAACAGGAGTTGTTCAATATTGCCTTCGAGGTTCCAATTCATTTCTTGAACAATAACAGTATAGTACTTGAATATTGTCGAAATGATCGTATGGATTGGATTTAAAGCCAATTCCTCCTCAAAGGCAATGTTCTAACCTTATTTCTCCCCAAACTCAACATCCTCAAAGAATGTTGCTGCTCCCGCCTCAAAAATATTCCCGAAAAGGGATCATAAAACTTATAGCCCCGGATCGCTCGTAATATCCAATAAAGTAGTCGCTAACCGCTTTGGAGTCCAATTTCTTTTCATTTGGCCTATAAGGCCTTGCCTCGAATGGACATCCCCAAATATGTAAGTGCTTTAGGCTGGGCTTCGACCGGTCAAAGCTCATAAGGTGTTTTAGCAAGCTGCTTTACTTGGTACTGTTAAGAATGTAAGCTGCAGTCTTTAGTGCTTCTCCCGAGTGACTCGGTAAAGAAGAATGAGCAATCATACTTCTTACCATATCCTTAAGAGTCTGTTTAGATCTTTCGGCTACACCATTCATGCTAGGTGATCACGGCATGGTGTCTTGTGGGGCGATACGAATTCCTCTGGTATCTAGCAAATGGTCCTCAACGTTGTTCACTGAACCATCATATCCGCCGTAGTACTCACCACCACGCATCGATCTAACGGTTTTAATCTTTTATTGAGTTGGTTCTCAACTTCACCTTAAAAGCTTTGAATACGCCCGAGACTCGATTTTTCTTTAATGAGATATGTACCCATAACGTGAGTAATCGCTCATGAATGATATAAAATATTGTTGACCATTCCGTGATGCCGTAGGGAATGGCCCACAAATATCTCGTATGTATCAATTCTAAGACGCCTCAAGATCCGTTGAACCTAATCTCTTAACTTTAGTCTGCTTTTCCTTGATACCAATGCATACATCAAAGTCTCAGAAATCAAGGGAATCCAAAATACCATCGACACAAGACGCCAACTCTACCTTTTGAGATATGACCCAAGCTTGTGCCATAATGATGTCAATTTTCCTTATTTAATTTACGCTTAGTACCACGTGATTCCACATTCGTGGTTTCATTATAAGAAGCAATCAGATCAAGCAAATATAGGTTATCAAAAGTACTCAAGAAACCGGTTCCACAATATTTGAATTTAAAGATAAGCTAGCCCGGTTATTTCCAAATGAACAATAATAACCCGATTTGTCCAATAAAGGAATAGAAACTAAATTCGCCTAAAAGACGGGACTACAAAAGTATCTTTCAAATCCAAATAGGAACCGGTTCTAACAATAACCTAAAGTGCCCAATTGCTTCCACATCTACCGATTGTCCATCGCCCACAAAGATGTGTCTTTCACCATCACTGGCTTTCTAGCTCAGCAACCCCGCATAGAAACACTTATGTGAGTAGTAGAAGCCGAATCTAACCACCAAGTGTTTCTAGGTAATCGAGACTAAATTAACCTCGTAACGCACCAAAGTAAGAAACGCACTTTTGACACGCCAGCGTGATATTTGGTACAATCCTTCTTTACGTGTCCGGATTTGTTGCAAAAGAAACAACCCGATCATCCTTATGTTGTTTCTTCCGAACTGGACCCAGCGCCTTCTTTATCATCCTTTCTTTCTTGCCCTTATCCCTTGGGCATAAGCCAAATGAGCACCGTCGGCCTTATCTTGCTTCAACTGTCTTCTTCTTGCACACGATGAAATGAGCTCATTCAGAGTCCATTTCTCCTTTTGGCTTATAACCGACCTTAAATTGATTAAATTGCGTGTGAAGAGACAAGAATCAGATGCACTAGTAACTCGTCACAAAGATCGTATGTATCAATTCTAAGGCGTCGAAGATCTGTTGGAACCTAATCTCTTAACTTTAGTCTGTTTTCCCTTGATACGCCAATGCATACATCAAAGTCTCAGAAATCAAGGGAATCCAAAATACCATCGACACAAGACGCCAACTCTACCTTTTGAGATATGACCCAAGCTTGTGCCATAATGATCTTGAATTTTCCTTATTTAATTTACGCTTAGTACCACGTGATTCCACATTCGGGTTTCATTATAAGAAGCAAGCGTATCAAGCAAATATAGGTTATCAAAAGTACTCAAGAAACCGGTTCCACAATATTTGAATTTAAAGATAAGCTAGCTGGTTATTTCCAAATGAACAATAATAACCCGATTTGTCCAATAAAGGAATAGAAACCAAATTCGTCTAAAAGGCGGGACTACAAAAGTATCTTTCAAATCCAAATAGGAACCGGTTCCTAACAATAACCTAAAGTGCCCAATTGCTTCCACATCTACCGATTGTCCATCGCCCACAAAGATGTGTCTTTCACCATCACTTGGCTTTCGTGCTCGAGGCAACCGCATAGAAACACTTATGTGAGTAGTAGAAGCGAATCTAACCACCAAGTGTTTCTAGGTAATCGAGACTAAATTAACCTCGTAACGCACCAAAGTAAGAAACGCACTTTTGACACGCCAGCGTGATATTTGGTACAATCCTTCTTTACGTGTCCGGATTTGTTGCAAAAGAAACAACCACGATCATCCTTATGTTGTTTCTTCCGAACCGACCCTTAGCGCCTTCTTTATCATCCTTTCTTTTCTTGCCCTTATCCTTAGGGGCATAAGCCAAATGAGCCTTGTCGGTCTTATCTTGCTTCAATCTGTCTTCTTCTTGCACGGTATGAAATGAGCTCATTGAGTCCATTTCTCCTTTTGACGCTTATAACCGACCTTAAATTGATTAAATTGTGCGGTGAAGAGACAAGAATCAGATGCACTAGTAACTTCGTCACAAAGATCGAGTTTTAGTGCCTTAAGTTTTGAAGCAATGTGAGACATTTCCATAATGTACTCCCGGATATTTCCTTTGCCCTTATACTTCATTGAAATCAAGCGAGCTAAAAGCGTGCTTGTTTCTACCTTATCGTTTTTAGCAAAACGCTTCTCAATTTCGGCAAGGAAATTTTTGGCTTTAGTAATCCCTTCGGATTCTGTGCCCCTAAAGGCTTCCGGAATGCCGCGCTTGATGATCATGAGACTCATGCGATTTGAACGCTCCCACCTCTCATACTCCTTCTTTGCATCAGGAGTGCTTTCATGATGAGAGGTTGGGGTTGTTCGATTCTTAATGCAAGGTCTAGATCCATGCGACCAAGAACAATTAAAATGTTCTCTTTCCAAACCTTGAAATTTGTCCCATTTAGCATGGGAATTGAGTTGATGTTAGCGAGAAATTGATCACGGCGGATGCATTAGTGAAATAAACAAAAGATTTCACATTAATAACTGTAATTAGTAATCAATAAAATTCAAATAATGACATATCCCCATCCAAGATATCTTGTACAACATTAATATCAAGTCTTTGGACAGTAATATTAACTGCAAGTGATATCTTGTTGCAATGATCAAACATCGACAATAACATGTCAAACAACAAACCCATCTTTGGATTGATTTGTTATCCACATGTAAACCTTATAATTGTTACGCGTTTATCATCGCAGATCGTATCTGATCTAAATAAATATTAATCTTCCTTTGGGCGATTAAATATCTATTCGGAAAAAGTATACACACAACCATCTAACATCCTTCATGAACAATCTACACAAGAGAGGTTACTTTGGCAACATCTTGCTTCAATTAATCATTTAGAATGAGAGACCAACTTAATTCCTTAGTGTCATAATACTTGAATGAAATAATTGATTAACGAAATTTAATTGAGTTCGAATCATGAGGTTCGACTTGAGTTCGAACGGCGAGGTTCGACTTGAGTTCGAGCGAGGTTCGACTTGGCGAGGTTCGACTTGAGTTGAGCGAGGTTCGACTTGAGTTCGAGCGAGGTTCGACTTGGCGAGGTTCGACTTGAGGCTCGATACCACTTGTTATTCACAGAACATAAATTCTGTTCATCCGAGATCAACCCTTTACTGCTCATCCAAAAAGAAAAACTTTCTTGTTCATCGGCCAAAAACATTCTTGTTCATCCAAAAAGAACCAGCCCTAACAATAACCTAAAGTGCCCAATTGCTTCCACATCTACCGATTGTCCATCGCCCACAAAGATGTGTCTTTCACCATCACTGCTTTGTGAGCTCAGTAACCTCGCATAGAAACACTTATGTGAGTAGTAGAAGCCTAATCTAACCACCAAGTGTTTCTAGGTAATCGAGACTAAATTAACCTCGTAACGCATACCAAAGTAAGAAACGCATTCTTTTGACACGCCAGCGTGATATTTCGTACAATCCTTCTTTACGTGTCCGGATTTGTTGCAAAGAAACAACCCGATCATCCTTATGTTGTTTCTTCGAACCGACCCTTAGCGCCTTCTTTATCATCCTTTCTTTTCTTGCCCTTATTATCCTGGGCATAAGCCAAATGAGCACCGCCGCCTTATCTTGCTTCAACCTTTTCTGACACGCATGAAATGAGCTCATTCGAGTCCATTTCTCCTTTTGACGCTTATAACCGACCTTAAATTGATTAAATTGTGCAGAAGAGACAAGAATCCGATGCACTAGTAACTCGTCACAAAGATCGAAGTTTTAGTGCCTTAAGTTTTGAAGCAATGTGAGACATTTCCATAATGTACTCCTGATATTTCGCCCTTATACTTCATTGAAATCAAGCGAGCTAAAAGCTGCTTGTTTCTACCTTATCGCTTTTAGCAAAACGCTTCAATTTCGCAAGGAAATTTTGGCTTTAGTAATCCCTTCTGATTCTCGCGGCCCCTAAAGGCTTCCTAATGCCGCTTGATGATCATGAGACTCATGCGATTTGAACGCCCCACCTCTCATACTCCTTCTTTGCATCGAGTGCTTTCCGCAGGAGAGGTCAGTTGTTCAGCTTCTTAATGCAAGGTCTAGATCCATGCACCAAGAACAATTAAAATGTTCTCTTTCCAAACCTTGAAATTTGTCCCATTTAGCATGGGAATTGAGTTGATGTTAGCGTAAATTGATGCACAGATGCATTAGTGAAATAAACAAAAGATTTCACATTAATAACTGTAATTAGTAATCAATAAAATTCAAATAATGACATATCCCCATCCAAGATATCTTGTACAACATTAATATCAAGTCTTTGGACAAGAATATTAACCTAGTGATATCTTGTTGCAATGATCAAACATCGACAATAACATGTCAAACAACAAACCCATCTTTGGATTGATTTGTTATCCACATGTAAACCTTATAATTGTTACGCGTTTATCATCGCAGATGCGATACGCCTAAATAAATATTAATCTTCCTTTGGGCCGATTAAATATCTATTCTAAAAGTATACACACAACCATCTAACATCCTTCATGAACAATCTACACAAGAGAGGTTACTTTGGCAACATCTTGCTTCAATTAATCATTTAGAATGAGAGACCAACTTAATTCCTTAGTGTCATAATACTTGAATGAAATAATTGATTAACACCGAATTTAATTGAGTTCGAATCATGAGGTTCGACTTGAGTTCGAACGGCGAGGTTCGACTTGAGTTCGAACGGCAGGTTCGACTTGAGTTGAGCGAGGTTCGACTTGAGTTCGAACGCGAGGTTCGACTTGAGTTCGAATCGAGGTTCGACTTGGCGAGGTTCGACTTGAGGCTCGATACCACTTGTTATTCACCCAACATAAATTACCGCTCATCCGAGATCAACCCTTTACTGCTCATCCAAAAAGAAAAACTTTACTGCTCATCTACCAAAAACATTTACTGCTCATCCAACCCAAAAATCGAAAAAGATTTGATCTTTATTCATAAATCCACCAAAAATCATAGAAACTCAAAAATCTCTAAGAGTTAATCACAATTTGGCTCGATACCACTTGTTAGATCGAAGGATCTTAAACATGATTAATCCAAAGAGATAAACATCATAAGTGCGAAGCAATACCAATCCATGATTTGGATCTTGTGTGGATTGATGGATCTTCTAATCTTAGGGTTCTTCTCTTCCTTAGATCTCTTTTTAGATGGGGTAAAAGAGATGAGAATTTTATGTTAACCCTAGATTAGGGACCATAACCCCATATATATAGGTGTTGCACTTTTACAATTTGGCCCCTCATCAAATTGTAATTACAACCTGGTATCTGCACATTTAGCCCATAATTTATTTAAATACCCATTAACCCAACTTGATTGATCACTTTAGTGGGTTAGCCTGAGAGATAGCACTACACATTAATGTAACATATGTGCCCACAAATAGATTTAATTAGATTTAAATCTAACATAAACAATTGACCATAAAGAGATTAAAGATATGGTATATTAAGAGCATCTTGCTTTTAGGAGTGAGTTCTTCTAGGTTTCTGACATTTTCTTCATCTTTGTCCTTCGTTTCTTGAAATTAAGGGGTTTGTGAATTAGGAGATGAAGTGGTTAGCTTGTGTCAATTTTGTAATGTGGTTTTCGAGATTTGGGGTGTTCTTCCCAGGTTTGCAGTGACTCTAGTAAACTCCACTAATTTTTACCATATTTTGTTGATGTAGAGGTTTTGTGAAGTTTTTGAAGCGCGTTTGGCTGCTGTTTTCACAATTTTAGCTTAGTTTTGTGAGAATAATGGTGGCTTTGTGTGAATATCAAAGGAAAAGTCATTGAAGCCCCTAGAACCTTACATTACATTGCTAGAAAGCCCTTAAACTAGTATTTTAACGTGTTAAGCCCCTATAGTTTTTATTTTAATTATATTTAGCCCCCATGGCAATTTTCCATCCAAACACCACCAAAAACACTATTTTTGGTTAGGGTAAAATGAGAATATTGTAAACTGAGTACCATGCCCCTAATGTGGGATGATTAGATCCCTTGAACTGGAATCAGGCGAAATAATTTAGGGTAAACTTGATCTATTTCTTCTTGAACTTGGGAGAGTTCATTTAGTGACGAAGCCCTTGTGCCCTAACGGCCACCAACACAAGAGACTCATGATACCTCAAAGAAGCGTAAGCTGAAGATGCATAAATTCTCGAATATGGTGCATTGAACCAAATAAATAACAACCTTTGGAATATATAAAATGCACAGAAAAGCAAATGGAAGAAGCCATTATTTTGGTTTATGAATTTTTATGAAAAATCAAATGGAAGTTGGGGGAATAAGGAGAAATTGTAAATGACTTGAATGACAATATTGTTTAACTCCAAAAGACAAATTCATCAGACAATAAGACTGTTATACATTTATACCCTTCTATAGGTTTGTTAAAACATGATGGGACTAAATAGAATGAAAACAAAACTATTAGGCTTAATAGATTAAGATACTAGTTTAAGGTTAAGGGTTTTATAAATTTTATATTGTAATATAAAGTTAGGAATGTAACGGATTAAAGTAATAATTTGAGGGCTTTTTAGAAATGCAATGTAAAGTTTAGGGGCTTAATTGACTTTGAGGTCTGTGAATATCCCACTAAGGTTTCTTGAAATGTTTCAGGATGGCATATAATATGATGGATTTTGCTATAGTTTCAAAATTTATTCATTTATTTATTTATTTCGCTGTTACACATGCTCCAAGTTGTAGGAAACTACGCAGTCTCCCGAACTGCATTTGATGGCGCAATATTTTCTTCAACTGCTTCTATGTTTGTTTTATCTTTTCATTTTATTTTTGACTTCATCTGTAGTGTAGTGCATGCAAGTGACTGAAATTTATAAATAAAAGGATGCGTGCAAATATTGTGGCGTTACTTGTGAAGTTTCAGACTTTTTCTTGGAAAACTAGCGTTATATTTTAATTTGTGGAGAAAATTTTAACCTGCTTTAAAACAATTCCATAAGGAAAGAACTCAAGAAGCCCAGACACGAAAAACCAGTCATAACTGATCCAACTTAGCAAAACGTGCAAACAATTTTGGCATGGGTTCTGTCAATCAAGTACCTATACATCCGTTGAGTTTGAGCAGGTTCCATATTCTGGATTTGTTACTCTTGTAGGTATGAAAATTTTCAACCACATGATTCAACCTGTTTGCACTCTTACACACCAGATAAAAAAATTAACATTTAAAATAAGGATTTCACGCACATAAAATCAATGTTTCACTCCCTAAATTTGGGTTTCATGCCCAAAAATAACCAATAACTAGTGTTTCCCCATAAATCATCATTCAATGCTGACAAAAAAAGGCTTGTAGCCTATTGTTTGGTTTGTGGATTGCATGTTGTCATTTTCAAGAATTTTGTTGCATGCAATGGATCTTGAATGCCCATACTCAAAATCTTGTTTGCTTGCAGTGGATGTTAAAAAGAATGGACAATATCCAGCCAATTGTTCTTTTTTTTTTCTTTTTGGTGGTTCATGAATTTTAGGGAAGATATCTGACTGGAATAACAAATCTGCCAGGGATTAGCGAGATTTTCACAGATCACATTTAATGCATCCATCCAATGTGGCAATCCCAATTCCTGAGTACGAAAACTACCATTCAAACAATGTAGTTAATAAAAATTCATGATTTTAAACTTCTGAGCCCCATTTTTCAATGCAAATTTACAAAAATCCACGCCATATTCACAGAAACAAACAACCATTAATAGGTAAAATTAACTTCGGATTGAAGAAGTCTGTTCCTATGAAGTTGAAATAAAATATTTCTTTTATATTAGGTTATCAAAAGATTTGAAAATAAAACTAGAATATATCCTGCCTTGGCAAAAGTTTTGGAAAAAACTAGAAAAACATATTCTATCTAAAATTTACAAAATAATTTATAAACTTAACGAAAGTCATTCTCTAGATTAATTCTACCATATTGGTCTTACTCTTGTCTTCATTCAGGCTATCATTGTATGAATTTGCCCTGCATTGCTGCATCATATCCTCACATCAATACAATTTGTCAATTTGTTTTGTACACAAGCAAGACTAGTGTTATACTTACTTAGAGTTAACTGTAGTCTTCACTTGGGAGAACTTTTAGCATAATGTAGAGATGATTATACCCATTTAGATTATTTTATAAGCATCACTGCTTCATTAATTGTTATTAGATAGTCATTTGAAAGATACACTACCACTGTGAGCAACTAAGAACTAAGAAGATAAGCTTATGGAAGGAAGATGCATATCTCAAGGGACATGCCTGATGCACCTTTTATCCTATATGTTTCCACCAAAGTTTCAGACTTTTTCTTGGAAAACTAGCGTTATATTTTAATTTGTGGAGAAAATTTTAACCTGCTTTAAAACAATTCCATAAGGAAAGAACTCAAGAAGCCCAGACCACGAAAAACCAGTCATAACTGATCCAACTTAGCAAAGCGTGCAAACAATTTTGGCATGGGTTCTGTCAATCAAGTACCTATACATCCGTTGAGTTTGAGCAGGTTCCATATTCTGGATTTGTTACTCTTGTAGGTATGAAAATTTTCAACCACATGATTCAACCTGTTTGCACTCTTACACACCAGATAAAAAATTAACATTTAAAATAAGGATTTCACGACATAAAATCAATGTTTCACTCCTAAATTTGGGTTTCATGCCCAAAATAACCAATAACTAGTGTTTCCCCATAAATCATCATTCAATGCTGACAAAAAAAGGCTTGTAGCCTATTGTTTGGTTTGTGGATTGCATGTTGTCATTTTCAAGAATTTTGTTGCATGCAATGGATCTTGAATGCCCATACTCAAAATCTTGTTTGCTTGCAGTGGATGTTAAAAAGAATGGACAATATCCAGCCAATTGTTCTTTTTTTTTTCTTTTTGGTGGTTCATGAATTTTAGGGAAGATATCTGACTGGAATAACAAATCTGCCAGGGATTAGCGAGATTTTCACAGATCACATTTAATGCATCCATCCAATGTGGCAATCCCAATTCCTGAGTACGAAAACTACCATTCAAACAATGTAGTTAATAAAAATTCATGATTTTAAACTTCTGAGCCCCATTTTTCAATGCAAATTTACAAAAAATCCACGCCATATTCACAGAAACAAACAACCATTAATAGGTAAAATTAACTTCGGATTGAAGAAGTCTGTTCCTATGAAGTTGAAATAAAATATTTCTTTTATATTAGGTTATCAAAAGATTTGAAAATAAAACTAGAATATATCCTGCCTTGGCAAAAGTTTTGGAAAAAACTAGAAAAACATATTCTATCTAAAATTTACAAAATAATTTATAAACTTAACCGAAAGTCATTCTCTAGATTAATTCTACCATATTGGTCTTACTCTTGTCTTCATTCAGGCTATCATTGTATGAATTTGCCCTGCATTGCTGCATCATATCCTCACATCAATACAATTTGTCAATTTGTTTTGTACACAAGCAAGACTAGTGTTATACTTACTTAGAGTTAACTGTAGTCTTCACTTGGGAGAACTTTTAGCATAATGTAGAGATGATTATACCCATTTAGATTATTTTATAAGCATCACTGCTTCATTAATTGTTATTAGATAGTCATTTGAAAGATACACTACCACTGTGAGCAACTAAGAACTAAGAAGATAAGCTTATGGAAGGAAGATGCATATCTCAAGGGACATGCCTGATGCACCTTTTTATCCTATATGTTTCCACCAAAGTTTTGTGAGAGATGGAATGTATTCTACTTTCATTAGTTTAAATGACGGACTCTAAATGCAAGGCATTTTCCAACTATTCTTTTAAGGTATTTAAGATTAAAAATTGGGAGAGAACCTTTGACTGTTTTATTGTCATCCTTCGATAACTTGAAATGTTACTATCATTGAATAATAAAAAGTTTCATTGAAAAGAGTAGTTCCATCTTCGTTTAGTTTGTGCTGAATAAAATTTTACTCTATTGCTGAAGGTTCGAAGGGAGTTCAGTAATCAAATCCCCTCTGCTGTTGCAGAAGTTCAGGCACTCACTGCGGCAGACTCGTCCTATGGGAAAGCAGATCTTACTCTACTTTTCAAAATGGCAGCATATGAAGCAAAGAAATCTCAGCTACAAGGTCGGATTTTTAGAGTGGTAAGTCTGCTGGGATTTTTGTTCCTGTGTTGCCAACTATCATGAAAGCTTCATGATTGGTAAAATATTTAATGTTGATTACCGTAGACCCCTTGTAGTATTGTTGTTCTGTGACTATCCCTCTAGTGTTATTTTTGCAGATGTACCCTTGAGTGATTTTTTAAAAATTCTTTTACTATCATGGGGTCAATTTGTCAAAAACCAAATTTCTCTTTCTCCAAGGGTGAAAGAGTAAAAAATCACTCAGGGTCTATCTAACAAAATATATTGCAAGGGTAGTAAGTTCAAAACACTGATACTATAGGGGTCTATGCACAATTAATGCAGATATTTATGATGGTAGATTGTACCTATAATGTGCTAATCCTTTCTTCTGATTTTTGCTTGTACTTGTATCCTGCTCCTTGATGGTTTTGATCTTGTCAATATCATCTTGTATTTCCATATATTCAGATTTCAGAGATACTTTTTGTTCTACTGTCCGCTCTTTTCCTTAGCGATTAAATATTTGTGACATTTGGTTGGAGGGCAGAGAGAGCATAGTCTCTAGAGGACATAGGAGCACATTGACAATAATGTTTCTAAAGGAGATTTGCTCTTTAATGGCATCGTTTGCAAGTTTTCTGCCACTCTGGAACCCGGGGCAGGGTTATAATTTCATTAAGGAGACCTGTCAAAGCATAGTTTGTGAGATTCCTGTTTTTGGTGTTGGGTTGGTGAGGTGTACGTAGGCACTTTCATATAAAATACATTGTGATGTTTCTATGTTTTATACACTACTTCTTAAGGAATAATTTTGCCCATATCTTGTTGTATCCCTCACTCATGTCCATGTTTCTTAGTATGGAGTGAATACTTAATGTTGTGGATAAGTTTGGTTGGCAATAGAAACTCTTGGATTGCATGTTGTCATTTTCAAGAATTTTGTTGCATGCAATGGATCTTGAATGCCCATACTCAAAATCTTGTTTGCTTGCAGTGGATGTTAAAAGAATGGACAATATCCAGCCAATTGTTCTTTTTTCTTTTGGTGGTTCATGAATTTTAGGGAAGATATCTGACTGGAATAACAAATCTGCCAGGGATTAGCGAGATTTTCACAGATCACATTTAATGCATCCATCCAATGTGGCAATCCCAATTCCTGAGTACGAAAACTACCATTCAAACAATGTAGTTAATAAAAATTCATGATTTTAAACTTCTGAGCCCCATTTTTCAATGCAAATTTACAAAAATCCACGCCATATTCACAGAAACAAACAACCATTAATAGGTAAAATTAACTTGGATTGAAGAAGTCTGTTCCTATGAAGTTGAAATAAAATATTTCTTTTATATTAGGTTATCAAAAGATTTGAAAATAAAACTAGAATATATCCTGCCTTGGCAAAAGTTTTGGAAAAAACTAGAAAAACATATTCTATCTAAAATTTACAAAATAATTTATAAACTTAACGAAAGTCATTCTCTAGATTAATTCTACCATATTGGTCTTACTCTTGTCTTCATTCAGGCTATCATTGTATGAATTTGCCCTGCATTGCTGCATCATATCCTCACATCAATACAATTTGTCAATTTGTTTTGTACACAAGCAAGACTAGTGTTATACTTACTTAGAGTTAACTGTAGTCTTCACTTGGGAGAACTTTTAGCATAATGTAGAGATGATTATACCCATTTAGATTATTTTATAAGCATCACTGCTTCATTAATTGTTATTAGATAGTCATTTGAAAGATACACTACCACTGTGAGCAACTAAGAACTAAGAAGATAAGCTTATGGAAGGAAGATGCATATCTCAAGGGACATGCCTGATGCACCTTTTTATCCTATATGTTTCCACCAAAGTTTTGTGAGAGATGGAATGTATTCTACTTTCATTAGTTTAAATGACGGACTCTAAATGCAAGGCATTTTCCAACTATTCTTTTAAGGTATTTAAGATTAAAAATTGGGAGAGAACCTTTGACTGTTTTATTGTCATCCCGATAACTTGAAATGTTACTATCATTGAATAATAAAAAGTTTCATTGAAAAGAGTAGTTCCATCTTCGTTTAGTTTGTGCTGAATAAAATTTTACTCTATTGCTGAAGGTTCGAAGGGAGTTCAGTAATCAAATCCCCTCTGCTGTTGCAGAAGTTCAGGCACTCACTGCGGCAGACTCGTCCTATGGGAAAGCAGATCTTACTCTACTTTTCAAAATGGCAGCATATGAAGCAAAGAAATCTCAGCTACAAGGTCGGATTTTTAGAGTGGTAAGTCTGCTGGGATTTTTGTTCCTGTGTTGCCAACTATCATGAAAGCTTCATGATTGGCGTAAAATATTTAATGTTGATTACCGTAGACCCCTTGTAGTATTGTTGTTCTGTGACTATCCCTCTAGTGTTATTTTTGCAGATGTACCCTTGAGTGATTTTTTTAAAAATTCTTTTACTATCATGGGGTCAATTTGTCAAAAAACCAAATTTCTCTTTCTCCAAGGGTGAAAGAGTAAAAAAATCACTCAGGGGTCTATCTAACAAAATATATTGCAAGGGTAGTAAGTTCAAAACACTGATACTATAGGGGGTCTATGCACAATTAATGCAGATATTTATGATGGTAGATTGTACCTATAATGTGCTAATCCTTTCTTCTGATTTTTGCTTGTACTTGTATCCTGCTCCTTGATGGTTTTGATCTTGTCAATATCATCTTGTATTTCCATATATTCAGATTTCAGAGATACTTTTTGTTCTACTGTCCGCTCTTTTCCTTAGCGATTAAATATTTGTGACATTTGGTTGGAGGGCAGAGAGAGCATAGTCTCTAGAGGACATAGGAGCACATTGACAATAATGTTTCTAAAGGAGATTTGCTCTTTAATGGCATCGTTTGCAAGTTTTCTGCCACTCTGGAACCCGGGGCAGGGTTATAATTTCATTAAGGAGACCTGTCAAAGCATAGTTTGTGAGATTCCTGTTTTTGGTGTTGGGTTGGTGAGGTGTACGTAGGCACTTTCATATAAAATACATTGTGATGTTTCTATGTTTTATACACTACTTCTTAAGGAATAATTTTGCCCATATCTTGTTGTATCCCTCACTCATGTCCATGTTTCTTAGTATGGAGTGAATACTTAATGTTGTGGATAAGTTTGGTTGGCAATAGAAACTCTTGGATTGCATGTTGAGCCTGCACTATTTCCTTTGGGTAAAATTTCACAACCCCACCCCCCACAAAGAGAGAGAGATGAACTTTCAAAATTATAGAAGAATTCTGTGTAACTATCATGACCTATTGGAAATTGTCACAAATGGAGAGAGAGATGAACTTTCAAAATTATAGAAGAATTCTGTGCAACTATCATGACCTATTGGAAATTGTCACAAATGGCTTTAACGTGAAAGGAAAAAGGTGTAAACTACCATTGTTAATATCTATCAATCCTAATCCGTAAACCTCTCTCTCAGTAAAGTAAAAATTGCATAAAGGAATCTATTGTCCAATACACGTTATGTGTGAACTGTGAAGCAGGTGACAACTTAAACTAATTACTGACATTCATAGTACTTTGGTGAAAAAATTCATGGGAGTTTTCTCCAATTTAGAAAGTCTAGAAGGGATTTGTGCAACATCCCGCTGGTGTGTGCGTGTGCGGGTGCGTGCGTGTGAAATTCACCCTTTCTTTTGCTTTCTATTGCGGCCCAGTTGAACTGGTACTTCTAGTTGCAACTTCGGGCAAACTGCTTTGAATGTCTCCTGAATTTTTGACATATTTCCTTCGTGCAATTAATATTAAGATTTTATCTAATTCTACAATCTTATATGTACTGAATTCTTCCAAAGAAGAAAAATATTTAACATCAATACCTTGTTTGGGGTGGGTGGGTGGGTTCCTTTTTTTTGTGGGTGTGTGTGTGTGTGGGGGGGAACTTACCCTTTCTTTTTCTTTCTACCGAGGTCCAATAGACCTGGCACTTCCAATTGCAACTTCAGGCAGACTGCTTTCGATGTCTTATGAAAATTTTCCATATTTCCTTGCGCAGTTAGTATTAATATTTTATCTAATTCTATAATCTCATATGTATTGGTTTCTTCCAAAGAGGAAAAGTAGCTAACATTGATACCTCTTCCTATCTCAGATACTGATCTACTGTAGATCATCAACTCCACCCGAGCACAGATGGCCGGTATACGAGAAGAACTTCACTCTGGACATTGTCTATCTCCATGACAAGCCCAGCACCGAGAACTGCCCACAGAGGGTCTATGACCGCCTTGTCGATGCCCTGGAGCACGTGACGCAGCACGAGGGCTACATTTTGGAGAGTGGGCAAGGGCTCAGTCGAGTCATCACCCGCCACCTTAGCATGCTTCTCTGCCACCCGGACCAGCGTTGCATCCAAGATGACCTTGACATTCCTAAGTCTCTCATGAGGAGGACGGCGGTCCAGGCTGAAAGTGCTGGCACTGAAGAGAGCACAGTTTCCACCTCCTAGTGGGAAGAAAATTACGTAGATGTATATTGGTTTGTTGTTGTTAACAAAAATTGTTGTCAAGTAAATTTGCTCGGTAAATTCGAACACTTTCCCTGGATTTCTTCACACCTATAGTTTATTTCTGACTTTTTTCTTGATCGGTTGATAAAGTGTTCTTTTTGGTTCTTTACCGGATTTTATATTTTTGTGCTCTTATCCACTTTTGGTCCTTTTTGTGGACACATTATTCTTATTTTCAAGTGCCTAAGATTAGTGAGCATTTTTATCTTAATGTATTACTTCAGCATTACTAATATTGAGCTTGTCTTAATACAGTAGTCCTCTGGTTTTCTTTAGATATGTAAATAACGCATGACATTTGGAAGTATATGAGGTATGGCTTTTATTTTTCATTCCGTGATGATTGGCTCAAGGGGAAGAAAAGATGTTTTCCTGTCAATGAAGGGGGTCTAAGAGTAAGAAATCTTTTGGAGGTGAAGTCTGCTTTTCTCCTCAAGCAGTGTTGGCAATTATGCACTTCTGACTCCATCTTGGCTTTTTTCATGCGTAACGAATATAAGATTGGCTCTACTCCTCTTGCTTTGATTAGTCCGCTTCGTTCCTCTAAAGAGTGGAAAGATATATTATCTGTTAAGCTACTTTTCTCCTCACTTTGTTCTTGGATTGTTGGTAGAGGAGATCTCTCCTTTGGGTATGATAAATGGCTCCCTCAGTTTTCTCTTGCTTTCCTTTGTGATGATGAGGATATCAATGTTAAACGGGACTTTCATGAGAATGGTGCTTGGAATTTTGATGACCTGGAGCCTTTGTTGGGTCATGAGGCGATTCAGTTGTTGCGTGATTTTGCCCCGAATATTAAGGAGAAGGATGATATTAGGCATTGGTCCCTTGGTAAGGCTTGAATTTTCACCATTAAGTCTGCGTGAAATGCTGAAATTTGGTCCACTATCATGCCACTCCCATCAAAGTTAGTGTGCTGGAGATTGCTTCATAAAATCTTGCTAGTTGACTTCTTGGCTAAACGAAGGGGTTTTCTTTCGCATCCAAATGTGTTTGTTGCAAGGATCACAATGAGGAGACTCTGGACCATCTTTTATCAAAAGTGAACTTGCTCATGCTTTATGGAAGTATTTTAGTGTCCTCTTTGCAGTGCCATATTTTCCTCAAGAGACCATTTATTCAAGAATCAAATGGTGGTTTATAAAGTGCAAAGGGAAATCTCAATTCTTGATTATGGGGAGACTAACTTGCATTGTCATTTGTAGGCAAATATGGGGTTATAGAAACAATTGCATCTATGGTGGCGTGGTGAAGGATTTTCTTTGACCTAGACTCGTAGTGATTTGACACTCTTCAGCATCTTGACTCTGTGGTGAAGCCTTTGATGTACTTCTCTAACTATGGCCAGGATTCTCTCATCTCCGCTGGCATCAATCCAAGATCACCCAGATTCAAACCACGTTTTTCTTGTGTGTGGAACCTCCCCAAACCTGTTGAGTTTGTTCTGAACGTTGATCACTCTTGTGTCCAAAATGTGATTGCTATGGTGAGTCACTAGAGACCATGAGGGCTTTTTGTTGCTGCGTTCTCACGGTCCTGCGGTCGGGGTTGACCTTCATCTTTGAGGTGAAGTCTGCTTTTCTCCTCAAGCAGTGTTGGCAATTATGCACTTCTGACTCCATCTTGGCTTTTTCATGCGTAACGAATATAAGATTGGCTCTACTCCTCTTGCTTTGATTAGTCCGCTTCGTTCCTCTAAAGAGTGGAAAGATATATTATCTGTTAAGCTACTTTTCTCCTCACTTTGTTCTTGGATTGTTGGTAGAGGAGATCTCTCCTTTGGGTATGATAAATGGCTCCCTCAGTTTTCTCTTGCTTTCCTTTGTGATGATGAGGATATCAATGTTAAACGGGACTTTCATGAGAATGGTGCTTGGAATTTTGATGACCTGGAGCCTTTGTTGGGTCATGAGGCGATTCAGTTGTTGCGTGATTTTGCCCCGAATATTAAGGAGAAGGATGATATTAGGCATTGGTCCCTTGGTAAGGCTTGAATTTTCACCATTAAGTCTGCGTGAAATGCTGAAATTTGGTCCACTATCATGCCACTCCCATCAAAGTTAGTGTGCTGGAGATTGCTTCATAAAATCTTGCTAGTTGACTTCTTGGCTAAACGAAGGGGTTTTCTTTCGCATCCAAATGTGTTTGTTGCAAGGATCACAATGAGGAGACTGGACCATCTTTTATCAAAAGTGAACTTGCTCATGCTTTATGGAAGTATTTTAGTGTCCTCTTTGCAGTGCCATATTTTCCTCAAGAGACCATTTATTCAAGAATCAAATGGTGGTTTATAAAGTGCAAAGGGAAATCTCAATTCTTGATTATGGGGAGACTAACTTGCATTGTCATTTGTAGGCAAATATGGGGTTATAGAAACAATTGCATCTATGGTGGCGTGGTGAAGGATTTTCTTTGACCTAGACTTCGTAGTGATTTGACACTCTTGACATCTTGACTCGTGGTGAAGCCTTTGATGTACTTCTCTAACTATGGCGGGATTCTCTCATCTCGTGGCATCAATCCAAGATCACCCAGATTCAAACCACGTTTTTCTTGTGTGTGGAACCTCCCCAAACCTGTTGAGTTTGTTCTGAACGTTGATCACTCTTGTGTCCAAAATGTGATTGCTATGGGCGGGAGTCACTAGAGACCATGAGGGCTTTTTTGTTGCTGCGTTCTCGGTCTGCTGGTCGGGGTTCGACCTTCATCTTTGAGGTGAAGGCTCTTGTTGTTGGGGTTGATTTGGTCGATGACCTTGGTCTGTTGCCTACCAATGCTAGGACTAACTCCAAATCCCTCATGGACCTAATCAGGAAGGGCTGCCCGTTCCGGCAACTCACTAATATTTGGCACAACATGCACCATAAGCTCCAGGTAAACTCTATTTAGGCATCTCATTGCTACAGTGAGGGAAATCAGGTGGCTGATCATCTCTCCAAGAATGGGCATAACCTCAAGGAACCGCACTTCCTACTATAACGTGGAGGACCTTTATCCCACAATTAGGAACTCAATAGAGCAAGATGCTATGGATCAAGGTCACCCCTATATGCGTGGTCATTGATTATATTTTGCTATTGTATTTTGCTACCTTGGACTTAACGTGAGTCATGCTCTCCAAGCGAGGCCTTTTGTTGTACTTCTGTTCTATAATTAAATTCAAAAAAAAAATATCCATGAACCTTTTTCTTTCGTGCCCAAGTCACTATTACAGTGGGTAAATTAATGTTACTAAATGCACCAGTTGTGAGAAATGCTAACAGAAATATACAATCATGGTTAACTTAACTGATTAGATGATCCTTAACAAAATTGAATGTGAAGTAAGATTCATGCAGTTGATCCTAAAGTTTTAGAAAATCTTTTGTTTCGATAGTGTTACATCCTCTTTCCTTTTTGGGGTAATTGCATATAGACCCCTAATGTATCGTTGCTTTGAGCTTACTATCCCTATAGTTTCATTGTTACAGTCTTGCAGATAGACTCTCTAGGTTCATATATTGTGTTGGTTGAACTTATCAGTCTATTCGAGGGTAAAAGAGTTAAAAGAATTTAATCGGAGGCTCTATCTGCAACGGCGAAACTACATGGATAGTAAGTTGTAAACAATTATAATACATGGTAGTCTGTGCAATTAACCCTTCCATTTTTCCATGTAAGGTTGCTATCATTATCAGGTAAGACTCCATGTAAATTATTTGATGGATGAAGCAAATTGTAAAGGAGAATCTATATATGCCTATGATTGAGAAGAATTAGGTTCATACTTTTGACTTTTGTGAACCTTATACAGCAGAGTAGAGATAACCATGGATCTTTTTAGCGCACTGAAAGATAACGTTCTTGTACATGTCTCTGTCATGGAACCCAAAAAAGGAAGATTTGTTACAGAAATAAGAAATTGAATATTGATAGATAAATCACATGTGAGATCTGATAACATATATAGTTTGTTAAAAAGTGAACAACCCTCAATTTGTACTTTATAAGACACCCTCTAGGATTTAAAAATATTTTTATTTTAAAATATTTTTATTTTTATTTTAAAAATATTTTTATTTTTATTTTAAAAATATTTTTATTTTAAAATAAAATATTTTTATTTTAAAAATATTTTTATTTTTATTTTAAAAATATTTTTATTTTTATTTTAAAATATTTTTATTTTAAAATAAAATATTTTTATTTTAAAATAAAATATTTTTATTTTAAAATATTTTTATTTTAAAATATTTTTATTTTAAAATAAAAATAAAATATTTTTATTTTAAAATAAAATATTTTTATTTTAAAAATATTTTTATTTTAAAATAAAATATTTTTATTTTAAAATAAAAATAAAATATTTTTATTTTAAAATAAAATATTTTTATTTTAAAATAAAATATTTTTATTTTAAAAATATTTTTATTTTTATTTTAAAAATATTTTTATTTTAAAATAAAATATTTTTTATGAACCTATACAAAATTTGATGGATGAAACAAATTGTGAAAGGAGAATCTACATATGCCTATGATTGAGAAGAATTAGGTTCATACTTTTGACTTTTGTGAACCTTATACAACAAAGTAGAGATATCCATGGATCTTTTAAGCGCCTTGAAGATAACGTTCTTGTACATGTCTCGTCATGGAACCCAAAAAGGAAGATTTATTCTGAGAAATAAGAAATTGAATATTGATAGATAAATCACATGTGAGATCAGATAGCATATATAGTTTGTTAAAAAGTGAACAACCCTCAATTTGTACTTTATAAGACACCCTCTAGGATTTAAAAATATTTTTTATGAACCTATACAAAATTTGATGGATGAAGCAAATTGTAAAGGAGAATCTATATATGCCTATGATTGAGAAGAATTAGGTTCATACTTTTGACTTTTGTGAACCTTATACAACAAAGTAGAGATATCCATGGATCTTTTAAGCGCTGAAGATAATGTTCTTCTACATGTCTCGTCATGGAACCCAAAAAGGAAGATTTATTCTGAGAAATAAGAAATTGAATATTGATAGATAAATCACATGTGAGATCTGAGATAGCATATATAGTTTGTTAAAAAGTGAACAACCCTCAATTTGTACTTTATAAGACACCCTCTAGGATTTAAAAATATTTTTTATGAACCTATACAAAATTTGATGGATGAAACAAATTGTGAAAGGAGAATCTACATATGCCTATGATTGAGAAGAATTAGGTTCATACTTTTGACTTTTGTGAACCTTATACAAAATTTGATGGATGAAACAAATTGTGAAAGGAGAATCTACATATGCCTATGATTGAGAAGAATTAGGTTCATACTTTTGACTTTTGTGAACCTTATACAACAAAGTAGAGATATCCATGGATCTTTTAGCGCTGAAGATAATGTTCTTCTACATGTCTCGTCATGGAACCCAAAAAGGAAGATTTATTCTGAGAAATAAGAAATTGAATATTGATAGATAAATCACATGTGAGATCTGAGATAGCATATATAGTTTGTTAAAAAGTGAACAACCCTCAATTTGTACTTTATAAGACACCCTCTAGGATTTAAAAATATTTTATTTTTATTTTAAATATTTTTTATGAACCTATACAAAATTTGATGGATGAAACAAATTGTGAAAGGAGAATCTACATATGCCTATGATTGAGAAGAATTAGGTTCATACTTTTGACTTTTGTGAACCTTATACAAAATTTGATGGATGAAACAAATTGTGAAAGGAGAATCTACATATGCCTATGATTGAGAAGAATTAGGTTCATACTTTTGACTTTTGTGAACCTTATACAAAATTTGATGGATGAAACAAATTGTGAAAGGAGAATCTACATATGCCTATGATTGAGAAGAATTAGGTTCATACTTTTGACTTTTGTGAACCTTATACAAAATTTGATGGATGAAACAAATTGTGAAAGGAGAATCTACATATGCCTATGATTGAGAAGAATTAGGTTCATACTTTTGACTTTTGTGAACCTTATACAAAATTTGATGGATGAAACAAATTGTGAAAGGAGAATCTACATATGCCTATGATTGAGAAGAATTAGGTTCATACTTTTGACTTTTGTGAACCTTATACAACAAAGTAGAGATATCCATGGATCTTTTAGCGACTGAAGATAACGTTCTTGTACATGTCTCGTCATGGAACCCAAAAAGGAAGATTTGTTACAGAAATAAGAAATTGAATATTGATAGATAAATCACATGTGAGATACAGATAACGATATAGTTTGTTAAAAAGTGAACAACCCTCAATTTGTACTTTATAAGACACCCTCTAGGATTTAAAAATATTTTTATTTAAAAATATTTTTATTTTAAATATTTTTAAAAATAAAAATATTTTTATTTTAAATATTTTTAAAAATAAAAATATTTAAAATAAAAATATTTTTATTTTAAAATATTTTTATTTTAAATATTTTTAAAAATAAAAATATTTTTATTTTAAATATTTTTAAAAATAAAAATATTTTTATTTTAAAATAAAAATATTTTTAAAAATAAAAATAAAAATATTTTTATTTTAAATATTTTTTAAAATAAAAATAAAAATATTTTTAAAAATAAAAATATTTTTATTTTAAAATATTTTTATTTTAAAATAAAAATATTTTTAAAAATAAAAATAAAAATATTTTTATTTAAAAATAAAAATATTTAAAATAAAAATATTTTTATTTAAAAATATTTTTATTTTATTATTATTATTTTAAAATATTTTTATTTTAAAATAAAAATATTTTTATTTTATTATTATTATTTTAAAAATATTTTTATTTTAAAAATATTTTTAAATAAAAATAAAAATATTTTTATTTTAAAAATATTTTTATTTTAAAAATATTTTTATTTTATTATTATTATTTTAAAAATAAAAATAAAAATATTTTTATTTTAAATATTTTTAAAAATAAAAATATTTTTATTTTAAATATTTTTAAATAAAAATAAAAATATTTTTATTTAAAAATAAAAATAAAAATATTTTTAAATAAAAATAAAAATATTTTTAAATAAAAATAAAAATATTTTTAAAAATAAAAATATTTTTATTTTAAAATAAAAATATTTTTATTTTAAAAATATTTTTATTTAAAAATATTTTTATTTTAAATATTTTTAAAAATAAAAATATTTTTATTTTAAATATTTTTAAAAATAAAAATATTTTTATTTTATTATTATTATTATTTTAAAAATATTTTTAAATAAAAATAAAATATTTTTATTTTAAAATAAAATATTTTTATTTTAAAAATATTTTTATTTTAAAAATATTTTTATTTTAAAATAAAATATTTTTATTTTAAAAATATTTTTATTTTAAAAATATTTTTATTTTAAAAATATTTTTATTTTAAAAATATTTTTATTTTAAAAATATTTTTATTTTAAAAATATTTTTATTTTAAAAATATTTTTATTTTAAAAATATTTTTATTTTAAAAATATTTTTATTTTAAAAATATTTTTATTTTAAAAATATTTTTATTTTAAAAATATTTTTATTTTAAAAATATTTTTATTTTAAAAATATTTTTATTTTAAAAATATTTTTATTTTAAAAATATTTTTATTTTAAAAATATTTTTATTTTAAAAATATTTTTATTTTAAAAATATTTTTATTTTAAAAATATTTTTATTTTTATTTTAAAATAAAATATTTTTATTTTAAAAATATTTTTATTTTAAAAATATTTTTATTTTAAAAATATTTTTATTTTAAAAATATTTTTATTTTAAAAATATTTTTATTTTAAAAATATTTTTATTTTAAAAATATTTTTATTTTAAAATAAAATATTTTTATTTTAAAAATATTTTTATTTTAAAATAAAATATTTTTATTTTAAAAATATTTTTATTTTAAAAATATTTTTATTTTAAAAATATTTTTATTTTAAAAATATTTTTATTTTAAAAATATTTTTATTTTAAAAATATTTTTATTTTTATTTTAAAAATATTTTTATTTTAAAAATATTTTTATTTTAAAAATATTTTTATTTTAAAATAAAATATTTTTATTTTAAAAATATTTTTATTTTAAAAATATTTTTATTTTAAAAATATTTTTATTTTAAAAATATTTTTATTTTAAAAATATTTTTATTTTAAAATAAAATATTTTTATTTTAAAAATATTTTTATTTTAAAAATATTTTTATTTTTATTTTAAAAATATTTTTATTTTAAAAATATTTTTATTTTAAAAATATTTTTATTTTAAAAATATTTTTATTTTAAAAATATTTTTATTTTAAAAATATTTTTATTTTAAAAATATTTTTATTTTAAAAATATTTTTATTTTAAAAATATTTTTATTTTTATTTTAAAAATATTTTTATTTTTATTTTAAAAATATTTTTATTTTAAAATAAAATATTTTTATTTTAAAATAAAATATTTTTATTTTAAAAATATTTTTATTTTAAAAATATTTTTATTTTAAAAATATTTTTATTTTAAAAATATTTTTATTTTAAAAATATTTTTATTTTACCCTCGAATAGACTAATAAGTTCAACCAACACAATATATGAACCCAGAGAGTCTATCTGCAAGACTGTAACAATGGAACTATAGGGATAGTAAGTTCAAAGCAACGATATAGCAGGGGTCTATGTGCAATTACCCCAAAAAGGAAAGAGGATGTAACACTATCAAAACAAAAGATTTTCTAAAACTTTAGGATCAACTACATGAATCTTACTTCACATTCAATTTTGTTAAGGATCATCTAATCAGTTAAGTTAACCATGATTGTATATTTCTATTAGCATTTCTCACAACTGGTGCATTTAGTAACATTAATTTACTCACTGTAATAGTGACTTGGGCACGAAAGAAAAAGGTTCATGGATATTTTTTTTTGAATTTAATTATAGAAAAGAAGTACAACAAAAGGCCTCGCTTGGAGAGCATGACTCACGTTAAGTCCAAGGTAGCAAAATACAGTAGCAAAATATAATCAATGACCACACATATAGGGGTGACCTTGATCCATAGCATCTTGCACTATTGAGTTCCTAATTGTGGGATAAAGGTCCTCCACGTTATAGTAGGAAGTGCGGTTCCTTGAGGTTATGCCCATTCTTGGAGAGATGATCAGCCACCTGATTTTCCTCACTGTAGCAATGAGATGCCTAAATAGAGTTTACCTGGAGCTTATGGTGCATGTTGTGCCAAATATTAGTGAGTTGCCGGAACGGGCAGCCCTTCCTGATCAGGTCCATGAGGGATTTGGAGTTAGTCCTAGCATTGGTAGGCAACAGACCAAGGTCATCGACCAAATCAACCCCAACAACAAGAGCCTTCACCTTAGCATGAAGGTCAGAACCCTGACCCACAGGACCAGAGAACACAGCAACAAAAAAGCCCTCATGGTCTCTAGTGACCCCCGCCCATAGCAATCACATTTTGGACACAAGAGTCATAAACGTTCAGAACAAACTCACCAGGTTTGGGGAGGTTCCACACACAAGAAAAACGTGGTTTGAATCTGGGTGATCTTGGATTGATGCCAGCGGAGATGAGAGAATCCTGGCCATATTTAGAGAAGTACATCAAAGGCTTCACCATAGAGTCAAGATGCTGAAGAGTGTCAAATCACTACGAGTCTAGGTCAAAGAAAATCCTTCACCATGCCACCATAGATGCAATTGTTTCTATAACTCCATATTTGCCTACAAATGACAATGCAAGTTAGTCTCCCCATAATCAAGAATTGAGATTTTCCTTTGCACTTTATAAACCACCATTTGATTCTTGAATAAATGGTCTGTTGAGGAAAATATGGCACTGCAAAGAGGACACTAAAATACTTCCATAAAGAATGAGCAAGTTCAATTTTGATAAAAGATGGTCCAGAGTCTCCTCATTGTGATCCTTGCAACAAACACATTTGGATGCGAAAGAAAACCCCTTTGTTTAGCCAAGAAGTCAACTAGCAAGATTTTATGAAGCAATCTCCAGCACACTAACTTTGATGAGAGTGGCATGATAGTGGACCAAATTTCATCAAGCAACGGATCAGGCGGTTGTTGAGCTCTAACGTTGAGCTCTAACAACATTCCACGCAGACTTAATGGTGAAAATTCTAGTCTTATCAGGGGACCAATGCCTCATATCATCCATTAAAATGTTTGACAAAATTGTGCTTAAAGATCATTGTTAAAAGATAAATGCCATACATGGTATCTAAACTTAAAAAAAAAGAGGTTTCATTTAAGAGCATCATAATGTTACTTCTAAAATCACCCATTAAAAGAAGAAACAATTTCAATAAGCAAACCCAAAAAAAAAAAAATCACCAAACATCATTATTGACTGCTTCTCAAAAACATTAGCAGAAACACTAGAAAAATTTAATACCAAACAGCCATAATTACCCAAATCCTTATCGTCTATTCCAATTTCAAGACAAGGTCACATAATCTTTCCACTAATATCTTAAAGACTAATTTTGTCTTGAAAACCAATAGTGTGGAAAGCACTATTGTGATCTTATCCATTAACATGGGAATCGAGTAAGAATTAGAATAGTTGATGGAACAAAATCTTATTTTGTTAAATAATCTTCCAACGAATAAACTAGTGATAAGGTGCATTATGTTTACAAGTTCTAAGCTGGAGCTCACACGGGTTGATCTCATATCTTTTGTTTGTATATATTGGTTTATATCTCAATTTGGTTGTTTTTCAAAATTAATTTTTCTAAAACTCATTTCTTTTGTAATTTCATATTTCAGGAGATGTTTGTAATTTTATGATTTTAAGGGGTTGATTTCTAGTTTTCAAATCATAAGAGGTTGTTTTTTTTTTCAAATTTTGTGTGAGATTCTTTGTAATTTTAGACTTCCTGGGGTTGTATGTAATGTTCAAATTTTGTACGGGGTTATTTGTAATTTTCATACTTTTAAGGGCCTGTAATTTTCAAATTCTTCGGGCTTGTATGTACTTATCGATTTAAAGGGAACTATTTGTAACTTTCATATTTTTCAGGGGATTATTTGTCATTTTAGAATTTAAAGGAGGTTGTTTATAATCTCAAATCTAAAGTGATTTTGCAGTTTTAGATTTTTGGGCTTTTATTTTTGCAATTTCTAGTTTTTCAGGAGGTTGTTTATAGTTTCATATTTTTAGAGATTTATTATTATTTTTTATTTTTGAGGGGTAGTTTGTAGTTTTGTATTTTAATGTATTATTTGCAATTTTCAAACATTTTAGTGGGCCATTAGTAATTTTCATATTGTCAATGAGCTGTATGTAATTTTTGTTTTTCAGGGAACTATTTGTAACTTTCATATTTTTCAGGGGATTATTTGTCATTTTAGAATTTAAAGGAGGTTGTTTATAATCTCAAATCTAAAGTGATTTTGCAGTTTTAGATTTTTGGGCTTTTATTTTTGCAATTTCTAGTTTTTCAGGAGGTTGTTTATAGTTTCATATTTTTAGAGATTTATTATTATTTTTTATTTTTGAGGGGTAGTTTGTAGTTTTGTATTTTAATGTATTATTTGCAATTTTCAAACATTTTAGTGGGCCATTAGTAATTTTCATATTGTCAATGAGCTGTATGTAATTTTTGTTTTTCAGGGCTCTTATGTAATTTTACAAATTTTTGTAGGGAGAATAAGTCCTTATTGTCATTGGTCTTGAGGGTATTTTCATCCATGTAAAACTATGGGGTAATGCCATTATAGGGGTTAAGTGAAAAAAATCAAAAATTTGGGGGGTTTTATCAAATTTCCAAAGTTATTTTTTGTGAGTCTGGGTGGTTGGGGAGGGTTGGGTTAATGAGAGTTTTAAACTTTTTGGCCATTTGCTACAAAACACCAGAACTTATTGGGATTCTAGTCTAATTTACCCCCAAAAAATTGTGAAAATAGAAAGGATGGAAATGTTTTTTTAAAATGTGGCAGTTTTTTTAAGAACTGGTATTTTGAGGATATGACACGTGACATATTTTTGTGCCTTTTAGAAGTAGTACACTAATTTGTCTTTATATATGAAGAAGGGATAATTAGTTCTAATTAATTAATAAAATATATATTAGTCCTTATGAAGTTTTGGAATTTAATATAAAATTTGAAATTCAAAAATAAGGTATTTGATGATATTTGAAGGTGTGTAGAAAGAGATTTAATTGGAAAAGAATGTGCGCTTTTAAAATAATTATCTCTACCGAAAATATATTTAGAATCAATTAGAATTTCAAACTAAATAGAAAGAATAGTACTTATCCTTAAATCTCAACTAATCGCCACATGGCAACTTTGAGTAAACTACTTGTTCGCGGTAAAAGTCGGGATGATTGTCATTGCTTGAATACGTTACAAACTTCAATCGCTTACAACGAGATTCAGAAAAAAAGATCGCCTTTTTATAAGGCTTACAATGAAAATCAAAGAATTATAACTTTTATCCTTTTGAACAAACGCGGGATCCGTTTATCGGGTCCTCGCTTGCGTGGGTGTCTTTGCCTGTCTTGGGGACTTTATTCCGTCCGTGGACGCCCGGCGTGTCGTGATCAAAGAGAAAGATCTACGATGGCGGGGTTATTTCACGAAGGAAATAATGTACCGGCGAATGAGATCGACCAAGCGAAATCAAAGCTCTTCTCGAGATTAAAACAAAGTTTAATCTCGAGGAATCACGTGTAGATCTGAGATCCGATCTCTCGAACCTTTTTGAGGGGATTATCTCACGAAGGAGGATAATAGCCCTGGGGATTATCTCACAAAGGATGATAATAGCCCTTAAGAGTTCGTAGAGATCCGGATCAGTGTCGAAGAAGATCGGTCGTCGCTCCCGAGTTTGGATCTGAGGTGAGAAGACAATTTGGCAGAGCTTCCACTTCTCCAAAATTTCAGATCTGTGCAAATGAGACCCCTACCTCTTATTTATAGGATTTTAAAGCGGATACGGGTCGAAACTGGGCCCAAAAGCCCAGTAAACCTAGGTGTCTCGGCTGACCAAGACACCTCTAGGTGTCTCGGCTTGGCCGAGACACCTACCAATGTCTCGGCCACCGAGACGCCTCTCGGTGTCCTGGTTTTTTGGCCGAGCTTTCCCCGTGGCTTTCCTCCGGTTATTTGCCGAGCTCGTTTTGAGGTTTTCGAGGTTTGGATTTATTCCGTCGCTTGCACGTGGCCCATTGCATGCGATTCGTTGCTTCGGAGTCGGGTTCATCCCATTTGTTCGCATACGATTCGTCAGTTCGTTGACTTGAGCGTAACGTCGACTCACATTTGCTTCATTCGCTTCATCGGTATGTCAGCTTGGATGCCTCGTCGACTTGCTTTGCACGCTTCTTCGACTCGTCGACTTGGGCGTCTCGTCGGCTCGTTTCATACAACGCCAACGCCTAGCACGTCAGTTCGCCAGGACCCCGGAATCAGCTGACGGTTCAGGAAGGATAGAGCTTCTAAAAAAAAATCTGCGTAGGGCCTCTTTGATGAGAGGGTTTGCGTCGCGGTCACTTGCGGTGTCGTCAACGGTTCGCCGTTACGTAATCGGATGGCTCGTCAATTATCAACTCACTGTTACGAGCTATGTTCGGGGACTTATAGGTAATTTTTAACGTCTACACTACTACCTGCCACATGTCGATTTTTAGTGAACCACTAATTTCTCTTTATATATAAAAGAGGAATAATATTGAATGGATGGACATAAATTTTTTTTATATCACTTGATAGCTTCTTTAATAAAATGAGTCAGCTTATAACCAGAAAGCCAATATATAAATTGAAAAAAAAGGAAGAAAATGTTATGACACATCTATTTTATACCCATTATAAATTATATAATGTAAAAGTTTGAATAATTGTGCTAGGAAAAATGTATATTCATTTCTATGTGATTGGCTCAAGATTGGAGCAATGTAACTTTGAGGAGAGTAGGGATCTTATTAAAACCATCCCTATAGGAGTGGAGTGATCTACACCATTGACAGAGTAGCCAAAATTTTTAAACTAACTCTTTACACACCCGTGAAAGGTATAGATCGCCCCAATCTATGAGGTGTTCTGATAGAATCCTTATTCCTTTGAGGACGTGAGCAACAACAACAGCGGTGAAAAGATGCAACAGCAAAATTAGCCAGCAGCAGTGGACAATGGCAGGGAGTGGTCAGACCAGCCGATCCACTTGCTGGGC
This sequence comes from Asparagus setaceus, assembly GCA_012295165.1. Classification (NCBI taxonomy): domain Eukaryota; kingdom Viridiplantae; phylum Streptophyta; class Magnoliopsida; order Asparagales; family Asparagaceae; genus Asparagus; species Asparagus setaceus. The sequence goes on along the minus strand of CM022703.1, from coordinate 12,833,626 downwards.
GATCATACTGATCAGTCTACCACCAGAGGACTCCAGCGAACTTTTGGACTATTTTTATGCATAAGTCAATCCTTTTCTAACTAGGATTCTTTGTACTTCTTGAGGTCCAAGTCCTTTGTCCTATATAAAGTGGTATTATCTCAGATCTAGGGTTAGAGAGAGAGAGAGAGAGAGAGAGAGAGGACTAGAGAAAGGAGGTCATATGAAAGAAATCAAAGGCCAGGCCGTCAAGATCAAGAAAATGAAGAAGAAGAAGAAAAAGGAGATTACACTTGTAAGAATCTACAAGAGGAAAGTTATATTCTTATGAGTATTTACAAGAAGTTGGATGAACTACTCTTCTGAGAGAATAATGAGTGGAAAGTGAGAAAATACATTTTCTTCTTAATAAAGTATTCTCTCCCTTCTTCCATGGATGTAGGCAAATTGCCGAACAACATAAATCTTCTTGTGTTTGAATAATTATCATTTGTTTTGATTATTTCACCATTAGGTTAAGGTTTTCACGAAACCCTAAGAGTTAAAGTCTTTGTTCTGAATCTAAAGTCGACTAGATTCCTTACAAGTGGTATCGAGTGATGGTTATTGGATCGGGGATTCTCTTGGGCAAATCATGTCAAATTTGTTCAAGGAAAACATTAGGTTTTAGGCTTCGTGAGGTTCTCGATATTGCATATGTGATCATGTAGAGAATCGGCAGAAGCAGCTTATGGTGCCAGCGACATATACGATGAATGGAGTGGCAAAGATTTATAAAGGGACTTGCAGAAAAAAATGTCGAAGCATGCGGGGAAGTGTGGAATGCCGATGGATATGACGGAGGACTGATTGATGAGCGGAGGTTGAGGCGTACACGATCCGCATAGGCGGCCAATAATAGCGATGGATCTGATTTCCGCGTTTGTCGCAAGGATACAATGCGGGTTGGTCATTGATGGAGTCACAGGAAAAGGTTGAACAACGCAATGGGAGGCACACAATGTATATTTAGCGGATAAGCTTAGCCGGCGGAGAAGACGGCATGCAATCAGTAACAATCATGATATGCACAAGCGTGACACATGCCAAAGTAGGTAATTCAGAGACTCTAGGTTGGAAAGAATAACAATGCACTTATAATGTCAAACTAGTAGTAGACAGCATAGTGGAGTGTTGAAAGAATAACAATGTAGTTATAGTGTCAAACTAGTAGTAGACAACATTGTGGAGTGTTGAAGGAAGTCATGTGAGGAGTTCACGTGGGACAAGTGAGGTTCAAGGCGCTCGGTTCATGTGGAAGGTGATATGAGATTTATTGATCTCTTAAATCTCAGATTGGATAGCCTGGGTTGATTGTCAATAAATCAGAGAATCGAAAGTGGAGCTCTTTAATAGAGAAGTTGATTCTTAGGTTTACTCGGGTGCTCGGAAGGTGATGATTGGTCTGATGGTAGATAGGTGGTTTCTAATCATTGCAAGAGCAGATGCTCATGATTGAGGTCGGTACATGGCTTTGTGCAGAGGTCGTAATAGGATTAGTTAGGTGCTCATTCATGAGAGCAGAACACGGTGTAAACTGTGACAATACGACAATTAAGAAAGGCATATGATATCGGGTGAAGACCACAACAGTACGCAGCTTTAGGTGGAGGTTGTGAATGTACTCATGGATTTGAGGAAGGCACTCAAGTACAGATAGAGATCGTGATGGGTGCTCAGTACTCATGGATTTTAGGAAAGCACTCGACTTCAAGTGGGCGGTCGTGATAATTAGGAGTGATAAATGAGGTTGTGGAGAGATAAAGAGAGTGGTTGTGATTATATGTAAATAAAACAAATTTAGATTAAGAGGGAGAAAGAAAGATGAAGAAATAGAGGAAAATAAAATGAGATTGTGGAGAGATAAAGCTTTTAACAAAAGCATCTACATCTTCTCCAATTCTTTGAAGCTTATAATAAGTTTCTTATATAAGTAGCTTCTTGAAACAACTTATATAAGCTGCTAAAATAAACATTTTGTAATCATATATCAAAATCTTGCTTCTAAAAGTAATTAAAATGTTTGATAAAGCGTGCTTAAAGATCATTATCAAAAGATAAACATCATACATGGTATCTAAACTAAAAATAATAGAAGTTGCTTTTAAAAGCATCCTAATGTTACTTCTAAAATCACCCATTAAAAGAAGAAGCAATTTCAAAAAAAAAAAAACACCAAACATCATTATTATTGCTTCTAAAAACATAAGCAAAAACACCAAAAAAAATTATACCAAACCGACCATAATTGCCCACATCCTTATCGTCTATTCCAATTTCAAGACAAGGTCACATAAACTTTCCACTAATATCTTAAAGACTAATTTTGTCTTGAAAACCAATAGTATGGAAAGCACTATTGTGATCTTATCCATTAACATGGGAATTGACGGTAGAATTAGGATAGGTTTTTGGTCAATGAAAAAATTTATTCATTTACCAATATGTAAAGTTAAATGTACATCAAAGATCCCAGTTAACTGAGATAACTAAGAAAAAGAGCTCTCAAGAAAAATTTGTTCTATGTACAGTCCAAGCTCTTGCAAAGAATTAACCCATTCTTTGTTCTCTGTTGAAAGGGACTGTTTAGCAAAATTGTTAAGACATCGGTTTTGATGTTTTTACTGACTGGTGCGAGCTCTTAGCTTTCTTCTGAAAGATTCTAAAATTACGCTCACCCCATATATTATACACCATAGATGATAAAGCCAATTTCATGACTTTAGTCTTTTATCCCTTCCCTCTTTGCCTGGTAGTGTACCAATTGAGCAGCAAGTTCTAGTTACAAGTTCTCCATTTTATCCGAAGCCAATCCATAATTTCATTCCAGACCTTCATTGAAAAGAAACATTCAAAGAACAGGTGATTTCTGTTTTCCAAAGATAGGGTAGAGCATAGGCAACGATTGTTATTTTGGATTACTCCTCTCCTTAAAAGTGTATCTTGTGTTAGGAGTCGGTCTTGGACCATCAGCCATAAAATGAAAGAATGCTTTGGGTAGTTCATATTCTCCCAAACTGTGTCATGCCATGGTACTTTATTAACTGCAGGAGAGATAGAAGCGTACAATTTTGAAAGTTTTGGCTTGGAATTATTACAGCATGAGTGAAGTAGTTGCTTCAGATTGTCAATTCCACCGCTGCTTGCAATTGCTTTGTCTCTGATTTTGATCAATTGTTTCCATAACCACGAGTCACCTGATCTTGCATTGACATGCCAGATATCTCTGCTCTTTAAGTAATTACCATGGATCCATTTTATCCATAATAGTTCCTTATTGATGCTAATATACGGAGGAGTCTCGTATGCACGCTAATGTTCCGTGTAAGCGCACTATAGATCCCTAGTCCTCCTTGTTTTTTCCACAAGCAGACATTGTTCCATGATGCCAATGAAGCTTTGCGCACCTGATCAGTTGAACCCCATAGAAAATTTCTGCATAGTTGATCAATTCTCTGAAGAACTTTGGTAGGAAGGATGTAAGTGGAAGTCCAGTAAATATGCACGCCTAGGATGACACTTTTGATAATCTGTAATCTTCCAGCATAGGATAGATTTCTGTGCTATCGCCAATTCTGAAATTGAGAATTTATTTTGTTGAAGAGGGGGCTACAATCACTGAAAGATAACCTCTTATTAGTGAGAGGGAGGCCTAGATATTTGATAGGAAGGGATCCTTCAGAGAAACCTAGGAGGTTCTGGATGGAATTCTTAACCGATTGCTCAACTCCATCATAGTATATAGAGCATTTGCTAGTATTGGCTTCTAGACCAGTTCCAAAGCTGAAGTCTTTGAGGCATTGATGGAGCTTCTGAATAGTGTATAGATCTCCTCTACCAAACAATAGGAGATCATCCGCAAAGATGAGGTGGTTGATTTTCAGTTTACCACATTTAGGATGAAATTTAAATTGAAGAATTAGGATAGTTGATGGAACAAAATCTTATTTTGTTAAATAATCTACCAACGAATAAACTAGTGATAAGGTTCATTATGTTTACAAGTTCTAAGCTGGTGCTCACACGGGTTGATCTGATTTCTTTTGTTTGTATATATTAATTTATATCTCAATTTGGTTGTTTTTCTAAATTAATTTTTCTAAAACTCATTCCTTTTGCAATTTCATATTTCAGGAGATGTTTGTAATTTTATGATTTTAAGGTGTTGATTTCTAGTTTTCAAATCATAAGAGGTTGTTTTCATTTTCAAATTTCATGTGAGGTTGTTTGTAATTTTAGACTTCCCGGGGGTTGTATGTAATGTTTGAATTTTGTACGGGTTATTTGTAATTTTCATACTTTTAAGGGCCTGTAATTTTTAGATTCTTCAGGGCTTGTATGTACTCGGATTTAAAGGGAACTATTTGTAACTTTCATATTTTTCAGGGGATTGTTTGTCATTTTTAGAATTTAAAGGAGGTTGTTTATAATCTCGAATCTAAAGGGATTTTGCAGTTTTTAGATTTTTGGGCTTTTTGTGTGTGTGTGCAATTTCTAGTTTTTCAGGAGGTTGTTGATAGTTTTAGATTTTTAGGGATTTATTATTATTTTTATTGTAGTTTGTAGTTTTTGTATTTTAATGTATTATTTGCAATTTTCAAATGTTTTAGTGGGCCATCAGTAAGTTTCATATTGTCAATGAGCTGTATGTAATCTTTTGTTTTTTCAAGGCTCTTATGTAATTTTACAAATTTTTGTAGGGCAAATAAGTCCTTATTGTCATTGGTCTTGAGGGTATTTTCATCCGTGTAAAACTATGGGGTAATGCCATTATGGGGTTAAGTGAAAAAATCTTTTTTGGGGAGGGTTGGGTTAATGAGAGTTTTAAACTTTTGGGTATTTGCTACAAAACACCAGAACTTATTGGGATTCTAGTCTAATTTACCCCTAAAAACTGTGAAAATAAAAGGATGGAAATGTTTATTTAAAATGTGGCACTTTTTAAGAACTAGTATTTTGAGGATATGATACGTGACATTTTTTGCCTTTTAGAAGTAGTACACTAATTTGTCTTTATATATGAAGAAGGGATAATTAGTTCTAATTAATTAATAAAATATATATTAGTCCTTATGAAGTTTTGGAATTTAATATAAAATTTGAAATTCAAAAATAAGGTATTTGATGATATTTGAAGGTGTGTAGAAAGAGATTTAATTGGAAAAGAATGTGCGCTTTTAAAATAATTATCTCTACCGAAAATATATTTAGAATCAATTAGAATTTCAAACTAAATAGAAAGAATAGTACTTATCCTTAAATCTCAACTAATCGCCACATGGCAACTTTGAGTAAACTACTTGTTCGCGGTAAAAGTCGGGATGATTGTCATTGCTTGAATCGTTACAAACTTCAATAAACACAGCGAGATTGAGAAAAAAGATCGCCTTTTATAAGGCTTACAATGAAAATCAAAGAATTATAACTTTTATCCTTTTGAACAAGCGGGATCCGTTTATCGGGTTCGCTTGCGTGGAGTGTCTTTGCTGTCTGGGGACTTTATTCCGTCCGTGGACGCCCGGCGTGTCGTGATCAAAGAGAAAGATCTACACTCGAAACGGGGTTATTTCACGAAGGAAATAAATGTACCGGCGAATGAGATCGACCAAGCGAAATCAAAGCTCTTCTCGAGATTAAAACAAAGTTTAATCTCGAGGAATCACGTAGATCTGAGATCCGATCTCGAACCTTTTGAGGGATTATCTCACGAAGGAGGATAATAGCCACGGGGATTATCTCACAAAGGATGATAATAGCCCTTAAGAGTTCGCCGAGATCCGATCCGTGTCGAAGAAGATCGGTCGTCGCTCGAGTTTGGATCACGAGGTGAGAAGACAATTTGGCGAGCTTCCACTTCTCCAAAATTTCAGATCTGTGCAAATGAGACCCTACCTCTTATTTATAGGATTTTAAAGCGGATCTGGTGGCGGGCCCAAAAGCCCGTAAACCTAGGTGTCTCGGTGACCAAGACACCTCTAGGTGTCTCGGCTTGGCGAGACACCTACCAATGTCTCGACCACCGAGGCGCCTCTCGGTGTCTGGTTTTGGTAGAGCTTTCCCGTGGCTTTCCTCCGGTTATTTGCGAGCTTCGTTTGAGGTTTTCGAGGTTTGGATTTATTCCGTCGCTTGCACGTGGCCCATTGCATGCGATTCGTTGCTTCGGAGTCGGGTTCATCCCATTTGTTCGCATACGATTCGTTAGTTTGTTGACTTGAGCGTAACGTCGACTCACATTTGCTTCATTCGCTTCATCGGTATGTCGGCTTGGATGCCTCGTCGACTTGCTTTGCACGCTTCTTCGACTTCGTCGACTTAGGCGTCTCGTCGGCTCGTTCATACAACGCCAGCGCCTAGCACGTCAGCTTCGCCAAAGACTCGGAATCACCGACGTTCAGAAGGATAGAGCTTCTAAAAATCTGCGTAGGGCCTCTTTGATGAGAGGGTTTGCGTCGCGGTCACTTGCGGTGTCGTCAACGGTTCGCCGTTCACGTGTCGGATGGCTCGTCAATTATCAACTCAGCATTACGAGCTATGTTCGGGGACTTATAGGTAATTTTTAACGTCTACACTACTACGCCACATGTCGATTTTTAGTGAACCACTAATTTCTCTTTATATATAAAGAGGAATAATATTGAATGGATGGACATAAATTTTTTATATCACTTGATAGCTTCTTTAATAAAATGAGTCACTTATAACCAGAAAGCCAATATATAAATTGAAAAAAAGGAAGAAAATGTTATGACACATCTATTTTATACCCATTATAAATTATATAATGTAAAAGTTTGAATAATTGTGCTAGGAAAAATGTATATTCATTTCTATGTGATTGGCTCAAGATTGGAGCAATGTAACTTTGAGGAGAGTAGGGATCTTATTAAAACCATCCCTATAGGAGTGGAGTGATCTACACCATTGACAGAGTAGCCAAAATTTTTAAACTAACTCTTTACACACCCGTGAAAGGTATAGATCGCCCCAATCTATGAGGTGTTCTGATAGAATCCTTATTCCTTTGAGGACGTGAGCAACAACAACAGCGGTGAAAAGATGCAACAGCAAAATTAGCCAGCAGCAGTGGACAATGGCAGGGAGTGGTCAGACCAGCCGATCCACTTGCTGGGCGATCATACTGATCAGTCTACCACCAGAGGACTCCAGCGAACTTTTGGACTATTTTTTATGCATAAGTCAGAATCCTTTTCTAACTAGGATTCTTTGTACTTCTTGAGGTCCAAGTCCTTTGTCCTATATAAAGTGGTATTATCTCAGATCTAGGGTTAGAGAGAGAGAGAGAGAGAGAGAGAGAGGACTAGAGAAAGGAGGTCATATGAAAGAAATCAAAGGCCAGGCCGTCAAGATCAAGAAAATGAAGAAGAAGAAGAAAAAGGAGATTACACTTGTAAGAATCTACAAGAGGAAAGTTATATTCTTATGAGTATTTACAAGAAGTTGGATGAACTACTCTTCTGAGAGAATAATGAGTGGAAAGTGAGAAAATACATTTTCTTCTTAATAAAGTATTCTCTCCCTTCTTCCATGGATGTAGGCAAATTGCCGAACAACATAAATCTTCTTGTGTTTGAATAATTATCATTTGTTTTGATTATTTCACCATTAGGTTAAGGTTTTCACGAAACCCTAAGAGTTAAAGTCTTTGTTCTGAATCTAAAGTCGACTAGATTCCTTACAAGTGGTATCAGAGCTGATGGTTATTCAGATCAGGGATTCTCTTGGGCAAATCATGTCAAATTTGTTCAAGGGAAAACATTAGGTTTTAGGCTTCGTGAGGTTCTCAGTATTGCATATGTGATCATGTAGAGAATCGGCAGAAGCAGCTTATGGTGCCAGCGACATATACGATGAATGGAGTGGCAAAGATTTATAAAGGGACTTGCAGAAAAAAATGTCGAAGCATGCGGGGAAGTGTGGAATGCCGATGGATATGACGGAGGACTGATTGATGAGCGGAGGTTGAGGCGTACACGATCCGCATAGGCGGCCAATAATAGCGATGGATCTGATTTCACGTTTGTCGCAAGGATACAATGACGGGTTGGTCATTGATGGAGGTCACAGGGAAAAGGTTGAACAACGCAATGGGAGGCACACAATGTATATTTAGCAACGGATAAGCTTAGCCTGAGGCGGAGAAGACGGCATGCAATCAGTAACAATCATGATATGCACAAGCGTGACACATGCCAAAGTAGGTAATTCAGAGACTCTAGGTTGGAAAGAATAACAATGCACTTATAATGTCAAACTAGTAGTAGACAGCATAGTGGAGTGTTGAAAGAATAACAATGTAGTTATAGTGTCAAACTAGTAGTAGACAACATTGTGGAGTGTTGAAGGAAGTCATGTGAGGAGTTCACGTGGGACAAGTGAGGTTCAAAATTTCGGTTCATGTGGAAGGTGATATGAGATTTATTGATCTCTTAAATCTCAGATTGGATAGCCTGGGTTGATTGTCAATAAATCAGAGAATCGAAAGTGGAGCTCTTTAATAGAGAAGTTGATTCTTAGGTTTACTCGGGTGCTCGGAAGGTGATGATTGGTCTGATGGTAGATAGGTGGTTTCTAATCATTGCAAGAGCAGATGCTCATGATTGAGGTCGGTACATGGCTTTGTGCAGAGGTCGTAATAGGATTAGTTAGGTGCTCATTCATGAGAGCGAGAACACGGTGTAAGCTGTGACAATACGACAATTAAGAAAGGCATATGATATCGGGTGAAGACCACAACGATCTGCGACTTTAGGTGGAGGTTGTGAATGTACTCATGGATTTGAGGAAGGCACTCAAGTACAGATAGAGATCGTGATGGGTGCTCAGTACTCATGGATTTTAGGAAAGCACTCGACTTCAAGTGGGCGGTCGTGATAATTAGGAGTGATAAATGAGGTTGTGGAGAGATAAAGAGAGTGGTTGTGATTATATGTAAATAAAACAAATTTAGATTAAGAGGGAGAAAGAAAGATGAAGAAATAGAGGAAAATAAAATGAGATTGTGGAGTGTTGAAGGAAGTCATGTGAGGAGTTCACGTGGGACAAGTGAGGTTCAAAATTTCGGTTCATGTGGAAGGTGATATGAGATTTATTGATCTCTTAAATCTCAGATTGGATAGCCTGGGTTGATTGTCAATAAATCAGAGAATCGAAAGTGGAGCTCTTTAATAGAGAAGTTGATTCTTAGGTTTACTCGGGTGCTCGGAAGGTGATGATTGGTCTGATGGTAGATAGGTGGTTTCTAATCATTGCAAGAGCAGATGCTCATGATTGAGGTCGGTACATGGCTTTGTGCAGAGGTCGTAATAGGATTAGTTAGGTGCTCATTCATGAGAGCAGAACACGGTGTAAACTGTGACAATACACGACAATTAAGAAAGGCATATGATATCGGGTGAAGACCACAACAGTACGCAGCTTTAGGTGGAGGTTGTGAATGTACTCATGGATTTGAGGAAGGCACTCAAGTACAGATAGAGATCGTGATGGGTGCTCAGTACTCATGGATTTTAGGAAAGCACTCGACTTCAAGTGGGCGGTCGTGATAATTAGGAGTGATAAATGAGGTTGTGGAGAGATAAAGAGAGTGGTTGTGATTATATGTAAATAAAACAAATTTAGATTAAGAGGGGAGAAAGAAAGATGAAGAAATAGAGGAAAATAAAATGAGATTGTGGAGAGATAAAGCTTTTAACAAAAAGCATCTACATCTTCTCCAATTGCTGAAGCTTATAATAAGTTTCTTATATAAGTAGCTTCTTGAAACAACTTATATAAGCTGCTAAAATAAACATTTTGTAATCATATATCAAAATCTTGCTTCTAAAAGTAATTAAAATGTTTGATAAAGCGTGCTTAAAGATCATTATCAAAAGATAAACATCATACATGGTATCTAAACTAAAAATAATAGAAGTTGCTTTTAAAAGCATCCTAATGTTACTTCTAAAATCACCCATTAAAAGAAGAAGCAATTTCAAAAAAAAAAAAACACCAAACATCATTATTATTTGCTTCTAAAAACATAAGCAAAAACACCAAAAAAAATTATACCAAACCGACCATAATTGCCCACATCCTTATCGTCTATTCCAATTTCAAGACAAGGTCACATAAACTTTCCACTAATATCTTAAAGACTAATTTTGTCTTGAAAACCAATAGTATGGAAAGCACTATTGTGATCTTATCCATTAACATGGGAATTGACGGTAAGAATTAGGATAGGTTTTTTTTGGTCAATGAAAAAAATTTATTCATTTACCAATATGTAAAGTTAAATGTACATCAAAGATCCCAGTTAACTGAGATAACTAAGAAAAAGAGCTCTCAAGAAAAATTTGTTCTATGTACAGTCACAAGCTCTTGCAAAGAATTAACCCATTCTTTGTTCTCTGTTGAAAGGGGACTGTTTAGCAAAATTGTTAAGACATCAGTTTTGATGTTTTTTACAGCCTGGTCTGAGCTCTTAGCTTTCTTCTGAAAGATTCTAAAATTACGCTCACCCCATATATTATACACCATAGATGATAAAGCCAATTTCATGACTTTAGTCTTTTATCCCTTCCCTCTTTGCCTGGTAGTGTACCAATTGAGCAGCAAGTTCTAGTTACAAGTTCTCCATTTTATCCGAAGCCAATCCATAATTTCATTCCAGACCTTCATTGAAAAGAAACATTCAAAGAACAGGTGATTTCTGTTTTCCAAAGATAGGGTAGAGCATAGGCAACGATTGTTATTTTGGATTACTCCTCTCCTTAAAAGTGTATCTTGTGTTAGGAGTCGGTCTTGGACCATCAGCCATAAAATGAAAGAATGCTTTGGGTAGTTCATATTCTCCCAAACTGTGTCATGCCATGGTACTTTATTAACTGCAGGAGAGATAGAAGCGTACAATTTTGAAAGTTTTGGCTTGGAATTATTACAGCATGAGTGAAGTAGTTGCTTCAGATTGTCAATTCCACCGCTGCTTGCAATTGCTTTGTCTCTGATTTTGATCAATTGTTTCCATAACCACGAGTCACCTGATCTTGCATTGACATGCCAGATATCTCTGCTCTTTAAGTAATTACCATGGATCCATTTTATCCATAATAGTTCCTTATTGATGCTAATATACCAGAGGAGTCTCAGGGCAGACGCAATGTTCCAGGTAACTGCACTATAGATCCCTAGTCCTCCTTGTTTTTTCCACAAGCAGACATTGTTCCATGATGCCAATGAAGCTTTGCGCACCTGATCAGTTGAACCCCATAGAAAATTTCTGCATAGTTGATCAATTCTCTGAAGAACTTTGGTAGGAAGGATGTAAGTGGAAGTCCAGTAAATATGCACGCCTAGGATGACACTTTTGATAATCTGTAATCTTCCAGCATAGGATAGATTTCTGTGCTATCGCCAATTCTGAAATTGAGAATTTATTTTGTTGAAGAGGGGGCTACAATCACTGAAAGATAACCTCTTATTAGTGAGAGGGAGGCCTAGATATTTGATAGGAAGGGATCCTTCAGAGAAACCTAGGAGGTTCTGGATGGAATTCTTAACCGATTGCTCAACTCCATCATAGTATATAGAGCATTTGCTAGTATTGGCTTCTAGACCAGTTCCAAAGCTGAAGTCTTTGAGGCATTGATGGAGCTTCTGAATAGTGTATAGATCTCCTCTACCAAACAATAGGAGATCATCCGCAAAGATGAGGTGGTTGATTTTCAGTTTACCACATTTAGGATGAAATTTAAATTGAAGAATTAGGATAGTTGATGGAACAAAATCTTATTTTGTTAAATAATCTACCAACGAATAAACTAGTGATAAGGTTCATTATGTTTACAAGTTCTAAGCTGGTGCTCACACGGGTTGATCTGATTTCTTTTGTTTGTATATATTAATTTATATCTCAATTTGGTTGTTTTTCTAAATTAATTTTTTCTAAAACTCATTCCTTTTGCAATTTCATATTTCAGGAGATGTTTGTAATTTTATGATTTTAAGGTGTTGATTTCTAGTTTTCAAATCATAAGAGGTTGTTTTCATTTTCAAATTTCATGTGAGGTTGTTTGTAATTTTAGACTTCCGGGGTTGTATGTAATGTTTGAATTTTGTATGCGGGTTATTTGTAATTTTCATACTTTTAAGGGCTGTAATTTTTAGATTCTTGAGGGCTTGTATGTACTTTCAGTTTAAAGGGAACTATTTGTAACTTTCATATTTTTCAGGGATTGTTTGTCATTTTAGAATTTAAAGGAGGTTGTTTATAATCTCGAATCTAAAGGGATTTTGCAGTTTTAGATTTTGGGCTTTTTGTGTGTGTGTGCAATTTCTAGTTTTCAGGAGGTTGTTGATAGTTTTAGATTTTTAGGGATTTATTATTATTTTTATTGTAGTTTGTAGTTTTGTATTTTAATGTATTATTTGCAATTTTCAAATGTTTTAGTGGGCCATCAGTAAGTTTCATATTGTCAATGAGCTGTATGTAATCTTTTGTTTTTTCAAGGCTCTTATGTAATTTTACAAATTTTTGTAGGGCAAATAAGTCCTTATTGTCATTGGTCTTGAGGGTATTTTCATCCGTGTAAAACTATGGGGTAATGCCATTATGGGGGTTAAGTGAAAAAATCTTTTTTTGGGGGTTGGGTTAATGAGAGTTTTAAACTTTTTGGGTATTTGCTACAAAACACCAGAACTTATTGGGATTCTAGTCTAATTTACCCCTAAAAAACTGTGAAAATAAAAAGGATGGAAATGTTTATTTAAAATGTGGCACTTTTTAAGAACTAGTATTTTGAGGATATGATACGTGACATTTTTTGCCTTTTAGAAGTAGTACACTAATTTGTCTTTATATATGAAGAAGGGATAATTAGTTCTAATTAATTAATAAAAGATATATTAGTCTTTATGAAGTTTTGGAATTTAATATAAAATTTGAAATTCAAAAATAAGGTATTTGATGATATTTGAACTTGTGTAGAAAGAGATTTAATTGGAAAAGAATATGCTTTTAAAATAATTATCTCTTCCTAAAGTATATTTAGAATCAATTAAATTTCAAACTAATTAGAAAGAATAGTACTTATCCTTAAATCTCAACTAATTGCCATATGGCGACTTTGAGTATACTACTACCTACCACATAGCGATTTTTAGCGAACCACTAATTTCTCTTCATATATAAAAGAGGGATAATATTGAATGGATGGACATCATCTTTTTTTATTATCACTTGATAGCTTCTTTAATAAAATGAGTCAGCTTATAACTAGAAAGCCCATATATAAATTGAAAAAAGGAAGAAAATGTTATGCCACATATATTTTATACATATTATAAATTATATAATGTAAAAGTTTGAATAATTGTGCTAGGAAAAATGTATATTCATTTCTATGTGATTGGCTCAAGATTTGAGTGATGTAACTTTGAGGAGAGTAGAGATCTTATCAAAACCATCCCTATAGAAGTGGAGTGATCTACACCATTGATAGAGTAGCCAAAATTTCCAAACTAACTCTTTACACACCCGTGAATGGTATAGATCACCCCAATCTATGAGGTGTTTTGATAGAATCCTTATTCCTTTGAGGATGAGAGCAACAACAATAGCGACAAAAAGATGTAGTAGCAAAGTCAACCAGCAGCAGTGGACAATGGCAGGGAGTGATCAGACCAGTCGATCCACTTGACGGGCGATCATACCAATCAGTCTACCACTAGAGGACTCCAGCGAACCGTTCGACTATTTTTTCTGCATAAGTCAGAATCCTTTTCTAACTAGGATTCTTTGTATTTCTTGAGGTCCTAGTCTTCTATCCTATATAAAGTGGTACTATCTCAGATCTGGGGTTAGAGAGAAGGGACTAGAGAAAGGAGGTCATAAGGAGGAAATCAAAGGCCAAGCCGTCAAGATCAAGAAAATGAAGAAGTTGAAGAAAAAGGAGATTACACTTGTAAGAATCTACAAGAGGAAAGTTATATTCTTATAAGGATTTACAAGAAGTTGGATGAACTACTCTTCTGAGAGATTAATGAGTGGAAAGTGAGAAAATACATTTTCTTCTTAATAAAGTATTCTCTCCCTTCTTCCATGGATGTAGGCAAATTGCCGAACTGCATAAATCTTCTTGTGTTTGGATGATTATCATTTGTTTTGACTATTTTTCCATTAGGTTAAGGTTTTCATGAAACCCTAGGAGTTAAAGTCTTTGTTCAGAATCTAAAGTCGACAGATTTCTTACAAGTGGTATCAGAGCTGATGGTTATTCAGATCAGGGAGACTCTTAGGCAAATCATGTCAAATTTGTTCAAGGGAAAATGTTAGGTTTTAGGCTTCGTGAGGTTCTCAGTATTGCATAAGTGATCATGTAGAGAATCGACAGAAGTAGCGAATGGTGGTAGCGACATATATGATGAACGGTGTAGCAGAGATCTACAAAGGGACTTGTAGAAAAAAATGTCGAAGCATGCAAGGAAGTTCGGAATGACGATGGATACGATGGAGGACCGATTGGTGAGCGGAGGTAGAGGCGTACACGATCTGTATAGGCGGCCAATAATAGCGATGGATCTGATCTCACGTCTATCGGAAGGATACAATGACGGGTTGGTCATTGATGAAGGTCACAGGGAAAAGGTTGACAGCACAACAGGAGGCACGCAATGTATATTCAGCAACGGATAAGCTTAGCCTGAGGTGTAGAAGATGACATTGCAATCAGTAATGATCATGATATGTGCAGACGTGATAGATGCCAGAGTAGGTAATTCAGAGACTCCAGGTTGGAAAGAATAACAATGGAAGTCATGTGAGGAGTTCATATGGGACACATGAGGTTCAAGGTGCTCGGTTCATGTGGAAGGTGATATGAGATTTATTGATCTCTTAAATCTCAGATTGGATAGCCTGGGTTGATTGTCAATAAATCAAGGAATCGAAAGTGGAGCTCTTTAATGGAGGAGTTGATTCCTAGGTTTACTTGGGTGCTCGGAAGGTGATGATTGGTCTGATGGTAGATAGGCGGTTTATAATCATTGCAAGAGCAGTTACTCATGATTGAGGTCGGTACATGGCTTTGTGCAGAGGTCGTAATAGGATCAATCAGGTGTTCATTCATGAGAGCAGAACATGGTGTAAACTGTGACAATACACGACAATTAAGAAAGGCATATAATATTGGGTGAAGACCACGACAGTACGCAGCTTTAGGTGGAGGTTGTGAATGTACTCATGGATTTGAGGAAGCCACTCAGCTACAGATGGAGATTGTGATGGGTGTTCAGTTCATGGATTTTAGGAAAGCACTTGACTTCAAGTGGGAGGTCGTGATGAATGATCAGTACTCATAGATTAGAGGAAGACACTCAGCTTAAGTGGAGGTCATGACGGATGTTTAGATACTCATATATTTGAGGAAGGTACGCGATGTCATGTGGAGTCGTGATAGTAATCAAGCACTCATGGTTGTGAGGACGGAACAAAACACAAGTTGGAGCCGTGAAAGCGGAGAAAGGAAAAAAAGATACAAATCTTGAGCCAAGGTAGAGATTGTTGTGATTGGCTCAAGATTTGAGCAGTGTAGCTTTGAGAATGAAAGCGACAACGACAGTGGTGGAAAGATATAGCAGCAGAAAATAGCCAGCTGCAGCGAACAGCAGAAAGGAACAGTCGAACCAGCCAGTTCAACCGCCGGGCTGTGAGAATGGTAGGTCTATCACTAGAGGACTCGAACGGTCTGACCACTCCATGGGATAGTTCGCGATGTTTTTTCTGCATAAACCAAAATTCTTTTTTGACTAGGATTCTTTATATTTCTTAGGACCCGAGTCTTCTATCCTATATAAAGGAGTATTATCTCAAATCTAGGGTTAGAAGGAGGAGGGGACTAGAGTAAAAGAGACAAAAACGAAGAGATAAAAGACCAAGCCGTCAAGATCATGAAGATGAAGAAGAAAAAAAATGAGATTACTCTTGTAAGGATTTACAAGAGAAAAGTTATATTCTTGTGAGGTACAAGAAGTCGAATGAACTACTCTTGTGAGAGATTAATGAATAGAAAGTGAAATTGTATTTTCTTCTTAATAAAGTATTATTCCCTTTCTCCCGTGGATGTAATCAATTTGTTGAATCATGTAAATCTTCTTGTGTTTTGAGTGATTGTCATTTATTTTGATTATTTAGCCAATAAGTTAAGGTTTTCTATGAAATCTTAAAAATTAAAGTCTTTGTTTGGAATCTAAAGTGGACTAGATTGTTTACAGGTGATAACTAATGATGGCAATTAGGTACGTTATATGAAAGTGACTGGCACAAACATAAAGCATATATCAATTGATTTTACTTTATTTGTTGTATATAAGTGAACTCTATTAAATTATAATTGTGATGATGATCTCATTAGACTTAAGTGAAAAATATTTATAGTCAATCCTCGGTTAATTAGTTGTGGACGGCTAAATTGAATGAAATATGATAAATAAACATTGTGCGGTCATTAAATATATATATTTTTGGGGCGTGTCAATTTTTCTCTTTTATACTAGTTATTCTGGTTAACCTACTTCACCAGAAAGTTTAATTCTCTGCGTAACAGTAAATCACATATAATTAGAAAGTAGCAGAATCCCTCCTTTATATAGAGAGAAATTGGTGGAGCTCCTAAAGATATAGAAAATTGACTTGTGTAATACTATAAAGATATAAAAAGTTGACATGTATCATATTATATCTCTTTATCCTATTAGAAGATGACATGTTAACACCTAATATTATATTCACTAAAGAATTCTCAAGAAATTAAAACTATTCATAATTAGAAAATTTTAATAATCAAATATTTTATAATTCTTACGGATTATAACTATCCATAATTAAAAAATTAATAATTATATATTTAAATATAGAAATTAAATAAAAAACTCATGTACAGAGTCTCTCTACATAAAATCATGGATTAATTTTACAGAAAAATCCCTCAACTATTTTAACTTGAGAAAACCCCTCAAGTTTTGGATAACCCCCTCAATTATGAAAATTTGAGATAATTCCTTAAACTTTCCTCACTTAACCCCCCTCAAATATGGGGTGTGTCTCAGAAAACCCCCCTCAACTATTTTAATTTGAGAAATTCCATCAAGTTTGAGCTTATTGTAGATAACTCCACCTCAAATTTGAAAATTTGAGAAATTCCCATGAACTCTTCTCAGTTTACGCCCTGAAAGCTAACATTATTAGGTCTAGCATATCACATGACAAGTAGGTGACTGAGAACAGATCAAAATTTCCCTCAATCATAAAAAAATAATCAGATTTTTTTAGGATAAGAGAAAGGGAGGAGAAAGAGGGCAAAAACCATTATAAATTCAAAATAGTTCTTTTTTATCGATTGGGGGTTTCTTTGAACTTCGCCAGTGTTGTGCTTTATTTTATTGCTAGCACTTCTTGTCCCAAGCCAGGATAAAGGAGGAGGGTTGCGTTAGGTAACCGACAGCCAGCGTAAAACATAGTCGGATCCAAATGAAAAACGAATCCTATAAAATACTCGTTGGGGCGTCCCCACCGCGAAGCGTTGCATCGATACCACCCCGATGCAATAATAAGTAAGCAAGGGTGATTTGCTAGGGCGTCCCCCGGAAGCGATGCGTTACATTGATGTCACCCCGATGTAATGATAAGTAAGCAAGAGTGTTCTAAGAATCTACAATCCTCTAATAGGTTGCCAAATAGTATTAAGCGTAGACTAGAATAATATAAAAGGAAAAATAGTAGGAGACTTTTACAGGAGAATAGAATTAGGTTAGCTATTTAGAATATAGGTACACTTATCGGAAAGATGATGGAACTAGTAGATGTCATGCTTAGAAGAAAGATAAATATAATTTGTTTACAAGAAACTAAATGGATAGGTGAAAAATCTAGAGAAATTGAAAAGACCGAATATAAACTTTGGTACATGGGAAAAGAGAAGAATAGGAACGGAGTGGGAGTTCTCGTAGATAACATAATAAAAGATAGTGTTGTAGATGTAAAAAGAGTTGGAGATAGAATAATACTAATAAAAGTTGTATTAGGGGTAGAGGTTATTAATATTATTAGTGCTTATGCACCACAAGTAGGCTTGCCCGAGAGTACTAAAAGGGAATTTTGGGATAGCCTAGATGAATTGGTACAAGAAATCCCATTAGGAGAGAAATTATTTATAGGAGGGGATCTTAATGGGCATGTTGGTAAAAATAATAAGGGATATGAGATGATTGTTCGCGGTAAAAGTCGGTTTGATTGTCATTGATTTGAACTTGCTTACAAACTTCAGTCGCCTGAAACAAATTCAAAGAGAAATATCGCCTTTTATTTTAAGGCTTACAATGAAAATCAAAAAAGATTACAACTTTTATCCTTTTGAACAAGCGAGGATCTGTTATATCGGATCCTCGCTTGCGTGGGTTCTTTACTGTCTTGGGGACTTATTGTGTCCGTGGACCACAGCGCAATCCGATCCGTAGACCCGGTTCGAACTACAGATGTAAAGGGGCTCGTTTCCACGAAGGAAGCGAAGCGCTGAGGATCACACTCACGAAGGAGAGGATCGCGGGCGGGTGAGATCTACTAGGAGAAATCCGGCGCTATCCCTGAGACTAAGACGAAGCTTAATCTAGAGGGTATCTGTAGTTCGACCCGAATTCGGTTACCTTTTGATTGAAGATCTGACGTTGACTGGACTTGTGCTCGCCGTTGCTCAGAACCGTGCGCCGATTACTCGTAGATCTCGCAAGAACTCTTCAGAAGTCCGAGCCTTTGAAAGATCCCAAAAATCCAATCGGAAGCCCGCTCCAAAATCCCGTCCGAAGTCCTCCTCGAAGATGACACCCCTATTTATACAATGGAAGGGGGGGCCGGCCACCTTGGTGGCTCGGCCACTTGGCCGAGCCACCTCGATAGAGAGTAGAGGTGGCTCGGCCACTGGCGAGCCACCTCGGCCACTGGCGAGCACCTCGACCAAGTTGGCGAGGTGGCTCGGCCACTGGCGAGCCACCTCGGCCACTGGCGAGCCACCTTAACCACTTTGGTAGAGGTTTGGCATGGCGCCGCTTGCGGCGTTTTCCGTCGTTTTCGCGTCGTTTCTCCGTCGATTCTTCGTCGATTCTTCGGTCTTCGGGCTTAGTTTTGCTCGGTAATGTCGCCGTCGTGTTTGAGTCCGTGCCGATCAACTTTGAGCTTAAGCGGCCGTTTGCATTGGCGGACTAAATGCGGTTGATTCCTTCTCATCGGCGTTTGAGTTTAATCAACTTCGACGCGCCGTTTCATTGGCTCGTCGTCTTGCCGACTCACTTCATGTGCTCGTCGACTGGCTCTGGCGTTTTCGCGGCGTGATGCGTTTTCGCGGCGTCGGTTTGTCGAATGGATCGTCGGTTGTCAACCCACCGTCCACGAGTTTCGTCGAGATGCGATAAGCAATTTTTATGCCTACAGATACCCCTCCAAAGCGTCTCGGTCTCGATTCTTGATGAGTGCAGGATGCTTTGGACATGATGGTTCCGGCCTTGATCGGTGAGGTCCCAAAGATAGCTTCAAATCTTTGATTCTTTCGGATCATCCGTTCTTTGTAGGATTCTGATAAGATCACGGTCTTTGCATTTATTGTCTGACCGCTTGTTATCTTGACTCGAAGCTGGTGGGTGAGTTTTGTTTGTAACTCGTGTCGGTTGGTCGTTGTTTGACTAACCATCAGATTTTTGGACTTCTCCGTATGTCGGCGAACTCCTTGTTGGCGACGCGTTGGCTGTGTCGAATACATGGAACTTCATAACCATCACTCGGCTAATTCCTCCATCATGACGTGTGTTGTTGGTTTAACTACAGCGGGAGGATATGATTATCCGATGTCAACATGACCTTCACTCCTCGTCAGATTATTCCTCTCTTGGAGATTATGGTGGGAGGAAATTAAGGGTTACCGAGTTATCCTTAAGAATATGGGTTTATTCTCCAGGAACTCCTCGTTGAAATCTTGGAAACAGTTTATACTCGTAATCCTAGTTGGAGTAGGATTGGGCAGCGTTGATCGTCGATGCAATCCGTGCGATCGAGTTATCCCTAAGAATATTTTTGTGAAAATATTCTTAGGAACTCTCGATAAATTAGGAAACGGTTTATACTGTAATCCTAGTTGGAGTAGGATTGGGTGGCGTTGATGCGTCGATGCCATCATACGATCGAGTTATCCTAAGAATATTTTTGTGAAAATATTCTTAGGAACTCTCGATAAATTAGGAAGCGGTTTATACTCGTAATCCTAGTTGGAGTAGGATTAGGCGGCGTTGATGCGTCGATGCAATCCATACGATCGAGTTATCCTAAGAATATTTTTGTGAAAATATTCTTAGGGGCTCTCGATAAATTAGGAAACAGTTTATACTCGTAATCCTAGTTGGAGTAGGATTGGGCAGCGTTGATGGCGTCGATGCAATCCATACGATCGAGTTATCCTAAGAATATTTTTGTGAAAATATTCTTAGGAACTCTCGATAAATTAGGAAACAGTTTATACTCGTAATCCTAGTTGGAGTAGAATTAGGCGGCGTTGATGGCGTCGATGCAATCCATACGATCGAGTTATCCTAAGAATATTTTTGTGAAAATATTCTTAGGAACTCTCGATAAATTAGGAAACAGTTTATACTCGTAATCCTAGTTGGAGTAGGATTGGGCAGCGTTGATCGGCGTCGATGCAATCCGTACGATCGAGTTATCCCTAAGAATATTTTTTGTGAAAATATTCTTCCGAACTTCGATAAATTAGGAAACAGCTTATACCGTAATCCTAGTTGGAGTAGGATTGGGCAGCGTTGATCGGCGTCGATGCAATCCGTGCGATCGAGTTATCCCTAAGAATATTTTTGTGAAAATATTCTTCCGAACTTCGATAAATTAGGAAACAGTTTATACTCGTAATCCTAGTTGGAGTAGGATTGGGCAACGCGTTGATCGGCGTCGATGCAATCCGCACGATCGAGTTATCCCTAAGAATATTTTTTGTGAAAATATTCTTCCGGGAACTTCTCGATAAATTAGGAAACAGTTTATACTCGTAATCCTAGTTGGAGTAGGATTAGGCGACGCGTTGATCTGCGTCGATGGGGGCCTTCGCGAGGTGTTATCCTGCCGAATAAACCTTCAGAATCTTTCCAAATATAGCGGAGAGGATAGGGGCCGATTAACGGACTGATTTGGCATTGTTTTGGCATCCAATTGAGGTTCCAATTAGGGCTCCTAATTAGGGGCTGATTTGGTTCCTTTTTGGATATCTAATTGGGCTCCAATTAGAATTCCTACTTGTTGCCAAATAAGAGTCCTTATTCAAAGAGGATTGGGTCCATGTGGGATTGTTATAAATACCCACAAACCCTCTTTTCTTGACCTAGGCAGCCCCCTGTGCTTTCTCTCTCTTGTTTTCATCTCGCTTCGTGTCGTCTTCTTTCTTCCAGACTACAAGGTGTGTCACGAGGATTTTACAAATTCTTTCTCCTCCCTTTTTTTATGCACGCAGAAGGCGATTTCGCCCGGTGTCGGCGTTGAAGTTTAGGGCGAGGCGGGAGGGTCGGACGACGGGCGATACTGGCAAAGCGCCGGTTCGGCTGGTGATCAGCCGCTGGCGCCGGTTGTGACCGAGCCCGGGTTGCCTGGCGCTTTGGCCGCTGACTGGAAGGCTGGCTGTTAGACTGAAATTGATTACGCGCATCGAAGGCCGCTGCCCGATGGGCCGGCGCTGGTTCGGACTGCGGCGTCAAGGCCATTCGCTTTGCCGCTCGGGTACCCTCCGCCGGGTGTGGTCACCGTTGTTTTTTGGCGTGTCCGTTGATGCTCGGTCATGATTGATAGACCATGTCACGACCAAGCGGGACTTTTGATGCCTTTTGTTGATTTTCAAGCGCATATCGACTTTATTTGTCTTCTTTGCGGCTTTCCGATGTCGGGAAGATCGCAGCGTTCGAGTCGATCAACTTCGCCGCGGCGTGAATGCCGCGCCTCCTTCTTTCGGTGGTGCGCCCGGCGTCATCTTCGTGTATATCGTTATATCCCGCCGTTCTCCTTTGTGGCGATTGGGAAGAGCGAAATCCTCCTTTGTGGGGACCGGCGCTTCAGATTGTGTACTCGTTATGACCCAGCCGTTCTCCTTTGTGGCGATTGGGAAGAGCCGAGACTCTCCTTTGTGAGGATTGAGGCTTCAAAGATCACCCATCTCGATGTTATTAGCGGGGCGATTTCATACCGTACTCTGCATACGTAGAGCGGGATATATTGTTGCTTTGTTCAGCGACTATATTTATCGTTCTCGGGTGTTGATGCGGGTGAAATCGTCGTACCGTTATAAGGTCGTGACTTCGATCTCATGGGTTTCGAGAAGAGTTCTATGCCTTATCTTGTTTCCTTTTCAAGATATTCCTCCTAAATGATCTGTTGACCCTTTGTTCTCTTGTGGTGGCGGATGCTCCGATGATTATTAGTCTGCCGAAGGCTCCCAATGTCAAGTCTCGATTCTCAAGGTCATCAGGAGAAGGCCTTTTTCCACCGAGGAAGCTTAACCGCAGCGAAGGTAACACCGCAGGAAGAAACCAGTGGCTGAGCCTACCATCATAATTTGGGATGGCGAGTTTGAGGGATCGCTTCCATCATCCGCTCCACCGCCTCCCTTGCGGCCTTGGCGAAACCGGGATTTCCGACCCTTCCAGTATAGAGTGGGTGGAGGCCCGAGTTAATCTTGGCGGACCACTTCCACGAATTCAACCCATGCCGAGATTGCCGGGCCAAAATCTGCCGTTCGATTCGGTTACGTGATGGGTCTCCTTAATTTGTTGGAGAATAGTTTGAAACAGCGATCTCTATTATCGAGGTTAGATGGGCGACTCTATGGTCTTACGCCCATTCATCGCGAGTATCTTGGAGGAAATTGGCGTGTTGGTGGTCCTCGGCTAGCTAATCGTTGTGGCGAAGCTCACTAGGCAGCTAACTCTTGCGCCGTGTGGAGGATTTAGCCTTTTGAATCATGCGATGGTGATCGACTCATCGGCGAAGCTCGGATCAAGGCTTCGTGAGCAGCTTTTCGCGAGAGGAAAATATCGAACAAGAGATCATTTTCGAACTCATATGGCGGCAATCGCTGCGGCGTAAGATAAACTTGTACCACACCCATGTTGAGCGTCTGAGGAATCGGGGTGTTCAAGGGAGAAGACGTTGAAGGATTTCAGCGTGAGTGCACGAGTCGGGATGTCGCGAGCGTGAGAAGCAAGTCCTCGGCGTCGTCGGGAACATGTGGCTGCTATTGCGCGAATTCTAAAGAGGAACTTGAGAAGGAAGCCAAGGCTTCGGGTTCGGCGATCCGGGAGGAAAAATTAGCGGTATCAAGGTGACCTTGCTTCCTTCACATTCTTGGATTGCGCCAATGAAGTCGATGTCTTTGCGAGACTTTTGTTCTCTTTGTTGGCCAGTCGTTCACGATTTTTATTTAGATGTATTATCATAACTTTGCTTGAATCAGTTGTCTCGATAATTGTAGCTCCTTCTATATTTGCTTCAAATGAATAAGATCCATCCCTTTCACTATTTATTATGATTCTTTTGCCGTCGAAATAATTAACCATAATACTTATAGGACTTTTGGCAAACCCTCGACCATCAGCGGGTTTGATTAGCCTTTACCAACCACCGTTTGAGTTGGGCTAGCGTCGCGGATTATCGAGGATCCGTTCAGCGTGGCGTTGTGCTAAAAGAATGAAACTCTTCTAGACTTGCTGCTATGATATCGAATACATAGGCCATTGCTCTTTTACGGGCAAGAGACCACCCGACAGCGTGTTACCGTAGACTCATCCCTTCTTAGGCTTGGGACGAAATACCCGAATCGAACTCGGTGTCTTCTTCAATCGGAAAAAGACTAAACCGACAGCGTGTGGCGTTGGCTTTATCCCTTCTTAGGCTTGGGATAAAATACCCCAAAGGCGAACCTTGGTGTCTTCTTCAATCGGAAAAAGACTAAACCGACAGCGTGTGGCGTTGGCTTTAGGGTTATTAGCCAACCCGACCCTCAGCGGGTTTGATTAGCCTTTACCAACTACCGTTTGAGTTGGGCTAGCATGTAGATTGTCTAAATCCGTTCTACACACAGCGTTGTGCTAAAAGAATGAAACTCTCTTAGACTTAATGCTACGATGTTGAATCGTGAAGCCGTCTTTTTTTGGAAGACTAACACGGCGGCGCGTGTTACCGTAGACTCATCCCTTCTTAGGCTTGGGACGAAATACCCGAATCGAACTCGGTGTCTTCTTCAATCGGAGAAAGACTAAACCGACAGCGTGTGAAGCGTTGGCTTTATCCCTTCTTAGGCTTGGGATAAAATGCCCGAATCGAACTCGGTGTCTTCTTCAATCGGAGAAAGACTAAACCGACAGCGTGTGGCGTTGGCTTTATCCCTTCTTAGGCTTCGGATAAAATGCCCCAAGATGAACCTTGGTGTCTTCTTCAATCGGAAAAAGACTAAACCGGCAACGCGTGTGAGGCGTTGGCTTTATCCCTTCTTAGGCTTCGGGATAGAATGCCCCAAGATGAACCTTGGTGTCTTCTTCAATCGGAAAAAGACTAAACCGGCAACGCGTGTGAGGCGTTGGCTTTATCCCTTCTTAGGCTTCGGGATAGAATGCCCCAAGATGAACCTTGGTGTCTTCTTCAATCGGAAAAAGACTAAACCGACAGCAGCGTGTGGCGTTGGCTTTATCCCTTCTTAGGCTTCGGATAAAATGCCCCAAGATGAACCTTGGTGTCCTCTTTTGGGAGAATGGCCGAACGGTTTAAGATTGATTGAAGTGGGAAAGGAAGAATGTGTTCTATTTCGGGATGAGGCTAACAGCCAGATTCCTTCTTTGTAGGAATCGAAAAGACTCGGGTGACCTTGATCGGACAACACAGTGCGAAAATCGGCGCATACCTTGATCGGCGCTACCTAAGATAAGAGGTGGAACTAAGAGTGGGATCTCCACTCAGAACCGAAGAGACTTCGAGGTGACCTTGGCGGACAACACAGTGCGAAAATCGGCGCATACCTTCGGTCGGCTACCTAGGAGAGATGGAACTAAAAGTGGGATCTCCACTCCGAGAACCGAAGAGACTCGGGTGACCTTGATCGGACAACACAGTGCGAAAATCGGCGCATACCTTGATCGGCTACCTAAGATAAGAGGTGGAACTAAGAGTGGGATCTCCACTCAGAGAACGAAAAGACTCGGGTGACCTTGATCGGACAACACAGTGCGAAAATCCGTATACCTTGATCGGCTACCTAAGATGAAGATGGAACTAAGAGTGGGATCTCCACCGAGAACCGAAGAGACTCGGGTGACCTTGATCGGACAACACAGTGCGAAAATCGGCGCATACCTTGATCGGCTACCTAAGATGAAGATGGAACTAAGAGTGGGATCTCCACCGAGAACCGAAGAGACTCGGGTGACCTTGATCGGACAACACAGTGCGAAAATCCGTATACCTTGATCGGCGCTACCTAAGATGAAGATGGAACTAAGAGTGGGATCTCCACCGAGAACCGAAAAGACTCGGGTGACCTTGATCGGACAACACAGTGCGAAAATCGGCGCATACCTTGATCGGCGCTACCTAAGATGAAGATGGAACTAAGAGTGGGATCTCCACCGAGAACCGAAAAGACTTCGGTGACCTTGATCGGACAACACAGTGCGAAAATCCGTATACCTTGATCGGCGCTACCTAAGATGAAGATGGAACTAAAGTGGGATCTCCACTCAGAGAACGAAAAGACTTCGAGGTGACCTTGATCGGACAACACAGTGCGAAAATCGGCGTATACCTTGATCGGCTACCTAAGATGAAGATGGAACTAAAGTGGGATCTCCACTCAGAGAACGAAAAGACTTCGGGTGACCTTGATCGGACAACACAGTGCGAAAATCGGCGTATACCTTGATCGGCTACCTAAGATGAAGATGGAACTAAGAGTGGGATCTCCACTCAGAGAACGAAAAGACTTCGGTGACCTTGATCGGACAACACGATGCGAAAATCGGCGTATACCTTGATCGGCTACCTAAGATGAAGATGGAACTAAGAGTGGGATCTCCACTCAGAGAACGAAAAGACTTCGGGTGACCTTGATCGGACAACACGATGCGAAAATCGGCGTATACCTTGATCGGCTACCTAAGATGAAGATGGAACTAAGAGTGGGATCTCCACTCAGAGAACGAAAAGACTTCGGTGACCTTGATCGGACAACACAGTGCGAAAATCGGCGTATACCTTGATCGGCTACCTAAGATGAAGATGGAACTAAGAGTGGGATCTCCACTCAGAGAACGAAAAGACTTCGGTGACCTTGATCGGACAACACAGTGCGAAAATCGGCGTATACCTTGATCGGCTACCTAAGATGAAGATGGAACTAAAGTGGGATCTCCACTCAGAGAACGAAAAGACTTCGGTGACCTTGATCGGACAACACAGTGCGAAAATCGGCGTATACCTTGATCGGCGCTACCTAAGATGAAGATGGAACTAAAGTGGGATCTCCACTCAGAGAACGAAAAGACTTCGAGGTGACCTTGATCGGACAACACAGTGCGAAAATCGGCGTATACCTTGATCGGCGCTACCTAAGATGAAGATGGAACTAAAGTGGGATCTCCACTCAGAGAACGAAAAGACTTCGAGGTGACCTTGATTCGGACAACACAGTGCGAAAATCGGCGTATACCTTGATCGGCTACCTAAGATGAAGATGGAACTAAGAGTGGGATCTCCACTCAGAGAACGAAAAGACTTCGGGTGACCTTGATCGGACAACACGATGCGAAAATCGGCGTATACCTTGATCGGCGCTACCTAAGATGAAGATGGAACTAAAGTGGGATCTCCACTCAGAGAACGAAAAGACTTCGGTGACCTTGATCGGACAACACGATGCGAAAATCGGCGTATACCTTGATCGGCTACCTAAGATGAAGATGGAACTAAAGTGGGATCTCCACTCAGAGAACGAAAAGACTTCGGTGACCTTGATCGGACAACACGATGCGAAAATCGGCGTATACCTTGATCGGCGCTACCTAAGATGAAGATGGAACTAAAGTGGGATCTCCACTCAGAGAACGAAAAGACTTCGGTGACCTTGATCGGACAACACGATGCGAAAATCGGCGTATACCTTGATCGAGCTACCTAAGATGAAGATGGAACTAAAGTGGGATCTCCACTCAGAGAACGAAAAGACTTCGGTGACCTTGATCGGACAACACAGTGCGAAAATCGGCGTATACCTTGATCGGCGCTACCTAAGATGAAGATGGAACTAAAGTGGGATCTCCACTCAGAGAACGAAAAGACTTCGGTGACCTTGATCGGACAACACGATGCGAAAATCGGCGTATACCTTGATCGGCTACCTAAGATGAAGATGGAACTAAAGTGGGATCTCCACTCAGAGAACGAAAAGACTTCGGTGACCTTGATCGGACAACACAGTGCGAAAATCGGCGTATACCTTGATCGGCTACCTAAGATGAAGATGGAACTAAAGTGGGATCTCCACTCAGAGAACGAAAAGACTTCGGTGACCTTGATCGGACAACACAGTGCGAAAATCGGCGTATACCTTGATCGGCGCTACCTAAGATGAAGATGGAACTAAAGTGGGATCTCCACTCAGAGAACGAAAAGACTTCGAGGTGACCTTGATCGGACAACACAGTGCGAAAATCGGCGTATACCTTGATCGGCTACCTAAGATGAAGATGGAACTAAAGTGGGATCTCCACTCAGAGAACGAAAAGACTTCGGTGACCTTGATCGGACAACACAGTGCGAAAATCGGCGTATACCTTGATCGGCTACCTAAGATGAAGATGGAACTAAAGTGGGATCTCCACTCAGAGAACGAAAAGACTTCGGTGACCTTGATCGGACAACACAGTGCGAAAATCGGCGTATACCTTGATCGGCTACCTAAGATGAAGATGGAACTAAAGTGGGATCTCCACTCAGAGAACGAAAAGACTTCGGTGACCTTGATCGGACAACACGATGCGAAAATCGGCGTATACCTTGATCGAGCTACCTAAGATGAAGATGGAACTAAAGTGGGATCTCCACTCAGAGAACGAAAAGACTTCGGGTGACCTTGATCGGACAACACAGTGCGAAAATCGGCGTATACCTTGATCGGCTACCTAAGATGAAGATGGAACTAAAGTGGGATCTCCACTCAGAGAACGAAAAGACTTCGGTGACCTTGATCGGACAACACAGTGCGAAAATCGGCGTATACCTTGATCGGCTACCTAAGATGAAGATGGAACTAAAGTGGGATCTCCACTCAGAAACCGTGGAGTACGGGTCGCCTCTGGGCGTATGTACCGCAGCGATATGCCCCAGAAAGTCTCGAAGTTTATCATCCCAGCCTCGCTTGTTATTGTTCGCAAGCCGACAAAATTTTGATGATCGTCTTGTTGAATGCCTCGGCTAATCCATTTGGTATGGATTATATCGCCGACGCAGACGCCTGTATCTTGAATTTTTAGCAAAAACGATGAAGGAATTGCCGATAAACCGGGACCGTTGTCATGCACGATCCGTCTTGGGACACCGTGTCGATAGATGACATGGTGTTTGATAAATTGGCGGCGGTACTTCGCCTTCACTTCTTTTAGCGGGATTGCTTGACCCACTTGGAGAAGTAGTCGGTGATCGCTAGAATAAACCGATCGCCTTTGGTGACGGAGGAAAAATGGGACCTACAGCGTCCATTCCCCATGTCTCGAATGGCGGGATGTGGCGAAGGATGCAAGCTTTCGGGAGGTGATGCATATAATTAGCGTGAATTTGACAGCGTGGCATTTCGGCGTGCTTCGACGCGTCATTAATCATCGTTGGCCAAAAGTAGCCCATTCTCGATTCGATCGTAGAGCTTGGGACCGGTGGTGTGCACCACATTCACCTTCGTGTGCTTCCCGAAGGACCTCTCCTGCCTCTTTGTTTGAGAGGCATCGTAGCAAAAGACCATCGTACCCTCGGCGATATAACATCTGGGTTTCCGTGTCATAAAAGAATCTTGGAGCTCTTCGCCGGATTGACTCTCTCTCCCTCCGTCTTCGTGAGAATGCCATGTAAGACATAGTCGATGATAGGAAAGCCAATCTCGGGGCTCCAACTTGGTTTGGGTTGCATGTACTTCTTTGGTAACTAGCCCTTTATCTTCTTGTGCCTCATCGTATAATGATGCGAAGAGTTGGTGAGTCTGGCCGTAACTAGTTGCTCGGTCTCGGAAGGTTGTGCTAACGACACGCCTAACGCCAGCTGCATCCGCATAAGCGTTTTGGGCGGGATATATTCGATGAAAAACTCTTGAATGAGTGCGCTATTTCAACGACTATCGATGATAGGGGATTAGATCCGATTCCTAACCGTAGTCACCACGAACTGCTTAACTATCAATTGTGAATCTCCATGCGGCGAGATATTGACCCCGGCTCTTTGGCGAAGCTAAGTCCGATAAGTAGCGTTGTATTGACTACGTTATTGGAGCGAGGTTGGTGAGTGAATAAGCACGAGGCATGACATGATTCCGGAAACTAAGACAACCCGACTCGTGGAAATCTTAGAACATCGGGGCACTTGCCACATTGGTAGCTCGAGAGCTCCGTCAAAATACAATCGCCATATTTGTTGGTGCGATGTAGTGTTGACTTCTTGAACTTCATCAGGAAGATCATCATATAGCTCAAGCTGCATCCGTTGTGGTGGCGACCAAGAGATCACAAATCGCTTGTCCTTTGGTGATTTGTTGTTTGAAGTGCAAGTCATATTGGGACAAGAGTAAGGCCCATTTTGCGGGCGCCAACTCATTGAGGCGGTGGGTCATAAATATTCGGACGGTTACATTAGAGATAACATAAATCGTCTGTCCGACTAAATAGTGCCGCATTTTACGAATCGCGAACACTAATGCAAGGCAGCTTCGACCATTGGATATCGAGACTTCGGCACCGACTAATGTTCGCTCCAGTAATACATCGCCTGCTCAGGATCATTGCCGCCGCTTGCGCAGTAAAGCGCTTTAACGAGTGATCCGTTGCCTTGGCGTAGATCAAAAGCGGTTTTCCGACAGCGGTGCAACAAAACGGGAGGTTTAGCGAGATCGACTTGATCTCTTGAATGCCTTACGGCGTCGTCCCAAATATATGACCGCCCTTCTTGTTCAACTTGGAGAGCGGTGGCACTTCGGATAGGTTCGATATGAACCGTCGGATGTCATGTCGTCCTTGTAACCCCGAGTTCTCTCGGATTTCGGAGGTTGCAATTCTTGAATCGCCTTCACTTTGTCGGGATCGGCGTGGATTCCTTTGTTGGTGGCAGCGAAGCCAAGGAACTTGCCACCGACATCCCAAGGAAGGACTTGGCGGGATTCATCTTTAGGCGATGAGTTAGCATGAGTTGAATACCGTTCTAAGATTTTTGATGTGATCTCCTTTGTCACGGCTTTTCACGACCAAATCGTCGGCGTAGCATTCGACCGTTTTCGAAGATGATCTGGAAAATCTCCGTCATTGCTCTACGGTATGTTAGCGGCATTTTTGAGGCTGAGCGGCATGACCGTGTAGCAATATATGCCAATGGGCGCTCAACTGTGTTTAGGCCATCGGGTACATCTTGATTTGATTATACCGAAAAGCCATCCATAAAGGACATTCTTTCAAATCCACGTGTTGTCAACTATGACATCGGTGATTGGAAGAAATCATCCTTTGGGCAAGCGGCGTTTAGGTCTCGTAGTCGACCACAGTCCTAATCGAACCATTCTTCTTCATGGCCGGGACTATATTAGCCACCCAATCCGGATGTTGAATTTCCTCGGCGAATCCGATTCTATGAGTTTCTTCGCCGTCAACAATTGCCTCCAATATTTGTGGGCCGAAACCGTCTTCTTTGTTGCTTGCGGGTTTGACATCCGCCTTGATGTTGGCGATGTGTTGCCACATTAGGGTCGAGTCTGGCATGTCCTCGTAACTCGGTGAATACATCGATATACTCCACGATTAGGGCAATCAACTCTTCCTTTTCTTCGAAGGAGAGTATTGCGATGTTTATGAGTTTGGGATGCTCTTCATCACCCATATTAACTGGACTACCTCATCCTTAGTGGGGGTTCTCTTTGTTGAACCTATCCCCAAGCTGCTCTCGAGTTGATGGATCCATGGGTCTTCCCATGTTGGCATATCTTCATCACCCTCAATAGTAGCGGGATCGATCGTGGCCATATTAGACATCAAAGCCTTGAAAGCTTCTCAGAGTGTGGGAATCCCAAGCCGAAGAGTCGGGCGAATGTCGTCTCCCTCACGGGTGGATTATTATCAATCGACCACGAACATTCATCTTCGAGGAGGATTAGTATCCCAATCCCCTTCTAAATGCATAGTAGTTATCAGGCTTTCCTCTTGGGACATATGCGCTTTAGGAGGGTTCGAGGGCCTCGTCAGAAACATAGACCTTCCCTCGTGTCAAGTCATACCCCATCTTTTCATGATACCCGGTGTTTGGACTATATCGAATGTGTGGAGGATAGGCCCATTGTCATCTTCACCTTCTTCAAAGAAATGATTGGCGTTGGGCGCATCTCCTTTTAGTAAACCAAGTCTCTTTCACTACTTGATCTTAGGTGGGATGACAAGTGTTGTCCCAAAGGAGTCCCTGAATCGCTTTTGTGTGAAGCAAGATGATCGAGTTGGCGGATGCAACTCGGATCATTGTATAATCTGTTATCACATCATTCAAAGATAAAGGATACTCTAAATCGTCATTTATTGATTCATCGGCAATTTGCCAATTACAATGTTCATCGGCGATTCTTCATCGTCAAGATTGATTACAAGGGTACAATGTCATTTAAAACAAAACCTCCACTATAACCAAGCCGGTTTGGTATCGGCTTCTTCACCGTGTCGTACCTTGGTAGATGATTGATTTGGACTCATTACGTAGAGGAGAGAATCGGTGAAATAATTCTCCATCCCTTAAGCGGTTGTTTGTCGCGACCACCGTCTTGACCTCATTATTAGTGTCTACATATTTGAGACGATGAAGAGTAGGCGGGACTATAACATTACCGTGGATCCAAGGTCGACCAACAATAAGTTATAGGAAGTCTGCGTCAATCACATAGCGGTGACTTGGACTTTAAGTCCCCATTTGGCACTTAATCCGGATTTTACCAAGTGGGCGGGACCCGGTGTTAAATCCGTAGATCGTGTGCCGATTGATGCTAACTTCTGGCAGGGAATTCCCAGATGATACATGGTAGGGGCATGATGCTCCTGGCGGAACCGGATCGACTTGGATCGGTTAACTTCACTAGAGCCAATATACGGTGAAGTATAGCGGCCTATCGTGCTTGGAATTCCTGATGCATATCCTCCTTTGTAAAAGGTGATGCGGGGAAGTGTTTAGTCGCAAGGTTGCATTCTTTGGGCCGACTCTTACGGACTCGGCCTAATCTGGGTGAGAAGACTTACGAATCGTGAGGGCTTCTTGAAGAGCTTCTCGTCTCTTTTGATAAGCGGCAACTCATAGAAGTGATCCTTGCGGGATATTGGCTAATTGGGCCATGGCGTCGGCGGTATGGAGAGTTGAAGTTCGGTTTATCTCTTCCAATCGGGCGACCGAATCGAGATCGCCGGAGTTGAACTTCATCGCGGTACTTTCTTTGTAGCTTCTTTGGCGTACCACTTGTCGGCGCTTTCTCTCGCGGCGAGTGAGGGGATTTGTTGGTACCCCGACTCACGAGGCGTTTTGGCATTAGGGTGGGGACTTACGGGTACTTGTATTTATACTCTTGTCCACTCACGGTGGCATGGGCTTCGAGTTCCCCGCCGGACGGTGGAATGTTACCACTGTTCATCGTTTCCCTCTAGAATTGCGGAGTAGCATGGCATGCCTTTCCTTTACGCCCGGCTTATTCTTGAAGAAGAGGCTACCCATTGCTCATCTTCCGGTAAGTGCGGGTGGACCCACAAGACTTAGCCATTGGTATGTATCGATACAAGTCCTTTACGGCGTTGCTTGTGTGGGTCGTCATTCACCGTCTTCTTGCAACTTTGACCACCGTTCAGTTCAAACCATGTCAATGGCACCGACCGAAACTTATGGATACGCATTAGCTCAGACCTTCTTCTCTTTGGGCGGCTTCATAGTAATGACCCTACATCAATTAAAGCACGGATTTTGTCCTTAAAGTGAAGCGAGTTAGTGGGGTGATGAACGCCCTATGGTATGCCGCGGTATCTTGGGTCATTAGTGTTCATCGCCTCCTCTTGATTCGAATCGGAGGGAGCTTGATCTTGTTATTTTCCACAAGATATTTGAAGAGACCGGAATCTCGTCGTCCCTAAAGGAATAGGACTTGGGAATCTCGGCTCTAAGGCCTTGTTTTGTGGCCCGAGGTTGCCCGTTGGCGTACTGTTGCGGCCCGTTGTTCTTCTTCTTCTTCTTCTTTGGGGTTGGAGTTAGGCGTTTGGTTATAACCGCCGTCTTGGCTTGCTCTTTCCCTTTGCAGCGGGACAAAGTTAAGCTTGGAGCTTCCGTTGTCGGTGACCTCTCTCGCCTTTTCCTTTTGAGGAACCTCTCGGCTTGCTCTCCACGAACCTTCAGGTCCTTCCGCGTTATCGATGGTGCTGTACCCATTGCTTCAAGCACATCTATCGATAAGTTCTTTGTGGCGAGTTTGGAGGATGAACTCCTCCGTTATTGGATCCGACGGTTCATTGCCTTGTTTGAATCGTTTGACAAAGATATCCACGGTTTCTCGTCTTTACGCTTCTCGTCGAGCAATGTCGATCGATACCTCGGTATCGTCATCAAAGAAATTGGTAAGGAAGCTAGACTCCATGTCGTCCGGTGTGAATGCTCCCGGCTTGAGGCGGTACCATTCGAAGCGGCCCACGAAGGGTGCCAGCGAATGACCGAACCATCGGGGTTAGTTGCGAAATAACTCCGAGGTGTGACTTGAAATAAATCAAGTGTTGCGTCGGGGAACCCTTCCGTCAAATGGTGTGAAGTTTATTAAGTTAAACCCGGCCAGTGCGAGGATTGATTCCCATTCCACGGGGTATGGGCAAGGAATACTGTCTTCTTTACTTCTTGGCGGAAATCAATGAATTGATTTTGCTCTCCAAGTCTTTGATCTTCTGGCTCTCATGAGCAGCAGCGTCAGCGTGGTTCGGGGTTATCATCTTCGGCTTCCTCGATCCGAATCGCTATCATCTTCATCGGCGTTGGCGTTGACTTCGATTCACCTTGATGTTTTGTCGGGGCTTGGATGCGGTGGTGGTGCATTTCTCTCATCGTCGCATGGCCAACTCCATTTCTAACTTGAAGTTTTCCGTTGTTTATTCAGCGCCGTCTAGCATTTTGGCCACTTGATGCATGCGATCATAAGTTTTCTTAGGGGCTCCCCTCGCTAGATCTGATATGATCGGATCGTTGCGAACCAATATCGGCGCATCATCCTCGCGGGTAACCCCTTGAAGCTTATCATTATCACGGACCGTCGGATAGTCGGACATAAGCGAGTTAGCGTTGCGATCGCGGGAATAGCCGTGGCGATGATTCTTCGGCAACTCACCCTCTCGGGAGATCATCCTTTTCTTGAATCGCCTTGTCCTAGGTCTCGGCATCTCCGTGGTGAGTCTCGAAGGCCGACACCCTTTACGGAGCTTCTTGATGGCAATTGCACTCGAGAGCATCGTCTTAATGAGCTTGGAGCACAAGCATGGCTGCGCCAATTTGGGGAATCGCCGAGATTTTCGTACCTCTTACCGCGGTAGTACGGCTCATCGGTGTGTGCGGAGCAACTGCCGTATGTTGGCGTGATCTTTTCGGGTATAGCGTCCTCATCGTCGGATAAGCGTCTCCTTCGAGGGCGGGTCAATCCATCGAAACTTCGAAAGTGACTTCGCCTAGACTTTTCGCCCGATGTGGTAGCGAAGTCTCGGCGGACTCGGACCGATTTTCAATCCGATAGGAGAGCTGCGGGAATCTTCTTGTCCTTGTTGGAGCAGTGCGACCTCACATGAGGAGTGACCCGTGATTCTCTTCGAGGACGAGGCGATCCTTGATAGTCGGTTTGGTGGTGGTGGCGGGAGTTGGCTTCACCAGCGATTGAATCTGAGCGCCGTCTTTGGCGTCGTCGGTCTTGAGGCTTTGGCGTTGGATTTACCGCTGTATCCTTCGGCTTAAGCGAGGCGGGAGTGTGGCGGCGAGGTTGGGGCACCATTAGACTTGGGCCTCAAACTGGCGATGCGTTGGTGGCTTCTTTGCCACTTCCTTCTTTAACTCACGAGCTGTTGCACCAAAGCTTCGTGCTTGCATAAGGAGTCGCGGCGGCCGGATGCGCTCACGAAGTGTGGGCGGTTCCGTTTGACCACGGACCCACTCGTCGGTTGGCGGCTTGGATAGGCCGTCGATCACTTGAAACCTCTGCGTAAGTGCGGATCTTAGATCCGGCCGTAGCGAACCCCATCCATGGATTGCATGGCCTTGGCAAGCTTGCGCCATGCTTTGTCGTCGCCTTTGGCGGCTTCGCTTGGAGAGTGCGGAGCATCGTCGGCGTTCATCTCGGGCACCATCTAGACTTGGCCGAAGGGATTTCGCTACTGCGGCGGCGAGGTTGGACTCGCCGTCACGGGGCTCTACATCGGAGGCCCATCGGGTTCTCCTTGCGTGGAGACCTTCTTGGGCGGCGGGGAGCTGGATGCGGAGGAGGGTGAGGATAGGTACTCCTCGAACTTCTCACAGTGAACTTCGAACTTCGACCTCTTCTTCCAGGGATAGGGATCAGCGGTTGCGGCAACGACCTCCGATCGAGGCGGTGGCTCCCAATGATGCCCGGCTTGTTGCGGTAAAAGTTGGGATGATTGTCATTGATTTGAACTTGCTTACAAACTTGATGCTGAAACAAATTCAAAGAAATATAGCCTTTTATTTTAAGGCTTACAAGTAGGAATTCTAATTGGAGCCCAATTAGATATCCAAAGGAACCAAATCAGCCCTAATTAGGAGCCCTAATTGGAACCTCAATTGGATGCCAAAACAATGCCAAATCAGTCCGTTAATGGGCTATCCTCTCCGCTATATTTGGAAAGATTACGAAGGTTTATTGAGGATAACACCTCATGAAGGCCCCATCGGCCTTGAATCAGCATTAGCCTAATTCTACTCAACTAGGATTACGGTATAAAGCTGTTTCCTAATTTATCGAGAAGTTCAGGAAGAATATTTTCACAAAAATATTCTTAGGGATAACTTCGATCGTGCGGATGCATCGGCGCCGATCAGCGTTGCCAATCCTACTCCAACTAGGATTACGAGTATAAACCGCTTCCTAATTTATCGAGAAGTTCGGAAGAATATTTTCACAAAAATATTCTTAGGGATAACTTCGATCGTGCGGATGCATCGGCGCCGATCAGCGTTGCCAATCCTACTCCAACTAGGATTACGAGTATAAACCGCTTCCTAATTTATCGAAGTTCAGGAAGAATATTTTCACAAAAATATTCTTAGGGATAACTTCGATCGTGCGGATGCATCGGCGCCGATCAGCGTCACCCAATCCTACTCCAACTAGGATTACGAGTATAAACCGCTTCCTAATTTATCGAGAAGTTCGGAAGAATATTTTCACAAAAATATTCTTAGGGATAACTTCGATCGTGCGGATGCATCGGCGCCGATCAGCGTTGCCAATCCTACTCCAACTAGGATTACGAGTATAAACCGCTTCCAAGATTTCAGCGAGGAGTTCACGGAGAATAAACCCATATTCTTAAGGATAACTTCGGTAACCCTTAATTTCCTCCACCATAATCTCCAAGAGAGGAATAATCGGCGAGTGAAGGTCATGTTGACATCGGATAATCATATCCTCCGCTGTAGTTAAACCAACAACACCGTCATGATGGAGGAATTAGCGAGTGATGGTTATGAAGTTCCATGTATTCGATACCAACGCTGCCGCCAACAAGGAGTTAGCCGACATACGGAGAAGTCAAAAATCGATGGTTAGTCAAACAACGACCAACCGACACGAAGTTACAAACAAAACTCACCCACCGGCTTGAGTCAAGATAACAAGCGGTCGGACAATAAATGCAGCACCGTGATCTTATCGGGAATCCTACAAAGAAGCTGGATGATCGAAGAATCGAAGATTTGAAGCTATCTTTGGGACCCTCGGTAGGCGAAGGCGGGAACCATCATGTCCAAAGCATCGGACTCATCAAGAATCGAGGCGAGGCGGCTTTGGAGGGTATCTGTAGGCATAAAAATTGCTTATCGATGCCGTCGAAACTTCGTGACGGTGGGTTGACAACCGACGATCTATTCGACAAACCGGCGTCGCCAAAGCGCATCCGCCGCCAAAAGCAGCGTGAAGCGAGTCGGCGAGCACATGAAGTGAGTCGGCAAGGCGTCTGAGCCAATGAAGCGGCGTCGAGTTGGTCGCTCAAGCGTCGATGAGAAGGAAT
The DNA here is from genome assembly GCA_012295165.1 of Asparagus setaceus. NCBI lineage: Eukaryota > Viridiplantae > Streptophyta > Magnoliopsida > Asparagales > Asparagaceae > Asparagus > Asparagus setaceus. The sequence continues at coordinate 12,796,000 of CM022703.1, read as the reverse complement.
CAACCGTACTTAGTCCGTCAATGCAAGCGGGCGCTTAAGCTCGAAAGTTGATCGGCACGACTCAAACACGACGGCGACATTACCGAGCAAAACTAAGCCGGAAGACCGAAAGAATCGACGAAGAATCGACGGAGAAATGACGAAAACGACGAAAACGCCGGAAGACGGCGCCAGGCCAAACCCTACCAGTGGTAGGTGGCCGCCACTTTGGTCGAGCCACCCCTACCAACTTGGTCGAGGTGCCTCGCCAGTGGTCGAGGTTCGCCATTTGGTGAGCCACCGCCAATCTTGCCGAGGTGCTCTACCAGTGGCCGAGCCACCATACCGGCACCCCTTCCATTGTATAAATAGGGGGTGTCATCTTCGAGGAGGACTTGGACGGGGATTTTTGGGCGGGCTTCGGTGGATTTTGGGATCTTTCAAAGGCTCGGACTTGAAGAGTTCTTGCGAGATCTACAGTGTCGGTATGCAGTTACGAGCAGCGAGCACAAGTCGATCAGCGTCGGATCTTCAATCAAAGGTAACCAATTCGGTCGAACTACGATACCCTCTAGATTAAGCCGTCTTAGTCTCGGGGATAGCGTGATTTCTCCTAGTAGATCTCACCCGCTCGTGATCCTCTCCTTCGTAAGTGTGATCCCCTCGGTAGCCGTTTCCTTAGTGAAGCGAGCCTTTATCTGTAGTTCGAACGGGTCTCTACGGATCGGGATTGCGGTGGTCCACGGACACAATAAGTCCCGACACGGGCAAAGAACCCATAGCGAGGATCGATATATTGAGATCCTGGCGTTTGTTCAAAAGGATAAAAGTTGTAATCTTTTTGATTTTCATTGTAAGCCTTAAAATAAAGGCGATATTTCTCTTTGAATTTGTTTTGGTGAAGTTTGTAAGCAAGTTCAAATCAATGACAATCATCCCAACTTTTACATGAACAATGATACATGGAGATTCGGTATGGAGATAAGAATAATATGAGAGAATCATTTTTAGAGTTTGCAACATCATATGATTTGATAATAACAAATACACTTTTAGAAAAGGGATGAACACTTAATAAAATTTAAAAGTGAATTTAATAGTAGTCAAATAGACTTTTTCTTACTAGAAGGCGGATAGGTTAACATGTAAAAATTGTAAAATTATACCGAGAGAGTTTAACTACACAACATAGGTTGATGGTATTAGACATAGCTATTAAGAAGTGGAGTAGAAAAACTAACATGAACAAGAGACTAAGAACTAAATGGTAGAATTTAAAAGGAGAGAATTTAAAGCATTTTAAGGATAAGATGAAAGAAGATATATGAAATATAAATAATGAGACTAATATTATGTGGAATAGCATGTCTTCTTGTATTAGGAAGGTGGCTAAAGATATACTAGGAGAATCTAAAGAGTGTAGATTAGATGGTAAGGAGAGTTGGTGGTGAAATAAGAGTGTGCAAAAGATTATTAGAGAGAAGAAAACTTTATATAAAGAGTGGCAAAAGTGTAGGAGTAGGGAAAACTTGGAGAAATATAAGCTAGCAAGGAAGGAAGCAAAAAAGAGCGGTTAGTGAGAATAAATACAAGGCTTATGAAAATTTCTATAAGAGGTTAGAATCTAAGGATGGAGAGAAAGATATATATAAGCTTGCTAAGATTAGAGAAAGGAAGAGTAGGAATTTGGGTAATATTAGGTGTATTAAAAGCGAAGATCAAAGAGTTCTAGTGACCGACGGGGAAATAAAAGAGAGGTGGAGGAGTTACTTTCATCAATTGTTTAATGATAACCAAACAAGTGAGCAAATAGAAAATTTGACCATATAGTGAATGATAGGAATTATAGATATTGTCGAAAATTAGGATTAGCGAAGCTAAAGATGCTCTAAAGAAAACGAAAAGTGAAAGAGCCGTAGGACCGGACGGTATCCCTATTGAAGTTTGGAGATGCCTTGAAGATATAGGCTTAGAATGATTAACTAAATTATTTAATAAGATTATGGAGACGAAGAGAATGCCTGATGAGTGGAGGATTAGTACTTTGATATCTATATATAAGAATAAAGGAGATATACAAAGTTGTTCAAATTATCATGGCATAAAATTCATGAGTCATACTATGAAACTTTGGGAGAGGAAAATTGAGTAAAGACTAAGAAAGAAGACAAATATATCTGAAAATCAATTTGGTTTTATGCCCGGGAGGTCAACTATGGAACCTATACATATTTTGAGACGATTGATGGAGAGATGATGGAGAGATAAAGAGAAAAGAAAAGGATCTACATATGGTTATCATTAATCTAGAAAAAGCTTTATGATAGAGTGCCTAAAGAGGTAATATGGTGGGTTTTAGAAAAGAAACATGTATCTAGTTTATATATTGATGTGATTAAATATATGTATAATAGAGTAACAATTAGAGTAAGAACTAATGAAGGAGAGACTAAGTCGTTTCCTATTACCATAGGTTTACACCAAGGGTCAGCCTTAAGCCCTTATCTTTTTGTATTAGTTATGGACCAACTTACTAGGCACATTCAGGATGAAATCCCATGGTGTATGTTATTTACAGATGATATAATGTTAATTGACGAAATTAGAAGAGGCATAATTTCTAAAGTTGAAAGATGGAGACAAGCTCTTGAATCTAAAGGTTTTAGAATTAGTAGAACAAAAACAGAATATATGGAGTGCAGTTTTAGTAAAACTAAGAAAATAAAAGAGTCTATAGTGCATATTAATGGTCAAGAAATACCTAAAAGTAATTACTTTCGCTATTTAGGATCAATCATTAGGCATGATGGTGAGATAAAGGATGATGTTGTACATCGAATCAAATCGGGATAGTTGAAATAGAGGAGTGCCTCGGGAGTCTTATGTGATCGTAAGATACCAATAAAACTAAATAAAAAATTCTATAGGACGGTTATAAGACCAACTATGCTTTATAGGTCCGAGTGTTGGGCAATTAAAAAATAATGTGCAAAAAATGAATGTAGCATAAATGAGAATGTTGTCATGGTCTTGTGGGTATACATTAAAAGTTGGGATAAGAAATGAGTGCATCCGTAGTAAATTAGAGGTTGCTCCTATTGAGGACAAAATGAGAGAGAATAGATTAAGATAATTTGGTCATGTATAACGGAGGTCTCTTAGTGCACCGGTTAGAAAAAGTGATAATATTATAGTTAATGGGGCTAGGAGATGTAAAGGTAGACCCAAAAGCACTTGGTTGGAAGCAGTTAGGAAGGATATAATTATGACTAAATTAACGGAGGACATGACCCATAACAAAATGGAATGGAAGAATAAGATTCATGTAGCCGACCCCAAATATTTGGGATAAAGACTTTGTTATTGTTATTGTTGTTGTTGTTGTATATTCAAAAGGGCATTTCAGTTATTTTACATTTTAAAATAACGTCAGGGGGTTTGGTGAGAAAAGTGTGAAAAAGATTAGGGGTTTTATGAGACATCCCATAGTTGAAGGGGGTTTTCTTTGATTTTTAAAGTTGAGTGGGGTTATCTATAATATATATATATGCCTAAACTTTAGGGTGGTTTTCTCAAATTAAAATAGTTGAGAGGGTTTGGTTGAAATGTGTCATATTATAAAAACACAAAAAGTTGACACGTGTCATATCACAAGCATCAATATATCTCTTTATCCTATCAGAAGATAACATGTGGACACCTAATCTTATTGTTATGGTCATAACCACTAACTCCTGATTAGAAGAAAAAACCCCACACGCCTTAGGCAGTCCAAACTCGCCGGCCGAGCCAAATGGACAAGCCGTCCCCTCTACATAGTCCAACCATCCAAACTGACCGACTCACTTCGTAGACAAGCTATCCATCCTCATGGACGACGCGAAAGGCGGTGTTAGTCGTCCATTCAGCTATCCATCCTTATGGAGGACGTGAAAGGCGGTGTTAGTCGTCCATTCAGCCATCCATCCTCATGGACAACGCGAAAGGCGGTGTTAGTCGTCCATTCAGCTATCCATCCTCATGGACGACGCGAAAGGCGGTGTTAGTCCTCCCTTCAGCTATCTATTTCCACGGACGACGTGAAAGGCGGTACGAGTCGGCCCTTTGGCCTCGACTCCCCTCTTCCTCACCCCAGGTGGCTCCCTCAATATAAATAATGGTTACATGAAGTTTGGTCCTGACAATGCGTCCATATCACATTGAATACATTGTCACATTATCAGTCCCTTAATTCCTCCATCTCTCACAGTATTTAAGGCACCTCCGACTAAACCGGCTGCGGACGTCGCCAATCCCATCTCATTAATGAACTCATTAATGATGAAGTAATAGCCCTAACTCGTAAGTCTTCCCACCACTTGACACCTGTAAAGGCAAGCTGCCGTGGCCGACAACGAAAGACATCCATCCAGTCGATAATCAACATGTGGAGGTGTTATGGTCATAACCACTAACCAGTGATTAAGGAGGAAAAAATGAGGCACTGACACGGATAAGCGGCTTGTCAGCCAGCAATTCGAGCCTCCGCCCTGGAAGCCCACAAAGCGGTGACACTTACCGACCCCGCCATGGTCAATAGATGACTATCACCATAGCCGACGCTGAGGCGGGCGCGAAATGGTCCGCCAAGAACTTTCCCCGCGACGACGCTAAAAGTGGACGGCCGCCCGCCTACCATTAATCGCCTGCTATTTCACGCCGCCGCCCCATCGGACGGCGTGGAGGCAACCAGCTATCACCTTCCAACCGCTAGTACGCTTTCGGACGGCGAAGCGGTGCTAGTCGTCCTCGACCCGTCACCCATTATAGCCCGTCCTACCAATTGTCGGCCTTTCCCAGCGATGCGGCGAATTTAGACCCTCTTATCGACCACCCGTCCTCGGGGGCGACCGCAGCGGCCACAGTGCGTCCCTTCCGATTGATTACCTCGAAGAGCGTCCAGAGGCCGGCGAGTCGGCCACCGGCCTTAGCTCCCACCTACCTCATCTTGCGTGGCTTCCTCCACTCAAGCGGCGGTTATCACGATTTTCGAGCCCATCGGCATCGCATTAAATCGCTACTTGACCCTTAACTCCCCATCTCTCACGATATTTAAGGCACCTCGGACCCATGCGGCTACAGGCGTCAATCCCATCCCATTAATGGCGAATAGACCACACCAACCCTCAAATTACCCGCATTCGACACCGTAGCCACCATAGCGCATAAATAGAATGCTCTACCAATCACGGGCTCCTGCGTGGAGGAAAGTGACTCATCGATGGTTCCTTAATCGATGGAAAGCGGAAATACCCCTCAACCCTAGGTATAAATAACAACGCGGATAGCGAACCAAGTAAGCAATCTTTTCTGAGTGAATTCCTGCTCCATTAGATTATCTCCCTTTTCTTGACTTGGCCGTCGGAGGAACCGCAGGAGATCCCAACTCCGCCTCTTCCACGAGTCCCTCTTTTCTTTGCAGACGAGTCCCTTGATGGTCGGCGTCGGCTGAGCTTTAGGAGAGAAGGCGGACTCCGCTCTCTTAAAAGCTAAACTCACTCGAGGTTAGTGACTGTGATTATATACATCAACAGGAGGGATGGGCTGACTCGATTATTAGTCCCCACCAGATGAAGAGATGAAAACACCCTCCTACCCTAGGTATAAATAACGAACTGTTCAACGAACCAAAGGGGATCTCTTTTTCTCAGTGAATTTCTGCTCCTTCATTTTCTCATCTTCTCTATATACTGACTTGACCATCGGAGGGACCGCCAGAGATCCCAACTCCGCCCTTCCACAGGTTCTTTCTGTGGCGTAGGTGAACTCCCAGCCTGACACCATCACCGGATATTAGAAGAGAAGGTGGACTCCCTTCAACTAAAAACTAATCCAGCAGAGCTTAGTGACTGTGTAATCCATTGCATCAACAGTTTGGCACCCACCGTGGGGCCTGCTTTCTTTCTCTAGCAACCATGTCCGGAGGTGATGATCTTACCAGGATGGGGAACCTACCCTTGGGCTATGTTACCCAAGCCCAACTCCAGGAATCCACCGAGATGATCACGCAAACCATGCAAGCCCAGCTTAAGGCCTTTGTAGACGAGCTCTTCAACTGTTTCCCTGCTCCCGCAGCACAGCAAACCACTTTGACTGTGGCCCAACCCTCCGCCAGCTGTCATTCCACTGCTCACGGCGTCCACCAACTCGCCATATAGCAAGTACTGATTCCTGAAACTCCTCTTATTGCCAAGCCAAGGAGGCAACAGCAAGAGCGCGCTTCTCAACCGTTGCAGACGCAGCCGACCCCGCGCGCTAACCCAAGACGCCGCCCTCAAATCTATGATGTCACTAACGAGCCACGGTCCCGGTCGTTATGGCGGGGAACCGGGCGTCCGAAGCTTGAGGCCTCCGCATACGGACCGCGGCTGCTCCAGTTCCCTCAGTCCATCAACCAACAGGCGGCTACGATCAAGTGTATCGACCTGTTGCCGACGCCATCGGAGGGAACAATCCCTTCACTCACTCCATTATGAAGGCGCCAGCTGAAAAGTTCAAGATGCCACCGATGGATAAGTACAAAGGAGAAGGAGATCCAGCTGAACATATTCAGAACTATCACGACACTATGATCATGATCACGAGGCACGAGAAGAGATCATCGTACATTGCTTCGATCACCTTGTGAAGCGCCAAGCTTTGGTGGAACGCCTTGGAGAAGAAGTCTATCGAAAGCTTTGAGGAGCTCAGCCGAAAATTCATCCATCATTTCCCAGCTAACTCCAAACCCAAGCTACCATCCAGTGTACTCATTCAAACTAGACAAGAGCCAGATGAGGATCTCAGAGCTTACATTAAAAGATTCCAAGCAAAGAGGCTAGAAGTCGAAGATCCAGGGAACAAAGTCGCTATGGCGGCCCTAGTGGTGAAACTACGACTAGGCGACCTGTCTAAAGCCCTAAACAAGAAACCGATCAAGAGCTACGAGCACTTGATGGCTAAGGCTCATGCCTACATAAACATGGAAGAAGCCGAAGCCTACAAGATAGCAGCAGAAGTAGCAAAATCTAGCAGGACGACGGTCCCTACTCCCGCAGCAGTCGCTCCATGTACAGCTTCAGTAACTCCTCAACCTACTCAACCGACTCCATTCGTAGCCCCCGCTACGACTCCAGACATCTCGCCAACTCAGCCGGCCTAAAATCCGCCTCGAAGAGAAGAACCAAGAAATGTCCTGAGGAATCCTCCTCCTAAGAACAACAACCGAAACGATCGATTCGACAGGAGGGACGACAGAAGAGTGGACGCTCCTCCCCCAGTGTTCACTGTCCTCAACACATCCCTCTCTGGGGCTCTTGATAAGGCCCAGAAGGAAGGGCTCCTTACTACTCCCCCACCACCAATGAGGTCGGATCCTCGAAGGAGAGATGAGCGGCAGTTTTGCCGATATCATAGGGACCATGGTCATAACACTAGCGACTGCCGTGTCCTCCAAAGAGACATTGAGGATCTCATCAATAGGGGATTCTTGAAGAACTTGATCAGGAGAAATCCACCTCCCAGGAGAGACGACCGGAGATCTCGCTCCAGGTTGCCTCGACCTCGACCCGCATCGGACCATCGAGAAGTTGGGCAAGGCAGTCGAGGAGTCATTAACACCATCAGTGGTGGTCCCACTCTTGAAGGAGAATCTAATAACGCTCGCAAGAGATATGCTAAACATGCCCTGCGAGTGAATAGTTGTGACAAGAAGCCGCCGACGGATATGTCCATCTCTTTTAGTGATGCCAACTTTGATGGAGTAGAGACGCCCCACGGCGATCCCATTGTCATCTCGGCCGATATTGATGGCTTCGAGGTGAAAAGGATTATGGTCGATACTGGGAGCTCTGTCGACATCCTGTTCCTAGAGGCTTTCAACCGCATGGGTATTGATAAGTCCAAGCTACAGCCGTCTCTAGGTCCTCTCATTGGCTTCACTGGGCATTCTCAACTGCCAGAAGGGCTAATCACTCTCCCTCTAACGGTCGGACGTCCCCCCTGTCAGTCGACTGTTAATGTCCAATTTGTGGTGATGGACATCAAGTCGGCACACAATGTCATTTTAGGCTGGACGTCTCTTCATCTCTTGCGGGCCATCCCGTCCACTTACCACCAGATGATCAAGTTCCCAATACCGGGTGGAGTGGAGATGGTCAGGAGAAACCAGCGAGAAGCCAGAGCCTGCTATGTGCTCTCTACTAAGGGGAAGGGAGTAGCCACAGCCATGGCCATTGAGAAGACAAGCCTTCAGTTTGAAAAGAAGATGGAACGAGAGAGGACGACCCCGGTTGAAGACTTGCATGAAATCCATGTAGACAGTGAAGGCAATAAGACAATCAAGATTGGCTCAAACCTCTCAGAGCCGCTGCGGGGAGCACTGATCTCTTTTCTCTTGGCGAACCTTGATGTGTTCACCTGGGGGTCAGAGGACATGCCGGGCATCCCCCCCCCCCCGATGTCATTTGCCATGAACTCTCCATCGACCGACATAGCAAGCCAGTTTGACAGAAGAAAAGACATTTAGGCCCTGAGCGGCAGAAAGCAGCAGCAGAAGAAGTCGAGTGGCTCCTAAAGGCCGGCTTCATTCGAGAGGTTCAATATCCCGAATGGTTAGCCAATGTGGTGCTAGTAAAGAAAGCCAATGGGAAGTGGAGAATGTGCGTGGACTTCACTGACCTCAACAAAGCTTGCCCCAAGGACAGCTATCCTCTCCCCCACATTGATCAGTTGGTGGATGAAAGTGCGGGACATCAATCGTTAAGCTTCTTAGATGCTTTCTCTGGCTACAATCAAATCCGCATGGCGGTGCATGATCACGAGAAGACAGCTTTTATCACTGACTAGGCCGCAATGTCATGCCCTTCAGCCTCAAGAATACCGAAGCCACCTATCAAAGACTTGTGAATAAGATCTTCAAATCTCAACTCGGCCGCAATGTGGAAGCCTATGTGGACGACATCCTGGTGAAGTCGAAATTGGTCGTTGTCCACATAGCTGACCTTGAAGAAATTTTTCCACCCTCCGGCATTACCGCATGAAGCTCAACCCGGCGAAATGTGCTTTTGGAGTGCAGTCGGGAAAATTTCTTGGGTTTATGATCACCCAACGAGGCATTGAAATTAACCCAGAGAAAATAGCCGCCATCGAGCAACTTCCTGAGCCGCGCACCATGAAGGACATCCAGAATCTCAACGACAAGATAGCCGCTCTGGGACGTTTCCTCTCCAAGTCAGCCGAGAGAAGTCTCCCTTTCTTTAAAGTGCTCAGAGGAACCAAAGACCCCAAGAAAACCAATGGACCAAGAGTGTCTGCCGCTTCAGAGAGCTCAAAGCGTACTTGAGCACCAAGCCGCTGTTGAGTCAACCACTTAAAGGAGATGTAGGCATCAAAAATTGCTGAAGAACCTCAAATATGACTAAATCATGAGAAGATCGAAGAACAACGCCGCCGAAATCTCAAGAAGTCAACACATGGGAGATTGTGTCTCGCCACAAGCAGATTGTTTGTGTCTCGCCACGAAGCGACATTTGATGTGTCTCGCTATTAGCGAGACACTTGTGTGTGCCTCGCGACGAAGCGAGACATTTTGATGTGTCTCGCTATTAGCGAGACACTTGTGTGTGCCTCGCGACGAAGCGAGACATTTTGATGTGTCTCGCGACTAGCGAGACACTTACTTGTGTCTCACCAAATAATGACACCCGTAATACTTAAAATGAGCTCTTGAAGGGTCTAAATCAATGCCGATGGGGCCCACTTGACTTTATCAATGCGAGAGATGTTGGACATGTTAATGGCGGTTACGCGGAAGATCGCCCACTAAGGCGTAATTCTAGGCATTTAATCGCCTAAAAGTGAAAACCGCTATGCTTCTTAGATGCTTTCTCGGCTACAATCAAATCCGCATGGCGGTGCATGATCCGCGAGAAGGCGGCTTTTATCAGCGACTAGGCGCAATGTCATGCCCTTGACCTCAAGAATACCCGAAGCCACCTATCAAAGACTTGTGAATAAGATCTTCAAATCTCAACTTCGGCCGCAATGTGGAAGCCTATGTGGGCGACATCTGATGAAGTCGAAATTGGTGCGTTGTCCACATAAACGACCTTGAAGAAATTTTCCACCCTCGGCATTACGCATGAAGCTCAACCCGTGAAATGTGCTTTTGGAGTCTGGTCGGAAAATTTCTTGGGTTTATGATCACCCAACGAGGCATTGAAATTAACCCAGAGAAAATAGCCGCCATCGAGCAACTTCCTGAGCCGCGCACCATGAAGGACATCCAGAATCTCAACGACAAGATAGCCGCTCTGGGACGTTTCCTCTCCAAGTCAGCCGAGAGAAGTCTCCCTTTCTTTAAAGTGCTCAGAGGAACCAAAGACCCCAAGAAAAAACCAGAATGGACCGAAGAGTGCTGCGCTGCCTTCAGAGAGCTCAAAGCGTACTTGAGCACCAAGCCGCTGTTGAGTCAACCACTTAAAGGAGATGTAGGCATCAAAAATTGCTGAAGAACCTCAAATATGACTAAATCATGAGAAGATCGAAGAACAACGTCGTCGAAATCTCAAGAAGTCAACACATGGGGAGATTGTGTCGCTTCTGATCGCGAGACACTTGTTTTAATCTGCGCCGGGAGACACCTTGATGTGTCGCTATTAGCGAGACACTTGTGTCTTCGCCTGGCGAGACACCTTGATGTGTCGCTATTAGCGAGACACTTGTGTGTGCCTACGGCCGGGAACACCTTGATGTGTCTCGCGACTAGCGAACACTGCTAATGTCTCACAAATCTGAGACACCGAGAATACTTAAAATGAGCTCTTGAAGGGTCTAAATCAATGCTGATGGGGCCCACTTGACTTTATCAATGCGAGAGATGTTGGACATGTTAATGGCGGTTACCGCGAAGATCGCCCACTAAGGCGTAATTCTAGGAGCATTTAATCGTGCCTAAAAGCGAGGAAAACCGTTACGGCGGTGGAAGGATGGCCTTTGCCTCGCCGGTCGGCGAGGCGACCCATCTTACCTATTTGCCAGCTGGCCGAAACCTTGCCTCGCCGGTGTGGCGGCTTGGCGAGGCATTTCGGTATGCTTGCAAATCTTGACACTTATGACACTTGTGGGCACGTTTCCCAAAGACTATAAATACCCTCCTATGTCCACTTGGGCAGGGGTCGCCATCGAAGGGAAAAGTCGAAATCCAAGCTTGGGAGTTCAAGAACCACGATCCGCGGAGATTCCTCGAGTTTAAGCCTTGACTTATTCTTGAGAAGAGTAGATATCTTACCTTGCTAAGATATTTCTTTGAAGTTCTTGTTTCCTTTGCGAAGCACTAACTAAACCCGTCGATTCGGCGATCGTACCACGGTGGTCCACGGATTACGCTGCCCCCAAGACAGCAAAGTCCCACAAAAGCGGAGATCTACACTTGTAGTATCTTTTGTTGAGTTTGTGAGAGTTCTTGAAATTTCTTTGTAGCGAAAATTAAGGTGTAATTTTCTTAAGTTTTGTAATGGAAGCGACAAAGAAATCAACTTTCGACCCAAACGATGGCGACCGATGGGAGCCAGCGATGCAGGCGAGATCGTTGTGTCGCAGCCTTGCAGCGATCAGGCCGACCTCATGGTTGATGGGCTAGACTACTTCTTCGATCAAGACAAATTGAAGAGTATCTCTCCTCTTCCACATCGAAGTCCTCCTCACCCGCAAACATCGGAGGATGTCATCTCTTAAGAGGAGGTTCGTTCTTGTTAAACTGCGGCAGGCATTCCCCTCTCAACAAGATCTCAACTGATCGGCGAAGAGGCTTCGCCAAAGGCGGCGTCAAAAGATGGCGTCGGTTCGCCAAGGCTCACGGAGTCGGCGGATGGAGTTCACTATCGAGAACTCCGTGATCAAAGGCATCAACAAGCGCAATCTCTCAATCCGTCGGCCTCCTCCCAGGAAGAATGGGTTCTCGTCAAAGGGCCCGATTGACAAAGAAGGCGGCGCTCAAAAGCGCCGTGCGCTTTGCTCGAGCACGTCTTTGTTGTTCGCAAAGGCAAAAGTCAAAAGCAACCCGACAAGCGGCTCAAAATCGCCAAGTTTGGGTCGAAGTCAACGTCAAAATTGGCTCAAGAGTCGCCTCGCCCGAATTCTTGGTAGAGGCGATTCAGTGCCTGCGCGCCCGGTAGCTGACTAAAGTACCCTCGCCAACAGCGGCGATGTAGCTATCTCGCGCCCGCGAAACGATCCGAATTGCTCGCCAAAGCGGCGACCTTCATCATTGACAAAGATGGGCTTTTCGCCCCTTTCTTCCACTTCTCGGGATGAGGTATCAACCTTTAAGTGCGAAAATCCGACAACCGGTGTTGATCATCTTGGTCCACAACCGGAAATAAAAGCAAGATTCCGGTGAAAAGCGCTTGGATTACCCGGTTCGAAGAGTCTTGAGCAAGCTAAAATATCTCAGGTCTCTAGAATTCCAATTGCATCTCGTTTGAGCATCCCACAAGGGGTCCACGAGTTTCTTGAGAAAAGAAATTGAGGCAAATGACTTCGCAAAATCCGAGAGATAACCGGACCCTCGTGATTCATCTGGCACAACCGGATAGCGAAGCCAAGCGGCGGAAGTTGTCTCTCAAGTCAAAGTCGGCGTCCCCAAAGAAGCGTGTCCTCAATTAAGGATAGCGTTACACTTGGGGGTGGAAGTGCAATTTGTGATAAACCACACCAACCACATCATCGGTGGGGGTGGCAACACCGCGAAAGAAGGCGATCGGCGAAATAGATTGTTCTTGCTCGTGTGCAAAATTGATTAAGGCGGTTATCGGGATGTGCACGTTACGAGTCGAGCGGCTCACCACAAAGAGCTTGATATTGAGCGGCTTTCCACATGCGACGGAAGATGAAAAGCGAGTCAAAGCGACCCGAAGAAGAAGGAGATCATTCATCAAATTGATGAGTTTCGAAGTGACCATTAATATGGTGAACAAAGGGAAAGGACGGCGACGGATCTGAGATCGACTTCACTCACGGAGGAAAAGTCGACACGAGTTTCAGCCGGATGTCACGGTTACAATTGCGAGCTACCAGCGCATTGACTATAGAAGGATGCATGAGGAGAGTCATCGATGATGAAGCTTCGACATCAATTCGCGATAGCTAGATGACACAATGTCAAGTCTTTGGTCCCCATCGGAGAAGCTTTTACCATTACTCCGATCTCACGGCTCAAATGTTACTGAAAATTAAGGTGTAATTTTCTTAAGTTTTGTAATGGAAGCGACAAAGAAATCAACTTTCACCCAAACACGATGGCTACCACAAATGGGAGCCAACGGCCCGAGCCCGAGATCGTTGTGTCGCAGCCTTTGCAACATCAAGCCACTCATGGTTGATGGGCTAGACTACTTCTTCGATCAAGACAAATTGAAGAGTATCTCTCCTCTTCCACATCGAAGTCCTCCTCACCCGCAAACATCGGAGGATGTCATCTCTTAAGAGGAGGTTCGTTCTTGTTAAACTGCGGCAGGCATTCCCCTCTCAACAAGATCTCAAGCGATCGGCGAAGAGCTTCGCCAAAGCGGCGTCAAAAGATGGCCCGCCGGGCCGCCAAGGCTCGAGTCGACGGATGGAGTTCACTATCGAGAACTCCGTGATCAAAGGCATCAACAAGCGCAATCTCTCAATCCGTCGGCCTCCTCCCAAGGAAGAATGGGTTCTCGTCAAAAGGGCCCGATTGACAAAGAAGGCGGCGCTCAAAAGCGCCGTGCGCTTTGCTCGAGCACGTCTTTGTTGTTCGCAAAGGCGCCAAAGTCAAAAGCAACCCAAAGAACGGCTCAAAATCGCCAAGTTTGGGTCCCAAGTCAACGCCAAAATTGGTTTCAAGAGTCCGCCGTAATTCTTCACCGAGAGCTGAAGCCGCCTCCGCCAGACAGTTTGCCGCCGCCAACAGGGTAGTAAACCGCCCGGAGACGTCAATTGCCTCGCCAAAAGCGCAGGCGCCTTCCATGCATTGACAAAGATGGGCTTTTCGCCCCTTTCTTCCACTTCTCGGGATGAGGTATCAACCTTTAAGTCGAAAATCCGACAACCGGTGTTGATCATCTTGGTCCACAACCGGAAATAAAAGCAAGATTCCAAAGGAAGAAACGCTTTGATTACCAGTCGAAGAGTCTTGAGCAAGCTAAAATATCTGGTCTCTAGAATTCCAATTGCATCTCGTTTGAGCATCCCACAAGGGGTCCACGAAGTTTGCCGAGAAGAAGAAATTGAGGCAAATGACTTCGCAAAATCACGAGATAACGGACCCTCGTGATTCATCTGAAGCAACCGGATAGCGAAGCCAAGCGGCGGAAGTTGTCTCTCAAGTCAAAGAGTCGACGCCCCAAAAGAAGACGCGGTCCTCCACTAAGGATAACGTTACACTTGGGGTGGAAGTGCAATTTGTGATAAACCACACCAACCACATCATCAGGCTGGGGGTGGCAACACACGAAAGAAGACGATCGACGAAATAGATTGTTCTTGCTCGTGTGCAAAATTGATTAAGACTGTTATCGATGCCCTGTTCCGAATAACGCCACCCACAAAGAGCTTCAAGATTCGAACGGCTTTCCCTGGCAGAACGGAAGATTTGAAAACGGAGTCAAGGCGACCCCGAAGAAGAAGGAGATCATTCATCCAAATTGATGAGTTTCCCGAAGTGACCATTAATATGGTGAACAAAGGGAAAGGACCGGCGACGGATGCATCCTCGACTTCACCTCGAGGAAAAGTCAAGACCGAAGCCTCGCCAGATGTCTTTAATTATAATTACCCAACGCATTGACTATAGAAGGATGCATGAGGGAGAGTCATCTGATGATGAAGCTTCCGACATCAATTCAGCGATAGCTTCCGATGACACAATGTCAAGTGCTGGTCCCCATCCCAGAGAAGCTTTTACCATTACTCCCGATCTCCTGGCTCAAATGTTACAAGAAGCCTTGGCTAAGCAAAGAGAAGAGCTTAAGGCCGAAATGAGAACAGAGATGGAGCTAGCCATGCAACAGATGAGGAATTGCAAACCCAAGCGGTTGCACAACAACACAGGTCGATCAGCGGCTGAATCCAGTCAACAAGGTGGAGTAACCCACCATAATGTTGAAGACAGCGATTCGGAGATTGATGAACACATTTACGCTGATCAACCTCCAAAGAAAGCATCTGGCTGCTCAAGGTGGAAATGATCCAATTCTTCTTATTGGAAATAATCCAAAACAAGGGAAGATGATGGCGAAAGGATGAAAGAGCTTGAAGATAAAATCAATGCTTTGATGTCCACACAGAAGTCAAAAGGACTGGTATCCGTGTCCAGATCCGAGAGAATGGGATTCAATCCCTTACCCTTGAAATTCAATTTGATCAACTTCGCCATTTGGCGGAGAGGTCACCTTCACAACACCCGATTTATTTCAAATCACATTTGGGGTAATCTCGAAACGAGCCTCGATGGTTCGGTCATTCGCGCAGATTTTCATGAGCCGCCTTCGATTGGTATCAAGACTCAAGGCCGGAGTATTAACCGGAAGGACATGGAAAGTTCTTTTCTCGGCAACTTCTTCGATGACGACACCAAAGTCTCAATTGGAACTCTCCTAGGCAGCGAGAAGGTGGGAGACAATCGACACCTTCGTTAGCGATTCATAATAAAGCTATGAATTGCGTGGATCCACCATCAAAGTTCATATTGAAGACTTGCCACAACAATCTTTCTATAGAATTGCCGGAAGTCATGGGGTCGCCCCACCAACTACGTGGAAAGACCTAAAAATACGAGGAGAACAAGCGAGCGTTTCCTCGAAGGAAGAAAGCCGAAGAGGCTAAAAGATGGTCGACTCCTCGAAGTAAATTTTCCTCTCGTAATAGAGGAAAGGCATCTGTATTCTTTGTTGGTCAAGCGTCGCAACAACGGCCGCCAAAAGCTTCTAAATCGAATTCCACAGGACATACTCTTTCAAGGACTAAGAAGTTCCAATCATCTTCAAACACCTCCTTGATAACAACAAAATCAAGTTGCCTCCAATTACAAATCAAGAGGAGGCTAACAAAACTTCGGACCCTAAATACCGTATGCACTACGAGGATCCTCCATCCTACAAAGGATTGCTTAGCTCTCAAGGCCATCATCAAGCCTTGGTTGAAGCGGCGTCTTAGCCGAAATAAAATGAATCAAACTTGACTCCGGCGGTATCTGAGTATAAAGCTGCTCCCTTTGTACTCCGGCGGTATCTGAGTATAAAGCTGCTCCCTTTGTACTCCGGCGGTATCTGAGTATAAAGCTGCTCCCTTTGTACTCCGGCGGTATCTGAGTATAAAGCTGCTCCCTTTGTACTCCGGCGGTATCTGAGTATAAAGCTGCTCCCTTTGTACTCCGGCGGTATCTGAGTATAAAGCTGCTCCCTTTGTACTCCGGCGGTATCTGAGTATAAAGCTGCTCCCTTTGTACTCCGGCGGTATCTGAGTATAAAGCTGCTCCCTTTGTACTCCGGCGGTATCTGAGTATAAAGCTGCTCCCTTTCCTCCGATGAATATAAGAGGTTAAAGCTGCTCTTCCTTCTTACTCACTCGGCGGCCCAATTTTGAAGAAGGGGGTGGATAATCCATGAGCGAGGTCCACTTCCACATTGAGCAATCAAACCTTCCTCTGATTAGGATTGTCTCAAAATTCCTATCTGGTCAAACCTTCCTACGGTTAGGACCACGGCCAAAATCCCCTCTCGATTCTTTCCATGAACGAGAGGTCCATTTCAAGATTGAGCGATCAAACCTTCCGACAGTTAGGATTGTCTCAAATATCTGCCTGGTCAAACCTTCCTACAGTTAGGACCATGGTCAAAATCCCTCTCGATTCTTTCCATGAACTTCTTCGATGGCGACACCAAAGTCTCAATTGGAACTCTCCTAGGCAGCGAGAAGGTGGGAGACAATCGACACCTTCGTTAGCGATTCATAATAAAGCTATAGTGCGGGGATCCATTCTTGAAAAGTTCATATTGAAGACTTGCCACAACAATCTTTCTATAGAATTCTTTGGAAGTCATGGGGTCGTCCACCAACTACGTGGAAAGACCTAAAAATACGAGGAGAACAAGCCGAGCGTTTCCTCGGAAGGAAGAAAGTGAAAGAAGCGAAAAGATGGTGACTCCTCGAGTAAATTTTCCTCTCGTAATAGAGGAAAGGCATCGTATTCTTTGTTGGTCAAGCGTCGCAACAACGGCGGCGCCAAAAGCTTCAAATCGAATTCCACAGGACATACTCTTTCAAGGGCGAAGAAGTTCCAATCATCTTCAAACACCTCCTTGATAACAACAAAATCAAGTTGCCTCCAATTACAAATCAAGAGGAGGCTAACAAAACTTCGGACCCTAAATACCGTATACTCACAGAGGATCCTCCATCCTACAAAGGATTGCTTAGCTCTCAAGGCCATCATCAAGCCTTGGTTGAAGCGGCGTCTTAGCCGAAATAAAATGAATCAAACTTGACTCCGGCGGTATCTGAGTATAAAGCTGCTCCCTTTGTACTCCGGCGGTATCTGAGTATAAAGCTGCTCCTTTGTACTCCGGCGGTATCTGAGTATAAGCTGCTCCCTTTGTACTCCGGCGGTATCTGAGTATAAAGCTGCTCCTTTGTACTCCGGCGGTATCTGAGTATAAGCTGCTCCCTTTGTACTCCGGCGGTATCTGAGTATAAAGCTGCTCCTTTGTACTCCGGCGGTATCTGAGTATAAGCTGCTCCCTTTGTACTCCGGCGGTATCTGAGTATAAAGCTGCTCCTTTGTACTCCGGCGGTATCTGAGTATAAAGCTGCTCCTTTGTACTCCGGCGGTATCTGAGTATAAAGCTGCTCCCTTTCCTCCGATGAATATAAGAGGTTAAAGCTGCTCTTCCTTCTTACTCACTCGATGTTCTTAAGAAAGTCGGGGTGGATAATCCATGAGCGAGGTCCACTTCCACATTGAGCAATCAAACCTTCCTACAGTTAGGATTGTCTCAAAATTCCTATCTGGTCAAACCTTCCTACAGTTAGGACCATGGTCAAAATCCTCTCGATTCTTTCCATGAACTAGAGGTCCACTTCCACATTGAGCAATCAAACCTTCCGACAGTTAGGATTGTCTCAAATATCTGCCTGGTCAAACCTTCCTACAGTTAGGACCATGGTCAAAATCCCCTCTCGATTCTTTCCATGAACTAGAGGTCCACTTCCACATTGAGCAATCAAACCTTCCTACAGTTAGGATTGTCTCAAAACTCCTATCGCGATCAAACCTTCTTACAGTTAGGATCATTTTTTAATTTTCACTCCCACTTGGTCAAACCTTCCTACAGTTAGGACCACGGTCAAAATCCCCTCTCGATTCCTTTTATGAATGAGAGGTCTACTCCTGTAACAGGGTTCGTTTTCGCCCCAAGAGAAAACACAACAGGTTCGCTTCCCAAGAGAAGACACAGCGGGTTCGTTTTAGCCCCAAGAGAAAACACAAATTCCACAAGCCTCATTATTCAAAATGCATTAGCATAGATGTCATTACCTAATGACACCTAAACTATGCTTTCATGCATAGGGATGTTATCTCTGTCCCTTATCAAAGATAAGTGCATCTAACACATCTTTGTAGGGTAATCAATTCGTGATAATTGATCAAGCCTCGTATTCAAAATGCGTAGCATAGATGTCATTACCTAATGACACCTAAACTATGCTTTCATGCATAGGGATGTTATCTCTGTCCCTTATCAAAGATAAGTGCATCTAACACATCTTTGTAGGGTAATCAATTCCGTGATAATTGATCGCTTCACGATTCAAAATCGTAGCATAGATGTCATTACCTAATGACACCTAAACTATGCTTTCATGCATAGGATGTTATCTCTGTCCCTTATCAAAGATAAGTGCATCTAACACATCTTTGTAGGGTAATCAATTCCGTGATAATTAATCAAGCCTCATTATTCAATATCGTAGCATAGATGTCATTACCTAATGACACCTAAACTATGCCTTCATGCATAGGGATATTATCTCTGTCCCTTATCAAAGATAAGTGCATCTAACACATCTTTGTAGGGTAATCAATTCGTGATAATTGACCGAGCCTACGTATTCAATATCGTAGCATAAAGTCTAAGAGAATTCACTCTTTTAGCACAGCGTAACATGTAGAACGGACTCGGATAATCTACATGCTAGCCCAACTCAAACGGTAGTTGGTAAAGGCTCATCAAATCCGTTGGCGGTGAGGGTTTGCCAAAAATCCTATATCTATCATACAAGCAATAACTTGAGACAGCGGGTTCACTCTTCCTGCCGGGGTCAAGCACTTTCTCCTACCGTGATTTTAATGCACTTTGTAACCGTGCCATTACATCGCCTCCGGAAGCTCAAGCATGCTCAGACAGATTCTGTGACAGTCCTTTTGAGCGAGACACTTCAGATTGCCTCGCTCGCTTTCTTCAAGTGGGACAATTCCAGATATTACATATAGAAGCTTTCCTGGAAATCTGATATTCAGAAAACCAGACGACGCTTTTTCTCTGAATGATTCTCAAGGCATTTCAATTATAACCCAAGTGGTGATTTTCAAGATGAAGATGATTAGTCCAAAATCGACTTTGACATTTCAATCAATCCAAATACAAATGCAACAGCTATTGATCCCAAAGTATGGTCACGACGCCACAGAGCCGTGATTTAAGAAATGAAGCAAAACATGGGCCTCTTCTACAAAGTTCAACGTTGAGCGAAGCAAAGCATCTTATCAAAGTATTCGGACCCTTGATAAAATCTGAGAGAGTCGAAAACTTTGGAGGGGGTATCTGTAGGCATCAAAAATTGCTGAAGAACCTCAAATATGACTAAATCATGAGAAGATCGAAGAACAACGTCGTCGAAATCTCAAGAAGTCAACACATGGGGAGATTGTGTCTCGCCAAATCTGAACACCAGAATACTTAAAATGAGCTCTTGAAGGGTCTAAATCAATGCCGATGGGGCCCACTTGACTTTATCAATGCGAGAGCGTTGAACCGTTAATGGCGGTTACCGCGAAGATCGCCCACTAGGCGTAATTCTAGGCATTTAATCGTGCCTAAAAGCGGAAAACCGTTCTGGCGGTGGAAGGGCGGCAGCGCCTCGCCGATCGGCGGGCCATCTGCCTCGCTGCCAGAGCGGCCGACACTACCTCGCCGGTGGCGAGGCGGCTTAGTATGGCGGCTCGGCTGGCGCTAAGCTACAAATCTTCAGCACTTATGACACTTGTGGGCACGTTTCCCAAAGACTATAAATACCCTCCTACGTCCACTTGGGCAGGGGGTCGGCCATCAGAAAGGGAAAAGTCAGAAATCCAAGCTTCCGGAGTTCAAGAACACGATCCACGCGGAGATTCCTCGAGTTTAAGCCTTGACTTATTCTTGAGAAGAGTAGATATCTTACCTTGCTAAGATATTTGCTGAAGTTCTTGTTTCCTTTGCGAAGCACTAACTAAACCCTGTCGATTCGGCGATCGTACCTGTGGTCCACGGATTCTGCGTCCACAGCACGAGCAAAGT
Source organism: Asparagus setaceus (assembly GCA_012295165.1). Classification (NCBI taxonomy): domain Eukaryota; kingdom Viridiplantae; phylum Streptophyta; class Magnoliopsida; order Asparagales; family Asparagaceae; genus Asparagus; species Asparagus setaceus. The sequence continues at coordinate 12,775,421 of CM022703.1, read as the reverse complement.
CCCACAAAAGCGGAGATCTACACTTGTAGTATCTTTTGTTCGAGTTTGTGAGAGAGTCGAAAACTTTGGAGGGTATCTGTAGGCATCAAAAATTGTGAAGAACCTCAAATATGACTAAATCATGAGAAGATCGAAGAACAACGTCGTCGAAATCTCAAGAAGTCAACACATGGGGAGATTGTGTCTCGCCAAATAATGACACCCGTAATACTTAAAATGAGCTCTTGAAGGGTCTAAATCAATGCCGATGGGGCCCACTTGACTTTATCAATGCGAGAGCGTTGAACCGTTAATGGCGGTTACCGCGAAGATCGCCCACTAGGCGTAATTCTAGGCATTTAATCGTGCCTAAAAGCGGAAAACCGTTCTGGCGGTGGAAGGGCGGCCTTTGCCTCGCCGATCGGCGAGGCGTATCTTACTCGGCACCCGAGAGGCGGCCGACACTACCTCGCCGGTGGCGAGGCGGCTTAGTATGGCGGCTCGGCTGGCGCTAAGCTACAAATCTTCGGCACTTATGACACTTGTGGGCACGCTTCCCAAAGACTATAAATACCCTCCTACGTCCACTTGGGCGGGGTCGGCCATCGAAAGGGAAAAGTCGAAATCCAAGCTTAGGAGTTCAAGAACACGATCCACGCGGAGATTCCTCGAAGTTTAAGCCTTGACTTATTCTTGAGAAGAGTAGATATCTTACCTTGCTAAGATATTTGCTGAAGTTCTTGTTTCCTTTGCGAAGCACTAACTAAACCCGTCGATTCGGCGATCGGCCGCGGTGGTCCACGGATTCTGCGTCCACAGCACGAGCAAAGTCCCACAAAAAGCGGAGATCTACACTTGTAGTATCTTTTGTTCGAGTTTGTGAGAGAGTTACTGAAATTTCTTTGTAACTGAAAATTAAGGTGTAATTTTCTTAAGTTTTGTAATGGAAACGACAAAGAAATCAACTTTCGACCCAAACAGGAGAGACACTGTATCTCTACCTAGCTATCTCCCCCGAGGTGGTCAGCTTGGTCCTAGTTCGAGAGGAGGATATCCAGAAGCCAGTATATTATGTCAGTCGGATCCTCAGAGCAGGAGAGTTGAAGTACCCTCTGGTCGAAAAAGCATCCTTTGCCCTCATTACAACTGCTAGTAGGCATCGTTCGTACTTTCAAGCACACTCCATCATTGTGTGGACAAGCCTACCCTTGAAGAAAGCTTTGGGGAGTCCGACCAGTTCTGGAAGAATGGTCGCTTGGTCGATTGAGCTTAGTGACTATGATGTGCAGTTTGAGCCCCACACCACCATCAAAGCTCAAGCTTTAGCCGACTTCCTCATCGAATCAACCTCGCCAGATGACGAACCGACAGGACTTCCCCCCACAGACCAGTCCTCCTCAGTAGAGAAGAAAAGCAAAGAGAAACAGTCGGCAACTCCCCCTGCATACTCTACTCCCAAGTCTGACTCACCAGAATTTGCCTCTTGGTGGCGGCTGAGAGTGGACGGATCATCAAATGAAGCCGGTAGCGGGGTAGGCGGTTACTGAGCAATCCATCGCCTTCAAATTCCCGGCCTCAAACAATGAAGCCGAGTACGAACCTCTCATTACCGGCCTTCGAGCTGCCCTAGCCGTCAAAGTCAAAAACCTATACATACTAGCCGACTCTCAACTTGTAGTCCATCAAGTCAACGGCAAGTATGCAGCTAAAGACAAAAGGTGATTCAATATTTGAAGATAGTCAAAGATTTGTTGTCCCAATTCGCCAATTTTAAAATTGCTCAAGTCCCTCATGCTTACAACGCCGGAGCGGACGCCTTGTCGAAGCTTGCATCGACTAGCTCAATGAGCGGCCCAGGACCCATCTACACCGACACACTTAGATGCCCTAGCATTGCCGAAGCCCCTCCGGATGTCATGCAGACTCACGCAGTTCCAGAACTTTGCTGGATGGACCCTCTCATCCAATTTTTAACTAGTGGAGTCCTACCTGCAGATGCCGTTGAGGCAAGGAGCCTGCAGAAAAATGCTCACCGCTACCTTATGATCGACAATCAACTCTATCGACTGTCATATCATAATAGTGGTGTAGGACCTTATCTTCGATGCCTCCGACCCGCTGAAGCTGACTATATTTTAAGGGAGATTCATGAAGGCGTCTGTGGAAATCACCCAGGAGCAAGAACACTAGCTCAGAAGGTCATTCGGCAAGGATATTACTAGCCTACAGTAATAGCCGACTCTAAAAAGCTTGTCTCAACATATAAGAGATGCCAAATCTTTGTAGAGATCCCTAGAGCCATTGCTACGGAGCTGACTCCCATCTCCAGCCCTATTCCTTTTGCCTAGTGGGAGCTAGATATTTTGGGACCTCTCCCCCTTGCTTCAGGGCAACACAAGTTCCTAATAGTCCTATCGATTACTTCACTACGTGGATCGAAGCTGAACCCCTAGCGAAGATCGGAGAAAGCAACATCACTAGTTTTGCATGGAAATCCATTGTGTGCCGGTTCAGCGTTCCCCGCTCGTTCATCACAGGCAACGGCACCCAATTCAGCAGCAAGGGATTCCAGGACTTTTGCGAAGAATGGGGGATTCGACTCAAGTTCGCCTCAGTAGCTCACCCCAAATGCAATGGATTGGCAGAAGTCGCTAACAAGTGTATCCTCCAGGCCCTGAAGAAGAAAGTAGATAATGTAGTCAGAAATTGGGTCGAAGAATTGCCAAGCATCTTATGGTCGTACCGAACGACTCACAAAAACTCTACCGGTGAAACTCCCTTTAAGTTGGTCTATGGGGCAGAAGCAGTAACTCCCGTAAAAGTCGGCATGCCTACCATCCGCCTACAGCACTTCGACGAAGATGTGAATTCCGCAGGGCTTCGGGTAGAACTAGACCTTATCGATGAAGTCTGGGCAATTGCATTGCGCCGCCAATTGGTCAACCAGCAACGAGTCGCCCGATACTATAATAGCAAAGTCTGACCGAGAAGGTTTCGCATCGGCGATCTTGTTCTTAGAAAGGCGGCATTCGATAAGGACACCAAGCGTGGCAAGCTGGCACCCAATTGGGAAGGACCATACACCGTCCTTGAAGAATTATGACCAGGCACCTATCAGCTTAGAAGCCCAGATGGAAGGATACTACAACATCCGTGGAATATCGAGCACCTTAGGAAGTTCTTTCAATAACTCTTGTATCATAAATCTTACTCAAGACATTTCGATATAAATAGACTTTTGCCCCTAACTATAATTGTCTCTCTTATATTGTGCAAGGAACGTCTTAATGACCTATTTGCTAAAAGACAGCACTTCATTCACCACAACAGATCGAAAACGTCCTTCTCGCTAAAAATGAGTTGTATCAACCCAATTTCGCTTGACGAGTCGGGAAAATCTCTTGGTCGAAACCAAGTTCAGGAGACCCTTCCGGTTGGACCGAGTCAAGGAACCCTTCTCATCAAAACGAGTCAAGGAACCCTTCTCGCCCAGCCACGATAAGTGATCTAACTCGCTCGGTCAAGAAGAAACACCCCCACGCGCTAAGTCAAATCAGGTTATCCAACCTCGTTAAGCCGAGTTGAGATGCTCGTATCTGCTTGACAAGATAAAATAAGACCTAGGCGCCACGTAAGTTCTAGGCACCCAACCTATGGGTTATCAATTGCCGAGTCGCCGCACCCACTGGGGCCGACTCCCGAAAACAGGCTTACTCTTTACCTAAAAAATAGAGGTCAGCCATATCAAAAAAAACCTAGGCGCCACATAAGTCCTAGACACCCAACCTACGGGTTGTCAATTGCCGAGTCACCGCACCCACTGGGGGCAACTCCCGAAAATAAGCTTACTCTTTGCCTAAAAAATAGAGGTCGGTCATGCCGAAAAAGACCTAGGCACCACGTAAGTCCTAGGCACCCAACCTACGAGTTATCAATTGCCGAGTCGCCGCACCCACTGGGGGCGACTCCCGAAAATAGGCTTACTCTTTGCCTAAAAAATAGAGGTCGACCATGTAGAAAAAGACCTAGGCGCCGCGTAGGTCCCAGGCACCCAACCTACGGATTGTCTTAATATCCACAATTTTAAAAATAGGATTCTTAGCTGCGGCTCATTTATACACAAATTATGTTCATTTTGTTCTATTGACCGACTCAATTCGTTTGGCCTTTTGGCCGACACGGATCCAAGTGCTCGGTAAAAATTAAATCATTTATTACTCCCCATATTATGGTGAATAATACGTATAAACCTGAGTCACGACTAATACTACATGCCAATCAGATGAAAGAAAATAAACTGAATAAAACTTAGAGTAATCAACACAGAAATGAAAAGCAAATATTTTCATTTATAAGTTAACGATGTCGACAAATATACAATGGTCTTTTCGACCAAACAAAAGCGCAAAAGAACTAGACACCTGAAAAGTGCCTAAGTAACCCTAACGGTGATCATCACCATTGCCGTTGTCGCCTTCATCATCATTATCCTCCTCATCCTCATTGTCGTCCTCATCTTCGTCCTCGTCGTTGTCGCCATCATCGACACCCAACTGCACTCCTGCCCCTCTATCCTCGAGGCCCAACAGGACGGGTAAGCAGCTTTGAACTCGAGGGGGGTAAGTGAGGCTCAAGGGTGGGAAAACACCGGAGGGTAGCTGGGCCTTTAAATAATCAAAGCCGGCCTTAACAGCCAGCGACAACTCAACCTTGCCCATAGGCCACTGCCGATAGCCCTCGATTGTCTCCTTTTTCCCCTCCTCCGACATCATATATTTGAGTCGGGTCTCAATCGATTGTGCATCGGCTAAGGATGTCTGATGAGCCATCTTTGACTCATCTAGTTCGACCTTCAAGCTCTGAAAAGCAAGTCGTTCAGAGTGAAGGTTCTCTTGAGCTGACAGCTTTTCACGCCTCTCGACTTCGACTTGTTGCTCCAGTTGCTCAGCCTACTTCTTCCACTCAGCAGTTTCCCGCTGAGAGCCTTCGACCGCCTCTTTGAGCTTAGCGACCTCTCCTTTCAACTTGTGAGTGGTGGCCGCTTGCTTCGAGCGATGAGTTTGGAGGTTAACAATCGTAGATTGTTTAACCTCCAACTCACTGTGGCATCTAGCCTCGGCCCCCTCTATCTCGGCTTTGAAAGCCGCCACTCTCTTCTCAGCTTCCTCCCGGGCCTTTCTCTCCCGAGCAAGTTCCCCCACCGACTCGTCACAAGTCTGCATTAAGAGGTCGAGACGATCAAAAAGCTCCTCCCCGACCAGAGCACCTCGTGTGTGATAACTTTGGAGGGCCAACCGCAAGCCATTGGATGGCACCTCCTTCAGCAGATCCAGATCCCTCTGAAGAGAAAACTAGTCGATCGCAGCCAGTTGGGCTCTCCCTGATAAGAAAACCGAGTCCTCCTTATGGAGGAAACATTTAGGGATGAACTTGTCGGCTTCCAGGGGCCCCTCTTTAGGTGCGTACCCGCCTTTGAGGTCGCCAATGAGCATAGACCTGAGCTCCCTCCACCTTAACTTGCTGATCTCATCAACGCGGTGACAGAAAGGTATGGGAGCATCCGAGCCTTCAAATAAACTGTGGGGAATTGCCCCCACCGTCGCCTCGCCCAAATTGGCCGGCTCTTTGCCTGGCCTTCGAGTCGACTCGGAAATGACGTCAACCCCGGCCTGTTCCAAAGAGCCTCCATGTCAGCGGGGGGAGCCTCCTGTCCCCACTGATCGAAAACTCCTGTGCCAGGAGAAGGCTCATCTACAATGCTAGCTTCAATCGGCTGGCATAATGGAGGGACAGGCTCTGGATTTAGCTCCTCTGCAGTGGCAGGTAGCTTCTCCATAGCCGGTCCAGCTAATTCGGGGACATTTTCTTCGGATGTCTCCTTAGGGGTCGACTTCTTCATCTTCCTCTTCTTCTTCTTCAGTTGGTCGGCTTGAAGAGCAGAGGCCTTCCCCTTCAGCATAGCGGCCATCTGGTCGAAATTCTGTTCTACTTGCCGCTTCTCTTCGGCCGACAATCCTCCTTCCCTTGCCCTCTTTTGGGGCAGCTGCGACTCCACAGTTTTGTCCAGAACAGGAGCCCCACCTTTAGGATCCTTAGCCTACTTTGGAGCAGCCTTAAGCAGTTCCTCTTCCTCTTTCTTATCGGTCCCAGTTGGCTGGACAAATAATAGCCCCGCCATTCTTAAAGAGGCATTGTCAAACAAGTTATGGATCTCGCAGGACCCAGAATATTGTCGGATCTTATCCAGATCCTGTCGTTCTGTAGCTAAGAGAGGAAGAGACTTCAATGCATCCTTCTCTACCTTTGGCCATGATCGGCAGTTCAGGATCGGGTCGGCTCCAAAGACCCACGCGAACCTCTCTTTCCAGTCTTTGTTGGAGTCGGGAATGTTGACAAGCTTGCCGCCCACATACCCGAAGAAGAAGTGAGCGTCTTTCTTCGTAGCCTTCACAGTGACTAAGTTGCTGAATAGTTGTAGGGTCGGCTCGACTCCCACCCGATGACATATCACCAGGAATGCCATAATCGTCGCTATGGCGTTAGGAGCGAACTGCATTGGGGAAATCCCCAAACGTTCGCAAACCCTTCTCACGAACGGAGGAAGGGGTAGCCGTAGCCCATACTCCATGTGGATCAGACATGGTGCTTCTTTATCTACACAGTGCTTGTGTACACCATACCGTCCTTCTCCGGCATGGACAGCCTAAGCTCTCGAGGGAGATCATATCTCTCATATATGCCCTCCAAGTCTTCTTCCTTCATCTACATTTTCCAAGAATTGAGCATACTGATCCTATCAACTGGAGCGGAAGAAGAAGCAGTCATGGCGAAGGATTTTGAAACCTTGAGCAAATAGAGAAAGGGGGATTAAAAATTTCAAGAATGCACCAAAAGAAACTTCTCAATGGAGAAAACGTGTATATATAGGCAACCAAAGGACACGCGTGGCGGCTTTTGGATGGACTATCAATTCCGAGATCAGAGGTCAAGATTGATTCTGAATCTAAACCGCCTTGTAGAACTTGAAACGCCAACCGCCTTTAATGCCCCATGTCTCTTTGCTCAGAAATCGAAGTGACACTGACGGCAAAAGTACCGCTGACGTCATACCCTGTCCCCTACAGTGACTCCTTCCAGCCACGTCTTGGAAATCAAACTCATCTATTATTTAGGACCAAACCGACCTTGACTGGCCGACCCAATGAACGAGCAAATACGAAAAACTTAAGTTCCTGAAAAATCGACTCCAGATTAACAGGCCGTTTCTATGAATTCATTCAAACAAGAAAATCTTAAAAACAATTCAGATGGCGAAAAGGATTTTTATTTATATCTTTGAAAATGAATACAAGAAAAGATACATGATACATAGTGCGGCTGGTATCGTAAACCTAAACTACGAAAGATCCATGTCGGCTCTAGGAGTCAGGGGCAAAGAAATATTCACGGAAGGAGGAGAAGTCGAAGGAAGGCCATGCGCTACCACGTCACTCCCCTTCCCACCTGAATTCTCGCCAACATCTTGGTCGGCTCCACCAGAGGAGTCATCTAATGACAACTCGATCTCTTCCTCTGCCTCCTCTTCAACTTCGCCCCTACCTACATTATAACCTGCTCCCGCCTCCTCAAATTTAGAGAGGAGACTTACATGGTCAGCTATACTTGGAGGATACTGAAGCCGACCAGAAAATTCTTGGTACTCGGCAGGCAACTGCTTTACTATAAAGTCGCTGCCTGCCTTACAAGCAAACGCCACCTGGATTTTTTCCATCGAGCTCTGACGAAACTCCTCAATGATTCCAGGCCGGCCTTTTTCTATGACAACCGACTGATAGTCGTCAGACTCCAGATACTTTACTCTACTTTCAGCTCTAGATAGAGACTCTCTGAGCTGGGCGCATTCATCCACGAGCTGTTGCTTAGCAGCCAGCTCTTGCTCTAGTCGTGCCTTGGCATGTTGCGCAATCTGCTTCTCAAGAGCGACTTGCGCCACGGCCAGGTCTCGCTCCCTAAATATCTCGTTAGCTGATCCAAAATCCCCTGTACTGCCCTGAAGTCTTTGTCGAAGCTCTTTGATCTCAGCCGACTTCTGGACACCCGACGCCTTAAGCTCTGCGATTGTTTGCTCCTTCACTTCCATCTCTCGACGCCAGTCTTCGAGTTCGGCTTGCTTGGCAGAAAGCTCCCTGACAACTTGGTCGAGCTCGTCGTTTTCGTCGACCCCTGGAGCTACGTGCTTCTTACAGAGCTTTTCATAAGCATGATGACCTTGGGCTAACCGACTATATATTTCTTGCTCCACAAGACATCCCCTAGTCAAATAGCTTTAGAGGATCACATGAAGTCCTACATCGGGAATCCTCCTCAAAAACTCTTTGTCTTTAGGCAAGCTAAATTGCTCTACAGCCTTGCCCTGCATATATCTGGATTGAAGCACTGACGAGCGAACATCCAAGCGATTAATGGTATTATACCGGTGCTCCGCATCGGGTTCTCCCTCGTAGCGGTCGATCGGAGGGAGCGTCCCTATTAATGAGTCGCTTGCCTTGTCCCAAACCCCTACCTCGGACTCCGCCATGTAATATGGAGAGGGCTATCCTGCCGGGATGAAACCCGTCCCTTGGCCTCCGACTAACTCCTTGTCCTGTCTGCGTGGCGGCTTGACTTGAGAACCAGAAGCTTTCACCCTCGACCGAGCCCCGGCTTCGCCAAGAGTCACCTCCACAGCAACATCGGGTGCATTCTCAGTCGACTGAGGATCATCCTCTTCTTCTGACTCAGACAACCCCGCTTCCATAGGGTTCGCTACGCTCTCACCCAGCCGCCTCGCTCCTCGCGGACCATGGCTGGACTTCTTCTGCCAAGTCCTCCGATAGCCATAAGTGGCTGTTGGAGCGGCACCTGCAGTCATCCCTTCACGACCCGTGGTCGCCGTCCTACCTTGCCCTTGGGTGGGCACAACTCCCGCCGAGGCCGACTCCTGCCGCTATCGTTTGGCCTGCCGATTCTCCACTCCCTCATGAGGCTCCTCAAGAAGCTCTTCATCTGAAGCCGGTGCCGTTGCAGAAATTGCACCAACCACACCTCCGAAAGTTACGTTGTGGGCTCTCGTTTCATCCCGAGTGCTAGGAGGGATAGACGAGATCCCATGAAGCCGCAACACTGACTTATCAAGAAGGGCATACATCATCCGCGGCCCCGTGTATTTGAGAATCTGCATCAATTCTCCTCGCTCATCTGCCGACAAAGGCTTCGGCTCCAAAGCCTCTCTCCTTATCTCAGGCCAGTCTGAGCAGCCTAAGTTAGAGTCGTCCCCCTCTATCCAAATGAACTTGTCTTTCCACCCTTTGTTCGATGTGGGAAGACCACAAACAATCTTGAACTCCCCTGTCGCCTAAAGGTGGTAATGGGGCGTCTTCTGAATCGTGACGCTGACCAGATGGCTCAGCATGCTCAGCTTAGGACGGGATTTCCAACCAATAACAGATGACGAGGAAGCCGACCAACGTGGCGATAGAGGTAGGCTTCATCTGCATCCGAGACACTCCCAGTTCTTCAAATACCTTGCAGAGAAATGGATGTAGCGGCAACCTTAGGCCGCATTCCAAATGCTTAATATAGAGGGGAGCTCTCCCCTCGCCATGGCAATACACCAGCGCTGACATCGACGGTGCCCCCAGTTTGAATTCCTTGGGAATATCAAACTTCGAATGGAGAAGCCGCATCTGCGCATCGGTCACCTTCGAACGAAAATCATCTAACTGCTTTTCGCGATCGGAATCCATGGAGGATATTTATGTAACTCGCCGGAAAATCGCCGGAGCTTTCTTTCAGAAAAATGCAGAAAAGAGAACTTGCTTTCTCTCTCCATTTTTTGTACTTATGAAGGGGCCCACCAACGATGGGCTAATCCGCAATCAACGGCCAAGATTAAAACTCGGAACCCGAAGCGTTGCCTCGAAAATTGAGAAACCGCCCACTTCGCCTCTAACAGGCCTGATATCGGGCCCAGGAAAACAAAACGTCAACAGCCCAAAAACTATTCGCTGACATCAGCCACGTCCCATCACCAGAACCGTCGAGACTTTTCCCGAATTCACTTTCGCCCGACCAGAGCCAGGATATTTATTTCACTTGCACTCGTTTTTAACCGACTCCAAATGAAAGGGGCCAACTGTTATGGTCATAACCACTAATTCCTGATTAGAAGAAAAAACCCCACACGCCTTAGGTAGTCCAAACTCGCCGGCCGAGCCGAATGGACGAGCCCCCCCTCTACATAGTCCAACCATCCAAATTGATTGACTAACTTCGTGGACAAGCTATCCATCCTCATGGACGACGCGAAAGGTGGTGTTAGTCATCCATTCAGCTATCTCATGGACGACACGAAAGGCGGTGTTAGTCGTCCATTCAGCCATCCATCCTCATGGACGATTCGAAAGGCGGTATTAGTCATCCATTCAGCTATCCATCCTCATGGACGATGCGAAAGGTGGTGTTAGTCGTCCCTTCAGCTATCTATCTCCACGGACGACGCGAAGGTGGTGTTAGTCGTCCATTCGACCATCCATCCTCATGGGCGATCACGAAGGTGGTGTTAGTCATCCATTCACTATCCATCCTCATGGGCGATCACGAAGGTGGTGTTAGTCATCCATTCACTATCCATCCTCATGGGCGGCGAAGGTGGTGTTAGTCGTCCATTCGACCATCCATCCTCATGGGCGATCACGAAGGTGGTGTTAGTCGTCCATTCACCATCCATCCTCATGGGCGATCACGAAGGTGGTGTTAGTCATCCATTCAGCTATCCATCCTCATGGGCGGCGAAGGTGGTGTTAGTCATCCATTCAGCTATCCATCCTCATGGGCGATCACGAAGGTGGTGTTAGTCGTCCATTCGACCATCCATCCTCATGGACGATTCGAAGCGGTATTAGTCATCCATTCAGCTATCCATCCTCATGGGCGATCACGAAGGTGGTGTTAGTCGTCCCTTCAGCTATCTATCTCCACGGACGACGCGAAGGTGGTGTTAGTCGTCCATTCGACCATCCATCCTCATGGGCGATCACGAAGGTGGTGTTAGTCATCCATTCACTATCCATCCTCATGGGCGATCACGAAGGTGGTGTTAGTCATCCATTCACTATCCATCCTCATGGGCGGCGAAGGTGGTGTTAGTCGTCCATTCGACCATCCATCCTCATGGGCGATCACGAAGGTGGTGTTAGTCGTCCATTCACCATCCATCCTCATGGGCGATCACGAAGGTGGTGTTAGTCATCCATTCAGCTATCCATCCTCATGGGCGGCGAAGGTGGTGTTAGTCATCCATTCAGCTATCCATCCTCATGGGCGATCACGAAGGTGGTGTTAGTCGTCCATTCGACCATCCATCCTCATGGACGATTCGAAGCGGTATTAGTCATCCATTCACTATCCATCCTCATGGGCGATCACGAAGGTGGTGTTAGTCATCCATTCACTATCCATCCTCATGGGCGATCACGAAGGTGGTGTTAGTCATCCATTCAGCTATCCATCCTCATGGGCGGCGAAGGTGGTGTTAGTCATCCATTCACTATCCATCCTCATGGGCGATCACGAAGGTGGTGTTAGTCGTCCATTCGACCATCCATCCTCATGGACGATTCGAAGCGGTATTAGTCATCCATTCACTATCCATCCTCATGGGCGATCACGAAGGTGGTGTTAGTCATCCATTCACTATCCATCCTCATGGGCGGCGAAGGTGGTGTTAGTCATCCATTCACTATCCATCCTCATGGGCGGCGAAGGTGGTGTTAGTCATCCATTCACTATCCATCCTCATGGGCGGCGAAGGTGGTGTTAGTCGTCCATTCGACCATCCATCCTCATGGGCGATCACGAAGGTGGTGTTAGTCATCCATTCAGCTATCCATCCTCATGGGCGATCACGAAGGTGGTGTTAGTCGTCCATTCGACCATCCATCCTCATGGACGATTCGAAGCGGTATTAGTCATCCATTCAGCTATCCATCCTCATGGGCGATCACGAAGGTGGTGTTAGTCGTCCATTCGACCATCCATCCTCATGGGCGATCACGAAGGTGGTGTTAGTCATCCATTCAGCTATCCATCCTCATGGACGATTCGAAGCGGTATTAGTCATCCATTCACTATCCATCCTCATGGACGATTCGAAGCGGTATTAGTCATCCATTCACTATCCATCCTCATGGACGATTCGAAGCGGTATTAGTCATCCATTCACTATCCATCCTCATGGGCGGCGAAGGTGGTGTTAGTCATCCATTCACTATCCATCCTCATGGACGATTCGAAGCGGTATTAGTCATCCATTCAGCTATCCATCCTCATGGGCGATCACGAAGGTGGTGTTAGTCATCCATTCAGCTATCCATCCTCATGGACGATTCGAAGCGGTATTAGTCATCCATTCAGCTATCCATCCTCATGGGCGATCACGAAGGTGGTGTTAGTCATCCATTCAGCTATCCATCCTCATGGGCGATCACGAAGGTGGTGTTAGTCATCCATTCAGCTATCCATCCTCATGGACGATTCGAAGCGGTATTAGTCATCCATTCACTATCCATCCTCATGGGCGGCGAAGGTGGTGTTAGTCGTCCATTCGACCATCCATCCTCATGGACGATTCGAAGCGGTATTAGTCATCCATTCAGCTATCCATCCTCATGGGCGGCGAAGGTGGTGTTAGTCATCCATTCAGCTATCCATCCTCATGGGCGGCGAAGGTGGTGTTAGTCATCCATTCAGCTATCCATCCTCATGGACGATTCGAAGCGGTATTAGTCATCCATTCACTATCCATCCTCATGGGCGGCGAAGGTGGTGTTAGTCATCCATTCAGCTATCCATCCTCATGGGCGATCACGAAGGTGGTGTTAGTCATCCATTCAGCTATCCATCCTCATGGACGATTCGAAGCGGTATTAGTCATCCATTCACTATCCATCCTCATGGGCGATCACGAAGGTGGTGTTAGTCGTCCATTCGACCATCCATCCTCATGGACGATTCGAAGCGGTATTAGTCATCCATTCACTATCCATCCTCATGGGCGATCACGAAGGTGGTGTTAGTCATCCATTCAGCTATCCATCCTCATGGGCGATCACGAAGGTGGTGTTAGTCGTCCATTCGACCATCCATCCTCATGGGCGATCACGAAGGTGGTGTTAGTCATCCATTCACTATCCATCCTCATGGGCGATCACGAAGGTGGTGTTAGTCATCCATTCACTATCCATCCTCATGGGCGGCGAAGGTGGTGTTAGTCGTCCATTCACCATCCATCCTCATGGGCGATCACGAAGGTGGTGTTAGTCATCCATTCACTATCCATCCTCATGGGCGGCGAAGGTGGTGTTAGTCATCCATTCAGCTATCCATCCTCATGGACGATTCGAAGCGGTATTAGTCATCCATTCACTATCCATCCTCATGGGCGATCACGAAGGTGGTGTTAGTCATCCATTCACTATCCATCCTCATGGACGATTCGAAGCGGTATTAGTCATCCATTCACTATCCATCCTCATGGGCGATCACGAAGGTGGTGTTAGTCATCCATTCACTATCCATCCTCATGGACGATTCGAAGCGGTATTAGTCATCCATTCACTATCCATCCTCATGGGCGGCGAAGGTGGTGTTAGTCATCCATTCACTATCCATCCTCATGGACGATTCGAAGCGGTATTAGTCATCCATTCAGCTATCCATCCTCATGGACGATTCGAAGCGGTATTAGTCATCCATTCAGCTATCCATAAATAAAAAATCTCATAATTATATATAATATAGAAATTAAAGGAAAAAACTCATGTAAAGAGCCTCTCTACATAAAATCATGGATTAATTTTAGAAAAACCCCCTCAACTATTTTAATTTGAGAAAATCCCTTCAAGTTTGAGCATATTGTAGAAAACCGCCTCAAGTATGAAAATTTGAGATAGCCACTTGAACTTTCTCACTTAACCCCTTCAAATATGGGGTGTGTCTCAGACAACCCCCTTCGACTATTTTAATTTGAGAAACCTCCTCAAGTTTGAGTTTATTGTAGATAACCCCTCAAGTTTAAAAATTTTAGAAATCTCCATGAACTTTTCTCACTTTACGCCCTGAAAGCTAACATTGTTAGCTCTAGCATGTAATATGACAAGTATGTGACTGAGAAAAGACTAAAATATCCCTTAACCATAAAAAATTACTTTGATTTTTAAGAATGAGAGAAAGAGAGGAGAAAGAGGATAAAAAGCATTATAAATTAAACATAATTCTTTTTTTTACCGGTTGGGGGTTTATTTGTATGGTATTTCAGTTACTTTACTTTTAAAATGATGTCGGGGGTTTGATGAGAAAAGTGTGAGAGATTAGGGGTTTTATGAGACACTTTATGATTGAGGAGTTTTCTTTGATTTTCAAAATTGAGGAGGGTTATCTATAATTTGATATCATGTTTAATGATTTTTATAAAGAGGAGTTTTGGTCACCCGTGTCTCTCTTTAAAATATTAATAGAACACAAGATACCATAAAACAATATTTAACATATAAATATTTATAAAATTAAAACTTTTTATTACAAAAATATTCAATGCTATCAGAAAAATAAATTATTTACACAAATTACCCAAAATATTATCTCAAATTCTCCGACTTTATCGATGCTTTTAATAATTATATTAAAATTCTAATGGGTTATTAATACTATTCTAGAAATAAATATTTGGATTCTTAAGATATTAAAACCATGTATACTTTTCTAATTATGTTGAAATTCTAATGCAGGTATCACAAGATTGAGGTTTAAGCATTTAATTGTTTTAAATTAAATCAATATGTGAAGGTCTTATATATCATCTAAGCGCAATATTTTATTTGATTGTTTCATGTTGCATGGTTTAACTCAGTATATTCTTTACATCATACAAAATCTCAAAATTTTTAATAATAAAAACATCAATGTAAAATGACCTCACCAGCTAGCAAAAACTCCGTAGTTTCTACATAAAAGAGATATTTTCAGTGTTGTGATCGGATGGATTGTCGACTTTTTATAACCTTTTATTTTTATAAATATTAAAAAATAAAGATATTACAAAGAGAGTTTGATGGTTAAACTATCTAATTTGAAATCCAAAATTTTGAAATGAAACATATCCACACTCATTTGGCAAGTCGACTTTTTATTTTTCTCTTTTTATCTTTAGAATATTTTAAAATAAAGAGGAATATTATAAAGGAAAGGCTGGTGGTTACCTATCTAACTCTGAATTTCAAATTTTAAAATAAAAGTCATTCACCTCCTTCTTTTGAATTTCTTTTAAGTTTCAAACTATCTTTTACTAGGGTATACATTAAAGCAAAACCAAAACACTTAAAATTTTTTGACCGTGTCATCCCATCTTAATTATCCATTTTAATTGCTATAATATTTCAACCTTTAATTTAAACATATATATATATATAGTAAAACCAATTTATTTTCAATTCTTGTATCTTTTGCAACTAATTCTAATTATCGAAAGTCATAAATAATTTCAAATCCCCATAATCTCGTTCATTCATTTCTTTTTAAAGCGTAAAAAATTTGGGTTTTAATTTTTCTCGAAACAAAATATTTGGATTCTTAAGATATTAAAACCATGTATACTTTTCTAATTATGTTGAAATTCTAATGCAGGTATCACAAGATTGAGGTTTAAGCATTTAATTGTTTTAAATTAAATCAATATGTGAAGGTCTTATATATCATCTAAGCGCAATATTTTATTTGATTGTTTCATGTTGCATGGTTTAACTCAAGATATTCTTTACATCATACAAAATCTCAAAATTTTTAATAATAAAAACATCAATGTAAAATGACCTCACCAGCTAGCAAAAACTCCGTAGTTTCTACATAAAAGAGATATTTTCAGTGTTGTGATCGGATGGATTGTCGACTTTTTATAACCTTTTATTTTTATAAATATTAAAAAATAAAGATATTACAAAGAGAGTTTGATGGTTAAACTATCTAATTTGAAATCCAAAATTTTGAAATGAAACATATCCACGCACTCATTTGGCAAGTCGACTTTTTATTTTTCTCTTTTTATCTTTAGAATATTTTAAAATAAAGAGGAATATTATAAAGGAAAGGCTGGTGGTTACCTATCTAACTCTGAATTTCAAATTTTAAAATAAAAGTCATTCACCTCCTTCTTTTGAATTTCTTTTAAGTTTCAAACTATCTTTTACTAGGGTATACATTAAAGCAAAACCAAAACACTTAAAATTTTTTGACACGTGTCATCCCATCTTAATTATCCATTTTAATTGCTATAATATTTCAACCTTTAATTTAAACATATATATATATATAGTAAAACCAATTTATTTTCAATTCTTGTATCTTTTGCAACTAATTCTAATTATCGAAAGTCATAAATAATTTCAAATCCCCATAATCTCGTTCATTCATTTCTTTTTAAAGCGTAAAAAATTTGGGTTTTAATTTTTCTCGAAACAAAATATTATCCAAAAAATTTTGATCTCTAGTTTTAATTCAGAGAAATAACTCTCCAGATCTTTTATCTACAACTCAAGGCTTTTGCTTAGAGAAAGAATATTTAGGTATTTATTCTCCAATCCTCAAATAGTTATTTTATCTTTATATGTTTCATTAATATTTTTATATCTAGTAATTGCGATTTTAATTTTTCTAAAACAATTACTTCAGGGAAAAAAGAATCTCGATTTTTATCCTCAACCCATGACACTTTTGTTGCTTGGAGAAATATAATTCAGATATTTAATTTAATATCATCCAATATTTATTTTATTTTAATTTGTGTAATATTTTTTGCGGCTTTAATTGTTATTGGAAAAATTATTCCAAGAAAAAAAACTCCAATTTTTTCTTAGGTATTTATTCTACAACCGTTGAATATTTATTTTATTTTAATATGTTTAATATTTTTTATATCTAATAGTTGTGATTTTAATTTTTCTCGAGAAAACATTACTCGGGGAAAAAATTGGCGATATTTTATCTTCAACCCACAACGTTTTTGTTGTTTGGAGAAAAACTTTAGGTATTTATTCTACAACTGTCGAATATTTATTTTTCTTTTAATATATTTAATATGTTTTTATATCGAATAGTTATTTTTAATCATAATTGATGCATATTTTGATTCAGTTTTCGGACTTGATTTATTGAATATATTAGAAATAAAGATATTGAATGTTTTAAAACAGCAATTATAAAATATATATTCTGATATTAATTTGAATTTTGAATTTTTAAATTCTAGAAAATTATGAAAATTATCAAATTCAAATTATTTTCATATAAATCAAGAGGTCGCGATTTCAAATATATGAGAACTTTCAGTTTTTAAATATTTATGAAATTAAAATTTTTACTAAAATAATTTAGTTTTCAAATTTCAAAATTTGAATGGAATTTTTATTTTATGTTTTGGATAGTTGTGAAAATTTATTTTTAGTTTTTAAATATTCCTTAAATTAAATATTTTTCCCCAAACAATTTTGTTTTCGAATTTACAAATTTAATTTGAATTTTTACTTTTTATTTTTAGATAGTTGTGAATTTTTTCATACCAAATTGTGTTCAAAATAAAATTAATTTCAGTAAAACTTATAATAAATAAGACCAAAATTTTAGATAAATTTCAAATTAGTCTTACCAAATTCAAGTTACCAAATTTATGTATAATAAATTCATATTTTAAGTAGATTAATGGAAAAATCTTACTTTAATTTAACTACCAAATTTAGATCGTATTTCTATTTTTTCAAATTATTTTAAATTATTTTAATTTGAAATATTTTTGTATTTAAAATTTTTACTGAAATATTTTAAAATTTGAATTTCCTAATTTAAATGATTTTTTATTTTTGTTTTACATAGTTGTGAAAATTATTTTCATACCAAAGTGAATTAAAAATAAAATTAATTTCAATAAACATTAAACTACTTAATACCAAAATTTTAGATAAAATTCAAATTACCAAATTAATCTTACCAAATTCAAGTTACTAAATTTATGTATAATAAATTCATATTTTAAGTAGATTAATTTAAAAAATCTTACTTTAATTTAACTACCAAATTTAGATCGTGTTCCCATTTTAGACTTAATTCAAATTATTTTAATTTTAGACTTCATTTATTGAATATATTAGAATAAAATAAATTGAAATTTTAAAAAATATTTTGAAAATTTTAGAACTATTTTAAAAATAAAAATAAAAATTCAAATTAATCTACTTAAAATAGAAACATAATCTAAACTTGGTATTTTAATTAAAGTAAGCTTATTAATATTAATCTACTTAAAATATATATTTATTATACATAAATTTGGTAACTTGAATTTGGTAAGATAAATTTGATAATTTAAAATTGATCTAAAATTTTGGTATTATTGAATTTAATTTTTACTGAAATAAATTTTATTTTAACGCAATTTGGTATGAAAATAAATTTTAAAACTATATAAAAATTGAAAATAAATTTGGAAATTCGAAGCTATTTTATTTCGGTCAAATTTTATTTTCATAAATACTTTAAAATTTTGAAAATTGTTATTGTCATATATTTGAAATCAAGACATGTTGATTTACATGAAATAATTTCAAATTTAGTAAATTTTCACAAATATCTAAAATTAAAATATCCAAAATTCTAATTGATATCAGAAAATATATTTTATTTTTATTAAATTTTTTGTTTTAGAATTTGAAATTTTAATTTGAATTTTGTATTCTTTTAAGATAGTTGTGAAATTTTATTTTATTTTTACCAAATTTAATACTAATTTTGAAATTGAAAAATACTAAAATTTGAAAACAATTTAAATTTCCATATTTATGTTGCCAAATTAAAGTTACCAAGTGTATGTATAATAGATTCATAATTTAAGTAAATTGATGAAAAATTATCCAACTTTAATTAACTTGCCCAATTTTGATCGTATTCACATTTTTCAACTTAATTTGAATTTAGTAGTATTTTTAAAATAAATAAATTTCGAATTTATTTAAAAATAGTAATTATGAGATTAATGAATACCTAAATTAATTTTAATTTTCTATTTTTCTATTTTTAAGTAGTTCTAAAAATTTATTTTTATGCTTGGTTTTAATTTCGAAATTTGTGGTATTAAGTTGATTTTACTGTTTTTATTTTTAAATAATTCTGAAATATTCATTTTTGTGAAATTATTTAATTTTGGAATTTCAAATTTTAATTTGAATTTTTTATCTTTTAGATAGTTGTGAAAATTCATTTTTATACCAAATTTAATAGTAATTATGAAATTAAAAATACCAAAATTTTAAAAATTTCAAATTGCCACATATATGTTACGAAATTCAAATTAACAAATTTATATATAATAGATTCATAATTCAAGTAAATTAATGGAAAAATATCTAACTTTAATTAAATTGCCAAATTTAGATCGTATTCCCATTTTCAACTTAATTCTAATTTAATTGCATTTTTGAAATAAATTGATTTCTAAATTATTTAAAAATAGTAATTATGAGATTAATGAATACCTATATTAATTTGAATTTTCTATTTTTATTTTTAAATACTTCTAAAAATTAATTTTTATTCGTTGTTTTTATTTTTTAAATTATTTAGTTTTGCAATTTCAAATTTTAATTAGAATTTTATATTTTTAAATATAGTTATGAAAATTTATTTTTATACCAAATTTAATACTAAATTATAAGTATAGGTTATTTAAATTATATGTCTTGTTGGTATGCAAAATATCATGATTTTCTTGATTTTCAAAATTTCTTGAATTCCAAATGAAAGGTATTTTGAATAACTAATTCAGGTTACATAAATTTACTTATTTAATATATACTTATGAAACTAAAATCATAATATTATTTATTTACTAATTTACAAAAAAATTCTATTACATTAATATTTTTTGAATATTTTGTAGAATTTTATATATCACGATTATTTGTTAGTCGGCAACTTGATCTATATACATGAAGGTTAAAAGTTTTAATTTTTTATTATTTTTCTTTAAAGCATAATATTTCTAAGGATAAATATGATAAAAATTTACTATTATTTAGTAAAAAATATAATTAATATTTTTAAAATAATTACCTAATTAATATATTAATATTTAAAATTAACTATGTATTTAATGTTTATTATCTTCATAATAATTTGATTATTTAATTTATTATTATGAAAATGAAATTATATTATTTATTTACTGATTTATTTAATGTTTTATGAAACTATAATTTACAGGATTTAAAATTAACTATTTTTACGGATTTATTATATTAGTATTTATTTAGTTATTTAAAATATCATTATGAAACTGAAATTAAGTATTTAGTTACTGATTTATTATATTATTATTTATTTAATTATTTAATATATTATTATAAAACTGAATTTAAGAGGTTTAAATTTAACTATTCATTTACTAATTTGTTATAATAATATTTGTTTAATTATTTTAACTAATTATATAAATTATATGTTGGTTAGATTTATAGAAAATAATTATATATATATATATATATATATATATATATATATATATATATATATATATATATATATATATATATATATATATATATATATATATATATATATATATATATATATATATATATATATATATATATATATATATATATATATATATATATATATATATACTCGAAATCTAACAGTCAACTCGGTCAAACCTGGTTTGAGATTTATAATGATGATGATGGGGATTCGTTTTCTTTCTCCGAATTACTTGGCTGGAGGAGAGATGATACGTCCTGTGCAAATGAAGAAACTACTAGAGGTTGGAGTTGGGTTCTCCGATTCTGAGTTGGGTTGATCTTTTCCCTGCACAGGCAAAAACTCGTAAGAGGACGGGGCTTGGCTTCCCCCGTTGTACCTCCGACGATCAAGTCAGTATTTTAAGCTTGAGTGGAGAAGAAGATGAATAATAGGAGCTCTCTAATGGAGTGTGCAGGGAGAAAATGACTTACCTCTTCATTGAGACTAGTTCCTCTCCTTTTAGGAATGAGAGAGGGACAGTTTGGTCACTTCAGCACTAGCTTTACACATGTCAGTTTTTGTGTGACATGAGTCAACACTAGCTTTACACATGTCAGCTTTTGATGAGGCATGGGTAATGGGTCATAAAGGCCATGTGGCTAGCACAGTGATGACCATGACAGTGCCATTAATTGTGATAGTGACTTATTATTGGTACGGGCTCTTCTGCATCGTGATAAAGCGAAGCCCACAGAGCGCTTGAGCCGCCATCGTGAGCAGACAACTACCAACGCCTTTTCACGTCGGTCTATTGTAGCAGTCGAGTCGCCACTGTAGCAAAGGTCGACTGCAGCAATCGAGATAGCCTTTATGCGACGAGTCGAACCTTGTAGCAACCGAGTCGAACCTTTATGTGACGGTGGCACTATAGCAGTCGAGACGGCCTTGTAGCAGACGAGTCGACTACTGTATCAGGACGACTAACAACGCCTTTCGCGTCGGTCTACTATAGCCCCGAGTGGGTACTGTAGCACTAGTCGTCTACTGTAGCAAGACGATTAGAAAGAGGGCCGAGCTCCGTAGCTGGTCGACTGGGACCTCGTTTCGAGTCGTCTTTACTGTAGCACCAGTGGAGTGCTTGTAGCACTAGTCGTCTCTTGTAGCAAGCGATTCTTGTGTTAATCGAATACTTGTGAGAGTAGAGAGATCCCCTTCGGTCCTGAATTCGTCTATTTTGGCATAAGGTTGGACTCATGTTGATTTTTATATAGGGATTAATAAAAATCTTTTGGGGTACCAATATATATATATATATATATATATATATATATATATATATGTGTGTGTGTGTGTGTGTGTGTGTGTGTGTGTGTGTGTGTGTATAAACTATGGTAATTTATATTTTTATGTCTAATTATAAATTTTCAATAATTAAATATTTACATAATATTACATATTTTCTAAATTATTATGTTTACGTTCATTTTCTTTTCGCAGTGAAAGGATTGACAAGCATTTCGTCCACATATGCTACAAAGTGATAATAAGGATGTTGTTCAAACACAAGGGTATTTTATAACTTTTTGTGAAATAATATAATTCTATTTTTATTAAATATATTCAGAATTATGAGAATTATCATTTTAAGTAATTTTTTATTTACTTTTTGTCAGTTCTATTGATCGCCAACTCAATGCCAAATTTTTAGACTGGAACAAGATCACTAAGCACACAAGTAAAGTTTGAAACCGACGATGGTACAATTGATGATATTTTTAAAGTAAAGGAATTGAACGACGGTGGTGTAAGTGAATTTTAATTTATTTTAGTATTGCATTATTTGCTAAATTTCATATATATTCAATTATAGTTTTAATATATATTTTAACAATAACAAGAGCTATCCTATTATTTCACAATATACTTGGTCCATTTAATTTAAATCGCTAAAATAATTTATACAAAATTCAAATTAAACTTAAATTATAATTCAACAACTATATAAATACATTACATAGACCTTCAAAGGTTAATACTTTAATTCATTTATCATGCAGTTTATTTTTTGTTGGTTTTATTATTCACTTGATGAATATATTATTTATCTATACTATTTTTAGGAGAAACATTTCTTTTACAACGCTCAAATCATGAGAATTGAGGAGATGTCGGTGGGTGATATCCTTATCATGCTGATAACAATAACAAGTTAGAAGAGATCAATGGGGTTCTTTATTACGATCGTCACAAAAAATCAAATATGTAGAAGAAAGGTAAATAGGATATTATAAATTTTATAAATATCAATAATTTACTGTTTAAAAATAAATTGAATAAACAATATATGGCCTTGAATATGTTATTTAACTTTAGGTACAAACTTACCTTACATGTGATAGATGAAACATGCATCACTACATTTATAATATTCCATCACAATGTTCTTCGTTTGATGAAATTGGTCCTTGAAATTAGCAACTTTCTTTGGGTTTGGTAAATTATACTAAAATTAAATTAAAGTTTTAATACATTTTTAATTTAATAGATGAAGTTAAAATTATTTTTATATTTGCTTAAACAGATGTAGAAAATAAGGATATTCTACTTGCTATCAAGAGATTAATCGGTAGAAATATGCTTCCATATTAAGGTTATAGAGTTTAACACAAATAAATGCATTGAAGACTACATGGTTATTAAAATCGTTGATGATGATGTGGACGATGAAAAACTCAAAGGATTGTTATTGCTAACTGATGGAAAGGTAACATTTCGATAATCTAATTAATAACATTATATTTTATAATTTTATGCAATGTATTCATTGTTCTAATACTAAATTTATTTTTATCAAATAATGACAAATCACTCGATATGACACTGGTTGATGGCGATGATAGTTAATCCATTGAATATACTCTAGACTTATCGACACCTGGAAATACTTCTGATAAAAACTCTAAGAAGAAGGTTTTTGCTAAATTTAATATTTTTTCTTTATTTCAAAAATTAAATCATGTTTATGTTATTCTAAGGCGAATGTATTACTATCATAGGACGAGAAACCAATTGAATTGAATCATGATGGTACCATTGATAATCAATCTGTTGAATTAAATTCGGACTTATCCACACCAATATCCACCACTAATAGCAAAGACAAAAAGAAGATTTTAGATGTATCATACTACGCTTTATTCTTACGTATTTAAAACCGATCTACAACCCGTGAAAAAATAAGGATACAATCAAGTTGGCTTATTTATACATTAACTAATTTTAATATATAATTTTTAATGTTAAATTTACTAAATAAACATGTTTTTATTTTGCGAGATGGATAAAAACTAGCTCTTTCAACTTTGAAGAAGAGGATTAAGGCGGAGAAAAATGATTGAAAACTATTAGAGCTTTTCTTAATGTTTTGCTTATTACATCCTATTATTGTTTGACTGCTTGAGAATTTTTTGGTGATGCATCATTTACGAATAATATGTTTTGAATATTAAACTATCTTATATCTTAACTTCATTCAAGTTGCATTTAGATATATTTTGATTATCTTTATTTTATTCATTTTATATGAAAAAATTAGTTTAAATAATGTTAATTTTAATTATAGCTTTATATAAGTTGTTTAATATTCATTATTTTCAAAGGGATATGTTTGCTAACCTCAATGGGGGTGGGGGGAGGATGGGGTTCACGTGCTTTAAAGGGGGTTGAGTCATTAAATCTTTTAAATTATATTCAGATACGAGTGATTAAAACATGATGAAATATAGATGAATTGTGATAAGACCGTGCTTAGCACGGGCTAAAAGACTAGTTTGAAGAAAAAGCTCCAATTTAGATTATCTAATTTTTAATAATCCATATGCTATAAGTCATTGATATAAGCCATTTGAATTCTCATATTCATAAAATATAGAGTATATATAAAAAAAATAGAAAAGAGAAGTAGCAGTTCAAAAAAAAAATTGTTCAATTCAATTTAAAAGCATATGCTTATTTCTAAAGAAGAAATCTTTAGAGACCAAGCATCAACATCAGATTAAAAAAATCAGAATTCTATCCTTCCAAGCTAATCATGTAAGTTTATTTTTCGCTACCCGCTCCATATTACTTATTCTACATGTAAGACTTACCCATGCGAGCATGGGTGTAGAGTCGAAAAAGTTTTGTTTGATTGACTTTGAAAAAGAATTACAATCACACCCTCTCGATTACAGAGGAAGAGAAGATTGATTTGACTTCTCTTTTGTATGGGTTCTTGGTGGCGAAAGAAGGCTTCACTCAATGCTCACGTAGAGTTTAAGCTTTCGTTGGCGATCGAGCGAGTTGTTGATGATTGATGAAGAACTCGATCTCTCTTGCGCGCAAGTGCTAGATTTTCTCAACCGTCCAAAAGTCCTCAGCCCAATGGCTACTCACCGCCATTTATAGGGCTTTTAGCATGTAACTGGCATGCTGGAATTGTGGGAACGTGGGCTAACTGGCATGGACGTGGGTATAACCGATGTCCACTACTTAGCCCACGTGATTGTTGTGGCTTTCGTGGCCTTTGGGTCCGCTACGAGGGCGAGCTTCGATAGATGACGAGCTTCGCTCTTCCTTGGCTGGCTGAACCTTGATCGAATGACGAAGTTCGCTACTTGGGCAAGCTTCGGTTGGAGTAACGAGCTGCGTGGGCAAATCTCAGCTGGATGTGTTTATACATTTTGGTTGGATGGCGAGCTTCGCTATTATAGGCGAACCTCGTACGAATATCGAGGTTCACTGCTGTAGGCGAACCTTCGTATGAATATCGAGGTTTACTGCTGTAGGCGAACCTCGGTTGTATGGCGAGGTTCACTGCTGTAGGCGAACCTCGGTTGAATGGCGAGGTTCACTGCTGTAGGCGAACCTCGGTTGAATGGCGAGGTTCATTGTTATAGGCGAACCTCGGTTAAATGGCGAGGTTCACTGCTACAGGCGAACCTCGGTTGAATGGCGAGGTTCACTGCTGTAGGCGAACCTCGGTTGAAGGACAGGACTCGCTGCTTGGCGAACCTCGTCTGAAAGGAGAGCTTCACTACTTGGGTGAACCCCGGTTGAATAAAGAGCTTTGCTGCTTGGCGAACCTCGTCTGAAGGGAGAGCTTCGCCGAACTTTGACGTTGGGGACGAGCCTCGCCAAACTTTGATACTGTAAGCGAGCCTCGTCAAACTTAAGTGTTGTGGGCGAGCCTCGTGTTAAAAAATGAACTCCGCTCCACGTGCGAACCTCGTATTGAGGTTGAGCCTCGCCTTTTGACCGAGTCTCGTTTTGAAGTTTTAACAACTAGGGTGCGCCTGACCCTCGCCTGGAGGATTTTTTGACTGTCTACAAGACCCCCTTCAAAGTTTTCAGACTTGAATCAGGTTGTGTGGGGTCTGGAATACTTTGAATCTTTTCTAACAGTTATCGGCGAACTTCGCACGCCAACCTCGCCAGGAGTTCAGATATGAGGGCAAGGCTACGAACCTCGCACTCACCGACCCTTGGCGTTTCGTTTCCGATTTCTCTTTAAATCCGCATCCACGTGGCAAATTAGGGATTAAACCCTTTCGAGTGACTTGTCACATCCCAGATCTCGTCCGCAGATCTCGCATCGATGATCACGTGAGAGATCTGGGCCGTATATCTCGGCCGTCAGTTGGGTTCTTCGAGACCTATATATGACAAATAAAGGCCGCAGAAAACCTTTCATCGCCATCTTCCAAGCCGCCAATCTAAATCGCTGAATTCCCCTTGACGCCAAGCAATGGCCCCAAAACGCTCTTGGCAAAGGCAAAAGCCTATTGGGACTTCGCTCGCTTCCACCGCCCGCTACGTAAAGGCGAAGAGCATCGCCGCCAAAACATGACTTTTAAGGTCTGCCGTAGAGTTAATTTTACGACGTGATTTTCACTCTGGAGATGATATTGCTCTCCAAGATCATATCTTTCTAACTGCGCCAGCGGTTTTGCCGAGGCTTGCCTCATTTGGCTTGATAAACCTCATCGAGGTTCTTGATCTCGGATCCTATAGGGTCTGTTTTGAAACTTCGCTTTGTTTGGCGAGGTTTGATTATTTTAGATGAAGCTTCGTTTGGCGAGGCTCGCTTTCTTGTTGGATGAGCCTCGTTTGGCGAGGCTCGCTTTCTTGTTGGATGAGCCTCGTTTGGCGAGGCTCGTTTTCGGAAAGATGAGTCTCGCTGGCGAGGCTCGCTTTCTTGTTGGATGAGCCTCGTTTGGCGAGGTTCGTTTGTCTGGCGAGATGAGTCTCGCTGGCGAGGCTCGCTCGAAAGATGAGTCTCGCTTGGCGAGGCTCGCTTTCTTGTTGGATGAGCCTCGTTTGGCGAGGTTCGCTTGTCGGGCGGTTCGCCCATTGATGACGAAGTTCGTCTTGTTTGACGAGGTTCGCTCTTCGGAGTGACTTTGTCCTTTTGAAGTGGCGATTTGACCCTCTGAGACTAACTTCTTCTTCTCTTTTGTGTAGTTGAGCATCCTTCTACCCCATTCCTCAACGGGTTCTTTGGAGCAAACGGTGCTCAAGAGGCGAACTGATTTCCTCTCCCCTCTTGTGAACGTTCCTGCATTTGGGGACAGGACTGAAGAGGAGTTGAGACTTCTTTCTGAACCTTCAACATCCACCTTCAGGCGTTGGATTACGGATGCCCCTTTGGAGTCTGTTAACCGGGACCAGATCGCAAAGCCTGTCTTTCTGTTTGGAGATGATACTGAAGATCCAGATCTGTTGGACTTGGGTTTGTACAAGTGGCTCCGAGTGGTAAACTCACGCTACATGTTCTTGCCCGCAATGGAACGGGATTGCTCACTGACCTCCTTAAGAGCCGCTTCTAATCCTCGGAAGATGAATTGGGATCTAACCCCTACTCAAGATGGAGTGATGTGCGGTCACTTCTCTCGGGGTGGTGCACAGGTGGACCGCCATGGTCATCATGTAACTGGTCTACAACCTGGGCTTTTCCAGAGGGAGCTTCCTGTTGGCGAATCGGTATCATGACCAACACCTTTGGTCGTGCTTTCCATAAGGTGGAGGGGCAATTCCCTGCCAAGGATTTCCGGACTCCTGGTTGGTCTCGATGGGGTTCTTCGCAATGGTGGCCTCGCATCACTGAATACATTCTAGAAGAGTATCGTGATGAATTGGAGAGGTTTGGCCTTAGGGCTCCTATCAGGGCAACTCAACTGGGCTTGAGGAACAATTCTCAACAGTTCTTTGGGATTTTGGAATTGTATAATCCCGATACTCATACCTTCTTCACTCCAGACGGCGAATTGGGGATTGCCTTGCACGAGATGGCCGAGGTTTCTGGGCTACCTCATGGCAGGTATCCGTATGAGGAGTACATCCCGGGGTATAAAGAGCTGACGGATTTGGAAAAAGATCACCCCCAAGTAGTGGAGACCTATTGGGAAGTGATGTGCCACTATTATATTTGCACATGTAGGCACGGTCGTGCTGATAAGAAGGGGGAAAAGTTCATCAGTCATAATATTTGGGCCCACTACCTCTTTGAAGGGCTGGATGATAAGGAAGGTATTGTGGTGCCCCTGGGTCCTCTTGAGGCGGGTAAATTGTCACGGCTTGTGCTTGACAACCTTCCACTTTCTTATGTGACTTCCACGGATGAGCATGGCTTCCCGGCAGGGACGACGTTTGACACTTATATTTATCAGAGCGGGGAGCCGATTTCTTCCAAGGCGGTGCTAGCAGGCTACCTCATGTTGTGGCTCAAACACATCGTCGTCCCTGCCGGCAGCTTTGACCTACTGGCACCTGAGGTGATTTTCCCTGCTGTCTGCTTAGCACACGGGCGTCAATATGCACTTCTTCCTGCCATGATTGCCCGTATTCATTGCGGCTTGCGGCGTCTTTGCTATGCCTTCTGCCATGGTGTTGAGAACCCGAGGGTGGAATTACCATACGCCTATCTTATGGCGTGGTTCGTCATGCATTGCCCTACTCTCATGGGTACACCTGCTGCACATATAGAGGGACAAATTACTCCTTTCATCCAGAGGCTAGAGAACGTCGATTGGACCAAACATTACATGGCTTCAGTGCGGCGCGCTCTCCGGGACTATAAGAGTTATTCTTTTAATCGGTGCCTCCCTCATTTTCCTGGGGTCAGCTATGGACAAGCTCTAGTGGATGAACCCAATGCTCAGGGTTATACCACTTTATCGCTTGGCTGCTTCTTATGGCTCATGAGCATCCGGCCGAGGTATTTCATATGCCATTTTGGTCCTATATGCGTATTGGAGCCTTATCTACCCTGTCGCTTCGCCCGTCAATTCGGGTATGATCAACTATACGTCGGTAATCCCAATTCTCAATTTCAATCCGACGGTTGCGGCTTAATCGTGGGAGCCAGGGCTTGGTACTGGACCGTTGCTGGCGGCACAGGTGCTCGTTTTTCTCTTCCGCAACGAGACCCTCAATCCCGGACGACGTTCGCGTATTGCAAGTGGCATTGCATGGCAAACGCCGAAATTCCAGGCTTCAACATCAACTCTTCTGGGCTACGATTGATTCGGGGCCGTTATAGGGAAGGCCAGACTTCAACGAGGAGCCGCATTCCGGGACTAAAGGAGTATTTGCACGCCGAAACGGATGCTGGAACTGCTAAACCCCAAGTTGGTGTGGAGCCCTCACGCCAATCCAGCCCTCATGGGACCCAGGAGCCATCACGTCAACCCAGCCCACATGAGACCCAGGCGGATATAGATGAGGCTCTAGATGAGTACGGTAGCAACATGCCTTCTTCTGCTGGTGTTGAAGAAACTCCCGGGGTTGAACCTGTATCAGAGGCACCTAGAGATTTCGCTCCTTTTGGAGAACCATCGGAACATATTCCAGAAGATCCTCTTGAAAGCTCTACCTCGCCACCAAATTGCTGAGCCGTGGCCCCAAGAAGCCACCCACACTTCGGAGCCTGGAGGAAGCCAAGCTTTGGTGCCAACAACTCAAGGATCTAAAAGACCAGGGCCTCCTCGGACCAAGCGTGTAGTCAAGCGGGTGAGGAGAGAAGCCTTGATTGAAGCTGCCGCCAGCTTGAGCCCCATTACTGAAGGCCCTCCTGATGCTGCCAAGAGTATGCTTGATGATGCTGAAGAGTCTCCGGTGGTTGCCGCCTGCTTCGAAGTCGTAACCTGTGACCCAAGACGATAAAGCAATCCCCGCCGCTGCAGTTCGACCTCACTGGCTTTGACTGTCGCCACCACCCCTTCAATTGATGTCCTGCCAATCCCGTCCTCGGCTTGTCCGTCGGGCTCAAATCCTTCTGCTGGTACCCCCTCTTCTTTTGACTTGTCGAAAGACTACGGGGTATCTATGATTCGCCATAATTTCCTCACCATCCTAAAAGAATCTCCTGCTCAAGTGTTGGAGCGTGGTGGGGACTTTCTTTGGAATCAAGGCTGTTTTGGAACCCCTCACGGATGTGATGCGAGCCCGACTAACGCTAGCCTACGCCTTTACCGAACCTATTTGGTACGTGCAGGCCCTTTCAACAAATGGCGAGCAGTGACCAATCTCTTCGCTCCATGATTGAGGACCGTGCTATGCATCTTAGGAGAATAAGAGATGATACCCAATTTGAGCTCCATCGTCAAATGCTCGAAAAGAAGCAGACTATTGGGAAGCTCTTTGAGACAGCCGCGCCTCTGTATGATGAAAAGAAAAGGGTTGCTGGCGCCGAGCATAACCAACAACTCCTGGTTGACTCCTATAAGGCCGCACTCGTCGATATTCAGGCAAAATTGGCGAGGCAGAGTGGGCTAGCGGCTCTTGAGAAACATCGACTCGATAGCTCAATGTACTACGCGATGAGGCCGCAGCAAGCTGAATCGATGACACAGGCCGAGTGGCGTTCGCGTGAGCCAAATGCCTATACTTTCCGACGATGATCTTTACAAGCAGGCGACGGAGGAGGTCAAAGTCGCTCACCAGGAAACTATGGTCAAGATTGCTTCTGAGATCCGCCAAACTCTTGGGAACTTGTAACTCATGTACCCTTGATTTTGTTATAAAATTTCGACTTTGGAGTCCATTTAATGTTTTCTTGTGTCATTTATATCTGCAATTTGGAATTTTTAGCAAACCCCCAGCTATCAACGGACTTGGTATGTCTTTACCAGTTGCCGTTTGAACCGACTAGCCATACTTTTCCCTCAAGATGATGAGTTTTCGAGGAGGTTCTTTTAGGCTTAACGCTAAAATTTCCCTCTATCCTTAGCCGCTCAAGGCTGGACTAAAAGATAAGGACAACTCATCTGGTAAACCACCCTCAGGAATAAAATAGTGTGGGAGTGATCAAATCATTCAATGACATAAAAGTGCCACGATCGTGACCAGAAAGGAATCAAGTTGTTCAGTGACATGAAAGTATAACAACAGTGATTGTGAACAAAGTCATTTAGAGGAATGACCATGTGGGAGTAGTTAAGTCATTCAGTGACATAAAAGTATAACGACTATGGTTGAAATAAAAGCACATCTCGTGGTAGGCTACCATCAGGAATAAAACCGTATAGGAGTGATCAAATCGTTCAGTGACATAGAAGTATAACGATCGTGATCAGAAAGCAGTCAAGTTGTTCAGTGACATGAAAGTATAACAACTCTGATTGTGAACAAAGTCATTTAAGGAAATGACTCTGTGGGGTTAACTGAGTCGTTCAGTGACATAAGAGTATAACGACTATAATTGGAATAGGAGCACATCGCATAGTAGGCCACTATTCGGTGAGGGAGTTGATAGGGGTGTATCACTTGGTTAACCACTATCTAACATAAAGTCACTCAGACAAGAGACGATATGGAAATGATCAGGTCGTTCAGTGACGTAGAAGTATAACGACTGTGATCGAAAACAATCACATTGTTCAGTGACGTGAAAGTATGACCACTGTGATTGACATGAAGACACATCATTCGATAAATCAAAATTAGGTGACAGCCGTTGTTCATGGAGAATTGAAACATTGGCTCATCGTTGAGTAAGCCCATAAGGGATGACGAACATCATTCGGTATGAATAACAAACGTCGGAAAATTAGAATATTGGCGCATCACTTGGTAGGCCAAAGGTGGGTATCGTAAAGATAAAATATTGACTTGGTAAGTCAATACTTAGAAACGATAAGATAATTGACTAGGGGTAATATTTCTTCAGAAACTTACCGTTGATAGGCATCATGATTTTGTCGCCTTCTTGATTGGTTAGTGATGCGCTCCATTCGAGTAGACCGACTCCACTACTTAATGGTCCTTCCCATTTTGGTTCGAATTTCCCTTTCTTTTGGAATTCAAAATCATTGGGCCGGACATGAAAGCACGAGGTCGCCTTCCTTGAAAATCACGACATCGGACTTTCTTGTCAAATGCTTTAGAAATCGGGCACGGTACATGCTCGATATGCCGTTGAGCCCGTAGTCGCTTTTCATCCAAAGATTTCAAGTTCCTCAAGGCCGACGATGATTTTCTTGATCGTCATTCACGTGGTTAATGCTATTAAGTAGTGACGAATTTGAATCTCCATCGGTAAAATAGCTTCACAACCGTAGACTAAAGCATATGGGGTGGTACCCGTTGGTGTGCGAACCGTTGTACGGTAAGCCCACAAACTTTGTCCCAACTTATCGTCCCAATCCTTCTTATTTGAAGAGACCATCTTGGTGAGGATCTTGATGATCGTCTTATTAAAAGCTTCAGCCTTGTCCGCTTGTCACGGATAATAAGCTGTTGATGCTAAATTCCGGATTCGGAATTTATCACAGAATCGCGTGAAAGCGTGACTGACAAATTGTGGACCATTGTCGTGGACAATCTGTCTTGGTACACCATATCGGTATATGACGTGATGTTTGACAAATTTGATCACATCACTAGCCTTGACCATTCTCAATGGAATAGCTTCCGCCCACTTTGAGAAATAGTCAGTTATTGCCAATATGAAACAATGTCCTTTTGAAGAAGGCGGAGAGATGGGACCAACAATATCCATTCCCCACGTTTCAAATGGCCAGGATGTGGCGGTAGGATGCAAGTGTTCCGGTGGTTGGTGAAGGTAATTAGCATGTATTTGGCATGCATGGCATCGTTTAGCGTGAGCCACGGCATCCCTTACCATTGTCGGCCAATAATAACCGAGTCTACGCAGCCGATCCCATAACTTAGGTCCGGGCTGGTGTGCTCCACAAACACCGTCATGAGCTTCTTTCAAGACTTGCTCTGCTTCCTTAATTGACGTACATCGGGCAAGAACCCATCATATGACCTTCTATACAAAGTCTGTAATTGGGAATCATAGTAAAATCTTGATGCTCGTCGACGAATTGACTCTCTTTCTTTTATGTCTTCAGGTAATATCCCATGCAAGACATAATCGATGATCGGGAACCGCCAGTCTCGTGCTTCAAGTGACTTAGGCTCGTCTTCAACTGCACGAATCTGCAATGCATATTTTGGCCGAAATAGTTGCCGACTAGTCACACTAACCTGCTGAGTAGCATTCTCAGGCAGAGCTAAAGAGCTGCAAGAGACGCCAACAAGATCGCATAAATGTTCTTCAAACGGGGTACATGATCAATGTAAAAGCTTTCAAAGGAGTCAGCTAAAGCTATGGCAGCTGCATGATGAGGGATAAGGTCCTCGTGCCTGACTTCATACTCTCCTCTTAGTTGTTTAACGATTAGCTGTGAATCCCCAAATGCTTCAAGATGTTTCACACCTAAATGTTTGGCTATGTCGAGACCAATCAATAACGCATTGTACTCTGCTACGTTATTGGTGCATGGTTCTGATAACGACACAGCTCGTGGTATCACGTGGTTTTGGGGAGATATCAGTACTACCCCCACTCCGGCTACAACGGGGCCGTCATGGGTCGCTCTCGCGGCTCCGTCAAAGAACAACTGCCATACCTGTTCCTTAGAGACTAGATTAGCTTCATAAGGTTCATCAGGCATGTCTTGATATAATTCGACTTTCCCTTTTAATGGGTGGTTAGCCATAAGATCACACACAGCTTGACCCTTCATCGCCTTCTGAGGTTTGAAGTGAATGTCGTACTGAGATAATAACAATGCCCATCTAGCCATTCGACCATTCAACGTGCCAGGCTGGGTCATGAATACCCGTATAGGGTCAATTTTGGATATGACATGTATAGTCTGTCCCACGAGATAGTGCCGCATCTTTTGGATGGCGAAGACCAAAGCCAAACATTCCTTCTGAATGGGAGGATATCGATATTCGCCCCGGCTGTCCTACCGAGGTAATAGATCACTGCTCATGGCCATTGTCATCGCCCCTGCAAAAGACCGCCAACGATACTCAGAAGCGGATGTAAATCGAAAGGGCTTTCCGATTTAGGTGCAACTAACAGGGGATTAGAAAGATATGTTTTGATCTCTTGAATGCCTTAGGCAATCTTCATCCCAAACTAACGATACACCTTTCTTCATGAGCTTGAGAATGGTTGACATTTCCGATAAATTGGAAATGAATCTGCGAATGTAAGCCAAACGCCTTGGAGACCACGGCTCCCTAAGGCTCCTAGGAGGTGGAAGTTCTGGATAGCTTTGATCTTGTCCTGTCGAGGCGTATACCATCTGCGTGACCACGAACCCTAGAAACTTGCCACTAGACATCCCGAAAAAGACTTGGTTGGGTTCATCTTCAACCGATGTGCCCGCATTATCTCGAATGTTGTCTTCAAGTCATGCAAGTGATCACCTTTGTGACGACTCTTAACTACTAAATCGCTTCACGTAGCATTCCACCGCTTTTCGTAAATGTTTTGGAAAATAGTGGTCATGGCATCGCTGGTATGTAGCCCAGCGTTCTTCAAGCCGAAAGGCATAATCAGATAACAAGATATTCCGTGACGGTGTTCGAAAGCGTGTGCTTTTCGTCATCGGGATGCATTTTGATCGATTGTACCACGAAGCCATCCATAAAGACATCCTCTCGAATCCACATGTGTTGTCGATGATAATGTCCGTGAATTGGTAGAGGGAAATCGCCTTCGGACATGCCGCATTTACGCCTCTGTAATCAACGCACGGTCGGATCTGTCCGTTTTCTTTACCACGGTACTATATTTGCTACCCGGTCGGGATCTTTGCACTTCGGATGAACCACCTTGATCGGCTTCTCGATTTCTCGATGGCTTTCATGACCGAGGGAAAATGCGTCGTTGTTGTTGTTTAACGAGTTTAGCTCGGCTTAATGTTAAGGCGATGCATGGCCACTTGAGGGTCTAAACCGGCATATCTTCATAACTCCATGCGAAGACATCGATATATTCTGTACCAAAGCGATAAGGCTCTCCTTTTCACCGCCAAACTATCGCTATGAATATGGGTTTTGGATTAGATTCGCCCCCATATTTATTTGGATTATTTTGTCATCGATGGGTGGTTCCGTTGTTCAAAACGATGTTCCCATTGCATTCCCGATTCTTGACTCATTGGATCTTCCAATAGCGTAAGAGATCATCTTCTTGGATCTCTATTGGATCACCGAGGTCATATTGACCATCAAGGACTTAAATTCATGTCCTATACTGACGTCGGAATCCCAGGAAGTTGCTTCAGAAGATGAGTGATCTGACTCACCCTCGGTCACAACATGCCATGAGTACGGCGGCGACTCATATCCCAATCCTTTACGAGTTTTATGATAGTAATCATCGGTGGCCTTAGGGACATAGCGGTCGGATCGGCGTTTGATACCTTTTAGTAGTTTAGCCCTTCTTTGTGAAGGAAGTCATATCCCATTTTCTTCATCAGATGTTGCGCCGTCGGCGAGAAATATGGAAATTGGGGTTCTTTTTCTTTTGCTTGGGGTTGTTCCACCTCAGCTTGTAATGGTTTGTTTACCTGCCCAAAGATAATGTCTTTCTGATCATTATTTCGGGCGGTATCCTAAAAGCGCTTGTGAAGAATTAAAGTGCCTTTGAGTTGTCATAAATGGCGGTGAATGGGCATGTGCAATGCAGTTCAAGATACAACCGTGGAAGAATTTCGACTTCAAGTCAAGATGACTTTTAACACCGGTCGTAAGCTAAATCATAATTTTCATTGAAAATGACTATATCGTCATCGGGATCATTGGATCGATTACAAGGGTTTTACATCATTAAAAACCACTTCTTGTTCGGACTCTACATCAGCTTCATTCCGCTGTCATAGTCCTCGATCTGTGGTTCATCGGTTTGGCCTTCCTCAAGGTAGTGGACAGAATCCGTAAAATAATTCTCCACACCTTTGAATGGTTGCCTTCCACACCAATGTTTTAACCATCCCTCCTTCATCTACATACTTCATGCATTGATGCAACGTAGATGGGACGATCAAATTTTCATGGATCCAGGGTCGACCCAAGAGCAAATTATAAGATGTATCCGCGTCGATGACATAGCAGGTGACATCTGTCTTCAAGTCTCCTATTTGGCATTTGAGTTTGATCTTGCCCAAGGGACGAGAATTGGTAGCATTGAAACCGTAGATGGTAGTCCCGGTTGTCGCTAACCGATGCAGCGGTATCCCAAGATGTTGTATAATTCTCAATGGGATGATACTCAATGCAGATCCCGGGTCAACTTGAGCTCGGTTGATTCGGAGATCCGATATAGCGATGAAGTACAACGGCCTATCGTGCTTTGGGTTCTTCACTTGCATGTCCTCGATGAAAAAGTAATGCAAGGTATTGGCCCTTTGAAGACGATGACATTGGGCACAAACTTCATTGTCCTTTACGGGAAATGGCGAGGCGCTTCATTATCCGCCGCTGCAGAGCTTCCGTAGATTGAGAGAGACGCAAGAGCTCAAATAAAGTAATTCTTCCGGGATGTTGGAGAGTTGGGCTAACACGCCGAACCGAAAGGAGCCTTTGAAGTTCGGGCATGTCCTTCACGAGTGCTTTGTTGTAGCGGATCTCCTTGTCTTGGACCCACCAACCGCCTTTTATCGCTACATCGGTGTTACCTCGGGGTACTCCCTTAGGAACTCTTTTCGCCTCGGTGTATGGCCGGTACGGGATGTGCGGCAGGGCGGTTTGTTGCTCGGTAGAGTCATTGACTCGCTTCCCGTGGCAGGTGGCGTTACAAGACTTCCCTTTCGACTTTGAAGAGGTCCATTGTTCATCTGATAACAAGTCAGGATGAACCCACATAATTTCGCCTTTCGGCGTAGTGTAAGGGACCATACCTTGTGCTTCCCGCCGCTGGAGATCAAAGTTCACAACTTTGGCTTCTGCTTGATGGATCGGTTTTACACCGTCCTGCACTTGGAATTCCGCAAAATCGCCAAATTGGAGGGCGACCATGTTTGCAGACACCTTCTTTTGATCCTCCTGCAGAGTCATAACACCTACTTCTAGCAAGACCTGGATCTTGTCCTTCAATATGTAACATGACCCCGTCGGATGGTGTACCATTCGATGGTACATGCAGTATTTTGGATCATCCGTCCTTGAAGCTTCCTCCGGCTTCTTTATTTCCGGAAGCGTGATCTTGTTCATTTTAAGTAAAGTTTTGAGGATTGGGATAACCTGGTCATCCTTAAAATCATACTTCTTCTGAGGACGGTTGTCAGAAACGTTTGATTTCTGCTTGAAGGATCTCGAAGTAGGTTGGGCTTCCGCTAGAGTCTCCTTCCCCTTCGATTGCTTTTGAGGAGTAAAATTATTCTGGTTACCCCCTTTTTTAGGACGAGAGTCCTGAGGTTCCTCCGCCTCGATCCTCTTAATCATGTTTTCAACTTGTTCGCCTTGCCTCACCAATTCTTTCCAAGAGTATGCCTCAACTGCACCCATCTTAGAAAGTATGTTGATCGAGAGGTTGGCTCTGCACATCGCGATGAACGTCCTTTCCGAGACTTGGTCCCGGGAGTGTAAAGATTGGTTTCGGAATCTCTTGACAAAGTGCCGCAGACTGCCTTCTTTGCTTTTCGCCAACAAAGTGGCCATAGACACCTCTGTCATCATCGAAAATCGGGCCATAAAGAGCCTTTGCAGATCTTTCCAAGAGTTGATAGAACCGGGCTCTAACCTTGAACCACTCGGCGACTCCCTTAAGAGTGCTAATGAATAACCGGTCATAATAGGATCATTACCGTTATATGCCGGTTTCGCTTGGAAGTAGTAAATGTCTTGTGACGGAGAACTTTTTCCGCCGAACCGCACTAAGTTAAGTGGCTTAAACTGGAGGATATGGGACGTCGTCCCATTCTATAGGATATGGCCTCGCCACCCCCAGCTCCTTAGATTGCCCTTGGAGTTTCAGAGCATCCAGCTGCTTTTGGAAATCCCGTAATACATGATCTTGCTCTTTTGTACGCGGATTCGATTCCGCTTCAGATGACATCGAATGGACATCATGATCCCTCTCGTAGTCTTCTTGCTTCGATTTGGATCCTCCTTCGTCCATCTTCTTCTTGCCCACAAGTTTCTCCATCATCATTTCTAAACGCCTGATAGATTCTTGTTGTGCAAGAATGGTAGCTTGTTGCTCTTCTATTCTTCGTGTCATCTCTTCCTCTCGTTCAGCCATGAGGACACTGGCTTGGTCACTGAAATCAGTGTTCGAAGGTTGAGATGTAGCGATGCCAGAGTTCTCAACTTCTTCAGAAGTACCCCCAGCCAATTGGCTATAGTCAAACGGGATTGACACTCCGGTACGAAGACGGGTGTTTCGATAGACGCCTTGGCTATTGATCAACGCACTTCGTAACCCTGGGGAATATTCAGGGTCCGACGATTCTGGACTTCCTGTTGGGGTCTTGCTTCCGCTTCTCCCAACCATGTTGATAGTTACTCCATGACCATCACAGGCCGCTCGCTTTTTATGGTGGAACCCGCCACCGTTGACGGGTCGACAATCGCCAAAACCGGCGCCGATGCCGATGAACATTGTGCGCGCATCGCAGAGATGAGCTTCTCGCAACAGCAATGAGACTGCATTTGATTGGCATCACGCTTGCGTGTGAGATAATCACGGAGATCAGAAGTGGGTGTACCCCCAATTGATTCTGAAAGACGAGCCTCATATGAGAGAGGCTTCCTGGATCGAGTTTGGCGAACCTGGCGAGGTTGCCATTTCCTTTGATTTTGGCGGCGAGGTTCGCCGCCACAGGTTCGGCCCTGCTAGAGGAGACCTTATGTTGGCGAAGTTCATTGTTTGGGCGAGGTTCATCCCTTTTAAAGGGGACCTCATGTTGCTGGCGAGGTTCGCTATTCAAACGAGGTTCGTCCTTCAAGGGGACCTCACGCTGTAGGCAGGTTCCGCTGCGCAGGAAGCAGACGAGGTTCGCCACTTGGACTAGGCTCGCAGCCAGAGCGACGCTCGCCTTGCGTGACGAGGTTCACCGGACGACCTTCGCCTTGTTTTGAATGAAACCCCGATGATGGCGAGGTTCGTTGATTTTCTTCGGATGATAATGGAATCCGTCCAGCGAGACAAAGCTTCGAGCGTCGGCGAGCTTGGTTCTGTCGGCGTTATGCAGCGCGTCGAGAGTGGACCATTAGAAGGTCCGGTCTTCTCACAATGAGCGAGGCTCGCCGTAAGCCAAAACTTGGCTAAAACATCCGAAGTGGACTTGGGTTGCTTAACAACCCATTTCTTAGCCCGCTGGTTGACTTTTGGAGCCTTGTCCTTAAAAGACAGAGGGCTGATTGTCGAGGTTCACTCGAGAGGATTCGCGAAGCCACGGGGCTGAAGTCTCATCTGAGACTTCGGCGACACTGCGTGTCTTCAGGGCTAGATGCCCGGAGGAGAGAAACTCCTCGTACTTACTCGATCGAATTCGATGACCAAGGTTTGAACCTCGGTTCCAAGCGCAATCTTGTCGATTAGCCACCACCAATTCATCGGAATGAGCGGTTGCTCCCCGTGGTGCGCCATCTTACGTAGAGTCGAAAAAGTTTTGTTTGATTGACTTTGAAAAGAATTACAATCACACCCTCTCGATTCTGAGAGGAAGAGAAGATTGATTTGACTTCTTTGTATGGGTTCTTGGTGGCGAAGAAGGCTTCACTCAATGCTCACGAGAGTTTCGTCGCTGACGACGTAATGAGTTGTTGATGATTGATGAAGAACTTCGATCTCTCTTGGCGCAAGTGCTAGATTTTCTCAACCGTCCAAAAGTCCTCAATGGCTACTCACCGCCATTTATAGGGCTTTTAGCATGTAACGCATCTTTGGAATTGTGAAGCGTGGGCTAGCGGCATGGGCGTGGGTATAACCGATGTCCACTACTTAGCCCACGTGATTGTTGTGGCTTTCGTGGCCTTTGGGTCCTTCGAGCTGAAGATAGATAGATGAGCCCGCTCTTCCTTAGGTTGAACCTTGATCGAATGGCGAAGTTAAGCTACTTGGGCAAGCCGGTTGGAGTAACGAGCCATTGCGTGGGCAAATCTGTTGGATGTGTTTATACATTTTGGTTGGATGGCGAGCTTGGCTATTATAGGCGAACCTCGGTTGAATGGCGAGGTTCGCTGTGGCGAACCTTCGTAGGAATATCGAGGTTTACTTGCGTAGGCGAACCTCGGTTGTATGGCGAGGTTCATTGTTATAAGCGAACCTCGGTTGAATGGCGAGGTTCATTGTTATAGCGAACCTCGGTTGAATGGCGAGGTTCATTGTTATAAGCGAACCTCGGTTGAATGGCGAGGTTCATTGTTATAGCGAACCTCGGTTGAATGGCGAGGTTCGCTGCGTAAGCGAACCTCGGTTGAAGGACGGGACTTCATTTGCTTGGCGAACCTCGTCACGAAAGGAGAGCTTCACTACTTGGGTGAACCCGGTTGAATAAAGAGCTTTCTTTGGCGAACCTCGTCGAAGGGAGAGCCGCGAACTGGCGTTAGGGGCGAGCCTCGCCAAACTTTGATCTTGTTGAGCCTCGTCAAACTTAAGTGTTGTGGGCGAGCCTCGTGTTAAAAATGAACTCCGCTCGCGTCGCGAACCTCGTATTGAGGTTGAGCCTGCTGCCGAAGAGTCGTTTTGAAGTTTTAACAACTAGGGTGCGCCTGACCCTCGCCTGGAGGATTTTTTGACTGTCTACAATGGGCAGAATACTTATTTGTTTAAGGTTTAATTTGAGGATGCAATCTTGCTTTGTGGTTCAAAAAACAAGTGTATTTCTTTGTTTATCCAAAAAAAAAAAATCTTTGATGACCAAGTCAACCAATTTATTTATTAGTAATTGCTTAATTAGTTACTTGGTTAGGTTAAACTAAAAATGCAAGTTAAAGAAGCAAAATCACATGCAATTGCAAGTCAAATATAGTAGAATAAAAAGAAGGTATCAGTCATTTTCTATGGTCACAATCATATGATAAACTATTTTTTTCCATTTGAAAGGACATAATTCTTTATTTTTGGTCATTGTTTTGATTAGGTGCGGTTGTGTGGCTGCTCTTTATTTATTTAGTTTTTTAATTTTGCTTGGTTCATTATCTTTGAGGTTGATCAATTGTTTTTGCTTACGTAGTTTCTCAAATCAAACAAATTGACTTGGTTGCTCCACCTACACCTTATGTTTTTCCTCATCCTTAGAATTGAAGAGAAGGGGTAATTAGGACAATTGTTCTTCAAGAAATCAATCAAGATGTCATAAATTTTCTATTGGGAGATTAAAATAAGATATATTGAGCTAGTTGGAAGAAAATCTCAAAGAACTATACTCATGGATGTTGCGTCTGAGATGCAAGATTGGAAAGGAGGTGAATGAGGTTGCTACCGTTTTTCTCAACCGTCCAAAAGTCCTCACCCAATGGCTACTCACCGCCATTTATAGGGCTTTTAGCATGTAGCATCTTTGGAATTGTGAAGCGTGGGCTAGCGGCATGGGCGTGGGTATAACCGATGTCCACTACTTAGCCCACGTGATTGTTGTGGCTTTCGTGGCCTTTGGGTCCTTCTGAGGCGAGCCGATAGATGACGAGCCGCTCTTCCTTGGTGGTGAACCTTGATCGAATGGCGAAGTTCGCTACTTGGGCAAGCGGTTGGGTAACGAGCCATTGCGTGGGCAAATCTCGGTGGATGTGTTTATACATTTTGGTTGGATGGCGAGCCGCTATTATAGGCGAACCTCGGTTGAATGGCGAGGTTCATTGTTATAGGCGAACCTCGGTTGAATGGCGAGGTTCATTGTTATAGGCGAACCTCGGTTGTATGGCGAGGTTCATTGTTATAGGCGAACCTCGGTTGAATGGCGAGGTTCATTGTTATAGGCGAACCTCGGTTGAATGGCGAGGTTCATTGTTATAGGCGAACCTCGGTTAAATGGCGAGGTTCATTGTTATAGGCGAACCTCGGTTGAATGGCGAGGTTCATTGTTATAGGCGAACCTCGGTTGAATGGCGAGGTTCATTGTTATAGGCGAACCTCGGTTGAATGGCGAGGTTCATTGTTATAGGCGAACCTCGGTTAAATGGCGAGGTTCATTGTTATAGGCGAACCTCGGTTGAATGGCGAGGTTCATTGTTATAGGCGAACCTCGGTTGAATGGCGAGGTTCATTGTTATAGGCGAACCTCGGTTAAATGGCGAGGTTCATTGTTATAGGCGAACCTCGGTTGAATGGCGAGGTTCATTGTTATAGGCGAACCTCGGTTAAATGGCGAGGTTCATTGTTATAGGCGAACCTCGGTTAAATGGCGAGGTTCATTGTTATAGGCGAACCTCGGTTGAATGGCGAGGTTCATTGTTATAGGCGAACCTCGGTTGAATGGCGAGGTTCATTGTTATAGGCGAACCTCGGTTAAATGGCGAGGTTCATTGTTATAGGCGAACCTCGGTTAAATGGCGAGGTTCATTGTTATAGGCGAACCTCGGTTAAATGGCGAGGTTCATTGTTATAGGCGAACCTCGGTTAAATGGCGAGGTTCATTGTTATAGGCGAACCTCGGTTAAATGGCGAGGTTCATTGTTATAGGCGAACCTCGGTTGAATGGCGAGGTTCATTGTTATAGGCGAACCTCGGTTAAATGGCGAGGTTCATTGTTATAGGCGAACCTCGGTTAAATGGCGAGGTTCATTGTTATAGGCGAACCTCGGTTAAATGGCGAGGTTCATTGTTATAGGCGAACCTCGGTTAAATGGCGAGGTTCATTGTTATAGGCGAACCTCGGTTGAATGGCGAGGTTCATTGTTATAGGCGAACCTCGGTTAAATGGCGAGGTTCATTGTTATAGGCGAACCTCGGTTAAATGGCGAGGTTCATTGTTATAGGCGAACCTCGGTTAAATGGCGAGGTTCATTGTTATAGGCGAACCTCGGTTGAATGGCGAGGTTCATTGTTATAGGCGAACCTCGGTTAAATGGCGAGGTTCATTGTTATAGGCGAACCTCGGTTGAATGGCGAGGTTCATTGTTATAGGCGAACCTCGGTTAAATGGCGAGGTTCATTGTTATAGGCGAACCTCGGTTGAATGGCGAGGTTCATTGTTATAGGCGAACCTCGGTTAAATGGCGAGGTTCATTGTTATAGGCGAACCTCGGTTAAATGGCGAGGTTCATTGTTATAGGCGAACCTCGGTTGAATGGCGAGGTTCATTGTTATAGGCGAACCTCGGTTGAATGGCGAGGTTCATTGTTATAGGCGAACCTCGGTTAAATGGCGAGGTTCATTGTTATAGGCGAACCTCGGTTAAATGGCGAGGTTCATTGTTATAGGCGAACCTCGGTTAAATGGCGAGGTTCATTGTTATAGGCGAACCTCGGTTGAATGGCGAGGTTCATTGTTATAGGCGAACCTCGGTTAAATGGCGAGGTTCATTGTTATAGGCGAACCTCGGTTGAATGGCGAGGTTCATTGTTATAGGCGAACCTCGGTTGAATGGCGAGGTTCATTGTTATAGGCGAACCTCGGTTGAATGGCGAGGTTCATTGTTATAGGCGAACCTCGGTTAAATGGCGAGGTTCATTGTTATAGGCGAACCTCGGTTAAATGGCGAGGTTCATTGTTATAGGCGAACCTCGGTTGAATGGCGAGGTTCATTGTTATAGGCGAACCTCGGTTAAATGGCGAGGTTCATTGTTATAGGCGAACCTCGGTTAAATGGCGAGGTTCATTGTTATAGGCGAACCTCGGTTAAATGGCGAGGTTCATTGTTATAGGCGAACCTCGGTTGAATGGCGAGGTTCATTGTTATAGGCGAACCTCGGTTGAATGGCGAGGTTCATTGTTATAGGCGAACCTCGGTTGAATGGCGAGGTTCATTGTTATAGGCGAACCTCGGTTGAATGGCGAGGTTCATTGTTATAGGCGAACCTCGGTTAAATGGCGAGGTTCATTGTTATAGGCGAACCTCGGTTAAATGGCGAGGTTCATTGTTATAGGCGAACCTCGGTTAAATGGCGAGGTTCATTGTTATAGGCGAACCTCGGTTGAATGGCGAGGTTCATTGTTATAGGCGAACCTCGGTTAAATGGCGAGGTTCATTGTTATAGGCGAACCTCGGTTAAATGGCGAGGTTCATTGTTATAGGCGAACCTCGGTTAAATGGCGAGGTTCATTGTTATAGGCGAACCTCGGTTAAATGGCGAGGTTCATTGTTATAGGCGAACCTCGGTTAAATGGCGAGGTTCATTGTTATAGGCGAACCTCGGTTAAATGGCGAGGTTCATTGTTATAGGCGAACCAATTTATTTATTAGTAATTGCTTAATTAGTTACTTGGTTAGGTTAAACTAAAAATGCAAGTTAAAGAAGCAAAATCACATGCAATTGCAAGTCAAATATAGTAGAATAAAAAGAAGGTATCAGTCATTTTCTATGGTCACAATCATATGATAAACTATTTTTTCCATTTGAAAGGACATAATTCTTTATTTTTGGTCATTGTTTTGATTAGGTGCGGTTGTGTGGCTGCTCTTTATTTATTTAGTTTTTTAATTTTGCTTGGTTCATTATCTTTGAGGTTGATCAATTGTTTTTGCTTACGTAGTTTCTCAAATCAAACAAATTGACTTGGTTGCTCCACCTACACCTTATG
The DNA here is from genome assembly GCA_012295165.1 of Asparagus setaceus. NCBI lineage: Eukaryota > Viridiplantae > Streptophyta > Magnoliopsida > Asparagales > Asparagaceae > Asparagus > Asparagus setaceus. The sequence continues at coordinate 12,730,810 of CM022703.1, read as the reverse complement.
TTTTTCCTCATCCTTAGAATTGAAGAGAAGGGGGTAATTAGGACAATTGTTCTTCAAGAAATCAATCAAGATGTCATAAATTTTCTATTGGGAGATTAAAATAAGATATATTGAGCTAGTTGGAAGAAAATCTCAAAGAACTATACTCATGGATGTTGCGTCTGAGATGCAAGATTGGAAAGGAGGTGAATGAGGTTGCTACCGTTTTTTCTCTAAAAACACAAAATATGCAGTGAAAAAGATAAAATAAAAGCGATCAACAATAATTAATCACAAAAAACAACAAACCAAAAACATAGAAGATTTTATAGTAGTTCAGATAACAATCCTACATCCACTCTTCCTTCTCACGAAGGGCTTTCTCACTATGCCAAGATTTCTCTTGAATCACAAACCCGATTCAGTAGGCTTACAAGACTGTACCTTGAAATCTACCCGAACCAGTAGTCTAACCTAACTCTTCACAATGAGTAATACCTAGTTCTAGCTAGACCAAATTCCTCAATTCACCCCGGCTTGAGTACGCCGTAGAAAAATAAGTTTAAATCAAATAAACCAATATCAGTTAAGCACATTACAAAAAGATCTTACTGCCTTTAGATAAAACAAACCATTCTTCGAAGGAAGATAAATCCAATGGCAACTTTCCTTGCTGTGATAGATCCGATGATGTTGTGCGCTGTGAGCAAGAGTCTGTCGAGGCTCCGGGGTTCAAAACCTTCAATAAAATCTCTTTACAATTCAAAACCCCAGAGCTCTCTCTCTTCTCTATCTCTTTCAATGATATATAGTCCCTAATTAGTTAGGAAAGAGATTTCCTAAATGTAGTAGAGTATGGAAATCAAAGGAATGACGAACGGTTAAGATTAAAACTTAAAATCTACAATCAGCCAACTTTAACATCGATGGTGTCGAGACCTCATTGATGGGTTCCTACATACCATCGATAATCTGAAAATATTTCTTTGAAAAATCATCAATTTGTCTATGTAACCAACGATGAGCCCACCTACCATCGATGAGTCACTGTTGGCCATCGATGGTGAGGAGCCTGAAATCAGCTTTTGAACTGATTTCCGCGTCGTTTCGCCTCGTACACTTCTTATACCTGTATTCACATGTATTATATCATCTCAAATAATTATTAGTACCAAATGAGAGTTTGTTATTATTCAAACAAGCGATATTGTACGGACTACGTCCTAGCTATGGATTCTTTCTCAATAGAGATACAATTAATGCTTGTTTCACAAAGCAATGACATGTAAACAAGAATGAGATATGCATTGAGATGTGCTATGAATGTCTTATAATCATTAAGGTTAATGTGTGAGTTTGATCTAGCAAGTCTATGAGATCAGATGATGTATGAGTAAATATGTTTAAACTCATAACTTAGTAGTGATTACTTAATTTGAGTCAATTTAAGTTCCTATAAAATCGTCTTATAAGGCCATTTTAACAAAATACTCCGTCTATCTTGTGTCCTTGATCCACTCAGATTCAATCTCCTAGTGTCTAACTTCAAATTGATCGAGTTCAAACTAGATTGAATGCACTTGGAAGCTTGTTAGAATCACAAGAAGATGATCATTCAAATTTGTCTCATACTCGACCCATGAATTTTGGGTTAAAGAAAAAAAAAGCAAGAGTAATTGCTTTCGAGTGTTTGTACAATTTACGCTTATCTGATACAACCTATGTGCTTAGATGACATATTAACGGCCAAGATCCTTAGAAGTTATCCTATCTACTTGAGGATTTACACCTAAACATGCATCCGTGTATCCTAGAAGATATCCACAGCCAACCTTTTTTTTTAGTTTATCCACAGCCAACTAAAACTAGTAAAGATTCAATGCAACCCTTTTAACATGCAATTAACCAACCAATAGTTCTATTTACGCATTGGTAAACTAGCCATTACTCCTCTTAGTCCCAAAGCAAACGCATTGATGGTAGAAATATATTTATGCTTTCCATATAAGATTAAACTCTATCTTATCTTTAGCTAAATTTGATGCAAAGGATTAGGCCGTTTAAACATATTTTACACTAGACCCATGAGACCTTCAACAAATTGGTCTTATAGCATGATTATTAAACTATAAATCTTAACTCTCAATCATTCACTGGTTTTGGAGTTTTAGTGTAGGGACATGGTCCTTTAATATCGTATTTCAGAGTTATTAACATCCAGTTCCTATTAGTCATATGATCTTAGAGCGAGGAAAAGAAATTAATACCTCCGCATGAGTCCATGTTTCAGCTAAAAATGGGTGCACAATTTGCGAATGAGTATTATAGTATAAAACTAATCATCAATCATTCAATCCTAACCACAATTTTGGAGTTTTGACGTAATGGTAGGATCCTTTAACAATAATAGTTACTTGCAGAACTAATATGAAAGAACATGAATTTGGTGAACTTAACAAGAAATATTCTGAAAAACTCTGCAATTTCCTTTCAGAAGAGAAAAAAAAAAATACTCCATTTATAAATTATGAACATAGCCAAAAGTGTTACAAGTAACTTTGCGTTTGCAAATGCGTATAACCCAAATAATTACTTATATTTTTTTACTCGAAGTTCTAGAGTAGGATGGTCTGCACCCGAGTCAAATTCATTGCAGAATTATTAAACGCTTAATAATGATCCCACAATTGTATGCATATCTTTATGATTTCTATATAGTTTGCTTGTATTTTTCTTTCATTCGATATTATATATACATGTAAATGCAATTGCATGGTCTATTTGACCAAATAATTTAGGAAATCCCAAAATATACTCACTTAAAGGAAAAAAGAACCATATTGTAATACGAAAAAAATTATGATATATCTCATCCTAAAATCATATAATTAGGCTAAATTATACCAAATCCAAGAGTCCCATAGATATTTTGTTCCCCAATACCGCCAAACGAATCCTTGTATACATGTGCTGTATCAGCTTCAATCCGGCGCATGTTAGGATTGGCCCCACTATTCCCACTTACCTGGTTTTTTAAAATATTTTTTTTTATATTTTCTTATTATAGGAAGCCAATCATTCTACGTCAGCGCTTCTATATTTCCATCTCCAAAAATAAAATAAAGGGAAAATATTATAAAATAAAATAAAGGGAAAATATACATAGGTCCTATATAGAAAAATCCATTTTAATGCATTAAAATTTCAAAATTATGATCGGAATAAAGGTTATAATTTTATTTTATACTTAATATGTATTTCACAAGTGGAGCATCTTTTTATGTTCCAAAATTTGAACTCATATACTAACCACCTTAAATATGTAACAAGTGATATTTGAGCAAGATTGGATAATATCATCTTAAATTATCTTTTATCTCATTAAAATTATGAAGTTGTAATGCATTGTAAGAAACTTAACTGTCAGAGCAATCCAAAATCACACCCATTTGACACACATTAAAAGCATATTCTACAAAGAAACACTGTAGTGTAAAAATAGTATAACTCTCAATCCATTAAAAAAAACTTTCTTTAACTTACAATGCATATTAGAATATTAAAAAGTTATCTTAAATTTTCAACATAACTCTAAAGTTTTAGTGTAATTTAAGAATATTTCACTATCAATTTTGAACCAAATACAAAATGTAAACCTTACAGAAATCAGTATTATCATGAACATTCAGAAAACAGGTTTTTTTGTTTGCTACATGGTCTTTATGGTTTATTTCCCCCTTAAAAAAAGTCGCAAAAGGGTTCTCCGGCTCCTATAAATAAACAAAGGACCAACTATTTCATATTCTCCTCTCATCATCTTCTAACATGCGCGTAGTGGACAACCAACCATAAAACAACCTTTTGCCCTCTCTCTCACTCTCTCTCTCTCTGTCTCAAAACTAAATGGGAATCTGCTTATCTTCAGAGTCTCTAGAGAAGCAACAGAGTGATGAAAACATAGTATATGTTGTTGGAGATGAAGATTTGTATAGTTCTGATATTGATGGAAATGGAATGAGGAGGCTGGCTTCTCTCTACTCTCAGCAAGGCAAAAAGGGTCCCAATCAGGACTCTGCAATCCTCTGCCAGGTATTTTTCCAAGATAAATTCTCTTTGTTTTTTTTAATAATTAATCAGTAATTATATCAAACCTAATAAATGAAATAGATGGGTTGGTTTTTGTTTGAGATGTTGATGACTGAATTTGATGCTATCATTTCTTTTGAAACTATATGAATATTTGATGTGGGTCTTCATAGTTTATTAGAGATGTTGATTTAGTTTGTTGTGCTGTTTAATTTAGAGTTAGATGGATCAACTGATTTATGATATTCTGCTAAAGTTGGACATGTGGGTAACATGGAGATTGGCTTTGTGAAGAAATTTTAAATAAAGTCCACTGAATAAGAGGAATCTGTAATTTTTAAAGAGCAAAGTAACTTTTGGTGTTATCATCATAATTTTAAAGTTTTGGAATAAAATTATTTAAAATCAGATGTTTTAGATAGCATTCCCCAAAATAAAAAAAAAAAAAAAAAAGAAGGAGGAGGAGGAGGAAAAAGATAAAAGAAAAAGAAAAAGAAAAAGAAAGAAGGCTTGCAAAACCCAAATTTCTATCCTAAAACCCCATATTTTAACTTAAGAAAGAATACTTTGGGAGCTAAGACATATATAAATTATGATTATCAATTATCATTTCAACTTCGGAAATTTCTTGTTGTTAGGCCCTCTTGATCTTTAATATTGTATATAAAAGAAGTTTATTTTTGAATCATATATATATATATATATATATATATATATATATATATATATATATATATATATATATATATATATATATATATATATATATATATATATATATATATATATATATATATATATATATATATATATATATATATATCATTCAACATGTAAATTCCTTTAGAGTAAATCTTCTCCAAGTAGTACAAGTTGCCAAGTTGACCCATGAGTATTTGACCCATTTTTCTAAATTTTCATAGGTCAAAGTTAACAGCATGCATATACTTTAAAGGGTTAATTATGGATCGACACCACTTATTATCTCCTAATTGCGGATAGACCCCTTATAGTTATATTGTTACAGATAGACCTCCAAATGGAATTTTGTTTTTGTGCGACTCTTTTACCTTCATGACGTCTATTCGTCAAAAAACAATTTTTTTCTTCTTTGAAGGTAAAAGAGTCAAAAAAACATCACTCAGGGGGTCTATCTGCAAGAATAAAACTATAGGGGGTCTATTCACAGTTAACCCTATATAAAAACACTCAATTATTAGATTTCAAGCAAAGACTAAACTTAAGTTACTTCTCTTATGTTGTACTGAAAGGGGTTTGGAATGGAGGAAGGTGTGTTTTGTGGAGTCTTTGATGGCCATGGAAGAAATGGTCACACTGTGAGCACACTTGTTAGAGATTACTTGCCTTCATTGCTATTAAGCCAACGAAACGCTCTCTTGGTCGCCGATGATGGCTGCATCTTCACTGATGGCAATGATATGAGCTCGGTTGATGGCGATGATTTAACTTCATCGTCACCTGAGATGTTTGATGAGTGGAAGGAGGCATGCATTAGTGCATTCAGAGCCATGGATAAGGAGCTCAAGCTACATTCTGATTTGGATTGTGCTTATAGTGGTAGTACTGCGGTGACTATCATCAAACAGGTATGATATAATGATCCCTTATTTTCTAACGAGCTTTAAAAAATATCCATATTGTTATGTATGTTAAAGTTCCTTCCATTATATATGTTAAAGTTCCTTCCATTATATATGTTAAAGTTCCTTCCATTATATATGTTAAAGTTCCTTCCATTATATATGTTAAAGTTCCTTCCATTATATATGTTAAAGTTCTTTCCGTTACATCAAACTTCAAAATTGTAATTAGAATTGACAGTTTAATTTTATACTTTGGTATGTCTCAGTAGATTGATCATCCTTTTCAAGGGTTGAAATTTAGGTTATACACAAAACATATATTTTTGAGTGAAAAATAGCGTATATTTTTAAGATCTGCTTTAGAATACATGCTCGAGAAATTTGAATGTGGATTGCTTTGATATAATCTTAAAGTTCCTTCCATTATATATGTTAAAGTTCCTTCCATTATATATGTTAAAGTTCTTTCCGTTACATCAAACTTCAAAATTGTAATTAGAATTGACAGTTTAATTTTATACTTTGGTATGTCTCAGTAGATTGATCATCCTTTTCAAGGGTTGAAATTTAGGTTATACACAAAACATATATTTTTGAGTGAAAAATAGCGTATATTTTTAAGATCTGCTTTAGAATACATGCTCGAGAAATTTGAATGTGGATTGCTTTGATATAATCTTAAAGTTCCTTCCATTATATATGTTAAAGTTCCTTCCATTATATATGTTAAAGTTCCTTCCGCTCCACCAAAACTCCAAAGTTATGATAAAGAAAAGGCTATAATTTTGTAATCAAACAATACAGTCATTGGCTATTAATTAATATGTACTTGAAATCCAATTTGATCCGAAGAGAAACTCGCGATGAGCCCGTGGTTGAATTTTATTTCGCCATATACAGAAATCACTTTCTTATTTGGCATGGGATTACACCACATCTTGCTTCGTTTTGACTAACCTCATGAATTCATCTCAACCAGATTACTTCTAAGACATAGATTTCAATATAATGCTTGAGTTTTTTTTTTTTGAATCTTATATATATATATTATATATATATATTATATATATATATATTATATATATATATATCATTCAACATGTAAATTCCTTTAGAGTAAATCTTCTCCAAGTAGTACAAGTTGCCAAGTTGACCCATGAGTATTTGACCCATTTTTCTAAATTTTCATAGGTCAAAGTTAACAGCATGCATATACTTTAAAGGGTTAATTATGGATCGACACCACTTATTATCTCCTAATTGCGGATAGACCCCTTATAGTTATATTGTTACAGATAGACCTCCAAATGGAATTTTGTTTTTGTGCGACTCTTTTACCTTCATGACGTCTATTCGTCAAAAAACAATTTTTTTCTTCTTTGAAGGTAAAAGAGTCAAAAAAACATCACTCAGGGGGTCTATCTGCAAGAATAAAACTATAGGGGGTCTATTCACAGTTAACCCTATATAAAAACACTCAATTATTAGATTTCAAGCAAAGACTAAACTTAAGTTACTTCTCTTATGTTGTACTGAAAGGGGTTTGGAATGGAGGAAGGTGTGTTTTGTGGAGTCTTTGATGGCCATGGAAGAAATGGTCACACTGTGAGCACACTTGTTAGAGATTACTTGCCTTCATTGCTATTAAGCCAACGAAACGCTCTCTTGGTCGCCGATGATGGCTGCATCTTCACTGATGGCAATGATATGAGCTCGGTTGATGGCGATGATTTAACTTCATCGTCACCTGAGATGTTTGATGAGTGGAAGGAGGCATGCATTAGTGCATTCAGAGCCATGGATAAGGAGCTCAAGCTACATTCTGATTTGGATTGTGCTTATAGTGGTAGTACTGCGGTGACTATCATCAAACAGGTATGATATAATGATCCCTTATTTTCTAACGAGCTTTAAAAAATATCCATATTGTTATGTATGTTAAAGTTCCTTCCATTATATATGTTAAAGTTCCTTCCATTATATATGTTAAAGTTCCTTCCATTATATATGTTAAAGTTCTTTCCGTTACATCAAACTTCAAAATTGTAATTAGAATTGACAGTTTAATTTTATACTTTGGTATGTCTCAGTAGATTGATCATCCTTTTCAAGGGTTGAAATTTAGGTTATACACAAAACATATATTTTTGAGTGAAAAATAGCGTATATTTTTTAAGATCTGCTTTAGAATACATGCTCAGAGAAATTTGAATGTGGATTGCTTTGATATAATCTTAAAGTTCCTTCCGCTCCACCAAAACTCCAAAGTTATGATAAAGAAAAGGCTATAATTTTGTAATCAAACAATACAGTCATTGGCTATTAATTAATATGTACTTGAAATCCAATTTGATCCGACAGAGAAACTCGCGATGAGCCCGTGGTTGAATTTTATTTCGCCATATACAGAAATCACTTTCTTATTTGGCATGGGATTACACCACATCTTGCTTCGTTTTGACTAACCTCATGAATTCATCTCAACCAGATTACTTCTAAGACATAGATTTCAATATAATGCTTGAGTTTTTTTTTTTTCTGATTTTTTTTTCTTTGATATAAGATTTTCTTTTGAGAATTTTATTTCGGGCTTATTATTGCCTCCTTACTAACAATTTTCTTTTAAAGACCTTTTATCCATTCTTTGTTCAATTGACAGGGAAAGGATTTGATCATATCTAATCTTGGAGATTCAAGAGCAATATTGGGTACTATTTCTGAAGAGGGTAACCTAAAAACCATCCAACTAACTACAGATTTAAAACCAAGCGTACCACGTAAATAAACCTCTCTTATCTTCCTTAACAACTTACTCATTTATGTCTAAATATCAAATATTTAAATTTGGGTTTCGAACTTATCTACAGAGGAAGCAGAGAGAATAAGGAAGAATCATGGTCGAGTTTTCGCTCTCAGAGACGAGCCAAATACTCAGCGTGTTTGGCTGCCAAATGATAATTCTCCAGGACTCGCCATGGCTCGTGCTTTCGGAGATTTCCAGCTTAAAAATTATGGTGTTATTGCTATTCCTCAAGTTTCGTATCGACAATTAACAAATAGAGATCAGTTCATAGTTCTAGCAACTGATGGGGTAATGTACTCAACTCTTCATTTTGCATTGAGTCGAATTCTAGCTAATGGCTAACTCTTATGCCTAACAAGAGACAAATTTATGAATTATGCTGAAATTTTAGTTCTTAGGCGAACATTCAAACTCGCTATCCATAATTGACACAAACAAGGTCATATTGGAACCAAATCTGGATAACGACTAGATACTATTGATCATGACTAAAGTTTTGAAGGAAAAATAAGTTAAATTTTCAAATTTAACATTCGTTCGGTGAAAACATTCATTGTGTTGTATTCTGTACTTGTAAATTGACTAATATATTCAATTTTATTATCCGGAGATATATTGGGATGCATCGGATAATTCTCAGCAACCATTTTCATCTCCATATTTTAAACATTATAGATCCATGCTTGTCAAAAGGGTTGCTTGTGGATAGACCCCCTGTAGTATCGCTGCTTTGGACTTATTAACAGTTGAAGATAGGCCCCCCTGAGTTAAAAAAGTTCACTCTAGCCTCAGAGATAGAGAAATTTGTTTTTTGAGGAATGGACTCCCTGAGGGTAAAAGATTCAAAAAATAAATAAATAAATAAATAAATCAGAGGGTCTATTTGCCACTATAAAACTAGATGGATAGTAAGTGCAAAGCAACGATATTACAGAGTATATCCGCAATTAACCTTTGTCAAAACACTATTGCACCTACTTTCGTATCGGATTATTGGTATCCATTTATACCCCTATAATTCTAGTCTTTCTGGTTATGCATTTCATTACCAAGAAAAGATCTCTAACCAGTCCTTGTTATCTATTTTCAGGTTTGGGATGTGCTCAGCAATGAGCAAGTAGTCTCAATTGTATCCTCAGTTCAAAACAAAGAAGATGCATCGAAAGCAATCGTCAAAGCAGCAGTAAGTGCATGGAAGCGCAGGTTCCCTTCGGCGAGAGTAGACGACTGCACTGCTGCTTGCCTCTTTCTTCAAGAGAGGAGAAGAGATGTGAGCCTGAGAACTGTGGGGATTAGTTAATGAACCAGAAGAAGGAGCATGCTGTATTGCTCGTGAACTTGTTTGATGGCAGATTGTTGTAAATTTTGTGCTGCTTTTGGTGTACAAGGGAGAGCAAGAAATCAATGGTAGTAATGGTTTCACTTGTATTGTGTCAATGCCAAATATTTAGTGTGAGAGGTCCTTGCGGTTGTATCAAAACTCCAAAGCAAAATTTGAAGTTGTGGCAAGGATTCAGGGTTATAATTTTATCGGTATCTTTTTAGTCTTCAGGATTCAGGACCTTGCCACGACCTCCAAACTCTAAACTTGCGGTAAGGGCTCGAGAATTATAATTCTTAGCAAGGCATGAGAAAGAAGGGTTTGGATTCTCTCTGCTACCAACACTATGGTGGACCACTAATTTTAGTCATATGTTCTTTTACGACTTAATCAGCCCTTAACCTTTTTTTTTTTAAACGGTTGAGAAAACAGGATGGTATTTCATAAAGAAACCACAGCCGATCTATCAACCCTTAATAGCTATCTATCAGATGTTAATTTAACTGGAAATATGAAATAAATATGGGTTTTCTGATAACCGTCAGTCAATTTGTCATTTATTTTAAAATAAATCTCACAGAAGACGTTAGTTTTGAAAGAAGTCATTAGTAAATTTTTTTAAGTTATACCAAATAAGTTCCTCTAATGAAAATATGTTATTTTGACATGTAATCAGCTAAGCAGTCGTTTGCTATTCTCGTTATGCTCTTGTCGCCGTTGCTGGCTAACACCGATAATCTTCAGCAGGCCTGAGCTGTAACTCGAAGGAATTTGGAGCTTTTCACAAAATCAGGGGACACTTTGAAACAAAGAAGAATTGGAGAACCCGTATTAGACAAATCCAAATGAGAAACATCTTCTTTTTGAAATTTTACATTTCACAAGAGAGAGCACTCTGGGGTCTTAGGGCTGATTTGTATTGGTGGAGCTTATAATAAGTTGCTTATATAAATAGTTTATAGGAACAATTTATATAAGCTACTGAAAATAGTTGTTTGGTAGTCCTATATTAAAAGTTACTTTTAAAATTAGTTTAGGTGTTTGGCAAAACTGTGCGTAAAGATCATTGTCAAAAATTAAGGCTATATATGGTATATAAACTAAAAACAAAGCAGAAGTTATTTTTAAAAGCATCCTGATGTTGCTTCTAAAGTCACCCCCTTAAAAGCAGAAGTAATTTTAACAAGCATGCAATTCTTTTTTATTTATTTTACCAAACATCACTATTGATTGTTTTTAAAAATCGCAGAAGCATTCTAAAAAAAGCAATATCAGACTGGGCCTTAGTAATCTGTGTCATATTGTCAAACTCTTCAAAACTAGACTAGGGTTAGTCATGACTTAGTTTTTGAGATAAATTGCTTCTGTTAGAACAAAAACAGGTTTAGGGGCATTTTTTAACCTACGAAACCAGACCAACACGGGTTTAGTTTTTTCTAAACAAAGATCTATCCCACTTTTGGGAGGCACCCTGAGTTTCCAAAATTATAAAACTTTCTGGGGTTTTTTAAACATTAGTCCCTCAGGTATTTGATAACTTCATATTAGTCCCTCAAATCTTTGAAATTGCTCATAACATATGTCCCTCAAGTCACGAAGAGTCTTATTACACATTGGTCCTTCAATGACCAAAATGTTCTAAGCTCATGTTTCCCCAAAACACGTGTTCACAAAAACATAAGATGAGGGTCATTGGACCAATTTACATGATCCCTACAATTTGAGGGACTTATGAGCAATTTTAAATATTTGAGGGATCGATATGGAATTATTGAAGTTAGGGACTAAAACTTAAAAAAACCCAAAATTTCTAATTTCTTATCATATCTTCCCCCAGATACTCTAGTAGGCCGTGGGTTCGACGGTCCAGGCCCAATCTGACCCATATAATCGCTGCATTTTCGGCGGGTATGTTAGGGTTTTAGCCCGAATACAGTGAACGAATTCCGAAGCCATAAACCTTAGATATTCTTTACAGAGCGAAAGCTGCAGGAAGCAGAGAAAGGGGGAGAGGGAGATATTTTGTAGCTAATTTCAAGGTAAAAAATCCCCCCCCCCCTTTTTTTTTTGTTTTTCAAAGTTGTGCTCTTTATCTTCTAACCATTAGATTTTTGTGCCTTTTTTTTTTTTGCTATTTAATCAATTGGGGTTTGCTTGTATCGCTTCCCTTTTTAGAGGAAATTGTTGAATTAATTCTTTAGTTATAATTTTGTTATTATTTGCGTCCGTTGGGAATCCTTTCATGCTGGAAACAGGAAAGTTTTGATCTTTCTAGGAATTACTGCAACTGTGCTTGGTTAACATTTTCGCAGGATCCAATTTTTTCTGAAATATGCAAAATTGATTTAAGAGAACCCGATGAATTTAGAAAAAAAAGGGTTTTACCCCCTTTAACTTTATCTCATCTTTGTAGGGATAGTTTTGCATAAATGTCTGCATACAATGGAGCAGTGATGGGTTCCCTTCATCAAACTTTCTGTGCTAAGAGTCCCGGGTTGTGTTTGAATCTCTTTACTACAAATGAGCATCAGTATCAGAATCGGGTTAGCTTTTCTCGGCGATGCAGGGTTTCTAGTGTTAAAGGGAGTTTGGTCACTGGAACACCAGCTTCATCTGTTTCAGCCCAAGACACAGTGACTGGAGGTATATATTCATACTTTTTTAGGCCGTGTTTGTTTTTGTTACAGTGAGGGTACTATTTTAAAATGGCTAAATTACCATTTTGGTATATTTAGTAGCACCCTTTTACCAACAAGGTATATTTATTGGCAGGCGATATCAGGTATATTTAGTTATCCCAAAATTGCCATTAAGGCTATCGATGGTGAACTTTGAATATAAAATTATTGATTTTTACATATATATCCCTCAAATTTCTTATATTTATAAATCATCCCCAAATCTTACTTTTGAAACCTTTTCCTCCCTCTCTCCGTCTCTCCCTCCCTCTTGCCTCCTTCTTCCTCCTCCCTTCCTCCCTCCGACTCATCAGCCTAGATGTTTTCATCTGACTTTTGATGTGACATAGGTGATCGAATCAGGCGAGGTTTTCATCTCTTTGGTAGCGGTGGCTGATGGGAGTGAGGGAGGGAGGAAGAGAGGGCGAGAGGGAGGGAGGAAGAGAGGGCGAGAGGGAGGGAGGGAGGAAGGGAGAAGGGTTCAAATTAATATTTGGGGGATAATTTGTAAATATGAGAAATTTGAGGGATATATATGTAAAAATCTATAATTTTATATTCAAAGTTCACGTTGGATAGGCCTTATTGATAATTTTGGGAAACTAAATATACCTTGATGTCAGTGCCAATAAATATACCTTGTTGGTAAAGGGTGCTACTAAATCTACCAAAATGGTAATTTAGCCATTTTAAAATAGTCCGGGCCCACCTTTATAGTCATTGTTTGTTTTTTTTATTTTGTTCGGACTATTTTTAAGTAGGGGCTACTTAATATCCAAACGGAGGACTACAGTAAACCCGTCCCGCCTCCATCTTTACAATCCAAGTACTAATCATCTAGGGGGATTAGTATTTTTTGACAAAAAAATCCATACCCTTCTAATTCTACAGATATTTTTCTGCGATTTTATTCTGTTGGTACTTTATTTTCAGCAGTTTTTTCCTGCAAATTACTTTCAGCGTATTTATTTTAAAGAATGCAACATTTCTGCATTGCTTATCATTATTAAGAAAATGAATGGTTTGCATTAAACTTACATTCTGCTACGGAGGACGGATAGTAATGAATAGAATTGAACATTAGAATGTAAACTTACATTCTGCTATGAAATAATAATGACTACCTTTTGTAGGAAATAGTAATAATTCTTTTTGTATTGTTTCATGCTAGATAGTGGCAACGAACTATATAATAATGTAATATTTTAAAAGATTCAAGTGTATTTTGACTTTTTAGTTATTTTCATGCCTAAAATGTGAACCTTTTTTCCAAGCAGATGCATTAATAAAATTTTAGTTGATTAAAGGGCAAAAAGGTCATTTTAGTTATGATATTAGTCAGAAAGGTTGTAGCCCCCCTAAAAACAAACACCAGTATGGACTATTGTAGTTAATTTGATTGTTAGTGCATGTGAATACAAACATTGGATTGGACTAAAATAGTTCCAATATGATCTAGTCCCTGTACTATAGTCTGGGGAATACAACACCGTCTAGTCCGGAGATAAAAAAACAAACGTGGCCTTAGAATTATGTTACCAATTTTAGCATGGATAGAGTTGCTTACATCTTGTAATGTGGAGCATTATGAGAAGCATACATCTAGAAGCTGCATGCTATTGCTGTGACTACTGCTTTGGTTTGTCCTTATTGTAAGTGCATAAGTAACTTGGTAGCTTGAAAGGGTTTGATCAGTTCTGGGAAAGGTTACTTTTAGGCTTAGCCTCAAGCTCTGAAGATAATTTTTTAGGTTCAAGATTGAGGCTTTATGTAATATGGAACACTCATTGTACGGGGAGTTCCTTTGAGCCGTAGCCCGTAGGTCATGTGCCCTTGTGAGTGGCGTTTGGGTTATGTCTTGATATTTTTGTGATTAGTGAAAGGTCGCTGCTATTTTCATTTAACTAGTTTGATGTGCTATTGCACGTTAAGCTTAAGAATGAATGTATGGTTTAGGAACAAATTAGAACACACGCCAGTGTTATACTTTATTTTTACTGTCAGTACTGCCTGTCGTGAGACCCAGGATAAAGGAGGGTTGCGTTAGGTAGTAGAAAACTAGGGTAAAACATAGTTGGATCTACATGATATGAATCCCAAGGAAGAACATGATTCATGTAGCTGAACCCGAAAATTTGGATAAAAGCCTTTGTTGTTGTTGGACCTATGATCCTCTGTTTTGTTCAGCACCAACACAGGTCCATAGATGACAGTGATATCCCTGTCTTTGCTTCTTTCTGTGGTTTCATTTTATTTCTCAAGACGAAAACTAGGAGGCTTATGGCTTACGACTTAGTGCATGTGTCTCTCTTCTGTGAAAGTTGAATACCTTATTTATGTTTTAAAAGTAAAAAATGTGGAATGCTATAGTGAACCGCGACCTGGATTCAATCATTCGGATTCGCGGTGGACACAACCCAATTCACCAACTCCAGCCATCCGATTAGAATTCTGACCAGCTAAAAGTTTGAAAAAGTAACTCTTTTTCAAAAGAATAAACAACAAAAAATGTGAGAAATTGAGCTAATGAAGTATGCATACCTTAATTGCAGCATGACTCTCAAGGTTCTTTTACCATTACTCTTGCAAAAACTCTGATTTCTACATTTAAGAACCAAACCTAAAACGTACCATGTTCCTTGACGTACTGTAAAAGCGTACCCCCTCATACTCTTTTTTTTCCTTTTCATTCAGAATGAGTAGGAGGATTAAGCCTACCCCCTCATACTCGATTCCTAATGAGTGGTGTACGATGCTCCTGTACCTGTCCCGTGACTGGAACGAACCGGGTTCCATGCAGCTATGTTTTGACCTCAAGCAACATCACTTTTGCTTTACTTACTGATCATATTCATATATATATATATATATATATATATATATATATATATATATATATATATATATATATATATTAGATTGGACGTGGTCTGATGCTGATCTTGCATATATTAGATTGGACGTGGTCTGATGCTGATCTTGCCTTTTTTTTTGGCACACATCTCCTGTAGAAAATGTGAACAGCTTTGTGGATTATCCCCTTAAGGATGCAGATCCTGAACTTCATACACTTATTCAAAAGGAAAAGCAGCGACAATTTAACTGCTTAGAACTAATTGCTTCTGAAAATTTCACATCTCGGGCTGTGATGGAAGCATCTGGTTCATGTCTTACCAATAAATATTCTGAAGGATTGCCTGGTAAAAGGTAATTTATACAACTATGACCCTAGATAAGTTTGGTTTCTATACTGTTTTCTCCTTAATAAATCTGGTTTGGTTTCCATACTGTTTTCTCCTTAATAAATCTGGTTCAAGTTTACTTGCTTTTTAACCTGATTCAGATACTATGGAGGCAATGAATACATTGACCAAGTGGAGACCCTCTGCCAGAAAAGAGCTCTGCAAGCATTCCACCTGGATGAAAACAAATGGGGTGTTAATGTTCAGCCATTATCTGGTTCTCCTGCTAATTTTGAAGTTTACACTGCTCTCCTCAATCCTCATGATCGAATAATGGTATAACTCAATGCTAGCACTTCTTGTCCATAGCCTTTTGCCCTTACTATGTTGTTCCTTCAACAAGCATATTGAGTGCATTTGGAGTTATCTATGGTCGTAATTTGATGTAGGGCCTTGATCTACCTCATGGAGGCCACTTGTCTCATGGCTTTATGACTCCTAAAAGGCGAGTGTCAGGCACCTCAATATTCTTTGAATCCATGCCGTATCGCCTTGATGAATCTACAGGTTAATCATGCTTTTTTTAAAAGGGTTAATTGCACGTAGACCCCCTTTAGACTTTAGTACCACTGTTTTGAACTTACTACCTTTGTAGTTTCATTGTTGCAGATAGACCCCTTTGCTTAAATATTTTTTTACTCTTTTACCCTCAGATGGGCTCACTAATTTCACCCAGGGGCAATATCAACCAAAATTTCACCCAGGTTAAAAATTCAACAAGATATAACCGGGGGGTTGGGGTTGTGGGGGTGTCTATATGCAACAATAAAACTACAGGGTTAGTAAGTTCAAAAAAAGGATACTAGAAGGGGCTTATGTGTAATTAACTCTTTTAGTAATGATGTCTAATTTAGTTTGCACATACACTTTGTTCCTTTTTGTAATTTGCATATACATTTTGTTTCTTCTGCTGAAGCATTTCCATTCACTTCGAATCAGGCTATGTCGATTATGATATGCTTGAGAAATCAGCTGTCCTTTTCCGACCAAAGTTGATAATTGCTGGTGCAAGTGCATATCCTAGGGACTTTGATTATCCACGTATGAGGAAGGTATATGTTCCAAGTTTTTTATATGTTGCTGAGAGATTGATCTTGTCATGAGTTTTTTTTATGCCCATCTGTATCAGGATTCTGATGCTAACTTAACATTAATTACTAGATA
The DNA here is from genome assembly GCA_012295165.1 of Asparagus setaceus. NCBI lineage: Eukaryota > Viridiplantae > Streptophyta > Magnoliopsida > Asparagales > Asparagaceae > Asparagus > Asparagus setaceus. Next base: position 12,713,933 of record CM022703.1, on the reverse strand, counting down.
GCAGACTCTGTAGGAGCATTCCTTATGATGGACATGGCTCATATCAGTGGGCTTGTCGCTGCTTCAGTTGTTGCTGACCCCTTTGAGTATTGTGATGTGGTTACCACAACTACACACAAGGTATGAAGTAAACACTATCCAAATATATTATATTTTAACATTATCTTTGTTTTGGATATGCAATCAATAATATCATGTGGATTTTGGAAATTTATCTATCTTTTAAATTTCTGATAGGTACTTTGTATGGTTCAAAGGTGTTATTTTCTACAGTGTTAATAAGAAATACCTGCAAGTGGTATTAAAATCATTGCACTTTGTGCAGCAGTACTTATTTCTTGCCTAAGTGCCATTAAGTCAAAGATTTTTGTTCCGTACGTATATCAATGTTTGATCTCGGCCAAATCATATTGGAGAATCTGCAAACTCCATTGTTGTAATACCATACTTTGTGATGGTGGACCAATTTTTTATTTGTACCTTTCTAAGTCAATTGAAACACATGTTACTTTAATGTAGAATCTGTGTTTTCAGTTTCAGTGTTGTACTATCCAAGTTGTTTTCATTTAATAAACGTGAACTTCATTAATATATGTAAAAACTTTAACATCATTCATGCCTTTTTGTTTAAATCTTTCTGATGGACTGGGGGAAGTTGATAACATTGTCATGCTTGATTAAGATTTATTTATTGATTGCCATCATCTTCACCATTTAAGGGGTGTTTCACAAGTTGAGAGTGTGAAAGTTCCTTATTTATTTATTATTATTATTTTACTAATGACTTTCAAATCCACGTTAGCACACTAGTGAAATACAGTGTGTGTTTAAGTAAAAAGTTATTGTTGACAAGACAAAGGTGGACATGATGTGGCAAAATCGGAGTTACTAATAAATATATGGGGAAATTGCTTCCACCCCCGTGTTTTAAAGGACAAGCTTTCCCCACCAAGGAAAATAAATAAATAAGTCAAATGTCTTTAATCCCCTGAACTTTCAATCCCACTGTGAGAACACCTTGTCCCCGCCACTATTGTTAATTAACCCTAAAATACCCTTGTTTTGTCATTTAACAGCTGACAGCGAATTCTCCGGCGTACTTGAATGGACTTTCGTCACCATCTTCTAGGTTGGTTCAACCAAAACAACCACATGATTCCAAATAAGGGAGCTCGTCTTTCACATGATTTTGGAAGCAAATATTTTGTCTTTGATTACCACTCAAATGAACAGAAGAAGCAGTAATGATGGCGGAATCACTCAGTGATATTGATAAAAAAAGCTAAAATTAACAAGAAAAACTCTAAAAGGAACAGGTCTGTTGTTTAAGTCAGTCACATTGATGCGCAAGTCAATTTTTTCTTCTTTCCTTTACATCTGATTCAATCAATAGTTCAAGGCCGTTGTTAAATCATCAAAACCCTATAGAATTGCTTCTTACAAGCAAATGAAAAAGAAAGGAACAAAGGTTACAAAGAAATATAACGTTCTGGGGGTGTAAAAGCAGTTGACTTTTTTTTTCTCGAGGTGGGAGGTATGCCTTTTAAATTCTAGGGAAGTGGAAGCAATTTTCCCTAAATATAATTAAGGTAAATTAATTAGAAGTGGTGCCCAACTTTTCACTTTCATGTGACTTCACCTATTTTTTAGGGGAAGTTAATTGCATTAAATCCTATGAGGTAAATTTTTTGCACATGCTAAGAAACACCTAAAGTGTTAAAACATGAATCATTTTCTCACTCTCATTTTTGACTTGCATACAAACAAACAGCTCCTAGGCCTTTTCCCAGCAAAATAGGGTTGGCCATGGAGCAAAATACTGCTTGAATATTGGGAAATTTTTACTGACAAGTCTTCAACTTGAAATCAAGAATGAAATTTGGTGTCGAGGCAAAGAAATTGTGGATAACGTATGAAATTATCATAAACACTAAAAGGTCTTTTGGTGGTAGGGACATCTATCTCCATCAAGCATTTTTTTAAAAACATTCAACGAGGAAGAACCTCTCTTAAATTCTTATTGAGCGGGAAGAGTGTCGTTGAAGGTTGGTAGATTTGCTGTAGGGAACTGCAAAAATACTTGTCTGAGGAATTCACAGGGAAGATCACAAGATATTTGTTGTAATACGGGTGAACAAAGTAAAAGCAGGAAGAAGCATCTATGTAGATGAAACAGTTGGTCTCTGTGATTTCTTACTGATTTTTGTGACCATATGAATTTGATGCTGTATAATTTAGTTTAACATTAATTTTATTATCTTTTTTGGAGGGGACAGGGTTTATGCACGGTTACTGACGTATTAATTGTTCTGGTATCTGGAAGCTCTAGCCACCATCTTATCCTAAATCATGAAGCAGTCAATCATAATTTCATTAATTCAATAATTATTTTTGTTGTAATGATGATAATCATTGGCAGTAGTTTCTCATGCATCCCCTCGTCAAATTGCTAGCTTATTGCTAAGTACTAGTGGGTTCACTACACTTAGAAATTTAAATGGAGAAAAAATTACTTCTTTATGGTCAAAGTGATAAAATGCCTACTCATCTCACCCTCACATTCTTTAAGTTCTTTCATCTATATATTCAGTATTTATAATCTCACAGTTTATGTGGTTCAATACAGTCATTGCGTGGTCCAAGAGGTGGCATGATCTTTTACAAGAAGGATCCAGTTCTTGGTGTTGATTTAGGGACTGCTATAAACAATGCTGTTTTCCCTGGTTTGCAGGTATGCACATTCTATAATCCCAAGAAATTTTCCGACTAGTGTTTACATGTCAATGATGTCATTAGTGATATGAAAAACATTCAAGTCAAAGTCTTTTTTTTTTCTCCTAGGGGGGTCCTCATAATCACACAATTGGTGCACTTGCTGTGTGTTTACATCATGCCCAATCACCTGAATTCAAGACTTATCAGAGCCAGGTACTATATTTTTCTCCTGCCTCTGCACTATGATATTCATTTTTTACCCTCTGGGCTTCATATAGTTAATAATTTTGCAGGTGATATCCAACTGCAAAGCTTTGGCATCCAGATTAGTCGAACTCGGTTACAAATTAGTTTCTGGTGGAAGTGACAATCACCTTGTTTTAGTGGATCTGAGACCTCTGGTATGATCATGCATTTTCAGTTCTATGCTTGCTTGTCAATCTATATCCTTAGAAGCTGACATATCTTTTCCATTAATGTCATGAATGTTTATGTTGAATTATGATAATTTGACTAAAGGGTATCATTCATCTGACAGATATTAATGTTTTGTGTACATTTAAATTAACTTTATATAAGCTATGCAACTTGGCTTTTCATTTTTCATCTTTCCATCGAGAACCAACGTGTGCCAGTTTTTTTTAAACATATTGTATGTTGATTATTTATTATAACATATCTACATGACAATTCCATTAAAAAAATTAAAGGGCCTTTTTGATTTTAGTCCTCAAATCTTGCATATTTTGAAATTAGTACCCCAAATCTTCATATTTGAAATTAGTCCCTCAAATCTGTTAAGTGCTTTGAAAGCAGTCCCTTTGTTACATTTCCCAGTCCAAATTGTTAACCATGGTTGTGTTAGTGATTAACCAGGAATGGTTAATTACCAAATTTTCCTGCAGTTGATCACTCGGAAGAAGCCCATATATTTAATTAACATCTCTCTTCCTTCAATAACTCACACGATTCTCACCTGTAGGGTATTGATGGAGCTCGTGTAGAGAAAATTCTTGACATCAGTTCTATCACACTGAACAAGAACTCTGTTCCAGGTGAGAGAACACATAAAATTCTATCTTCTATAATCTTTCTGTTTCATTCATCTACACTCATTCTAACTTGAAACCTTATTTTATTTTCCGTCCATCTTGTAGGCGATAAGAGTGCCCTAGTCCCTGGTGGGATCCGCATCGGGACACCAGCGATGACTACTAGAGGACTGAAGGAGAAGGATTTCAGAATGGTCGCCGATTTCATTCATGACGGAGTGCAGATTGCGCTCACAGCTAAAGCTCGTGCCCCAGGAGCAAAACTCAAAGATTTCATGGATTTCGTCGAGTCTTCAGATTTTCCCCTTATGGATGCCACTTCTGAACTCAAAAGGAGGGTTGAAGCCCTCACTAATCAATTCCCCATTCCCGGTGTATAGTAAAGAACTTGAAGGTTTTGAGAGTTCTACGACATTGAATAATGTTCAATTAAGTTTATTGTGGGATATTGCAACAGTGTAAACCCAAAAGGGTTTTGTGTAGAACGTTGTGTCATTACACCAAATCAAGTGTATCAGCAATATATACAGTGCACATTAGTATTATGTTTAATGAGGGTTAGTTTGGCAATTCCGCGCTAAACCGGTTGTGGGCTAAACCAATTTAGTTATGGACCAGGACGGAGGTGGACCAAAATAAAACTAGTTGAAGTCAAAACCAGTGGAAGTCAAAAAAGTTGGCCTAACAAAACCAGTTTTAACTCTTGGTTCAGTTTTTTGCCACTGGAGCTATGACTTAAACTGGTTTTGTAACTTCAAACCAGTTTAACTTGAGTTTGAAGTTTGGTATGGACAAGCTACTTCTACTGTATCGTTTGTACTAGCTTCAGACTTGATAAAGGTATCTCAGTTGGAAATATTTGATGTGCAAAAAGTTTATGGTTATTGTTGCTCTTTATCTCAAGTTCTTTTACCGAAGATATTGTTTAAAAATTTTAGAAAGGAAAATAAATGTTACATTGTTCAAAGACTAGGCGTCCAGTCCGCTATTTCTCTCTCCAATCAATAGCTACAATCCTAAACGACATCACCTGCAATATCCATGGACCAGTGTGGCCTGAACATGCTTCATATCGGGCGTGCTGCTGTCACTGACAAAAGTGCAGCGTGCGATAAATCCGATCAATCACAGACCAACAACTGTCACTTTACAGCCGACGCTACAATAACAAACACGGAAAGCAACCATTTTTGTGCTCAATCTATAAAACTCTCTTCAAAATCTAGGCACCATGTTGTTCTCTATTATCCATTCTCCACATTAAGTCTTTCAATTGAGCTTCCTTCCTCAAAGCACATCGTACATGTGATTTCTTTTTAACCATTTGATAGAATTAGTTCAGGTTATGGCTTTGTAGTGTCGTATCCAACACATGAACCATATAATCATCTTAATTTTCTGGTTGAGAGCAGTTGTCTTGCTTTCTCAGTTTTATTCTGCTTAACAATCCTTGTGCAGGCTTAAGCCGATAATTATAACATATATAATTTTCGCTATGTGTCTTGTGGTTCATTTTTTTTCTAGCGAAGTTATTTAGATAAATATGATTGCATGCACATCACACTAGTAGAAAAACTTCTAATATTGACGAAGGATTGCAGACAGATTTTCTGGGTTGTTGTAGACAGTTCATGCTGTATTTTTCGACGGCAAAGACAAAAAGTTTCATATTTTTCAAACAAGAGTACACAGTACAGACGGATTCCACCCTCCCTAGTGACATCTTCGTTTTAGTCATTATTACACCCAAAACTGCGAAAATAAGCTCAGGCAATTCCACCTGTGTTACTCAATAATGTGAGGATAATTCTTGAAACATAAATAATTTGTGTAAGCATCCTCCACATTAATCATCACATAGAAAACTTGTGGATAAATTACATAAAACCCAATAATTTGTCTTTAAATCGATTAAAGCATACAGTTTTCTTTTTCCTTTTTTATTCTAAATAACCTCTCTATTAGCAAAATAACTAAATAGTTATCTCATATGAATTCCGGCTTGCAGTAAAGGGTGGAGTTGAGTTGTGAAAGTCAAGAATTAAGTCAGACCATATTAATAACAGAGGTGTACTCATACTGCGAGACGTATTTGGTATTTGGATACTCAGATACTCCTATGACGTATTGGGAAATTATAAACATTTCAGACATACAAATATGTATCCACATTTCTAAAAGAAATTGGTTTAAATTTTAAAAACGAGAAAAAATAGTAAAAAAGAAAAGAAAACACATCTCAACACAATAAGAAAATTGGTAGTAAAACAGAACTATCACAAACAACTTTGATACCATAGGAACAGAAACAAAAGTCAAGCATCACCATGAGGCTCAAGAACTAATTTTATGCATGTGATACCGATTAAAGAAAATCACAAATTCATACAAGAGTATTCAAAAGATTATGAGATTCAAACATAATACCGGGAGCTGTATGTTTTCTGATATTGTTCAGCTTCCTAAGAAATTATAAAAGGAAAAAATACGATGACGAGTACCAACTAATACAGAGGCTTTCCATATAATCAATTAGATATGGTTGCAAATTTACACTAGTTACTGCCGTATGTGCTTTCCATGTCCAGTAGGTAAAATATGGGGGTTAAATATTAAAATGGGTAAATTTTAGAAAACTGCCATGAACTATTATATAGCGTTGATCTGCACAAAATACCATGAACTATTTTCATTAGGGATGCACAGAAACCGTAAACTAATTATCTGAACTGAAGGTGGTTGACCTGAAACTATATTTTCAATCTATAAGAAGACGCTCCAGACTATTTTAAGCAAATGATACGACTCACACTCAGAGAAAACATTTAGACAAGTTCTGTAATAATTAGAATTTGTATATTTTTAACGGTAACAATTCAGTTGCAGGTGCTAATCCTCTAAAAAAAATTTTGCATTGCGATACTGATGACAAGAAATTACAACCCACTAAACATAGCAATAAGAATAAAACATTAGTGAACAGCAGATAGAATCAAAGGCAACATATGACAAGTTTATACACTAAGCATAGCCTCTCTAAAATCTCTCAAGCTCAATATAGCGAAAGGGGGAAAAAAGAGCAAACACAAGAATAATAGCATTACAACATATAGCGGAAAATTAAGAATGACATCTTGTACAAACTACAGTCATCACTAGCACAGACACACGATCCAACATATAAACGTAAGAAAGAATTGACTGTGTCTGCTAAACTGGGAAGGCTACTTCTTTTTTCATGTAATTCACTATAATTGGTTGAGTATCTGTGAGTCCCTGTTAGTTTTCTGTCTTGAATTTGGCTAGGCGGGACCCATTTTGATTGAAGAAATAATGAAAGAGGCTGGAATTATTGACTTTGAGCCTCTGTGTTTAATTCCACCGAAAGAAAATCTTCTACCATTAATTTATTGGGCCCCCCACCATTGTGTAATCTTCAAGAATTGCGGCTGACTTCGTTTTGAGCAAAAGGAAAATGTGATTGAGGTAAGAGTCGCTCTCAGGAAGAGTTGCTCTTATACTCTCACTCCCTCATTAGAACACACAAAGACACTCTCTCTTTCGTCCGGTGTGTTTTACAATCTCAGTGAGTGAGCTACACAAACAAGTGTTCTCAATTTTGTATGTGTATTATTTTTGAGAGATTGAATATAGTGAAACCCCTCTTGCCGTGGACGTAGATCAATTTGATCGAACCACGTAAATTCTTGTGTGATTGTGTTTCTCTTTATTTTCTGTTTGGAGTTTCATTTTTATACTCTTGATCAAACCGCTGCGAATTTAATTATAACAAATTGGTATCAGAGCGTCTCGGTTCTAGGACTATTTTCAGGCTTCCACAATGGCTTCTGTAAAGTTCTCGGTGTCGATATTCGATGGTCAGAACAATTTCGGCCTATGGAGGATAAAGATGAAGGCTTTGTTACGACGTGAAGGCACAATTAGAGCTATCGATGGGAAATACCCAGAGGATATGACTAGTGTTGAGATCGAAGAGATTGACGAGAAGGTTCACAGCGCCTTGCAATTATCACTATCCGACAATATGTTTCGAGAAGTTGCTGATGAGGAAACGGTAGCGGGGTTGTGGGCAAAGCTCGAAAGTCTCTACTTGAAGAAATCTCTCACTACGAGATTGTACCTAAAGCAGTGACTTTACATACTGAAGATGAAAGAAGGTACACCCATTCAGGAACACCTTGATGAATTTAATAAAATTGTCATAGATGTGAAAAACCTGAATCTTAAGATTAATGATGAAGATCAAGCTCTCATTGTGTTGTGTTCCTTGCCTGACTCTTATGAAAATTTTGTCAACTCTATGTTATATGGAAGGGAATCCATAAGTCTTGAGGATGTAAAGGCCTCTTTGAATTCTGCTGAGTTAAGAACAAAGTTGAATGGGAAAGGTACCGATAGGCAGGCTGATGGTCTGCTAGCCAGAGGTAGATCGAAGACTAGAGAGGGTAGTAACGGGCAAGCGAGAAACCATTCGAAGCCCAGGTCAGCTCAAGATAAGAAACAAGTTGAGTGTTTCTACTATCACAAGAAAGAACATTACATGTTAGAATGTTATGCTCTAAAGAAGAAAGAAAACCAACATGGTGAAACCTCAGATTCAGCAAATATGGCAAAGGCTCATGTTGCTGATGTCGCTGAGACGGGTCTTGCAGTATGTCCCTTGGATGGCCGTTCCGATAGAGAATGGATTTTGGATACAGGTGCGTCTTACCATATGTGTCCAAACAGAGATTGGTTCACTACTTACAAAGCTATAAGTGGTGGGTCAATCTTTATGGACAACAATGCAGTTTGCAAGACAGTTGAGATTGGTACAGTTCGCATCAGGTGTCACGATGGGATAGTGAGAACTTTATCAAATGTGAGACACATCCCGGACTTGAAGAAGAATCTGATTTCTTTGAGTTCTTTAGATTCTATTGGGTGTTCTTACACAGGTGGAGGTGGAGCTCTTAGAGTTACTAAGGGTTCATTGGTTGTGATGAAAGGTAGCAAAGTGAACAGTCTTTATGTTCTCCAAGATAGTACTGTGACAGGCTCTGCAGGTGTGTCCTCTGATGCTAACAGGGATACTACTCAGTTGTGGCATATGCGCTTAGGCCACATGAGTGAGAAGGGGATGACTATGTTGAGTAAACGTGGTTTACTCTGTGGTGATCATACATCATCACTTGACTTCTGTGAGCATTGTGTGTTTGGAAAGCAAACACGGGTCAGTTTCTCGACAGGTAAACATATGACGAAGGGCACTCTCGACTACATCCATTCGGATTTGTGGGGACCTGCTCAGGTTCCATCCAAAGGTAGCGCTCTTTATTTTCTGACGTTTATTGATGATTTTTTCAGGAAGGTTTGGGCTTATTTTCTCAGGCGCAAAAGTTTAGTGTTCGAAACTTTTAAAAAGTGAAAAGTTTTTGTTGAGAATCAAACCGGGAAGAAAATTAAACATCTCCAAACAGATAATGGCCTAAAGTTTTGTAGTGGCGAGTTCAACCAGTTCTGCGCAGATTCTGGGATCGTACGACATCGCACGGTCAGGCACACTCCTCAGCAAAATGGCGTGGCAGAACGCATGAATAGAACACTGATGGAAAGAGCTAGGTGTATGCTCCTAAACTCTGGATTGGATAAAGACTTCTGAGTCAAGCTGTTAACACAGCTTGTTACTTGGTGAACCGGTCTCCTTCTACCGTCATCGAGCACAAGACTCCAAATGAGGTATGGTCAAGTAAACCTTGTGACTATTCAAATTTAAAGGTATTTGGATGTCTTGCGTACTATCATGTTAGAGATGGTAAGCTTGAGCCTAGAGCCAAGAAATGCATATTTATTGGATATGCAGATTGTGTCAAAGGCTACAGCTTGTGGAGTCTTGAACCCGATTCTCCTAAATTCATTATTAGTAGAGATGTTACTTTTAATGAAAAATATATGCTTTATCATGAAAAAGTTTCTGTTGAGTCTACAGGAAATATAGGGAAGACTATGGATAAGGTGGAGCTTCAGGTGGAGCTCGAGAGAGACACTTCTCAAAAGTCGTCTATAAAAATTACTCCTACAGTTGTAGAAGAGCAACATGATTCAGGCTTAGATGATGATGAGATAGAGACTGAGCAACCTTATTTTATAGCTACTGGCAGAGAGAGGAGACAGATCAGACGTCCTCAGAGATATGCACATGTTGAGTTAGTGGCATATGCTCTCATGACAGCTGAAGAGATGGGTATTCAAGAGCCATCAAATTTTACTGAATCTGTTTCATGTAGAGAATCTGGTCATTAGGCCACAGCTATGACAGAAGAACTCGAGTCACTTTATAAGAACCAGACTTGAAATTTGGTGCAATTACCTAAGGGTAAGAGAGCAATTGGATGCAAGTGGATTTTAAAGAAGAAAGAAGGGATCCTAGGGGTTGAATATGCCAGATTCAAAGCACGGTTGATGGCTAAGGGTTATAGGTAAAAGGAGGGAATTGACTATAATGAGGTATTTTCTCCAGTTGTGAAGCATACCTCCATCTGTGTATTGCTTGTCATGGTTGCTCTATTTGATCTGGAGCTTGAGCAGCTCGATGTGAAGACTGCATTTTTATATGGTGAGCTTGAGAAGACCATCTACATGTCTCAGCCAGAAGGATACTTAATAGAAGGTAAAGAAGATCATGTTTGCAGATTGAAGAAATCTTCGTATGGCCTGAAGCAGTTTCCCAGACAGTGGTACAAGAGGTTTGATAATTTTATGCTTTGTCATGGGCACTCGAGAAGTACTTATGACAGTTGTGTGTACTATATGCGTCTAGGAGATGATTCTTTTATTTATCTTCTATTATATGTTGATAACATGCTTATTGCTGCTAAGAGTATGTCGTAGATTCATGTTTTGAAGAAACAACTCAGTGATGAGTTTGAGATGAAAAATCTTGGTGCAGCAAAGAAGATCTTAGGGATGGAGATCAAGAGGGACAGAAAAGCTGAAAAATTATATCTCTCGCAGAAGAGTTATATTACAAAGGTGCTTGAGCGTTTTGGGATGAAGAAGGCCAAGCCTGTTACGATTCTTTTGGCTTCACACTTTAGGCTCTCAGCTTCATATTCACCTAAGAGTGAAACCGAGAAGAAGAAGATGTCCCGAGTTTCATACTCTAGTACAATGGGTAGCCTTATGTATGCTATGATTTGCACTCGTCCAGACATTGTCCAGGCAATCAGTGTGGTCAGCAGATATATGGCTCAGCCAGGAAAAACACATTGGGAGGCAGTGAAGTGGATTCTTCGGTATCTTAAGGGTAACTCCTAGTTGGGTTTAGTTTTTGACAGCAGTACTTCGGAAACCTCAGTTGTAGGTTTTGTGGATTCTGACTATGCTGGTGATCTCGATAAAATGAGATCTTTGATTGGTTATCTTTTTACTCTATCTGGCTCAGCTACTAGTTGGAGATCGACTCTACAGTCGACAGTGGCTTTGTATACGACAGAGACAGAGTACATGACAGCAGCAGAAGCGGTAAAAGATGCTATTTGGTTGAGAAACCTCGTGGGTGAGCTTGGACTTCAGCAGAAAACTAGTTCAGTTGTCTTTTATGATAACCAGAGCGCAATACACCTAACTAAAAACTCAGCACATCACGAGAGGACAAAACATATTAATGTCAGATATCATTTTATTCGTGAGGCAATTGCTGAGAGAAGCATCACAATGAAGAAGATTAGTACTGCAAATAATCCAGCTGACATGTTGACCAAACCGGTCCCGGCTTTCAAGTTCAAACACTGCTTGGACTTGGGAGACATTCACACTTGTTAGATGGCCTCGTGTTGGGGCATTGTTAGCAAGAAGAGGTGGAGTTCACTGGTTCTATTATGAAAATTCAATCCAAGGTGGAGATTATTAGTTTTCTGTCTTGAATTTGGCTAGGCGGGACCCATTTTAATTGAAGAAATAATGAAAGTGGCTGAAATTATTGACTTGGAGCCTCTGTGTATAATTCTACAGAAAGAAAATCTTCTACCATTAATTGATTGGGCCCCCCACCATTGTGTAATATTCAAGAATTGCGGCTGACTTCGTTTTGAGCAAAAGGAAAAGGTGATTGAGGTAAGAGTCGCTCTCAGGAAGAGTTGCTCTTATACTCTCACTCCCTCATTAGAACACACAAGGACACTCTCCCTTTCGTCCGGTGTGTTTTACAATCTCAGTGAGTGAGCAACACAAACAAGTGTTCTCAATTTTGTATGTGTATTGTTTTTGAGAGATTGAATATAGTGAAACCTCTCTTGCCGTGGACGTAGATCAATTTGATCGAACCACGTAAATTCTTGTGTGATTGTGTTTCTCTTTATTTTCTGTTTGGAGTTTTATTTTTATACTCTTGATCAAACCGCTGCGGATTTAATTACAACAGTCCCTAAACCAAGGATAAAACTTAGGCTCTCCCACTTATTCAACCTTATATATCAAGCACAAATTGGACAGATTTGATCAAGTAAAGTTTATTAAACCCATAATCCATCCAGGCAAAGTTTGACAAACATTCTTATATATGATGGAGTTTCAATATTAGATAACATATTCCAGTAAGGACCTACGTAATTTTATTTGGAACTGATTAGTTAAGGGTGCAATTAAACTTGCAGAATATGAATCATTTATCTATGTAATCTTATTTGACGACTAGAAACTAGCTAGTTTTGTTAACATTCTATATTGTGTATAACACAGGGATAAAGTGAAAAGATAAGATTTATGGATATATGTCAGGAAAGAGGAATATAAGTAATGCAGGTTTATACTGCAAAAGGAGAACAAAAAATTCATCTATTGAAAAAGATACATGGAAAGGAGTTAAAATGAAGTGAATTTCAACAGAAGAAAAGAAAATTTTCACTATTCAATGTGCGTATAATCTTTTATACAACTAAAAGCATAATTCATTAAGTATCGAAATTAATTGACAAACCACGATTATTTGAAAGATACTTCATGTATTACTGAACTAGAATGAAAGAGATGCTCCATAGAAGGCTCATAAGTCACCTACACACATTTGGGGACACCTTTGATATTTCCGGCTAATTTTGTTGGTGAAATAAGGCTTTCCCGATGAGCAAACATTCTGTGTCTTGCTCCATCAAAGAGCTTATGCAAAGTTTTGTTGTGTGGATGATAACAGTTAATACTCCATCGCATATTGTCTTCATAGAACTCCATGAGAACGTGACCATCTGCAATCCCTATAAATAACAAACACCGTGCTCAAAATTTTGAAATACTACAACCAACTCCCTAAAAATTTCACAAACTCCCCTTTCAAGTTTCATAAATTACAAACACGGCACAAACAATCTAAAATCTATAAATAGCCACATGAAAGTTGCAAAGAACCCTTTAATATTCAAATATTACAAATAAACCACTGAAAAATATGAAAAATACAAATAGTCTGCCTCTTTAAAATCCATAAATTATAAAAAATCCCTAGAAAATCCAAAACTTACGAGCGGTCCTCTTAAAAATTTAAAAATTAAAATAGCCCCTTGAATTTTTGAAAATTTTAAAGCCAACCCCTTGCAAGTTTTAAAAATATAAATATCTTTTAAATTTTTTACAAATAGCCATTTAAAATTTTACAACTAGCCCCATAAAAGTTGCTAAAGTAACAATGTGCTGAAAATTTCAAAATATTACAAACCACTTCTTAAAAATTTTATAAACAATCCCTTGAATGTTTTAAAAATTACAAATACCCCCAAAGAATTTATAAAAAGTCCCGTGAAAGTTTTATAAATTATTAATAATCCTACAAAAATTTACAACACATCCCCTTGAAAACTTTACAATCACCCCCTTGAAAGTTTTAAAATTGCAAACAACCCTCAAAACTTTACAAACATCACCTCAACAAATTCTATAATTACAGTGCCCCTCTAATTCAACATATTATATTATAATATTATAATATATCATCGGTGTAGGAAATGTATGAGGTGGGTGAGTTTAATGTTTATGGGAAGTCCTATGTCGTTATACTAGGGGATGGTGGAACTTCGTACTACTCATTTTGGGAATTAAAGGAAAGTCTTAAGCTCATTCATGCCCCAATCCTGGACGGACCAAACGTGAGCATTGGTTGAAATCTCGGGACATTGAAATCTTAGTTATTTTATTATTTTTTAAAATGATAAATTTTTTTATTAGGTTTGTAAAGTGGATTGATGGTTAAGCTATCTAATTTTGAATTTTAAACTTAAGATTGTAATTTATCTAATACCTTTAAAAAAAACTCTATTCTCTTATTCTCATTTCATAACAAAAAGAGTTACTCATTGCCTCTTCCTTCATAAGCATTTAATCTATTCCTTAATAGATGATGTGTAAGTTATAGTATATAAAGAAATATAATCAATCATCTCTCTTATTACAGCGGCATCCGATACTAAACTTTTTTCAAGTATATCAAATTTAAGAGAGTCAATTTGCAATAAACCCAAAAAAATCAAGTATTACAAATCTTTTTCCCTCTGAATACCTATAAATTCTTTTCTGGTGAAGAGTTAAGTGCCCCCCTTCTGATGGGCAATCCCTGTCCTTCTCCCTTAAGAATTACCAGTGATACTCTTTTTTTAATTTATCCTACAATTTTAAAAAATTCTTTTGAATGAGAGAAAATTAATTTTGCAGGATTTATGCATCATAAAATAACTATATAATTATCTATTTTCATAAAAATTATGATCTTGCAAGAAAAGATATTGTATGAGAAGGAGTTTTAGCTGATAAATTATGCAACATTTACTAGATAGAGATGTGTATGTCCTTACCCCAAATCCCCATTTCATATGTGTTTGATCCACTTTTCTCTTTCTCTTTTTAAAAATTCTGAAATTCCCTCCACACTCTCTCTCTCTCTCTCTCTCTCTCTCTCTCTCTCTCTCTCTCTCTCTCTCTCTCTCTCTCTCTCTCTCTCTCTCTCTCTCTCTCTCTCTCTCTCTCTCTCTCTCTCTCTCTCTCTCTCTCTCTCTCTCTCTCTCTCTCTCTCTCTCTCTCTCTCTCTCTCTCTCTCTCTCTCTCTCTCTCTCTCTCTCTCTCTCTCTCTCTCTCTCTCTCTCTCTCTCTCTCTCTCTCTCTCTCTCTCTCTCTCTCTCTCTCTCTCTCTCTCTCTCTCTCTCTCTCTCTCTCTCTCTCTCTCTCTCTCTCTCTCTCTCTCTCTCTCTCTCTCTCTCTCTCTCTCTCTCTCTCTCTCTCTCTCTCTCTCTCTCTCTCTCTCTCTCTCTCTCTCTCTCTCTCTCTCTCTCTCTCTCTCTCTCTCTCTCTCTCTCTCTCTCTCTCTCTCTCTCTCTCTCTCTCTCTCTCTCTCTCTCTCTCTCTCTCTCTCTCTCTCTCTCTCTCTCTCTCTCTCTCTCTCTCTCTCTCTCTCTCTCTCTCTCTCTCTCTCTCTCTCTCTCTCTCTCTCTCTCTCTCTCTCTCTCTCTCTCTCTCTCTCTCTCTCTCTCTCTCTCTCTCTCTCTCTCTCTCTCTCTCTCTCTCTCTCTCTCTCTCTCTCTCTCTCTCTCTCTCTCTCTCTCTCTCTCTCTCTCTCTCTCTCTCTCTCTCTCTCTCTCATATATATATATATATATATATATATATATATATATATATATATATATATATATATATATATATATATATATATATATATATATATATATATATATATATATATATATATATATATATATATATATATATATATATATATATATATATATATATATATATATATATATATATATATATATATATATATATATATATATATATATATATATATATATATATATATATATATATATATATATATATATATATATATATATATATATATATATATATATATATATATATATATATATATATATATATATATATATATATATATATATATATATATATATATATATATATATATATATATATATATATATATATATATATATATATATATATATATATATATATATATATATATATATATATATATATATATATATATATATATATATATATATATATATATATATATATATATATATATATATATATATATATATTTCACGAACTGACCCTTTAATCCGATCCCTGATTCTTTCTCGACCCGATCTATCACCACCAAACTCAACCTCTCAAACTCATCGCCCTTTCTCATCTCTCATGGCCATCATCACCAAACCAACCCCTTAAACTCTTCCCTTTCTCCTCTCTTCCCCATCCTCTATTTCCCTTTCTCTATCTCCCCAAACTTGACCTAATATGACTATCACCACCAAACTAAACCTCTCAAACTCATCGCCCTTTCTCATCCCCCATCCACCCCAAAAAAAAACCAAAAAAAAAAACTCAACCCCCCGTACCCCCTGTAGTCATGACTACTAATGGCATTATAGTTGTCGTCGATAATCAACCCACAGCCACCCAGTTCGAGGTGCCCGATTTGGATATTTATGGGTTTCAGGGTTTAATTGTGGTTGAAGATGGAAAAGAAATCTCACTTAGATCCAATTTGACAATTTAAATGGTGTATATCAATTATAATGCTTGGATATTAACTTATGGGCTAGTTGTTTAGTGTACCCTTTTGTTGTTAAGTTTAATAGGTAATTACTAAATTTAATAGTTAGGCGTTAATGTTAAAATTTAGTTATTAAAGATATAATTTCATTGTTAAAGCTATAAGTTAAATGATAAGTTTAGAGGTTAGTTGTTAACGATTGAAGTTAGTTATTAAAGTTAGAAGTTAGACGTTAAGTTCATTTATTAGTTGTTATAGATAGAATTTAGATGTTAAACATGAAAGTTATATGTTAAAGGTCGAAGTTAGATGTTAAACATTGTACTTATGAGTTAGTTGTTAAACTATTGAGTTAGTTATTAAACTTATGAGTTAATTATTAATCTTCTAATTTAGTTATTAAATTTATGAGTTAGTTGTTAAACTTATGACTTAGTTGTTAGAATTATATCATATAGTGCGAAAAATTATTACATTATATTTTTAAATAAATTAAATAACTATTTTTAACCCAAGTTGATCACTACTACAGTAAAGTGTTTTAAAAAATAGTTAAGTATCTTAAGAGTTAATCACAACCACAACAAAGAATATTATGATGGATTTTGCTTGACTATTTAAAGTTAAAGTACCAATTGTTAACAAATGATTGTTAATATTTTGTGAGTTAGTAGTCAAATTTAAAGATTGATTGTTAAATTTAAGAGTTAGTTATTCAATTTAAGTATCGGTTGTTAATATTATCATCGGTTATCAAATAAGGATTGGTACATTAAAGTTAAGAGTTAGTATTATATTTAAGAATTGGTCATTAATGTTGTCCAAAAGTTATTAAACGTAAGGATTGATTGTTAAACTTATGAGTTATTGGTAGATTTAAATATTAGTTATG
The DNA here is from genome assembly GCA_012295165.1 of Asparagus setaceus. Lineage (NCBI taxonomy): Eukaryota > Viridiplantae > Streptophyta > Magnoliopsida > Asparagales > Asparagaceae > Asparagus > Asparagus setaceus. Next base: position 12,696,706 of record CM022703.1, on the reverse strand, counting down.
AAGCTTAAAAGTCAGTTACTAAGTTTAATAGTTAGATATTAAGGTTATAATTTTGAGTATAACCACGAAGGGACAGGGAGGGGGAGGAGCGGGTTGACTGTTCAATTTGGCACCATCTTTTGGGAGATGAGGGAGGTGTTGTAGGTGTGGATATTGGAGATGGTGGAGATTATGTTGGTTAGAATCGCATCAAGGAGGTCTTGAATGGTTGTCGTGGATAGATTGTCAATGGCAATGAAGACGCTATTAGTGATGATGAGCATGAGGGGTTGTGTTTGAGAGAGAGAGAGAGAGAGAGAGAGAGAGAGAGAGAGGAGGGTGTGGTGGGTTGATTGTCGATGGCAACGGCAATGCCGCTGAGGATAATGGCCACATGGGGTTTGTTCGCGGTAAAAGTTGGGATGATTGTCATTGATTTGAACTTGCTTACAAACTTCAGTCGCCTGAAACAAATTCAAAGAGAAATATCGCCTTTTATTTTAAGGCTTACAATGAAAATCAAAAAAGATTACAACTTTTATCCTTGTGAACAAACACGAGGATCTCTTATATCGGATCCTCGCTATGCGGGTTCTTTGCCCGTGCCGGGACTTATTGTGTCCGTGGACCACCGCAATCCCGATCCGTAGAGACCCGGTTCGAACTACAGATGTAAAGGGCTCGTTTCACGAAGGAAGCGAAGCGCTGAGGATCACACTCACGAAGGAGAGGATCACGAGCGGTGAGATCTACTAGGAGAAATCACAGCTATCCCCAGATTAAGACGGCTTAATCTAGAGGGTATCTCAGAGTTCGACCAATTCGTTACCTTTTGATTGAAGATCCGACGTTGATCGAACTTGTTTCGCCGCTGCTCAACTGCATACCGACACTGTGAGATCTCGCAAGAACTCTTGAAGTCCGAGCCTTTGAAAGATCCCAAAATCCAATGGAAGCCGTTCCAAATCCCTCGTTTCAACCAACAAGACCCCCTATTTATACAATGGGGGAGTGGCCGCTTCGACCCACCGCCTGGCTAAGTTGGCCGGTGGCTGCGACCATGGTCGAACCGGCCTCACTGCTGGTAGAGCACCTCGACAAGTTGGCGGTGGCTCGGCCATAGTGGCCGAACACCGACAGTGGTAGGTGGCTCGGCATTGTGGTCGAGCCACTTACCCTGCTGGTAGAAGCGGATTCGCCGTTTATGGTTTTTCTCGGTCTCGGGTTTGGGTTCCGTTTATACTTGATTCGGGACTATTTCTTGGTTCGTTCGGTTCAACGGTCCTGAAATCGATCGTCCGTTCAAGTCGGTTTAAACCGTGCTTGCGACGGCATGGTTCGCCGTCGAGTTCGACGTCAGTATCATTCGATGGGTTGTCATTCACGACTTCGCCACGAAGTTGGCCTTGGGATTTTGTAAGTATTTTCAACGCCACAGATATTCTCCAAAGCCGCCTCGCCTCGATTCTTGATGAGTCTGGGATGCTTTGGACATGATGGTTCCCGGCCTTCAGTCGGCTGAGGGTCCCATAAGATAGCTTCAAGTCTTCAATTCTTTCAGACCATCCAGTTCTTTGTAGGATTTCTGATAAGATCACGGTGCCGCATTTATTGTCTGACCGCTTGTTATCTTGACTCGAAGCTGGTGGGTGAGTTTTGTTTGTAACTCGTGTCGGTTGGTCGTTGTTTGACTAACCATCAGATTTTTGGACTTTTCTGTATGTCGGCGAACTCCTTGTTGGCGACACGTTGGCTGTGTCGAATACATGGAACTTCATAACCCTCACTCGGCTAATCCCTTCATCATCACGTGCGTTGTTGGTTTAGCTACAGCGGGAGGATATGATTATCCGATGTCAACATGACTTTCACTCCTCGTTGAAATTTTGGAAACAGTTTATACTCGTAATCCTAGTTGGAGTAGGATTGGGCGACGTGTTGATTAGCGTCGATGCCATCCGCACGATCGAGTTATCCCTAAGAATATTTTTGTGAAAATATTCTTCCGGGAACTTCTCGATAAATTAGGAAACAGTTTATACTCGTAATCCTAGTTGGAGTAGGATTGGGCGACGTGTTGATTAGCGTCGATGCCATCCGCACGATCGAGTTATCCCTAAGAATATTTCTTGTGAAAATATTCTCCGAACTTCTCGATAAATTAGGAAACGGTTTATACTCGTAATCCTAGTTGGAGTAGGATTGGCGATCGCTGATCTACGGCGGTGACCTTCATGTAGATGTTATCTCCTAATAAATCTTCAATCTTTCCAAACTTGGCTGAGGGTAGGAGCCAATCAACGGACTGATTTGGCACTTATTTTGACATCGGATAAGGTTCCAATTAGGACTCCTAATTAGGGGCTGATTAGAGTCCTAATTAGAATTGGTTTGGGCCCATTAGGAGTTGTTATAAATACCCATACCCCTCTTTGCCTCGACCTAGGCGGGCCCCCCTGTGTTCTCTCTCTCTTGTTTTCTCATCTCGTCTCGCCGTCTCATCTCTCTCGAACAACGAGGTATGTATACAAGTGTTTTCGGCGTCTTTTTCTTGTTTTCTTCTCTCTCTCCTTTTTGCATGCATGCTGACCACGCGAGGGAGGAGAAAGAGGGTGGTGGCGGCATCGGCCAAGTTGGTGTCGAGGGCCACCAGGTTTCAGCCACTCGCCACTTGGTCGCATTGCCATTGCTGGTTGAAAGCTTGGCTGGTTTGGTTCCATGATACTTGATTCCGGACTATTTTGGTTCGCTCCGTTCAACGGTCCTGAACCGACGTCCGCCTAAGTCCGCTTAAACCGCTTGCGACGCCAGGTTCGCCGAAGTTCGACGCTCAGATTATTCGATGGGTTGTCATTCGCCGACTTCGCCACGCCGCCTTGGGATTTTGTAAGTATTTTTCAACGCCACAGATATTCTCCAAAGCGCCTTTACCATTCTTGATGAGTCCGATGCTTTGACATGATGGTTCCCGCCTTCGCCGGCCGAGGGTCCCATAAGATAGCTTCAAGTCTTCAATTCTTTCGCACCATCCAGCTTTGTAGGATTTCGATAAGATCACGGTGCCGCATTTATTGTCCGACCGCTTGTTATCTTGACTCAAGCCGGTGGGTGAGTTTTGTTTGTAACTCGTGGTCGGTTGGTCGTTGTTTGACTAACCATCGATTTTTGACTTTTCTCAGATGTCGGCGAACTCCTTGTTGGCGACACGCTGGTCGTGGTCAATACATGGAACTTCATAACCCTCACTCGCTAATCCCTTCATCATCACGCGTTGTTGGTTTAGCTACAGCGGAGGATATGATTATCCCATGTCAACATGACTTTCACTCCTCGTTGAAATTTTGGAAACAGCTTATACTGTAATCCTAGTTGGAGTAGGATTGGGCGACGTTGATTAGCGCCGATGCCATCCATACGATCGAAGTTATCCCTAAGAATATTTCTTGTGAAAATATTCTTCCGAACTTCTCGACAAATTAGGAAACAGCTTATACTGTAATCCTAGTTGAGTAGGATTAGCGACGCTGATCTGCCGATGCGATCCGCACGATCGAAGTTATCCCTAAGAATATTTTTGTGAAAATATTCTCCTGAACTTCTCGATAAATTAGGAAACAGCTTATACTGTAATCCTAGTTGAGTAGGATTAGGCGACGCTGATCGGGCGCCGGTGACCTTCGAGATGTTATTCTCACAATAAATCTTCGTAATCTTTCCAAACTTGGCGGAGGGTAGGAGCCAATCAACGGACTGATTTGGCACTTATTTTGACATCCTGATAAGGTTCCACTAGGACTCCTAATTAGGGGCTGATTAGAGTCCTAATTAGAATTGGTTTGGGCCCATTAGGAGTTGTTATAAATACCCATACCCCTCTTTGCCTCGACCTAGGCCGCCCCCTGTTCTCTCTCTCTTGTTTTCATCTGCCTCTCATTGCCTCATCTCTCTCGAACAACGAGGTATGTATACAAGTGTTTTATGACGCTTTTTCTTGTTTTTCTTCTCTCTCCTTTTGCATGCATGCGGCGCTGACCACGCCGAGGGAGGAGAAAGAGGGTGGTGTGGCGGCGACGGGTGCATGGTTCGCCGTTGTGGTTATGACGCCGTTTGTCACCGTCCGGTTGGTGCCTCGCTAGGCCGGGCGAGCCACGACCGACTAAACGGGCCTTTTGTTATATTTGTTGATTTTTAGCCATGCGCCTCGACTCTTCGTCGGTTTTTGCAGCCCGATGTCGCCGGAAGATCACGCTTCGAGGAGTCGATCAACTCGCGACGGCGCTGCGGAATGCACGCCCTTCTTTCTGGTGCGCCAACCATCATATTCTCATACATATATGCTTGTATCCCCGCTTCGTTCTCCTTTGTGAGGCGATTGGGAAGAGCCGAATCCTCCTTTGTGGGGACCGACGCTTCAGATTGTGCACGCTCATTATGACCCCGCTTCGCTCTCCTTTGTGAGGCGATTGAAGAGCTGATTCTCCTTCGTGAGGATTGAGGCTTCAAAGATCACCCGCTCGAGCAGCTTTATCGGAGCGATTTCACATCAGATTTCGCTCAGAACGGAATATATTGCCGCTTAGATTATGCGCTATATTTATCGCTCTCCCGCATTTAATACGGTGAAATCGTCGCATTCGCTATAAGGTCGCGGACTCGATCTCATGGGTTTCGAAGAGTTCTACGCCTTATACTGCTTCCTTTTTTAAGATATTCCTCCTAAATGATCTGTTAACCCTTTATTCTCTTGTGGTAGGCGGATGCTCCGATGATTATTCGTCTACTTCGAAGGCTCCCAATGTCAAGTCTCGATTCTCAAGGTCATCCGGGAGAAGGCCTTTTTCCACCGAGGAAGCGAACCGCAATGCAGGCTAACACTGTATGAAGAAACCCGCCAAGCCCGAGCCTACTATCATAATTTCGATGACGAAGTTTGAGGAATCGCCCATCATCCGCCTCCACCGCCCCTTACGTCTTGGCCGAAACCAGATTTCCGACCCTTCGAGTATAGGGCGCGGTGGAGGCCCTGTGTTAATCTTGACGGACCACTTCCACGGATTCAACCTATTGCCGAGATTGCCCCGGGCCAAAAATCGCTGCCGTTCCTGACTCCAGTTCTGGGATGGGTCTCCTTCAGCTGTTGGAGAATAGTTTGAAACAGGCGATCTCTATTATCGAGGTTAGATGGGCTAATTCTATGGTCTTCTCGCCCATTCATATTGAGTATCTTGGAGGAAATTCAGCTGTTGGTGGCCCTCACTAGTTAATCGCTAGAGCGTAAGCTCACTAGCCGGCTAACTCTTGCGCACCGTGTGGAGGATTTAGCCTTTTGAATCATGCGATGAGGTGATACGACTCGCCGACGGCTCTGATCAAGGCTTCGTGGACGCTGCCGCGAGAGGAAAATATCGAGCAAGAGATCATATTTTCGAACTCATATGAGCGACATTGCCGCTGCGCCAGAAGATAAACTTGTACCACACCCATGCCAACGCATGTGAATCGTGACTGCTCAAGGGGAGAAGACGCTGAAGGATTTCACGCCGCGAGTGCACCGAGTCCGTGATGTCATCAACGCGGAGAAGCAAGTCCTCGAGGCGAGCAGGCCGGGAACATGTGGCCGCTATTGCCGCAACTCAAGAGGAACTTGAGAAGGAAGCCAAGGCTCGGGTTCGAGCGATCCAGAGGAAAAATTAGCCACCGCCAAGTCGACCTTGCTTCCTTCACATTACCGATTGCGCCAATGAAGTCTGATGTCAGCGAGACTTTTCTCGTTTCTTTGTTCACCTGTGTCGTTACGATTTTTATTTAGATGTATTATCATAACTTTGCTTGAATCAATTGTCTCGATAATTGTAGCTCCTTCTATATTTGCTTCCGACTAGGCCCCCCGGTTCTCTTCTCTCTCTCTTTGTTTTCTCATCTCGCTCGCTCCCATCTCTCTCGAACAACGAGGTATGTATACAAGTGTTTTATGACGCTTTTTCTTTGTTTTTCTCTCCTTTTGATGCATGCGGCGCTGACCACGAGGGAGGAGAAAGAGGGTGGTGTGGCGGCGACGGGTGCATGGTTCGTCATTGTTGGTTGCGACAATGCACGTCATGGTCGTCTGGTGCTCTCGGCTAGGCTGGCGAGCCACGCACCTGACCAAACGGGCCTTTTGTTATATTTGTTGATTTTTAGCCATGCGCCTCGACTCTTTTCGGCTGTTTTTGCAGCTTCCATGTCGCTCGAAGATCACGCTGCTTCGAGGAGTCGATCAACCGCACGGGCGCTGCGGAATGCACGCCCCTTCTTTCTGCAGGCGCCAGCGCCATCATATTCTCATACATATATGCTTGTATCCCCGCTTCGCTCTCCTTTGTGAGGCGATTGGGAAGAGCCGAATCCTCCTTTGTGGGGACCGACGCTTCGATTGTGCACGCTCATTATGACCCCGCCGTTCTCCTTTGTGAGGCGATTGGGAAGAGCCGGATTCTCCTTCGCGGAGGATTGAGGCTTCAAAGATCACCCGCCTCGATGTTTTGATCGGAGCGATTTCACATCAGATTTCGCTCAGAACGGAATATATTGCCGCTTAGATTATGCGCTATATTTATCGCTCTCCCGCATTTAATACGGTGAAATCGTTGCATTCGCTATAAGGTCGCGGACTCGATCTCATGGGTTTCGAAGAGTTCTACGCCTTTATACCGCTTCCTTTTTTAAGATATTCCTCCTAAATGATCTCGTTAACCCTTTATTCTCTTGTGGTAGGCGGATGTCTGATGATTATTCGCCTACTTCAAGGCTCCTAATGTCAAGTCTCGATTCTCAAGGTCATCCGAGAAGGCCTTTTTCCACCGAGGAAGCGAACCGCAATGGGCTAACACTGTATGAAGAAACCCGCTAAGCCCGAGCCTACTATCATAATTTCGATGACGAAGTTTGAGGAATCGCTTCCATCATCCGCTTCCACCGCCTCCCTTACAGCCTTGGCCGAAACCAGATTTCCGACCCTTCGAGTATAGGGCGCGGTGGAGGCCCTGTGTTAATCTTGACGACCACTTCCACGGATTCAACCTATTGCCGAGATTGCCCCGCCAAAAATCCGCCTCGACTCCAAGATCGCGGATGGGTCTCCTTCACCGTTGGAGAATAGTTTGAAACAGCGATCTCTATTATCGAGGTTAGATGGGCTAATTCTATGGTCTTCTCGCCCATTCATATTGAGTATCTTGGAGGAAATTCAGCTGTTGGTGGCCCTCACTAGTTAATCGCTAGAGCGTAAGCTCACTAGCCGGCTAACTCTTGCGCACCGTGTGGAGGATTTAGCCTTTTGAATCATGCGATGAGGTGATACGACTCGCCGACGGCTCTGATCAAGGCTTCGTGGACGCTGCCGCGAGAGGAAAATATCGAGAAAGAGATCATATTTTCGAACTCATATGAGCGACATTGCCGCTGTAGCCAGAAGATAAACTTGTACCACACCCATGCCGAACGCACAGAATCGTGACTGCTCAAGGGGAGAAGACGCTGAAGGATTTCACGCGGAGTGCACCGTGAGTCCGTGATGTCATCAACGGAGAAGCAAGTCCTCGAGGCGATGCGTCGGGAACATGTGGCCGCTATTGCCGCTAATTCAAGAGGAACTTGAGAAGGAAGCCAAGGCTCGGGTTCGAGCGATCCAGAGGAAAATTAGCCGCCAAGGCCGACCTTGCTTCCTTCACATTACCGGATTGCGCCAATGGAGTCTGATGTGTCGCGAGACTTTTCTCGTTTCTTTGTTCACCGTGTCGCTACGATTTTTATTTAGATGTATTATCATAACTTTGCTTGAATCAGCTTGTCTCGATAATTGTAGCTCCTTCTATATTTGCTTCAAATGAATAAGATCCATCCCTTTCACTATTTATTATGATTCTTTTACTGCCGTAAATAATTAACCATAATACTTATAGGATTTTGGCAAACCTCACCAACGGGTTTGATTAGCCTTTACCAACCATCGCTTGAGTTGGCTAGCGGCGGATTATCGTGATCCGCTCCGCACGTGACGCTGTGCTAAAAGAATGAAACTCTTCTAGACTTGTTGCTATGATATCGAATACATAGGCTTCAGACTTTTACCGCAAGAGACCACCCTAAGAACGCTGTTACACGTAGACTCATCCCTTCTTAGGCTTCGACTAAATACCCGTAATCGAACTCGTGTCTTCTTCAATCGGAAAGACTAAACCGCAACGCTGCGGTGAGGCGCTGGCTTTATCCCTTCTTAGGCTTCGGATGAAATACCCCGTAATCAACTCGTGTCTTCTTCAATCGAAAGACTAAACCGAACGCTGGGTGAGGCGCTGACTTTAGGGTTATCGCCAACCCCAGCCTTCAACGGGTTTGATGAGCCTTTACCAACTACCGCTTGAGTTGGGCTAGCGCATGGATTATCTCGATCCGCTCCGCACACGACGCTGTGCTAAAAGAATGAGACTCTCTTAGACTTAATACTACGATGTTGAATAATGTAGGCTTCGCTTTTTTTTTTCACGGAAGACTAACCCGCAACGCTGCGGTGAGGCGCTGGCTTTATCCCTTCTTAGGCTTCGGATAAAATGCCCTTAATCGAACTCGTGTCTTCTTCATTCGAGAAAGACTAAACCGCAACGCTGCAGGAGGCGCTGGCTTTATCCCTTCTTAGGCTTCGGATAAAATGTCCTTAATCAACTCGTGTCTTCTTCATTCGTGAGAAAGACTAAACCGCAACGCTGCGGTGAGGCGCTGGCTTTATCCCTTCTTAGGCTTCGGATAAAATGCCCTTAATCAACTCGTGTCTTCTTCAATCGAAAGACTAAACCGCAACGCGGTGAGGCGCTGGCTTTATCCCTTCTTAGGCTCGATAAAATACCCCAAGATGAATCTTGGTGCCTTCTTTGACCGGAGAATGACCGAACCGGATTAAAATTGATTGAGGTGGGAAAGGAAGAATGTGTTCTATTTCCTCGATGAGGCTACCAGCATTCCTGCCGTTGGAATCGAAAAGACTCAGCGACCTTCACGGACAACCTGGTCTCGAAAATCCCACAAGATACCTTCACCGGCTACCTAAGATGAAGATGGAACTAAGAGTGGATCTCCACCGAGAACCGAAAGACTCAGCGACCTTCACCGGACAACCCGGTCTCAAAATCCCTACAAGATACCTTCACGGCGCTACCTAAGATGAAGATGGAACTAAGAGTGGATCTCCACCGAGAACCTAAAGACTCAGCGACCTTCACCGGACAACTGGTCCGAAAATCCCTACAAGATACCTTCAAATGCGCTACCTAAGATAAGAGGTGGAACTAAAAGTGGGATCTCCACCGAGAAACCAGAGACTCAGTGACCTTCACGGACAACCCGGTCTGAAAATCCCGGCCAAGATACCTTCACCGGCGCTACCTAGATGAAGATGGAACTAAGAGGATCTCCACTGAGAACCGAAAAGACTCAGCGACCTTCACGGACAACCTGGTCCGAATCCCACAAGATACCTTCACGGCGCCACTACCGGATAGATGAAGATGGAACTAAGAGTGGATCTCCACCGAGAACCGAGACTCAGCGACCTTCACGGACAACCTGGTCTGAAAATCCCTACAAGACCTTCAACGGGCTACCTAGGATGAAGATGGAACTAAGAGGGATCTCCACCGAGAACCGAAGAGACTCGTGACCTTCAGCGACAACCCGGTTCGAAAATCCTACAAGATACCTACCGGCGCTACCTAAGATGAAGGATGGAACTAAGAGTGAGATCTCCACCGAGAACCGAAAAGACTCGTGTGACCTTCAAAGGACAACCGGTCCGAAAATCCCACAAGATACCTTCACGGCGCTACCTAAGATGAAAGGTGAAACCCTTCCGCTTGACACACGAAAGGATTTTACGCTTGGAGAGGAAGGATTTTATATTCTCTCCAAATGCGGAAAGGAATTTTGAGTAGGCCTCTTGTTCATAGAAGGAATCAAGAGGGATTTTGGTAATGTACCGGTAATTTGTAGACCCACCGCAAGGAATTTGATCGGTGGGGAAATTGTGATGGAGGATAAATCTAAGGTTATCTCGCTAAAAGTGGGTGAAACATCCCACGAGGAACTTCCCGCCGAACGGTTATCCCAAGATACTATGGGTAGTATTTCTTCAGAACTTCCCATTTATCTAAGATTAATCGGGCTCGCCATTTTGGGTAATTAGCGATACGCATCCATTGAGTAAACCGCTTCTATTATAAACGGGCCCTCCCATTTAGGTTCGAATTTACCTTTCTTTTGAAGTGAGGATTATCTATCGTCGAAAGCAATGAGGACCAAATCTCCTTCTAAAGGTTCTCCGTCGAACTTTCTTGTTGAAAGCCTTCGACATCCTAGCTTGGTAGAACTCAATGCATTGTTGATCCTCCAGCCTCATTCTAACATCTCAAGCTCTTCGACGCTTTTGATGTTGTTCTTCTTCGCCATCTCTGCTTGAAAGGCTGGCTATGACGGATCCTAATTTCCAATGGAGAACTGCACACCCAGACCGTAGAGAGTCGCTGAAGCCCGCTGTGACGCATATCCAGCTCCGAAGTTTATCATCCCAGCCGCTTGACTTTTCACAAGCAGCCATTTAATTTTGATAATCGCCTTGTTGAATGCTTCGCCAATCCATTTGTTGCCGGATTATAAGCTGACGATTGTATCTTGAATTTCTCACAAACCTCGATGAAGGAATTGTATAAATTGGGACTGGTCATGCACGACCGCTTTGGGAGTCCATAGATGACATGGTGCTTGAGTAAACTTGATTATTTGACGCCTTACTTCCTTTAGGGATTGCCACCTTTTGTTTGAGGCGGCGTCAGATCGCTAGAATAAACCGACTTAACTGGTTCTGAGCAGTGACCTGGACCACGTCCATCCCATCCCCATGTCTCAATGGCCGTGATGTGGCCCAAGGATACAGGCCAGGATCTACTATGTATAGGAATTCAAGGTGAATTTACACGCTGATCGGAATGACAAGGCTATTAATCATTGTGGGCCAAAAGTAACCCATTCTCCATTCGATCGAGTTTGACCATCAGTGCACCACATTCACCTTCAGCCTCAAGGACCTCTTCCTGCCTCCTTGTTTGAAAGGCATCTGAGTAAAGACCATCTATCGCCATATAGCATCCGGGTTTCTGGTCGTAGTAAAAGAACCAGAGCTCTTCACGGATTGACTCTCCTTCACGCTTCCCACACCGTGTAAGCATAATCCATGATAGGAAAGCCAATCTCGGCTCCAACTTGGTTTGGGTTGTATGTGTTCTTTGGTAATTCACCCTTTGTTCTTGTACCTCATCATATTGGTACGAAGAGTCGGTGAGTCCTGACCGTAACTAATTGTTCTTGTCTTCTAAGGTCATGACGCATTACGAACGCCGCTAGCAGGAACCGCATGCCTGAGGCTGGATTCGATGAAGAATTCTTCAATGAACCATTTCAACGGCCACCGATGATAGGACCGATCAGTTCCTCACCGAGTCACCACCTGGTTCTGCGACTATCGCCAGAATCCCTATACGCCGAGATATTCGACCCCGCTCTGGCGGTTAAGTCCATGGTAGCGAGTTCCCACGCGATTGGAACAGGTTCGTGAGCATAGTAAGGTCGGTACACATGATTCCCCGGAAATCAAGACAACTCCGACTCCGCTGAGATTTTAGAACGTCCGGGGTACTTGCTACATTTGTGGCCCGAGAAGTCTGGCCAAAATACAACGTTATTTGAAAGCGATGGTGTTGACTTCCGAACTTCATCCCGAAGATCATCATATAGCTCAACTGCCGCCGGCCGGTCAAACAAGAGATCGCAAACGCTTTGCCCTTTGATCCGACTTTCTTTGTTACCAGTCATATTGGGACAAGAGCAAGGCCTCATTTCGCCAAACGCCAACTCATCTGAGGTCGGCCGCGTCATAAATTTGACCGGATTGGCGAGATAACATAAAATCGCCTGGTTCATTGGGGTTAGTGCCGCATTTTCCGAATTAAGTCACGGCGAGGATCGCTTGTTACTTTTCACAAGCTTCGGCTGCATTTTGATAATCGCCTTGTTGAATGCTTCGCTAATCCATTTGTCAGCCGATTATAAGCCGCTGACGACATCTTGTATCTTGAATTTCACAAAACCCGATGAAGGAATTGCCGATAAATTGGGGACCGCTGTCATGCACGATCCGCTTTGGGACACCGTCGATAGATGACATGGTGTTTGATAAACTTGATGACTGTACTTTACTTCCTTTTAGCTGATTTCTTTTCACTTGGAGAAGTAGTCGGTGATCGCTAGAATAAACCGATCTCCTTTAACCGACGGAGGAAAATGGGACCTACCACGCCCATTCCCCATGTCTCAATGGCCGTGATGGGCCGGATGATGCAGCTTGCTCAAGGCCGATGCATATAATTCGCGGAATTTGACACGCGCATTTCCGAAATGCATCGACCAAGGCCATTAATCATTGTGGGCCAAAAGTAACCCATTCTCCCATTCATCAGAGTTTGGGACCAGGCTGGTGTGCACCACATTCACCCTCGTGCTTCCCCGAAGGACCTCTTCTCTTCCTTGTTTGAAAGGCATCGGAGTAAAGACCATCGCACTTCTACGATATAGCATCCGGTTTCGTGGTCGAAAAGAATCTGGAGCTCTTCGCCGATTGACTTTCTCCTTCACGCCTTCCCACCGTAAGACATAATCGATGATAGGAAAGCCAATCCTGGCTCCAACTTGGTTTGGGTTGTACCTCTTTGGTAACTACCCTTTATCTTCTTGTACCCCATCATATAATGGTAATTAAGAGTTGGTGAGTCCCGACCGTAACAAGTTGCTCGGTCTCTAAGGTTGTGCTAACGACACGCCTAACGCCGCCAGCATCCAATGAGCGCTTGGAGGCGTGGATATATTCGATGAAGAATTCTTCAATGAGTCCGCCATTTCAACGCCACCGATGATAGGGGATTAGATCGTGGTTCCCTACCAGAGTCACCACGGACCCGCTTAACTATCGGGCCAGAATCCCCATACTTCGAGATATTCGACCCCACTCTTGGCGGCTAAGTCCGATAAGTATGTATTCGCCACGCTATGGAACAGGTTCTGAGTAATAAGCACGGGCATGACATGATTCCTGAAATCAAGACAACTCCGACTCCAATGAGATTTTAGAACATCCGGGTACTTGCCACATGGTGGCCCGAGAAGTCTCACAAAATACAATCGCCATATTTGTTGGTGCGATGTAGTGTTGACTTCGAACTTCATCCGAAGATCATCATATAGCTCAACCGCATCCGTTGTCGGCCGGGCACCAAGAGATCACAAATCGCTTGTCCTTTGACCGACTTCTGTTTGAAATACAAGTCATATTGGGACAAGAGCAAGGCCCATTTCGCCAAACGCCAACTCATTGAGGCCGGTCGTCATAAATATCCGGACCGGATTTACGTAGAGATAACATAAATCGCCCGTCCGACTAAAATGTCCGATTTTCAATTCGCGAACACTAATGCAAGGCATCGCTTCACCATGGATAACGACTCAAAGACCCACCAATGTTCGACTCGTAATACATCGCCGCTCGCGGACCGCTGCCGCCGCCTGTGCAAGTAAAGCGCTTAACGAATGATCCGCTGCCTTGACGAGATCAAAACGTTTTCCTACGCGCAACAAGAACGGAGGTTTAGCGAGATATGATTTGATCTCTTCAATGTTTTCGGCAAAGCGCCGCCCCAAATAAACGACACGCCTTCTTGTTCAACTTGGAGAACGGCCGCACTTCCTGATAGGTTCGATATGAACCGCCGGATGTACGCCAATCGCCCTTGTAACCCCTCGAAGTTCTCTCATTTCTGAGGTTGCAACTCTTGAATTGCCTTCACTTTATCGATCGACGTGGATGCCCTTATTTGTGACGACAAAGCCGGTGAACTTGCCACTAGACATCCCAAGGAAGGATTTGGTGGTTCATCTTTAGTTGATGAGTTCGCATGAGTTCAATACCGCTCTAAGATCTTTGATGTGATCTCCTTTGTCACGCCACGACCAAATCGCCGACGAGCATTCGACCGCTTTTCCAAGATGATCCCGAAAATCTCCGCCATTGCTCGCCGGTATGTTGCTACCGGCATTTTGAGGCCGAACGGCATGACCGTAGCAATATATGCCGATGGGCTGCTCAACGCTGTGGTTTAGGCCATCGGGTACATCTTGATCCGATTATACCTCAAAAGCCATCCATAAAGGACATCCTCAATCCACATGTATTGTCAACTATGACGCCGGTGATTGGCAGAGGAAATCATCCTTTGGGCAAGCAAATTAGGTCTCTCAGAGGTCATGCATCCTAATCGAACCATTCTTCTTCATGACCGACTATATTCGCCACCCAATCCGGATGTTGAATTTCTCGACGAATCCCGATTCTATGAGTTTCTTCACTTCCAACAATTGCCTCCAATATTTGTGGATCAAACCGCCTTTGCTGTTGCTTGACAGTTTGACATCCGCTTTGATGTTGAGGCGATGTGTTGCCACATTAGGGTCGAAGTCCTCGCATGTCCTCGTAACTCCGTGCTAATACATCGATATATTCCCCGATTAGGGCAATCAACTCTTCCTTTCTTCCAAGGAGAGTATTGTGATGTTATGAGTTTGGGATGCCCTTCATCACCCATATTAACCTCGACTACCTCATCCTTAGTGGGGGTTCTCTTTTTCAACCTATCCCCAAACCGCCTCGAGTTGATGGATCCATGGGTCTTCCCATGTTGGCATATCTTCATCACCCTCAATAGTAGCAGGATCGATCGTGGCCATATTCGACATCAAAGCCTTGAAAGCTTCTCCAGGCGGTGTCGAATCCCAAGCCAAGAGTCGACGAATCGTCCGCCTCTCACCGGTGGATTATTATCAATCACCACGAGCATTCATCTTCCGAGGAGGATTCAGATCCCAACTTCTAAATGCATAGTAGTTATCCGCTTCTCTCTTGGGACATATGCGCTTTAGGAGGGGTTCGAGGGCCTCGTCCAAACATAGACCTTCCTCGTGTCAAGTCATACCCCCATCTTTTCATGATACCCGTTTCCGACTATATCCGTGTGTGGAGGATAGGCCCATTGTCATCTTCACCTTCTTCAAAGAAATGATTCGGCGTTGAACCGTGATCTCCTTTTCCGTAAACCAAGTCTCTTTCACTACTTGATCTTCGGGATGACTAGTGTTGTCCCAAAGGAGTCCCTGAATCGCTTTTGTGTGAAGTAAGATGATCGAAGCCGCGTGTGCAACTCGATCATTGTATAACTCGCTATCACATCATTCAAAGATAAAGGATACTCTAAATCGCCATTTATTGATTCATCGGCAATTTGCCAATTACATAATGTTCATCCGACGATTCTTCATCGCCAAGATTGATTACAAGGGTACAATGTCATTTAAAACAAAACCTCCACTATAACCAAGCCCGGTTTCGCATCGCTTCACCACTGCATCTTTGGGCCGATGATTCGGCTGACTCATTACGAGAGGAGAGAATCTGAAATAATTCTCCATCCCCTTAAACGTTGTTTGTCCGCCACCACCGCCTTGACTCATTATTCGCGTGTCTACATATTTGAGACATCGATGAAGAGTAGACGGACTATAACGCTATTGTGATCCAAGGTCAACCCAACAATAAGTTATAGGAAGTCTCATACAATCACATAGCGGTGACTTCGACTTTAAGTCCCCCATTTGGCACTTAATCCGATTTTACCAAGTGGGCGGACCCACGGTGTTAAATCCGAAGATCATTGTGCCGCTTGATGCTAGCTTGTCGGGCAGGAATTCCCTGATGATACATGAGGCGCTAGGGCATGATGCTCATGCCGAACCCTATCGACTTGATCCGTTAACTTCACTAGAGCCAATATACCCGTGAAGTATAGCGCCATCGTGTTTGAATTCCTCGCCCGCATATCCTCCTTGTAAAGGTGATGCGGGAAGTGTTTAGTCTAAGGTTGCATTGTCGGGCCGATTCTTCCGACTCGCCTAATCAGTGAGGAAGACTTCAATCGGGCAGGGCTTCTTGAAGAGCTCGCCTCTTTGATAAGCGCAAAGAAACCATAGAGAGTGATCCCGATATTGGCTAATTGGGCCATTTGTGTTCATTCTCTCTTGATTCTCGAATCGGAGGGAGCTTGATCTTGTTATTTTCCACAAGATATTTGAAGAGACCGGAATCTCGCCGTCCTAAAGGAATAGGACTTCGGGAATCTCTACCAGCGCCTTCGCTGGCCCAGGTTGCCACGCGACTGCCCGCCATGGGCGCTCATTGCCGCTGGCCGGGCCGCTGCCTCATCCTTAGTGGGGGTTCTTTGTTCAACCTATCCCCAAACCGCTCGAAGTTGATGGATCCATGGGTCTTCCCATGTTGGCATATCTTCATCACCCTCAATAGTAGCAGGATCGATCGTGGCCATATTCGACATCAAAGCCTTGAAAGCTTCTCCGAGGCCGGTGTCAATCCCAAGCCAAGAGTCGACGCATGTCCGCTCTCACCGGTGGATTATTATCAATCGCCCACGCAGCATTCATCTTCCGAGGAGGATTCGATCCCAATCCCTTCTAAATGCATAGTAGTTATCCGGCTTTCCTCTTGGGACATATGCGCTTTAGGAGGGTTCGAGGGCCTCGCCCCAAACATAGACCTTCCCTCGTCAAGTCATACCCCATCTTTTCATGATACCCTGTTTCGACTATATCCAATGTGTGGAGGATAGGCCCATTGTCATCTTCACCTTCTTCAAAGAAATGATTCGCTGAACCGTGATCTCCTTTTCCGTGAAACCAAGTCTCTTTCACTACTTGATCTTCGATGACAAGTGTTGTCCCAAAGGAGTCCCTAATCGCTTTTGTGTGAAGCAAGATGATCGAGTTGGCGGTGCAACTCTGGATCATTGTATAATCCTCGCATCACATCATTCAAAGATAAAGGATACTCTAAATCGTCATTTATTGATTCATCGGCAATTTGCCAATTACAATGTTCATCGGCGATTCTTCATCGTCAAGATTGATTACAAGGTACAATGTCATTTAAAACAAAACCTCCACTATAACCAAGTCCGTTTTAGACGCCTTTCACCCGTCCGCATCTTTGGGCCGATGATTCAGGACTCATTACCGTAGAGGAGAGAATCAGAAATAATTCTCCATCCCCTTAAACGTTGTTTGTCCACACCACCGCCTTGACTCATTATTCGTGGTTCACATTTGAGACACCGATGAAGAGTAGGCGGGACTATAACGTTATTGTGGATCCAAGGTCACCCAACAATAAGTTATAGGAAGTCTGCGTCAATCACATAGCGGTGACTTCGGACTTTAAGTCCCCATTTGGCACTTAATCCGGATTTTACCAAGTGGGCGGACCCACCGTGTTAAATCCAAGATCATTGTGCCGCTTGATGCTAGCTTGCCGGCAGGAATTCCGTGATGATACATGAGGCGCGGGCATGATGCTCATTGCCGAACCCTGATCGACTTGGATCGGTTAACTTCACTAGAGCCAATATACCCGTGAAGTATAGCGGCCTATCGTGCTTGGAATTCCTCGTGCATATCCTCCTTTGTGATGTGATGGGAAGTGTTTAGTCGCAAGGTTGCATTCTTTGGGCCGACTCTTACGGACTCGGCCTAATGGGTGAGGAAGACTTCGACCGGCGAGGGCTTTGAAGAGCTTCTTCGCCTTCTTTGATAAGCGCGCAGCAGCCATAGAGAGGATCCTTAAGGGATATCGCTAATTGGGCCATTTGTGTTCATCGCCTCCTCTTGATTACGAATCGGAGGAGCTTGATCTTGTTATTTTCCACAAGATATTTGAAGAGACCGGAATTCCCGTCAGTCCCTAAAGGAATAGGACTGGAATCTCGCTCTAGCGGCCTTCGCTTTGTGGCCTGTGCTGCTACGCGCTATCAGTTCGCTAAGGGCGCTCACAAGCCAAGGCCGCCGGGCCAGTTGAGTTGAACGCTTGGTTCGTGAACCGGGCCGCCTTGGCTTGTTCTCTTTCCCTTGCCTTGGGACAAAGTTACGCCGAGCTTCCGTTGTCGGTGACCCCTCTACCTTTTTCCTTTTGAGGAATCTCGGCTTGCTCTCCACGAACCTTCAAGTCCTTCCGTTATCGATGGTGCTGTACCCATTGCTTCAAGCACATCTATTGATAAGTTCTTTGTGGCGGGTTTGGAGGATGAACTCCTCTCTATTGATCCCATAGCCATTGCCTTGTTCGAATCGTTTAACAAAGATGTCCGCGGTTTCTCGTCTTTCGCTTCGTCGAGCAGCGTCCGTCGATACCTCGGTATCGTCATCAAAGAAATTGGTAGGAAGCTAGACTCCATGTCGCCCCACCGTGAATGCTCCCCTGAGACGGCGGTACCATTCGAAGGCAGCCCCACGAAGGGTGCCAACGAATGACCGAACCATCAAGGGTTCGTTGCCAGAAATAACTCCGAGGTGTGACTTGAAATAAATCAAGTGCTGCGTCGGGGAACCCTTCCCGTCAAATGGTGTGAAGTTTATTAAGTTAAACTTCGACGGGTAAGGGATTGATTCCCACTCCCTCGGGTATGGGCAAGGAATACCTGTCTTCTTTACTTCTTGAGCAGAAATCAATGAGTTGATTTTGCTCTCCAAGTCTTTGATCTTCTCGTTCTCATGAGCAACAGCAGCGTCGCGTGGTTCAGGAGGGTTATCATCTTCTGGTGCTTCCTCCTGATCCGAGTCGCTGTCATCTTGATCAACGTCGATGTGTTGACTTGATTCCCCTCGATGCTTCGTTAAAGCTTGGATCTGTTGGTCATGCATTTCTCTCATCGTCTGCATGGCCAACTCCATCTCTAATTTGAAGTTTTCCCGTTGTTTATTCAACGCTTCGTCTAGCATTTTGGCCACTTGATGCATGCGATCATAAGTGTTTCGGGGCTCTTCGCTAGATACAAGATGATCGATGCGCATTGCGGAGCCAATATCGGCGCATCATCCTCCGCGGTAGCCCTTCGTAAGCTTATCAGACCGACTGCCGATAGTCCCGACCGCAAACGAAGTTAGCCGCTATATGCGCCGAATAGCCCGTGACGATGATTCTTTGCTGGTCATATTATTAGTGACCTCACGCAACTCACCCTCTCGGGAGATCATCCTTTTGGAATCGCCTTGTCCTAGGTCTCGTGATCTCGGTGAGTCTCTCGAAGACCGACACCCTTCGAGCTTGATGGCAATTGCACTCGAGAGCATCGTCTTGATGAGCACGGAGCACAAGCATGGCTAGCGTCAATTTGGGGAATCCCGAGATTTTCGTACTCCTTACGCGGTAGTACGGCTCATTGGTGTGTGTATCGAAGCAACCTACCGTATGTCGGCGTGATCTCGGGTATAACGTCCTCATCGTCGGATAAGCGTCTCCTTCGAGGGCGGGTCAATCCATCGAAGCTTCGAAAGTGACTTCGCCTAGACTTCCGCCGATGTGGGCTGAAGTCTCGGCGGACTCTCGGACCGATTTTCAATCCGATAGGAGAGCTGCAGGAATCTTTTGTCTTTCTTTGGAGCAGTGCGACCTCCTGCATGAGGAGTGACCCGTGATTCTCTCGAGGACGAGGCGATCCTTGATAGTCGGTTTGGTGGTGGTGGCGGAGTTGGCTTCACCATCGATTCGATGCACGCTTTGTCTTTGGCGTCGTCGGTCTGGACCTTGGCGTTGGATTTATGCGCTGTATCCTTCGGCTTAAGCGCCGAGACGGGAGTGTGGGCGACTGAGGTTGGGGCACCATTAGACTTGGGCCTCCAAACCTGGCGGTACGTTGGTGGCTTCTTTGCCACTTCCTTCTTTAATTCACGAGCCTGCTGCACCAAAGCTCGTGCTTGCGCAAGGAGTGCGCGGCGCTTCCGGATGCGCTCCTGAAGTGTGGAGCGGTTCCGTTTGACACGGACCCACTCGTCGGTTGATGGCTTGGATAAACCGTCGATTGCTTGAGGCTGGAGCCTCTCGCGGAGTTCGACCTTAGATCCGCTTCATAGCGGACCCCATCCGTGGATTGCATGGCCTTGGCGAAGTTTGCGCCATGCTCATCGTCACCTTTGGCGGGCTCGCTTGGAGAGTGCGGGCGTCATCGGCGTTCATCTCGGACGCCGTTGTAGTTCGGACTTGAGGCGCCG
Organism: Asparagus setaceus; assembly: GCA_012295165.1. NCBI lineage: Eukaryota > Viridiplantae > Streptophyta > Magnoliopsida > Asparagales > Asparagaceae > Asparagus > Asparagus setaceus. The sequence goes on along the minus strand of CM022703.1, from coordinate 12,676,492 downwards.
AGGGATTTCGCTACACGTGGCGGCGGGGTTGGACTTCGCCGTCACGGGCTCTACCTCGAGGCCCATCGGGTTCTCCTTGCGTGAGTCCTTCTTGGAGCGGGCGGGGAACTGGATCTCGAAGAGGTGAGGACAAGTACTCCTCGAACTTCTCTTGGTCGAACTTCGAACTCGACCTCTTCCTCCACCGGGATAAGGATCCGCTGTTGCGCACGACGACCTGATCTCGAGGTCGGCTTCCACTCGGGTCGCCACTTGTTCGGTAAAAGTTGGGATGATTGTCATTGATTTGAACTTGCTTACAAACTTGATCGCTGAAACAAATTCAAAGAGAAATATCACCTTTTATTTTAAGGCTTACAATGAAAATAAAAAAGATTACAACTTTTATCCTTGTGAACAAACACGAGGATCTCATATATCGGATCCTCGCTATGGGTTCTTTGCCTCGCGGGACTTATTATGTCCGTGGACCACCACGCAATCCCGATCCGTAGAGACCCGGTTCGAACTACAGATGTAAAGGGGCTCGTTTCCGCGAAACAAAGCGCTGAGGGATCACACTCACGAAGGAGAGGATCGCCGGGCGGGTGAATCTACTAGGAGAAATCAGGCGCTATCCACGAGATTAAGGCGAAGCTTAATCTAGAGGGTATCTGTAGTTCGACCAATCGGTTACCTTTTGATTGAAGATCGGCGTTGGTGAACTTGTGCTCGCTGCTGCTCGTAACCGTATACCGATTACTGTAGATCTCGCAAGAACTCTTGAAGTCCGAGCCTTTGAAAGATCCCAAAATCCAATCGGAAGCCGCTCCAAATCCCTTTATCGGCAAAATCCAGCCCCTTGAAGTGAGGAGAACCCCTATTTATAGCATAGGGGTGAGCGGTCGGCCACATTTGTCGAGCCACCGGCCAAGTTGGTCGAGGTGGCTCGCCATGGTGTCGAGGTAGCTCGGCCACCATGGCGAGCCACCTCGACCAACTTGGCGAGTGGCTCGGCCATTGTGGTCGAGCCACTTCGCCACTTGCCGAGGTAACTCGCCAAGTTGGCCGAGGCGCCGCCGCTTTTTCCGCCAAGCTGCTGCTTTCCGACTCTTGGCTTTCTCGGGACTTAGATTCCGTCGTATTTGATTCGGGACTAATTCTTGGTTCGTTCGGTTCGCGGTCAAAATCCGATCGTCCATTCAAGTCCGGTTTACCGTGCCTTAACAATAAATTAACCGTCGGTTCAGCGTCTGTCCGGCAATCATTGATAAGTTGTCATTACTTAACTCGAATCAGAAGTTAGTTCGGGATCTTGAAATGGCCCGCCGAGGTTGAGGATTAAAGGAAAATGAGGTGAAGTGATTGTTGTGCAATAGGAGAGGTTGGTTAAAGGGGAGGGATTAAGGTGGTAAATCATGAATTAGGGAGAAAGGAGAAGAGAGGAAGGGAATGATGATGAGAGAGAGATAGAGAGAGCCCATGAAAAGGTTGCATGGGGCATTAACTAGGTGTATAGTAGGGATAAGGAAACTAATTGGAACCATGACATCATATTTGGGGCCTAATTATATTATTACTTCACTTTAGCGTGAGAGCACACATGGAAAAAGGCAAGGGGGTGGAAGTACATTCTCTTTATCAAAATGGGGCCACAAAGTATTTTTTCCCAAAATCATTCATAAATATATAGTATGACAACATTATTTATTTGGTATTTACTTGTAATAGATGCCTTCCGCTCAAATCGGGTGATGGGGACATCATCGCTACTTGAGCTTCAAAGGAGCAGAGGAGGGATCAGATCCACATATTCCTTATTTTTGATTAGGTGTGATCTTGACCGAGTGCAAATAGAGATAGATCAGGATCTTCGTGGACTATATAACAAGGTGAAAGGTATTGACATCGCCCCTTAGTGAAGCTCGAGTCTTGAAGGAAGAGTAACTCGATCTCAAATGATGAAGATCAAAGGTTATTCTTTTTTGTACTTGGTTTTATTGGCAAACCCTCTTGTAAAAAGAATACCTCCAGCTATGGGAGAAGTCACTCTCGGGTGTAGAACTATAAGAGAAGATAGAACTCCTTGGGGAGTAGTAGTAGCTCTTGGTGAATAGGAACCCTAATGAGCAAACCTCGATGGAGAGGTAATAGGCCGATGGAAAAATCCCAATGAAGAGGGGGTATATGACTCAAAGGATGAAAGAGTACACAAGGATCTCTCTAAAGGAGGAGCAACCCTATTGGATCAGTATAGAGCTCAAATATCAGGCAATAAGGCTTAGATAAAAGTTGGGAGACTTTAGCGCTCTGGCAAAAATTTTGGATCCCTTTGGTTATGGGCTAAGGGTCTCTATTTATAGGAAACCAGAGAGAGAGAGAGAGAGAGAGAGAGAGAGAGAGAGAGAGAGAGAGAGAGAGAGAGAGAGAGAGAGAGAGAGAGAGAGAGAGAGAGAGAGAGAGAGAGAGAGAGAGAGAGAGAGAGAGAGAGAGAGAGAGAGAGAGAGAGAGAGAGAGAGAGAGAGAGAGAGAGAGAGAGAGAGAGAGAGAGAGAGAGAGAGAGAGAGAGAGAGAGAGAGAGAGAGAGAGAGAGAGAGAGAGAGAGAGAGAGAGAGAGAGAGAGAGAGAGAGAGAGAGAGAGAGAGAGAGAGAGAGAGAGAGAGAGAGAGAGAGAGAGAGAGAGAGAGAGAGAGAGAGAGAGAGAGAGAGAGAGAGAGAGAGAGAGAGAGAGAGAGAGAGAGAGAGAGAGAGAGAGAGAGAGAGAGAGAGAGAGAGAGAGAGAGAGAGAGAGAGAGAGAGAGAGAGAGAGAGAGAGAGAGAGAGAGAGAGAGAGAGAGAGAGAGAGAGAGAGAGAGAGAGAGAGAGAGAGAGAGAGAGAGAGAGAGAGAGAGAGAGAGAGAGAGAGAGAGAGAGAGAGAGAGAGAGAGAGAGAGAGAGAGAGAGAGAGAGAGAGAGAGAGAGAGAGAGAGAGAGAGAGAGAGAGAGAGAGAGAGAGAGAGAGAGAGAGAGAGAGAGAGAGAGAGAGAGAGAGAGAGAGAGAGAGAGAGAGAGAGAGAGAGAGAGAGAGAGAGAGAGAGAGAGAGAGAGAGAGAGAGAGAGAGAGAGAGAGAGAGAGAGAGAGAGAGAGAGAGAGAGAGAGAGAGAGAGAGAGAGAGAGAGAGAGAGAGAGAGAGAGAGAGAGAGAGAGAGAGAGAGAGAGAGAGAGAGAGAGAGAGAGAGAGAGAGAGAGAGAGAGAGAGAGAGAGAGAGAGAGAGAGAGAGAGAGAGAGAGAGAGAGAGAGAGAGAGAGAGAGAGAGAGAGAGAGAGAGAGAGAGAGAGAGAGAGAGAGAGAGAGAGAGAGAGAGAGAGAGAGAGAGAGAGAGAGAGAGAGAGAGAGAGAGAGAGAGAGAGAGAGAGAGAGAGAGAGAGAGAGAGAGAGAGAGAGAGAGAGAGAGAGAGAGAGAGAGAGAGAGAGAGAGAGAGAGAGAGAGAGAGAGAGAGAGAGAGAGAGAGAGAGAGAGAGAGAGAGAGAGAGAGAGAGAGAGAGAGAGAGAGAGAGAGAGAGAGAGAGAGAGAGAGAGAGAGAGAGAGAGAGAGAGAGAGAGAGAGAGAGAGAGAGAGAGAGAGAGAGAGAGAGAGAGAGAGAGAGAGAGAGAGAGAGAGAGAGAGAGAGAGAGAGAGAGAGAGAGAGAGAGAGAGAGAGAGAGAGAGAGAGAGAGAGAGAGAGAGAGAGAGAGAGAGAGAGAGAGAGAGAGAGAGAGAGAGAGAGAGAGAGAGAGAGAGAGAGAGAGAGAGAGAGAGAGAGAGAGAGAGAGAGAGAGAGAGAGAGAGAGAGAGAGAGAGAGAGAGAGAGAGAGAGAGAGAGAGAGAGAGAGAGAGAGAGAGAGAGAGAGAGAGAGAGAGAGAGAGAGAGAGAGAGAGAGAGAGAGAGAGAGAGAGAGAGAGAGAGAGAGTGGTAGGGTGATTTATGCACTGCTAGGTTTACACGGGCTACTTTGGTAGCTATTTAGTGTACTGTCGCCGAACAAATTGCGACCCGGCATCTTTTTCAATAACTCTTGTATATTCTATCATTTACATAGTGTTAGTGTCGTGTAAATACTCTTATTGGTTACTTTATGTAGCCTCTCATAAACTTTGTGTGAGGATTTTTTCTTGTAGTGCTTTGACATCTCTGATGTTGTAAAACCAATGTCGTTGAGACCAAAAAATAATTTCATAATTAATTTTTTAATGATAAGAGATGAGATAATTCCTTTTTGTTTATTAGCTTAAAGGAATCTCTATGTTTTAGTTATTAAAATACTAGTTTTTATAAGGGCTTATGTGTTAAAAAGCCTAAACAAGTTTTAAGTCACAAGCAATCAACCCGATAGTCAACCCCTTAAGCCAAGAATCATTATATAAGGCCTAAGAAAAGCTAGAGATTAGAAATTTTAGATTTCTGACACCTGTGGGGCTGGCCATAGCTTGGAGGAGGAAGAGGAGACTTTTTGGCATACATTCGTCAACTCCGATATTATCTTTTTGGTAGAAAAACCCTCAGGAAGTACCATCTGGCTTCTTTCCATCTTTGATTCTTAGTTACATTTAAATTCCTTATGTTAAATGTATTTTGATCCATCATGATTGTTGTTGTCTTATCTTTGATGTATTCTTGAGTTTATATCAATGTTTTTAGTGAATAACATGCACGTAGGTGATTTTGACCCCAGAGCTATAGAAATATGATGAAAATCAGTAAACCTTATTTTATATATTATGTTTTGATAGTTTTATGAGCCATATTTTGGTTTTACATGAATATAACAAGTTTTTTATGATGTTTTGCCAAGTTTTTACAAAACTTTAGATGACAAAGATCGTGTTTGTATCGAATCTATGACCATAAGATATGTTCTGAATACGTACGTTCGTGTTTTCATGTTGAAAAAGCTATAGAAAAGTATCTCTAAGTTTGACACTAGAAAGATATAAGAAAATGCTAAGTTAGAATCTAGAAAATTAGCTAAAACCCATATTTAGATGTGTAGGTCAAGTTTCAGACGTCCAGGTAAAATTTCAGACGTCTCTATGTTATTTTTTTTAAAAAGTTGAGTTTCTTTTGTTTCAAGATCAAACGTCTGGTTCAAGATGTTACATGTTTGGTCCACAATTTAGATGTCTGGTGTGTAATTCATATTCCTGAAAACATGTACATCCTGTTTTCTTTTGTTTTATGAGTCGTTTGACATGGTAACTTTTTCTTACGCCTTTTGTTGATGCTAAAACTTTGTGAACACCCTTGTTAGTGAGTTTCGAGTGTATTTAAAGTTTTGTTTGATATTTTGAGTTTTATTTTCATAATTATCTGGTTGAACCAAAAAGTTTAAAAATATGATTTTTCTTTGAATTTGAGCCTTTAGCCCAAACTCAACACGGAGTTATTAACAACTTGAAAAATGAGTTTCTTTGAAATAATATGGGCAGTATATTATGATGACTCTTGTTGTTATGGTTCAGCTATGGATAATAATAATTATACCCTTTTAGATTATACATGCAACCCACAGGAATTAGGAGTTTAAATATTGGACATTTGTCTAGATCAACATGGTAAGATTTTAGTTGAGATGGTGGGCACAAGCGGTGCAAATTGTTGCCTACGAGTTTGAGGATATGATACGTTGAGAAGAGATAATACCATCGGATAGTTAAAACCAACTTTTAGTGAACTCTTAGAATTTATATACTTCACGTTAAGTATTGAGTGACGATGTGTAAAGTGTGAGTGTGGGGATTTGCAACCTCTATACTTTTATGTTTGATTTTCTCACTCGATAGTTAGTCGTGCAATATAAAAAGCGAGATTAGGTGTAATCGCCTTACAACGAGTTGATATAAAAGTTTTAGGTTTTAATTGGGGAGAATAAAGAATAATTAGGCTTTTAAGGTGTGAGATTTATTTTGGCCATTTTGGTGAGTTTTTCAAAATCCCGTCTTGGATTGCCGAGTTGTGTTTTAATTGTCTTCCACCTTAAATTGATTATTATTATTATTATTTAATATCAAATAATTTAAAATTAACTTAAGAATGTTAGTAATTGTAATTTAATTTAGCATAGTTGTATGATTTGAATATGATGAGTTTTGTGACATTTTATTCTCTGCATATCGGTATTTTCAGATTTTAAAATACCGAGAGCTAAGTTATGGGTTCAATATATGTTTCATTTGACGAATACAATGAATAGAAATGTTTGAACATGGATCAAGAGTTTTTTATTAGTTTCATATTTGCTCAACCATGCATATCCTTCTGCATTCCTATTCAGTTATTGGTATTATCTCATTTTCGAGTCGTTGATGATTATATCCTATCGAGCTTTCTTTTATTTGATTGTATTTGCATATTGATTCATATTTTCACTATTCCATCCTTTGGATCCTATCCTTTGGTGGTACTTGCTATTATCTACTCTGATGGATTTGTTTTTATTATTTTTGTTCTTTTTTCTTATCATTTAAAGGTGGTTGGTATATTCTAGAGTAGAGCTGGTTGAGTCGGGAACAATGGTCTTACATGTATATGCTAGTTTTGATTTTTGGTCTTAAAAATAAATTCCAGTCTTAAATATTTTTCTCACAAGATCCTGAAATAAGTGAATCTTTATATATTATATTCCACAAATCTATATCTTGAAAAGTAAAATTTTTCCCATTAAATTTTACGCATATAAGAGGCTTAACATATCATTTGGATTTGGTTGCCATCCAAGTAGCATGCTACCAGCCTAGTCACATGTCATTAAAGTCTTGAGGCCTGATATATATGCTATAGATTTTTCTACAAGTTCATCTATCAGTTCAGTGAAAGTTACGCGACGTTGACTTTACGCGGGCTTAGCACCGCGTAAACCCTAGCTCCACGTGACCTTAGCCCATGTGATTTTAGACATGCATAAACATGTATTGGTCTATTTTTGGGTGAGTTTTAATCTGATTCTCACTTCGTTTAAGTTTGGGCTTCGTGACTTTGCATCCTTAGCTCCTTTTGGGTCCACTTCATTATGTTGAACCCTTTTGGTCACTTTAGAATGACCGTTATACCTCGTGTGGGCCTCCTTGTGTGGTCATAAGATGCTTGGTTGATGGTTCAATATTTTTACCCATCTATAAGACTCCCCTCTTGCCCAAAAAAAAATTTCCAAAATTCGGGTTCAGACACATAGCTAATTTCAGAATACTTTGGGGAATCCCTGGTGTAATTTCGAACAGTTTTGGTGACGCCTTTTGGAACCTGGTGGGTGGACTCAATTGTGAGCATGTCAGAATGCGCCAATCTTGTGAGTGTCATTTAGAGGTGTGATGTTGATAGTGACGGTTGATTCGTCCGTGAGTTGTACTATTGAGCGTCTTCGGAGGCGATTACGAAGAAGTATGCTTGTTAAAATTCGATAGTGCGGCTGCAGCGGGTGTTATGTTAACATAACAAGTGGCTATCTCAGCATATGTGTACTATTAAACTTGGGTGTACTGTTCAACCTATCGAGGTGATTTCAAAAAAGGTTTACTGCTGAATCTTCTGGAGGGATCGATGTCATAGGTGTAGTGTTAAACTTAAAAGCGGTCATCTCAGTAGAGGTGTAGTGTTAAACAAGAGTGCACTGTTGAACCTACTGAGATCTGTATATACCGTCAGAGGTGTACTGCTAAATATGTGTGTACTGTTGAACCCATCGGTAAATCGTCTAAGGATCAATAGTGGTTTGCTATCTGATCAGACAAGAAGGATGCAACCATAAGTGTGTTGTTGAACTTAGCTGACAGTCATCTTAGCAGATGTGTGGTGTTGAAACTGCTAAGATCTATTCTAGGAGAGGTTTATTGTTGAACTTTACCGGTGAGTCACCTTGATTTTTGGTGGCGAGATGACAAGATTGATACCATAGGTATAATGTTGAACATAGAAGTCGATCTTCTTTAGGAGAGGTTTGATGTTAACATACTGAAGCGTAATCCAACAAAAGTGTATTGTTAAACTCTCTAGAACACCGTAGCGGGATTGGCCTACGTAGTCAGAGTTGAGACGTCGCTGCTCTAGGTTTGATGTTGAACGTGGTAGACAATTATCAATAGTAGAGGTGTGATGTTAACCTGCCACAATGTTGAGATCAATAGGATTTTCCCTTGGTCAGCAGAAAGTTATTTGAAGATGTTGGCAGAAGTGTAGGAATGTGCCAACAAGTAGTGGGAGATGTCGCTTGAAGTGTGCTATTAAACTCGGCGAGGAATTGCCTTAGAAGAAGAGTGATCTATTAAAAAGTCAATTTTGATCAAGATTGCATCTGCGGTTAACCTGGACGGACATCTGATGATGGCATCAGGTTGACTAAGATGTTGATTTGTCAATTCAGCAGTGAGCTGACAAGGCTCTAGTATCACCAGGGACGATCACTGTATGATAATTATGAGAGACTCATTATTTTATGCGGGGAGTGAAAGGTTGTTCTATCAGAGATTATCCTCAAAGTGAAGGTCATTTGTATCTGCCTATTGATTAGGGGAAATATCATTTTGACGATGTTGGCAAAGAGTCTGAAGCACGCCATTGGTAGTGGAACTTGCTGCTTAAAGTGTACTATAGAACTTGGCGGAAAATCACTTCAGGAGAAGTGTACTATTAAACTTCCTGAGGGGATTTGGTTGAGAGATTCATTTCATCTTGTTGATTTGTCTGTTGTTGATTTGTACGAACACTTTGTAGACGAGTAGTGGTAGATAGAACACCGAAAATGAGTGAAAAACTAACTTTTGGGTGAAAATAGGCCTCTACGCACTCTTGGGAGGCTTTACATAGCCTTATATTTATGCAGGGTTGAGCAGCTAAGATCTTGCCATGTTGTAGCAATATGACAGTCCACGTAAATATAAAATATAAAAGTATCGGGGTTGTTCATCTTCATCCTCACTTTCGCCTTTCTAACTCCACATAAATCTTTTCGAACCCAAAATTTACCTCATGAGTCACCAGCAAAATTAATGGTTTGGCACCGCCATTTCGCCAGTAGATGATGCCAGTGAGGGGCACGAGATCTCGAGGCAATGTCGAGAAGGATCCCCTCCTATCGGAGTCGCAAATCAAGGGTAAAGCCCCTTTGACTACTATCCTGCCTTTATGCAGGGTTAAACCATTTACACGGGGCTAACCCCTTTAGGGCTACTGAACCCCCTTTGGGAGAATTTTCTCAGTTCAATTTTGAGGGTTTACGCGGCATTAGCCCCGCGTAAACTTAGCTCTGCGTAAACACATGTAGCTCTATGTAAATGACACTCAGTCAATTTTTGATTAACTTTGGGGTTCTCAATTGGATGACCTGACTCTCTTCTACTCTTTGTTGAAGCTGGCTCTTTTGTCAGCAAAGATGTAGAATGGGTTGCATCAGGATTTGTGAGGACGATGATCTTATGCGACTGCCCGCGTGAGTTAGCAATTCACGCTCCGTTCCTCCATCAATTGGAACAACCTCATTAGTTAGATAGTCACAGATCTTTTTGAGCTTAGCCAGATTCTGAGGAGACTAGTTGATTTTTGTTAGACTCTCCCCATGCCTCCATCGGAGATCGGGTTGGCCCATCAAGTGGCAAGGCTCAAGGATGAAAATAAGTGCCTTCATGATGAGCTGTCGACTGTCGGGGATATCAGCGCCTGCAAGCTACCTTCGACCTTCTCCGGGCTGGGGTAAATGATACGCTACTATGCTATGAGGAGGAGCGTAATGAGCTTTCGTGGGCTTTAGCTGCTCGGGGCAATCAAATATTCAAGATAAAAGATGAGCTATAGATGTCTCGCTTAGAGTGTGCTCAGCTATTCGAGACTATTAGGGTGATTTGAGCTTGCTTGGTAAGTCTCTCTACAAGACTAGGAGAAAGTTCTCAAAGAGGAAGCGAATCTCCTATGGACCATAGCAAGAGCAATTAGATGGTAACTCCTTGCATATGTTTTGTTCGTGTCCCTTTTGATGTAGGTGCTTGTCTGATGAGTGGAATCCATCTTTTAGTGGCAATCTCATTCGGCTACTTGAGGCTAGTGTCTGTTATCTTTTAACCAATAATTGATTAAATTTTAACTAAGGCTTAGTCAAAATCAGTTAACTCCTAGTGAGAACTAGATCTCACTGTAGTTATGTAGCATCTGACTCAACGTTCATTAGAGGTATATTGTTAACAAAACAAACTTAGTCAACGGAGTGACAGTCTTAATGAGGAGTGTCCTATTATGAGAGAGTAGTTCGTAATTAAAGGTTTATCATTAACATGACATGAATGAACTCATCTCAAGGTCTCTTGCTTCTGATCTTGTTGAGAAGTAGTTTGTCTCCAAGATATTGATTAGACTTTGGGATGACGTCAGAGATGACTATTAACATAATGTGGTTGCAACTTCCATCCTACCTAGAGTGCTTCATTTTCTAATACTCTACAAGAGGATTCTTAGTGTTCATTATCACAAAGCCCAAGTGACCAATGCTCATAATCCTCCCATGTCCCATGATTTGGTCCACTAGAATCTGACGGCCGCATTCTTAGGAGACATGTCATCGAAAGACAATGTTATCAGAAGCCATATTGTGGGAAGCCTTATCATCAAAGGTGTGATGTTAATGCGATGAAGTGAATGTTTTCTTGCATCCCTTGAAAAATGCGAAATAAGTGCCTTTAGGAGTAATATGCATTCCCATTGGCGCCGCTAATGGCTACTGAAGCTCTCCAACCTACCCAGGCTGCAACCATGAAATCTGAGAGTATCTTGGGGACTAGCCATTCTACAATTAGCCATGCAGATGTAAGCCAGCTCGACTTCATCGGAAGCTTGAGCAAGCTAGGGAGATGCATGTCACTAAGGGAAGGCAAATCCAAGAGCTTCAGGCTGGGCTAGAGAGCATTTCAGTCCCTTCTGATGAGGAATTGAGATACCATGCCGAGGTCAAGGTAGAAAAACTTCTTCAGGATGAGCTGGAAGAGAAGGTGATACGCACATAATAAATATGCACAAAAGTTGCAAGAGCACAACTTATTAAGTATAGTATAGAAAGATGTCGAACCTACAAGGAAGGTGTGTTAGAAATTTCTAAAATTGGTGCTAGAAATGTGTGGACAAAAAGGAGTGAAATAAAATGTGTAGAGATGTGGATAGAGTGATTTGTCCGAAGATAAAAAATGAAAACAAGAAATAAGAAGAAGGAAGGAGGAAACAAATAAAAGACACAAAAACTAAAAGAAAAATAAAAAGAGAGATAGAAATAAAAAAGAGAAGAGGGAAAGGAAGAGAAAATCAACAAAAGAAAGCAAGAAAAGGAAAAATTAAAGAAGGAAATTAAGAGATGGAGGAAAATCAAAATCAAGAGATTAAGATAAAATTAAGTAGAGAACTTAGGGATCTAGAATTGAATCCACTAGTTAATTTCAATTAGGATTTATGTACTACTCTATTTTTATCATACTTTACTTTAGATTTACTAAGCATAGATTCAAACCTAAGTATAGGTTCAAACCACTTAAAGAAAGAATAATCTATCAAATTATTATCTACATAAAAATTTTATTCATGAAAAGAATAAATAACTAGATAGCAGTTTTAGAATTCATAAGCATAACTTGTCAAATTATTCAAGATAAGCATAGATTATCAAATTCTTCTTTACCAATTAGTCCTCTAGTTGATTATCCTAAACATGATTATTTTAAGCATAAAGAGAACAATTCACAAACTATAAAAGACATTAAACTAGTTTCATGCAATCCTAGATTTCCTAAAGAATTTAGTTGCACATATTATGGACAAGAAGAAAATGGCGATAAAAAGAGCGAGAAAATAAAATTACAACGCAAAGCAAGAAAAATAAGAAGAAAATAAAAAGAGCAAGGAAATGTAAATCTACTCTACAAAGCATGAAATAAATCTAAAACTACAAGCATGAAATAAATCTAGTTTATCAAACATGAAATAAAAGTAAGAAAATAAAATCCTAAATTATGCAATTCTAAAACAAGAAAAATAAAAAGAAATATAAAACTTACATTGAAGGGGTTCACCTCTTATGAAGAAAATCTTTATCACACTTCATCATCATCAAAAGACAAGAATAAAAATAAAAGAAGAGGAAATAAATTTTTTATTTATTATAAATAAAAGTTTATAATTTTGGAAGGTCTTCTCAATGAAGAGAAACCCTCCTCTCAAATAGAGTTTTTATAAAATTTTTCATACTCAAAACCCTCACTCTCTACACCTATTTATAGATTGCATATATTAATATTAGCCATTAGATCAAACTTAGCCCCCAAGTCATTCAATTTGATCGTTAATCGATTCTTGTTTCTTGGGCATCTATCTGAGCATCGATACTAGTATCGATACTAATATTGACATAGGTATCGATGCTGCTATAATTACTGGTATCAATACAAGTATCGATACAATTATCGATATATGTATCGATACTTCTTTTGGTTCTGAATTTTTTGCTAAGAAAATAAAATTATTGAGCTCTTTTGTGTTAGGTTTCTATGGGCTGCTTGGCTTGATCTTGGACTTTAATAAAATGTTGAGAAATGAGGTAGTTAGAGTTCTTTTGGGCTCTTATTCATCCATCTTTCAATACCTGCAAATTAAAATAAAAACACTTTATTAACATATATTTTATTCAAAATAAAATAGATAATAAGGGTATAAAAGTGCAATAAAATGTAATGATCAGAAGGATAAGGCCCTACATGCTCTTTTGCATTTCTACTGATGCATCAACTGTCTTTTGCTTGTAAATACCAGATCGAGCAATGAAGTTTTCTTTCTCACAGTAGATGACTTTCATTAAGTTGTTTCAGTATTTGCTTTAGCATATAGATTATGGGCTAATTAAACTTAACTACGATGAGTCAAATTTAAGTGACACCTAACCCATCTTGAAGAGTTTCGCGGTGGATTGGCTCGAACTCGTTGGAGGTGTATTGTTAAAACAACAAACTGAGCTCTATGTAGGGTCCGCGTATAGCCTTGTGAGTCTTGTTTGGATGAAAGCTCCCTCATGCTTAAGCGAATAAGACCCTTGGTGAGAGGTGTTATATTAACTTAACCTTTGGAATCCCGTCATCACTCTTTATCATGATGAGAATGGTGTAAGTTGTGGGCGGAGCATTTTGATTTGTACTCTGTGTCTCGATGTTCGTTGATGTGGAACCTGAGAAGGTGTTGATTACTGGTGAATTGTTGTAAGAGGTTTTGTGTTGACATGCCGTGTAGTTTGCTCTAAATGGGAGTATTTTGATTGGGACTCCTCGGGGGTTCGATCTAACCCTCCGTCTTCAATAAGATAGCCATTCTCTATGATATGTTAGTTAGGTTGGCAAAAAGTCAGCGGGATCCTTCAGTTAGAGGTGTATTGTTAACCTGCCAAAAAGAGGTTCTCCCTAAATACATTAACCTGGGTTGCAAGGAGATTAGGTTGAAAGTATTTTAAAGGAGGTTCAGTGTTAACCTAGCAAGTAACACTTGAAGTGTTTGATTGTTGTCAGCAGAGTTCAACCAATCCGGACTTCACATGAGTTGGTCCTCCTAGGAATTCATTGACGCGAAAACCTAGGGAAGCATCGGTTGTCAATGACCTACAGTCAGAGGTTTAGTGTTAACTTGTCGCTTGCTGGTGTAGGGGTGTTTGGATTTAAACTCGTGAGGTATTTCTTGAGGTCCTGGTGTAGGAGTATTTCTTGAGGTCGCTTGCTGGTGTAGGAGTATTTGGACTTCACATGAGCTTGAGGTATTTCTTGAGGTATGTTTTAATGATAAGCCCCATTTGAATAGATGGTATCCACCATGTATAGACCCTAATAGACGGTATCCACCATGTATAGACCCTACCATTTCTTGCAGAATTTCCCAGGCGACTTATGCGTCATGATCATGGGACAACAGACTACTAGGACACGTTCTTCTTTTCGGAAGACCCTCTTCTTGACTTTCTTGTTGAAGACCTTTGAGATGTGTGCTTGGTATAGCTCTATGTGTCGCTGAGCTTATAGCCACTTTTCATCCAACGCTTCAAGCTCATTGAGTCGTAGTCTGGCATTGTCTTTTTGCATCATTTGAGTAGTTAATGCAGTGCACAATGATGGTATCTAGATCCCAAGTGGGAGGATAGCTCCACACCCATAGACTAGAGCAAAGTGTGTGTTCCCTGTTAGGGTCCTAACCATTGTGCGGTAGGTCCAGAAGCATTCGTCCAGTTTCTCCTTCCAGTCCCGTTTGTTGTGGAAACAAACTTCTTGAGAATATTAATGATTGTCTTGCTGAAGGCTTCATATAACATTAGCTGCTGAATTGTAGGCTGTCGAAGAAACATTCTCAATTCGAAACTTGTTGCAGAACCGATTAAATCCATAACTGGCAAATTGAGGGACATTGTCATGGACAATTTGTTTGAGTATGCCAAAATGTTAGACGATGTGATGTTTGAGAAAGTTCACAATATTGCTGGTCTTCACCTTGGCAAGTGGCACAACTTCAAGCCATTGGGAGAAGTAATTAGTTATTGCTAGAATAAACCTATGTCCTTTAGTTGAGGGCAGACTGATTGGACCAATGATGTCCATTCCCCATGTCTCAAATGGCCACAAGGAGACAGTTGGATGTAAACGCTCAGAGGCTTGATGCATGAAGTCATCGTGGAACCGATATGCTTGGCAACATCTTAGATCATGGTTGGCTGATAGTAGCAGAGGCGTCAGAGCCTATATTGGAGCTTAGGACCGGATTAGTGAGCTCCACATATACCATTATGGGATCCCTTCAAAGATTCCTAGGCTTCTCAAAATGAGAGACAATGAAGGAATATACTGTCAAATGATCGGCGATATAATATCTTGGTGACCGCATCATAGTAGAACCGGGGCACTCTGCATTGAACAGAAGTTGCCTCCTTAAGATCATCGGAGTGAATGTTGTAGAGGATGTGGTCAACGATTGGGAACCTTCAATCACATTCTTCTACACTCACCGAGACGATATGAACCCTAGAACTCTCATTGCAAATAGGCAAGATGGTGACTTCTGACTCGGATATGTTGAGTCATATTAATCTGGAGAACTAGTATAGCTGCTAGCCTGGTAAGGGCGTCGGTGATGGCATTGTCAGCTTTGACCTCGTGGTTGATCTTAAATTCTTTGAATAAGCCGATTAGCTTGAGCCTCGTCTCATGGTAAGGCACCAGGTCCTTGTGTCAGACCTCATATTTCTCATTCACTTGGTTCATGATGAGAAGCGAGTTGCCGATAGCTTCGAGAAGCTCAACTCTTAGCTCTCTGGCTACTTGGAGGTCAATTATAAGAGCATTGTACTCCAATACATTATTCAAGCAGGCCTCTATCAATGAGAATTAGCGGTAAATCATACGATACTGGGGTGAGGCTAGGATTATTCCTACCCCTGCCATGATTGTGTCATCTAGGCCAGTTTTGAAAGCTCTGTCGAACCATATTCGCCATGGATTTTTAGCTTTTATAGAGCAGACTTTGAAGATTTTGTCTAGGACTGGATGATCAGCTTAAAATTTGCTATCGCTTAGCCTTTGATGGCCCTCTATAGGATGTAGATCATGTCGTATTGTGACAGTAGGATGGCCCATTTTGCGAGCCTGGAGTTGAGCACTCCTAGGTTGGTCATGAGAATTTGCAGTGGGTTGATTTTGGACACTACATGCATAGTCTAGCCCATGAGGTAATGTCACATTTTCTGGATTGCGAACACCAATGTGAGGCACACCTTCTCCACCAGATTATATCAATGTACTATACCAATTATCTTTTAGTTGAGTTAGTAAATGACCTGGTCATGACCTTCATCATTTTTTTGAACAAGCATGGCGCCTGGTAAATAGTCGAGTGCTCTCATGTATAGTAGGAATGGCCTCCCTGACACTGGGGTAGCAAGGATCAGAGGTTGAGTCAGGTATTCTTTAATTTGTTTGAATGCCTTTTGGCATGAAACATCCCAAATAAAGGATGTACCCTTCTTCATGAGGTTGGAGAAGGGTTGATAGCTCCCGGAAATATTGGATATGAACCTCAAATGTATATAAGTCGGCCTTGAAATCCTCAGAGTTCTTTCAGATTCCTCGGAGGTGGCATTTCGCAGATGGCCTTGAATTTTTCAGGGTCGACATGAATCCCTTAGATGTAATGATGAATATAAGGAACTTGTGATAGGACACTTTGAAGAAAGATTTGGTTAGATTCATTATGAGTCGATATTTCCTCATAATGTCAAATGTTGTTCATAAGTCCTGCAAGTGATATTCTTTGCGATGATTCTTGACTGCGAGGTCACCTACATAACACTCCACCATGTCGCCATGATGCTCCCTGAATATTTAGCTCATGGCATGTTGAATATGGCGCTAGTGTTCTTTAGTCTGAAGGGCATGACAGCTTACCCAAATACACCGTAGGAGTTCTAAAGGCTGTGTGCTTCATATCATCCTTGTGCATTTTGATCTGGTTGTATATGAAGAATCTATTCATAAAGGACATACATTCAAACCTGCATGTGTTGCCAATCATGATATCCATGATTGGCAAGAGGAACTCATCCTCAGGACAAGCCACATTTATGTTACGATAGTCAACACATATTCTGATGGTCCCATTCTTCTTCAATATAGGGACAATGTTGTAGACCATATTTGGATGTCTTATCGCCTTGACAAATCCCAATTGCATGAGTTTGTTAACTTTACTTTTAATTGGCCCCATCAATTCAGACTTGAATAGCCTTCGAGATTGTTTAACTGGTTGGGAACTAGCCTTGATATTGTGGCAATACATGGCAACCGTTAGGTCAAGGCTGGACATGGCATGAAAAAGTCCATGCGAAAATATCGTGATACTCATGCAGAAGGGATTCTAACCCTTGCCACTCTTCTTGGGTCAACCCGTGCTAACAAAAATAGGCTTTTCTTCTAATTCATCGCATAAATTTAGTTGAATGATTTGATTGTTCATGGGTGGTTCGAAGCACATCTCATACTGGCCATCGAGCGATTGAGATCAGAGGGGTATCTCTTCATCTTCCTTGACCTGATAGGCAGAGATCAAGTTGATAGACAAGATTATGAATTTTTCACCAATATTGATGTCAGAATCATATCCCGAAGTATCAGATGTGTGAGAGGGCACAGGATACTCTAAGATCATCATAGGTTTCGGCTCGGGCGATTCAACGAGATATCCCAGCCCATATCGGGATCGACTATAGTAATTCTCTGGCATCCCTTTGGTGTAAACATCTTCAGTGGTGTTCGATGATCCTTGCCTTAATTTAGTCCTTTAGCCATCACTAGATCGTAGCTCATGTTTTCCATTGTCCTCCTATTGCGTGACTATAATGGGTGGGTCAAGGCGTTTCCTCTTCTTCAGAGTCATATTCCTCTTGAGGTCTAGGAGCACTAGGATTGTACTTCCAGTAGATGATGGTAGATTGATCCTTTTATCTCGGGGCTATAAAAGCTACATGGTTCCAATCTTCAACAATATCCCAATCTCGAGCCATCTTGGTAAGAGTCATGTGTAGAGAGCACTCGATTTTTAAGAGTTTGAGTTGTTCTGAACTTATCCTTGGGCTGTCGGGTTCTCCTTCACTATCAATAGATGAGGAGCAAGCTAACTTAACATTGTTATTGATAGTCCACTCATCACAGACAGGGGTGGGAGTGTTACATAGACCTCTGTATTACAATAGTCTTAAACTTTAGAGTAAGACCACTTTCCAACTCAATGTCCACTTCATTCCCACTCTCCCAACTATTGGGAGTTGGGTCACGATCATCAACATGATCAAGATAGAGGACAACGTCAGCACGGAGGGTGATCATTATACCTTTGAAAGGCTATTGCTCTGCTGGGAGAGTCTGCACGACTCTGTTTCTATCAACATACTTCATGCACTAATGGAGCATCGAGGTTTTGGTGGAACCATGACCATCCTAGGAGGAGATCATAAGAAGTTTCTGCGTTGATCACGTGGCATGTAACCTCCGAGCTGAGATCCTTGATTTGGCATCTCAATCAGATCTTTCCTAGTGGGTCACCAGTACTCAAGTTGAATCGGTAGATGACAAGACGCGATGCCGGCTGTGCATGGTCAGGTGTTAAGGAAATTTAGCACCCTCCATGGCATGCTACTAAGCATGGATCCCGGGTCAGTCCGGATATGCTCAATTGGTCAAACTAACATATCATTTGTCATATAATGGCGGTGGTGATTTTTGTAGAGACAAGCATATTTCTGAAGTGATGGTGATGCTTGGCACGCCTTATTGCTTGGTGGCGGTGAGAGCGCATTGGTTCCTCTTGTTCTCCATCTATGATCATAGGAAATTTGGTGAGGAACACCTCAACTCAAGGGCATTACAAAGCGCTATCCGAGTTTCGTGAGAGATGAAGGAGATCATATAATATAATTCTAGTAGGTATATTAGCCAATTGGGCCATGATGTTGAAGTGGAGCGGTTTTGAGACTGATCCTTTGACATTGTCTGAGGTGCGTCACTTGCCACGAGGTCCACGCTGGCGAGGATTGTCATTGATATGACCATCTTGTTTCAAGTAAGTCTTCGGGATCTTGTTCGGTCAGTAGTTTGGCTGCTAAGGCTTCCTCTTCTTGATTGGAGTCGGTGAGGGTAGAAACCTCCTCTTCATCTTTTTGTTGATGATAAAAATAAAGTTGGAGGTTACGTGTCTACTCCTTCGGGATTCTCGGACTATTTTGGTAGTCGCCCATTAATTGTCTTCAAGCATCTGGGTGGACCGACATGAGTTCTCCTATTTTGAGAGTGAGTGGTATAAGCCTCGGCTTGCAACTGTGAGGGTCTCGATTGATGACCTTCATTTTAGCTTATGGAAATGAGATTACCCTATCTTGCAATATTACCTCGGGCATATCGAAATTAGAGCGAGATCATGTTCACAACTACCTTCCTCTCCTCATTGTTTAGCTTGATGACCTTGGTGTTGACTAGCGTCTAGATTTGATTCTTGGGAATGAAGTAGTCTTTGGTCGGATGCCCGTCAAATCGGTGGAGGAGGCAATAGTTTGTGTCATTAGCACATCTAGTGTCTTCTGGTCATATGATTCCAGGGAGTTTGAGCATGTTTCCTTGTCTAATCATGTGAACTATTTTAACAACTTGATCATCCTGGAAGGAATATTGCCTTTGAGTGAGTTGCTTTTCTCGAGCTTATCGAGTAGGCTAGTTAGTGTTCTTCTTCGGTAGCCCTTTTCTGCACTGTACTGCAGCACTTCAATCATTAGGGTTTCCTAGTCTTTATACCATCAAAGATTTTTCCCACTCCAAGATCCTTTCCGTTGTTGCTGGAACTAGGATTACGCTTGAGTTTCTCTAGCTTCATGGCGTCTTGCAGATCTTTTAGCGATCTCTACCTGTTCTAGCAAGTTAGCTCATCAATTGACTTTGACCGCCCCATGCGCTCTTCGAATATTGCTAGAAATATTTCGTGACATGTCTGTGTTAGAAATCCATCGGTAGAAAGAAAAGAAACCTCATCGCGAGGCTTTTGAACCTCTCGATGAAATTGTGAACCCTTTTATTAGGGTTTTGCTTTTTCTTGCAATAAGGCATCCATGTGAGTTTCTATTGCCAGCTCATAGAACCATGCTAGGAATTTTCTTTCAAAATCTGCACATGAAAGAATAAAACTAGTTGGCAGGGTTCTGAGCCAATTGAAAGTGGTAACCTCAAGGTATCGACAAATAGTCTGGTCATAATCGCGTCATCATTGATCACGCTCTCGGTTAAAGACCGAACATGATATATGTGTTGACTAGGCAATTTTGTCCCGTTGAAGTTCTGCAGGGTAGGTTGGCAGATACGATATTTTGCTCCACTCTAGCGGATATGGGCATGACGTGCTGGTGCTCTCTAGTTTATTTTTCTGTGCCAAAGTCTTGAATTGCATTTGCATATTCTCCATAAGTTTGGCCTCCATCACCATCAAAGCGGCGGTCGGTGCTCGCTCTGCCTCATGATCAATAGAGCGATTGGAGTGCTCGTCATGATTCTCGATAGCTTGAGGATGGGAATGCACATTGACTTGCTAGTTGACCACCTCTACTAATGGTGTTGGAACTATGCCGGCACTTGGAGTGGTCATATGGGCAGTGACGCCTATAGTTACAGCGCTATGTGCTATGTTCACCTCCTACAAAATGAGCCCAATGCCCCCATCATGGTGATTCTACTCCCCAAGTTTGTCATCTCGGTAAACCAAACTATTAAATAAAATTCTAAAAGTCATTAAAGGCATTTTGCTAAACCCTATGCTTGCTCTTGTGTCAAAATTTACGTGATAGGTCTTCTAAAGTTTGAGTAAGCTATCCTGCAAGCACGATGTCATCTTCATTTGGAATTGGACTTTTGCCATTATTTGGTGGTGGAGTCGCCTCTATTAGGAATGATATTTGCTTTGCTCGACCTTCTTCATTCTCTCCTTGGTCATGTTGATGGTAACTACCCTAGACCGAATGGAGATTGATGATAGAAGAGGCATATCTTGACCCAGTTCATCGTCGAATGAAACTTTCGGATGTGTTCTTGCTTTCTAGATAGATAATTTCTGTTGTTGGTTAGATTTGGCTATAGTCAAAGGAATGACTACTTTGGATCAAGTGCATCGATATGACCATCTTGTTTCAAGTAAGTCTTCGGGGATCTTGTTCGGTCGGTAGTTTGGTAGCTAAGGCTTCCTCTTCTTGATTGGAGTCGGTGAGGGTAGAAACCTCCTCTTCATCTTTTTGTTGATGATAAAAATAAAGTTGGAGGTTCTGTCTACTCCTTGAGGATTCTCGGACTATTTTGGTAGTCGCCCATTAATTGTCTTCAAGCGGTCTGGGTGGACGACATGAGTTCTCCTATTTTGAGAGTGAGTGGTATAAGCCTCGGCTTGCAACTTTGTGAGGGTCTCGATTGATGACCTTCATTTTAGCTTGGAAATGAGATTACCCTATCTTGCAATATTACCTCGGGCATATCGAAATTAGAGCGAGATCATGTTCACAACTTTCTTCTCCTCATTATTTAGCTTGATGACCTTGGTGTTGACTAAGCGTCTAGATTTGATTCTTGGGAATGAAGTAGTCTTTGGTGGGATGATCAAATGGGTGGAGGAGGCAATAGTTTGTGTCATTAGCACATCTAGTGTCTTACGGTCATATGATTCGGGAGTTTGAGCATGTTTCCTTGTCTAATCATGTGAACTATTTTAACAACGATCATCTGGAAGGAATATTGCCTTTAGTGAGTTGCTTTTCGAGCTTATCGAGTAGGCTAGTTAGTGTTCTTCTTCGGTAGCCCTACGCATCTTGCGAGCACTTCAATCATTAGGGTTTCCTAGTCTTTATACCATCAAAGATTTTTCCCACTCCAAGATCCTTTCAGTTGTTCTTTGGAACTAGGATTAAGTTTCTCTAGCATGGCGTCTTCCCGGATCTTTTAGCGATCTCTACATTCTAGCAAGTTAGCTCATCAATTGACTTTGACCAGCCCCATGCGCTCTTGAATATTGCTAGAAATATTTCGTGACATGTGCGTGTTAGAAATCCATCGGTGAAAGGGCTTTTGAACCTCTCGATGAAATTGTGAACCCTTTTATTAGGGTTTTGCTTTTTCTTGCAATAAGGCATCCATGTGAGTTTCTATTGCCAGCTCATAGAACCATGCTAGGAATTTTCTTTCAAAATCTGCACATGAAAGAATAAAACTAGTTGGCGGGGTTCGAGCCAATTGAAAGTGGTAACCTCAAGGTATCGACAAATAGTCGGTCATAATCGCCATCATTGATCACGCTCTCGGTTAAAGACCGAACATGATATATGTGTTGACTAGGCAATTTTGTCCCGTTGAAGTTCTGCGGTAGGTTGGCGGAATCACGATATTTTGCTCCACTCTAGCGGATATGGGCATGGCGTCTTTGGTGCTCTCTAGTTTATTTTTACGTGCCAAAGTCTTGAATTGCATTTGCATATTCTCCATAAGTTTGGCCTCCATCACCATCAAAGCGTGATCGGTGCTGCGCCTCATATGATCAATAGGCGATTGGAGTGCTCGTCATGATTCTCGATAGCTTGAGGATGGGAATGCACATTGACTTGCTAGTTGACCACCTCTACTAATGGTGTTGGAACTATGCGGCACTTGGAGTGGTCATATGGGCGATGGCCTATAGTTCTGTTATGTGCTATGTTCACCTCCTACAAAATGAGCCCAATGCCCCATCATGGTGATTCTACTCCCCAAGTTTGTCATCTCGAAGCAGCAAACTATTAAATAAAATTCTAAAAGTCATTAAAGGCATTTTGCTAAACCCTATGCTTGCTCTTGTGTCAAAAATTTCGTGATAGGTCTTCTAAAGTTTGGCGAAGCTATCTGTACACTCTTGATGTCATCTTCATTTGGAATTGGACTTTTGCCATTATTTGGTGGTGGAGTCGTCTCATTAGGAATGATATTTGCTTTGCTCGACCTTCTTCATTCTCTCCCGGTCATGTTGATGGTAACTACCCTAGACCGAATGGAGATTCGATATAGAAGAGGCATATCTTGACGTTTCATCGTCGAATGAAACTTTCGGATGTGTTCTTGCTTTCTAGATAGATAATTTACATTTGTTGGTTGGATATGACTGTAGTCAAAAGGAATGTCTACTTTGGACGAGTGCATCGTTATGGGCTATCACTTCTAATTTCGACCTTTTAAACTCAGGATATATTCATCATCGATTAAGGGTGTTGGTGGTATTAAATTGGGAGGGTATGTTGAGACAACTCCTAATGCGGGTAAGCATGTCCCATGCTATACTATCTCGGCCTCTCCCTTATAAAGCTCTTTACGGTTTGAGTTGATCTAACTCCACGCCTTCCTCGAGTTTGTCCTTGAGCATGTAGATCTTTTGCTATGATTCTGCGTGTAGGTGTTTGAGTGAAAGTTGATTTCTTTGTAAAACTTGAGAAAATTACACTTTTGGTTCTCGATTACAAAGTTAAATAACTAATACCAACTCACTGTTCTTCAAGATGTTTGTTACCCCACTAGAAATGCAATCCCTCTTGCATAAAACTCCCAGAGGTAAATGGAACCAATTTTGAACTTGACCGCATTTCATAAACATGCTTCCCAAATTCTTAGGAGTCGAAACCGAAGACGATACATCTTTATCTCGAATTTGAAGAAGTTTGCCTCATGATTAAGATGAGGGACTTAACGAAGATGCGATCAAACTCGATTTATTCCATTTGCCCTTAAGGACAAAGCCAAAAATGGTCAGTATAGCTTGCCCACGATTCCATCTCAACTTGGGGTGAATTTGTAGCAGTTTTTGAAAAATTCTTTCCTATCCACAAAGCGGTCAAGCTTAGAAGCGACATTCAAAATTTTAAAATTGTCGGGAGAACCTTTTGGAAGTATTTTGACAAATTCAAAGATCTTCTTATCCAATGTCCTCACCATGGTCTTGAAAAGTGGCGATTATGCCAAATCATTTATGAAGGATTGGACTATTCTTCAAAAACTTCCTTAGAGTCAATGTGTCAAGGGGATTTCATGAAGAAAAACGCCGAAGCTTGGGACTTTTAGAGAATTTATCAGAAAACTATGCGATTAGGAACAACGTGATTCATCGATTACCCAATCCAATTCTAGAGGTCCTTCCTTAGAGTCAAACATAGCCTCTGAAGCTAAGATGGCTACAATTCTACGAGGTTAGAAACTTTAGAAACCAAAGAACGAGCTCGGCTCAAATCAATCAAGTTTACCTTCGGGTTGTCTAGCTGCTTTCTGACCCATGCTTGAGCAATGTCCACTCTTAGGAAGTACTCAATCTCTAGAAACGGATGAATCTTGCATTCCGACATCCGATTAATGATCCATTTTCTCCAACCTATAATCGAGGTTGGAGAAATCATCCATTTTGCATGGAATCGGGGTAATTTCTGGAAATCAAAATTTCACTCCCTCTTCAAACCAACAATTCCCTAGGAACCTTGCATTTCTTCGATTCTCAAACCAATTTTCCACAACCAAATCGGTCATTTCCAAATCGGTTTCCTCATCATCAATCTACAAATCATATTCCTTCAAATGTTGAAAGCGTCTTAATGTGTTGGAAAGAGGTTTGGAAGCCTTGATTAAAACCTCTACCTGAGACCACGAACTTGTTGACTCAAACATCTAACACGATGAACTCCTTTATGCAATCAACAGGACAAATTCTCAACTCCAACACTCAAGCCATAGCTAGATTAGAAACCGGCTTGGTCAACTAGCTAGCTATAAGTGAGAGAGAAAGGATCATTTCGAGTCAACCCGTGACCAATCCAAAGCGGGGTCAAGTTCAACTTTCAAGATCAAGTGAATGCAATCCATTCACAACAATCGGTAACCAGGTTAATAATCAAGTCCTTGAGCGAGAGAATTACATTGAATACATGCATCTTGAAGCCAACATTTGAAGAACCCTTTGTCAATGAACTTAGATTGTTAGAAAATAGAAAACAACAAGATTTCATTTTTGATGAAATTTTTGTTAATAACGAATCTAAGTTCAAAAGCATACAACCATTAATACCTACCTTCCATAGCCGCAAACATCATTGCAAACCTTGGAATTTTAATTTGAGAACATCATTGATTATATCATCTTGAAATTCTTTAAATTTCGGGTAGAATTTTCACAATAAGGTAGGATTTAATGTAGAATGTGAGCTTCTCATGTTTCATCTTTTATTCTACATTTTTATTTTTGTCCCACAATAATAATAAATTTATTCTTCTCTCATGTGAGAGTTTCTTATTGTTTTATTAAAAATAAATAAATAAATAAATAAATAAAAAATAAAAAAATAAAAAAAAAAAAAAGAGAATAAATTTTGGCTTCACCCCTTATCTTGAAGGTATTTGCACTTTTATCATTATTCTAAGTCGACCGAACAAATGTAAGTGCTTCCATTCTTATCTGTTTTTACTTTGTGCATAATAGAATTTGCATTGAGGACAATGCAAAATTTAGGTGTGGGGGTGGGAATTAGTCATTTTTATCTTCATCTTAGTTATCTTTTTTCCTCTTTTTCTTACCATTTTTTTATGTCATTTTTTTTTCCTTCTTTTCATCATAAAAAATAAAAAATAAAAAAATAGTCACTTGCCAACTTAATAGAGTTGATTAATAATTGATCAATTTGATAGAATTTAAGTATTCTAATCCTTAGTTAGTTCTATACTCAAGTTTACCTTTTATGCACGAAATGCTCTAGAATCACTTCTAGTGGATGATCTTTAGCTGTAACCGCATTATTAAAGTATTTGAACGCTCTCCAATATAAAGTCAAGTGGACCCCACCAAAGATTGATTTAGACCTTCAAGAGCTCGCTTGTAGTATTCGGTGTCTGCTTTGGCGAGACAGTAAGTGTCTCCTAGATGCAGACACATCAAGGTGTTCTCGCCGTGGCGCAGAGAATAAGTGTCTCGCTAGTAGCGGAGACATCAGCAATCGCCGTTATGACAGACACAAGTGTCTCACTAACGGCGAGACATAAGCAAGTGTCTCGCCATGGCGAGGCACAAATCAGTGTCTCGACCGTGAAGCAGACACAATCTTCTCATGTGTTGACTTCTTGAGATTTCGACGACGTTGTCCTTCGATCTTCTCATAATTTAGTCATATTTGAGGTTCTTGCCAATTTTTGATGCCTACGAGGCTCATTTGTTCTCCTCATATTGATGGTGACTGCATCGGATCATTATATTGGTTAGCTCTTCTCGTACAAGACTTGCATTTTCTCAAAGATTTAGATTCGCACTTTTGAATATTGGATGATCATTCTTCGATTAGCCTTCTCCTAGCACTTTTGACACCACATTGGAATGTTAAAAATTTGCACTCTCAGATAGCTGTTCAAAGACCGAAGTCCTCTTTGGCTTCAGGTTGTAAAGATGACTTGGTGATGTCGTAAGGTTATCCTCTGCGTAGTACCAATAGGGGAAGCACAGTGAATGATAGCGACATCTACCTTCCAGCCAAAAAGCTAGGGCAACAGATGATCCGTCGCTAGAATGCCATCGATTGCATGTATTGAGAAAGCCCCTCAGATCATCGAGGGGACTAGGCTGCAAGTTTTGATGAAATAAGAGGTATCTGATATGATTCTGTTTGAGTCTAGCATCCAAATGTCTCCTTTTTCCTTGTTTATGTGAGGTAAAAGCTTCATGCAGAGTTAGAAGTTTACCCAGACTTATGCTCATGTGCTATTGCTCCACCTCTGGCTTGCTACTAGAATTTATGCCAAGTTGGCCTAATGGCTCGTGAATATTAGCAGGCGTAAAACTCATTAGTTGAGTTTGTGACAGATTGTCTTCATCATATGTGTTGGCTTAGGACCACATAAAGTAACTCGGCATAAGACAGTTAGATTTGGAGATAGAGATTTTTCAACTCTTCTTTGCTGCGTTTTGGATATGGCCGTCTTCCTCTAGAAACCTCTTGTATGCCTCTTGATGAAATTTGATGAATAAGCTTTCAATGATGGTCCCAGAGTAACCTCATCATATTGTGACATGATGTTCTCTTTTGAGGAGAACCGGTCCTACCGAGGTGTGCCATCTATCTTCGTGATAAATCGTGACATCATCTCAACTAGGGCTTTGAACGAAAGCAGAAGGATCCTGGCCTCGCTTACTCCTTATTTTTATGTAGGTGGGATCTTGACCATGTGTCGATAGAGATAAGATTGAGATCTCCATGGATTATATGATGAGGTGAAAGGTATTGACATCGCCCCTTTGTGAAGCTCACGCCCTTGAAGAAGGAGTAACTCGATATCAAATGATGAAGACCAAAGGTTGTTCTTTTTCCACTTGGGTTTATTTGTATACCCTCTTATAGGAAGAAGATAACTCCACTATAGGAGAAGTCACTCGAGTGTAATGTAGAACCCTATGAAAGGATAGAATTCCTTCGAGAGTAGTAGTGGCTTTTGGGTGAATAAGAATCCTAATGAGCAAACCTTGAAGGAGAGGTAATAGCCGATGAGAAAATCTAATGAAGAGGGGGTATGTGACTCAAAGGACCAAAGAAAACTCAAGGAGCTCTCTAGAGGAGGAGCAACTCTATCGAGCGGAGGAGAGCTCCAACCTCGCACAAGAAGGCTCGATAAAAGTTAGGAGACTTCGAGCTTTGCAAAAATTTTGGAGCTCTTTGGTTGTGGGCTAAGGGTCTCTATTTATATAGAAAACCTTCTTTACATGGTGTTAGGGTGGTTTACACGCTAGGTTTACGCTGAGCTATTCCGCAACTTTTCGTATGGGCACCAAACGAATAGCGATGTCACATCCTTTTCAACAACTCTTGCAAATTTCGTCATTTATGCGGTATTAGCGACTGCAAACACTCTCATTGGTTACTTTATATAGCCCCGCAGAAAATTTTTGCAGGATTTTGTCTTATAGCACTTTGATGCCTCTAATATATTATAGATTTGTCTCCGCCAATTCATCTATTAGTTCGGCGGAGTTTCCACTGTTAGCTTTACCGGCTTAGCATCACGTAAACCCTAGCTCCATGTGACCTTAGCACCACAAAATCTTAGCTAGGCTTAAGACAGTTAGATTTGGAGATAGAGATTTTTCAACTCTTCTTTGCTGCGTTTTGGATATGGCCGTCTTCCTCTAGAAACCTCTTGTATGCCTCTTGATGAAATTTGATGAATAAGCTTTCAATGATGGTCCCAGAGTAACCTCATCATATTGTGACATGATGTTCTCTTTTGAGGAGAACCGGTCCTACCGAGGTGTGCCATCTATCTTCGTGATAAATCGTGACATCATCTCAACTAGGGCTTTGAACGAAAGCAGAAGGATCCTGGCCTCGCTTACTCCTTATTTTTATGTAGGTGGGATCTTGACCATGTGTCGATAGAGATAAGATTGAGATCTCCATGGATTATATGATGAGGTGAAAGGTATTGACATCGCCTTTGTGAAGCTCACGCCCTTGAAGAAGGAGTAACTCGATATCAAATGATGAAGACCAAAGGTTGTTCTTTTTCCACTTGGGTTTATTTGTATACCCTCTTATAGGAAGAAGATAACTCCACTATAGGAGAAGTCACTCGAGTGTAATGTAGAACCCTATGAAAGGATAGAATTCCTTCGAGAGTAGTAGTGGCTTTTGGGTGAATAAGAATCCTAATGAGCAAACCTTGAAGGAGAGGTAATAGCCGATGAGAAAATCTAATGAAGAGGGGGTATGTGACTCAAAGGACCAAAGAAAACTCAAGGAGCTCTCTAGAGGAGGAGCAACTCTATCGAGCGGAGGAGAGCTCCAACCTCGCACAAGAAGGCTCGATAAAAGTTAGGAGACTTCGAGCTTTGCAAAAATTTTGGAGCTCTTTGGTTGTGGGCTAAGGGTCTCTATTTATATAGAAAACCTTCTTTACATGGTGTTAGGGTGGTTTACACGCTAGGTTTACGCTGAGCTATTCCGCAACTTTTCGTATGGGCACCAAACGAATAGCGATGTCACATCCTTTTCAACAACTCTTGCAAATTTCGTCATTTATGCGGTATTAGCGACTGCAAACACTCTCATTGGTTACTTTATATAGCCCCGCAGAAAATTTTTGCAGGATTTTGTCTTATAGCACTTTGATGCCTCTAATATATTATAGATTTGTCTCCGCCAATTCATCTATTAGTTCGGCGGAGTTTCCACTGTTAGCTTTACCGGCTTAGCATCACGTAAACCCTAGCTCCATGTGACCTTAGCACCACAAAATCTTAGCTAGGCTTAAACATGCCTTGGTCTATTTTTGGATGAGTTTTAATCTAATTCTCGCTTTGTTTAAGTTCATCTTCATGACTCTACGCCCTTAGCTTCTTTTGGGTCCACTTCATCGTTGAACCTTTTGGTCAATGTAGAATGGCGATTATACCGCGGCCTCCTTGTGGTGTCATGGGATGCTTGGTCGATGGTTTAGACATTTTACTGCTCACAGAGATGAATTATATTAGGAGGTCTGATCAAGTTGGCATAGATGTGGTTAGAGACCAAAGAAAGTGTTGTTAGGCAAGCCTTAGAACTAGTTTATAGGCCAATTGTTTTCGAGTTGTTGGCAATTCATTAAAGTCTTCAAGATGCTAGTGAAGCAGATTTTTCTTCTATTGTCATTAGTTCAGGTTGTTTGTTAGCTATTACCATTTTAAATTTTGATTCTTTCTCCTTTGTGCCATTCAAGCATATTGTGGACTATATATTAGTTATTACTCAAGATTTTTTCTAGCTTCCTTAATACTAGGAGAGAAGCCTAGTGTTGTGGCTCATTCTCTTGCTCACTTAAGAGCTAGATTTGATAAAACTAAGTATGGCATGACGCGATTTCTTTACACTTCATGATTTTTCGTTTCTATCTTAAATGAAATGAAGTGCAATTCCATGCAAATAAAAAATGAATTATGTATTAGCAAGGTATGTATCCTTAGTAAATGTAGCATTTGAGGCTAAATTTTGTATAATAATTAAAGAGAATTGCGCTGAAGATGTAAAACTGTGTCTAGTATTGTGCAAGTTTGATAATTGAGATTAGATTCAGATCCTCTTTAATTAGGTCGTAATTGAGTGGGTTCAATTTCTAATCGCATAGTCTATCTCAATGCCAATGTATGAAATCACACCACGAAGATTTCCACCATCACAAATAGTGATTTTCAAGACCAAAATGGTTTTCAAAATAACAATGGAAGTTTTATGTGACATGATCTCATGGGCTATAAATAGGGTGAAGGTCGAGTGTTTTGAGTGTGAAATATTTTGTAAAACTCCATTTGGAGAGGAGGGTCACTCTTAATTGAGAAGACCTTCCAAAATTGTAACTTTGTTACACAATAAATGAAATGTTTCACCCTTCAATTTCCTTTCTCTTCTTCTAATCCAAGGACCAAAAGGAGGATTAGATTAAGATCAGGAGTTGTTGGTTTCTATTTTATTTCTTTTTATTTTCTTCTTTATTTTCTTGTTTGTAGAATAGATTTACTTTCATGCAATTTATTTTCTTGCAATTTACTTTCATGCAATTTAATTCCTTGCAATTTACTTTCATGCAATGTATTTAATTCTTGTATTTACTTTCTAGATTAGATTTTTCTTTTCTTTAATTCACCTTGAGGCTAGAACCCTCTAGGGAATTACCCTTTTCTAAGTGTGGAGCCAATATTCGTGGGATCCCTAGAGATTGTTTGAAACTAGCTAACAAATCCAACTCATTCTTGTGAGATTGAGATAAGCTAAGTGGATCTACTCTAGATTCCTCATATCTTTAACTAACCCTCCATACTTTACATTCTTGATTTTGCACTTATCCTTATTTTTCATTTGTTTGTTATTTTCCTTTATTTTTGATTTTGATTTTCCTCTCCTCTCTCTCTCAATCTTGCTTTCTTTTATTTTGCACTTATTTTCTCTCAATCTCATATTCCCTCCATGTGCATATAATCTCAAACCTAGTTTTGTTGTTATTTGCACATAATCACAACCACATTCTCAACTTCATTTTCTCCTCTTTTGCACATAATCCACAATCCACTCTCTCTTATCTCTCCACATCCACTTTCACCATTTTCTTACTTTCATTTTATTTGTACATAAACTCCTAATTGTCGCGCATAATTTGAGAACCAAAACTTGAGCAAAACTCTCCCTACTTTCACGTTCCTCGTGGGATCGATAATCTTTTATACTATAACTTGATAAGGGTTGTATACTTGCAACTAAGGTAATCACTCAAAATTACCCATCACAGAGATCAAGTTGATAGACAAGATTATGAATTTTTCACCAATATTGATGTCAGAATCATATCCCGAAGTATCAGATGTGTGAGAGGGCACAGGATACTCTAAGATCATCATAGGTTTTGGCTCGGGCGATTCAACGAGATATCCCAGCCCATATCGGGATCGACTATAGTAATTCTCTGGCATCCCTTTGGTGTAAACATCTTCAGTGGTGTTCGATGATCCTTGCCTTAATTTAGTCCTTTAGCCATCACTAGATCGTAGCTCATGTTTTCCATTGTCCTCTTATTATGGACTATAATGGGTGGGTCAAGGCGCTTCCTTCTTCAGAGTCATATTCCTCTTGAGGTCTAGGAGCACTAGGATTATACTTCCAGATGATGGTAGATTGATCCTTTTATCTCGGGGCTATAAAAGCTACATGGTTCCAATCTTCAACAATATCCTAATCTCGAGCCATCTTGGTAAGAGTCATGTGTAGAGAGCACTCGATTTTTAAGAGTTTGAGTTGTTCTGAACTTATCCTTGGGCTGTCGGGTTCTCCTTCACTATCAATAGATGAGGAGCAAGCTAACTTAACATTGTTATTGATAGTCCACTCATCACGCATGTGTGGAGTGTTACATAGACCTCTCAGATACAATAGTCTTAAACTTTAGAGTAGGACCACTTTCCAACTCAATGTCCACTTCATTCCCACTCTCCCAACTATTGGGAGTTGGGTCACGATCATCAACATGATCAAGATAGAGGACAACATCAGCACGGAGGGTGATCATTATACCTTTGAAAGGCTATTGCTCTGCTGGGAGAGTCTGCATGACTCTGTTTCTATCAACATACTTCATGCACTAATGGAGCATCGAGGTTTTGGTGGAACCATGACCACCCCAGGAGGAGATCATAAGAAGTTTCTGCGTTGATCACGTGGCATGTAACCTCCGATCTGAGATCCTTGATTTGGCATCTCAATCGGATCTTTCCTAGTGGGTCACCAGTACTCAAGTTGAATCGGTAGATGACAGTGCGTGATGCTGACAGGTGGCGTGTCGAGGTGTTAAGGAAATTTAGCACCCTCCATGGCATGCTACTAAGCATGGATCCCGGGTCAATCTGGATATGCTCAATTGGTCAAACTAACATATCATTTGTCATATAATGGCCAGTGGTTATTTTCCGTAGAGACAAGCATATTTGCTAAAGTGATGGTGATGCTTGGCACCTGCCTTATTGCTTGGTGGCAGTGAGAACACATTGGTTCCTCTTGTTCTCCATCTATGATCATAGGAAATTTGGTGAGGAACACCTCAACTCAAGGGCATTACTAACTGCTATCTGAGTTTCACGTGAGAGATGAAGGAGATCATATAATATAATTCTAGTAGGTATATTAGCCAATTGGGCCATGATGTTGAAGTGGAACGGCTTTTGAGACCTGATCCTTTGACATTGTCCTGAGGTGCCGTCACTTGCCCTGAGGTCCCTGCTTGCTGAGGATTGTCATTGATATGACCATACTGTTTCAAGTAAGTCTTTCAGGATCTTGTTCCAATCAGAGTAGTTTGAGCTGCTAAGGCTTCCTCTTCTTGATTGGAGTCAGTGAGGGTAGAAACCTCCTCTTCATCTTTTTTGTTGATGATAAAAATAAAGTTGGAGGTTCTGTGTCTACTCCTTCAGGATTCTCGGACTATTTTGGTAGTCGCCCATTAATTATCTTCAAGCATATCTGGGTGGACCGACATGAGTTCTCCTATTTTGAGAGTGAGTGGTATAAGCCTCTGGCTTGCAACCTGTGAGGGTCTCGATTGATGACCTTCATTTTAGCTTGCGGAAATGAGATTACCCTATCTTGCAATATTACCTCGGGCATATCCCGAAATTAGAACGAGATCATGTTCACAACTACCTTCTTCTCCTCATTATTTAGCTTGATGACCTTGGTGTTGACTAGCGTCTAGATTTGATTCTTGGGAATGAAGTAGTCTTTGGTCGGATGCCCGTCAAATCGGTGGAGGAGGCAATAGTTTGTGTCATTAGCACATCTAGTGTCTTCTGGTCATATGATTCCAGGGAGTTTGAGCATGTTTCCTTGTCTAATCATGTGAACTATTTTAACAACTTGATCATCCTGGAAGGAATATTGCCTTTGAGTGAGTTGCTTTTCTCGAGCTTATCGAGTAGGCTAGTTAGTGTTCTTCTTCGGTAGCCCTTTCTGCACTGTACTGCAGGCACTTCAATCATTAGGGTTTCCTAGTCTTTATACCATCAAAGATTTTCCCACTCCAAGATCCTTTCCGTTGTTGCTGGAACTAGGATTACGCTTGAGTTTCTCTAGCTTCATGGCGTCTTGCAGATCTTTTAGCGATCTCTACCTGTTCTAGCAAGTTAGCTCATCAATTGACTTTGACCGCCCCATGCGCTCTTCGAATATTGCTAGAAATATTTCGTGACATGTCTGTGTTAGAAATCCATCGGTAGAAAGAAAAGAAACCTCATCGCGAGGCTTTTAAACCTCTCGATGAAATTGTGAACCCTTTTATTAGGGTTTTGCTTTTTCTTGCAATAAGGCATCCATGTGAGTTTCTATTGCCAGCTCATAGAACCATGCTAGGAATTTTCTTTCAAAATCTGCACATGAAAGAATAAAACTAGCTGGCAGGGTTCTGAGCCAATTGAAAGTGGCAACCTCAAGGTATCGACAAATAGTCTGGTCATAATCGCGTCATCATTGATCACGCTCTCGGTTAAAGACCGAACATGATATATGTGTTGACTAGGCAATTTTGTCCGTTGAAGTTCTCGCAGGTAGGTTGGCGGAATCGATATTTTGCTCCACTCTAGCGGATATGGGCATGGCGTCTTTGGTGCTCTCTAGTTTATTTTTCTGTGCCAAAGTCTTGAATTGCATTTGCATATTCTCCATAAGTTTGGCCTCCATCACCATCAAAGCGGCGGTCGGTGCTCGCTCTGCCTCATGATCAATAGAGCGATTGGAGTGCTCGTCATGATTCTCGATAGCTTGAGGATGGGAATGCACATTGACTTGCTAGTTGACCACCTCTACTAATGGTGTTGGAACTATGCCGGCACTTGGAGTGGTCATATGGGCAGTGACGCCTATAGTTACACCGCTATGTGCTATGTTCACCTCCTACAAAATGAGCCCAATGCCCCCATCATGGTGATTCTACTCCCCAAGTTTGTCATCTCGAGCGCAACCAAACTATTAAATAAAATTCTAAAAGTCATTAAAGGCATTTTGCTAAACCCTATGCTTGCTCTTGTGTCAAAAATTTCTGTGATAGGTCTTCTAAAGTTTGAGCAGAAGCTATCCTGCTGCTACTGATGTCATCTTCATTTGGAATTGGACTTTTGCCATTATTTGGTGGTGGAGTCGCGTCTCTATTAGGAATGATATTTGCTTTGCTCTGACCTTCTTCATTCTCTCCTTCGGTCATGTTGATGGTAACTACCCTAGACCGAATGGAGATTCGGTATTAGAAGAGGCATATGCTGACCCCAGTTCATCGTCAGAATGAAACTTTCAGATGTGTTCTTGCTTTCTAGATAGATAATTTCTGTTGTTGGTTAGATTTGGCTATAGTCAAAAGGAATGACTACTTTGGATCAAGTGCATCGATATGGGCTATCACTTCTAATTTCCAGCCTTTTAAACTCTGGGATATATTCATCATCTGATTCTGGGGTGTTGGTGGTATTAAATTGGGAGGGTATGTTGAGACAACTCCTCGTCTGGGTAAGCCTGCATGTCCCCACATGCTATACTATCTCGGCCTCTCCCTTATAAAGGCGGCTCTTTCTGGTTGCGAGTTGATCTAACTCCACGTCTTCCTCGAGTTTGTCCTTGAACATTAGCGATCTTTTAGCGATCTCTACTGTTCTAGCAAGTTAGCTCATCAATTGACTTTGACCGCCCCATGCGCTCTTCGAATATTGCTAGAAATATTTCGTGACATGTCTGTGTTAGAAATCCATCGGTAGAAAGAAAAGAAACCTCATCGCGAGGCTTTTAAACCTCTCGATGAAATTGTGAACCCTTTTATTAGGGTTTTGCTTTTTCTTGCAATAAGGCATCCATGTGAGTTTCTATTGCCAGCTCATAGAACCATGCTAGGAATTTTCTTTCAAAATCTGCACATGAAAGAATAAAACTAGTTGGCAGGGTTCTGAGCCAATTGAAAGTGGTAACCTCAAGGTATCGACAAATAGTCTGGTCATAATCGCGTCATCATTGATCACGCCTCGGTTAAAGACCGAACATGATATATGTGTTGACTAGGCAATTTTGTCCGTTGAAGTTCTCGCAGGTAGGTTGGCGGAATCGATATTTTGCTCCACTCTAGCGGATATGGGCATGGCGTCTTTGGTGCTCTCTAGTTTATTTTTCTCGTACAAAGTCTTGAATTGCATTTGCATATTCTCCATAAGTTTGGCCTCCATCACCATCAAAGCGTGATTCGGTGCTGCTCGCCTCATGATCAATAGAGCAATTGAGTGCTCGCCATGATTCTCGATAGCTTGAGGATGGGAATGCACATTGACTTGCTAGTTGACCACCTCTACTAATGGTGTTGGAACTATGCCGCACTTGAGTGGTCATATGGGCAAGGACGCTTATAGTTACACCGCTATGTGCTATGTTCACCTCCTACAAAATGAGCCCAATGCCCCATCATGGTGATTCTACTCCCCAAGTTTGTCATCTCGAGAGCAACCAAACTATTAAATAAAATTCTAAAAGTCATTAAAGGCATTTTGCTAAACCCTAAGCTTGCTCTTGTGTCAAAAATTTCTGTGATAGGTCTTCTAAAGTTTGAGCGTAAGCTATCCCTCCGCTAATCGATGTCATCTTCATTTGAATTGACTTTTGCCATTATTTGGTGGTGGAGTCGCGTCTCTATTAGGAATGATATTTGCTTTGCTCGACCTTCTTCATTCTCTCCTTCGGTCATGTTGATGGTAACTACCCTAGACCGAATGGAGATTCTAGATAGAAGAGGCATATCTTGACCCGGTTCATCGTCGAATGAAACTTTCAGATGTGTTCTTGCTTTCTAGATAGATGATTTCTGTTGTTGGTTAGATTTGGCTATAGTCAAAAGGAATGACTACTTTGGATCAAGTGCATCGATATGGGCTATCACTTCCAATTTGCAGCCTTTTAAACTCTGGGATATATTCATCATCTGATTCTGGGGTGTTGGTGGTATTAAATTGGGAGGGTATGTTGAGACAACTCCTCGTCTGGGTAAGCCTGCATGTCCCCACATGCTATACTATCTCGGCCTCTCCCTTATAAAGGCGGCTCTTTCTGGTTGCGAGTTGATCTAACTCCACGTCTTCCTCGAGTTTGTCCTTGAACAGTAGCAGTCTTTTGCCTATGATTGCTGCGTGTAGGTGTTTGAGTCGAAAGTTGATTTCTTTGTAAAACTTGAGAAAATTACACTTTTGGTTCTCAGTTACAAAGAAATTAAATAACTTTCACAAACTCGAACAAAAGACGCTACAAGTGTAGATCTCCTGTTTCGTGGAACTTTGCCCGTGCCGGGACGCGTAATCCGTGGACCACCGAAAGGCGATCGTCGAATCGACGGGTTTAGTTGATGCTTCGCAAAGGAAACAAGAACTTCAAAGAAATATCTTAGCAAGGTAAGATATCTACTCTTCTCAAGAATAAGTCAAGGCTTAAACTCGAGGAATCTCCGTGTGGATCGTGTTCTTGAACTCCGAAGCTTGATTTCCCGATTCCCTTCGATAGCCGCACTTCCAAGTGGGACGTAGGAGGGTATTTATAGTCTTTGGGAACGTGCCCTCCGAAGAAACACAAGTGTCATAAGTGCTCCACATTTGCAAGCAATGGTACCGAAATGCCAAGCCAGTCGCTAACCGGCGAGGCAGTAGGCCGCCTCGCTAGCGGCGAGGCAGATGGGCTGCCTCGGCCGATCGGCGCAGGCAAAGGTCGCCCCTCCAGCCTGTTGTAACGGTTTCCCTGCTTTTAGGCGCGATTAAATGCCCTAGAATCACTTAGTGGGCGATCTTTAGCGTAACCGCACATTAAAGTATTTGAACGTCTCGCTACCGATAAAGTCAAGTGGACCCCACCAAAGATTGATTTAGACCCTTCAAGAGCTCGTTTCGTGTATTCGTGTCGCCTTTGGCGAGCACAAATAAGTGTCTCGCTAGATGACCACCTCTACTAATGGTGTTGGAACTATGCCGCACTTGAGTGGTCATATGGGCAAGGACGCTTATAGTTACACCGCTATGTGCTATGTTCACCTCCTACAAAATGAGCCCAATGCCCCATCATGGTGATTCTACTCCCCAAGTTTGTCATCTCGAAGCAACCAAACTATTAAATAAAATTCTAAAAGTCATTAAAGGCATTTTGCTAAACCCTATGCTTGCTCTTGTGTCAAAAATTTCGTGATAGGTCTTCTAAAGTTTGAGCGTAAGCTATCCCTCCGCTAATCGATGTCATCTTCATTTGAATTGACTTTTGCCATTATTTGGTGGTGGAGTCGCGTCTCTATTAGGAATGATATTTGCTTTGCTCGACCTTCTTCATTCTCTCCTTCGGTCATGTTGATGGTAACTACCCTAGACCGAATGGAGATTCTAGATAGAAGAGGCATATCTTGACCCGGTTCATCGTCGAATGAAACTTTCGGATGTGTTCTTGCTTTCTAGATAGATAATTTACATTTGTTGGTTAGATTTGGCTATAGTCAAAAGGAATGACTACTTTGGATCAAGTGCATCGATATGGGCTATCACTTCTAATTTCCGACCTTTTAAACTCGATATATTCATCATCGATTAAGGGTGTTGGTGGTATTAAATTGGGAGGGTATGTTGAGACAACTCCTCGTCTGGGTAAGCCTGCATGTCCCCACATGCTATACTATCTCGGCCTCTCCCTTATAAAGGCGCTCTTCGTTATGAAGTTGATCTAACTCCACGCCTTCCTCGAAGTTTGTCCTTGAACAAGAGCGCCTTTTGCCTATGATTGCTGCGTGTAGGTGTTTGAGTCGAAAGTTGATTTCTTTGTAAAACTTGAGAAAATTACACTTTTGGTTCTCAGTTACAAAGAAATTAAATAACTCTCTCACAAACTCGAACAAAAGACGCTACAAGTGTAGATCTCCTGTTTTCGTGGAACTTTGCCTGTGCCGGGGACGCGTAATCCGTGGACCACCGAGCAGCGATCGTCGAATCGACGGGGTTTAGTTGATGCTTCGCAAAGGAAACAAGAACTTCAAAGAAATATCTTAGCAAGGTAAGATATCTACTCTTCTCAAGAATAAGTCAAGGCTTAAACTCGAGGAATCTCCGTGTGGATCGTGTTCTTGAACTCAGGAAGCTTGGATTTCACGATTGCCCCTTCGATAGCCGACTGCCAAGTGGGCGTGGGAGGTATTTATAGTCTTTGGGAAGCGTGCCCTCGAAGAAACACAAGTGTCATAAGTGCTCCACATTTGCAAGCAATGGTACCGAAATGCCAAGCCAGTCGCTAACCGGCGAGGCAGTAGGCCGCCTCGCTAGCGGCGAGGCAGATGGGCTGCCTCGGCCGATCGGCGCAGGCAAAGGTCGCCCCTCCAGCCTGTTGTAACGGTTTCCCTGCTTTTAGGCGCGATTAAATGCCCTAGAATCACTTAGTGGGCGATCTTTAGCGTAACCGCACATTAAAGTATTTGAACGTCTCGCTACCGATAAAGTCAAGTGGACCCCACCAAAGATTGATTTAGACCCTTCAAGAGCTCGTTTCGTGTATTCGTGTCGCCTTTGGCGAGCACAAATAAGTGTCTCGCTAGTAGCGAGACACATCAAATGTCGCTTCGTGGCGAGGCACCAACAAGCAGTCTCGCTAGTAGCGAGACACATCAAAGTGTCTCGCCGTGGCGAGACACACACAAGTGTCTCACTAACGGCGAGACATAAGCAAGTGTCTCGCCATGGCGAAGCACAAATCGCTGTCTCAAGATCAGAAGAGACACAATCTTCTCATGTGTTGACTTCTTGAGATTTCGACGACGTTGTCCTTCGATCTTCTCATAATTTAGTCATATTTGAGGTTCTTCAAAGAATTTTTGATGCCTACAGTAGGCTCATTTGTTCTCCCCGTCATATTGATGGTGACTGGTATCGGATCATTATATTGGTTAGCTCTTCTCGTACAAGACTTGCATTTTCTCGAAAGATTTAGATTCGCACTTTTGAATATTGGATGATCATTCTTTCGATTAGCCTTCTCCTAGCACTTTTGACACCACATTGGAATGTTAAAAATTTGCACTCTCGGATAGCCGTTCAAAGACCGAAGTGCTCTTTGGCTTCAGGTTGTAAAGATGACTTGGTGATGTCGTAAGGTTATCCTCTGCGTAGTACCAATAGGGGAAGCACAGTGAATGATAGCGACATCTACCTTCCAGCCAAAAAGCTAGGGCAACAGATGATCCGTCGCTAGAATGCCATCGATTGCATGTATTGAGAAAGTCCCTCAGATCATCGAGGGGACTAGGCTGCAAGTTCTGATAAAATAAGAGATATCTGATATGATCCTGTTTGAGTCTAGCATCCAAATGTCTCCTTTTTCCTTGTTTATGTGAGGTAAAAGCTTCATGCAGAGTTAGAAGTTTACCCAGACTTATGCTCATGTGCTATTGCTCCACCTCTGGCTTGCTACTAGAATTTATGCCAAGTTGGCCTAATGGCTCGTGAATATTAGCAGTGCGTAAACTCTCATTAGTTGAGTTTGCAGCATTGTCTTCATCACTATGCTGTGTTGGCTTAGGACCACATAAAGTAACTCGGCATAAGACAGAGTTAGATTTGGAGATAGAGATTTTTCAACTCTTCTTTGCTGCGTTTTGGATATGGCCGTCTTCCTCTAGAAACCTCTTGTATGCCTCTTGATGAAATTTGATGAATAAGCTTTCAATGATGGTCCCAGGAGTAACCTCATCATATTGTGACATGATGTTCTCTTTTGAGGAGAACCCCGGTCCTACTGAGTGTGCCATCTATCTTTCGCATAAATCAGGTGATGTGGACATCATCTCAACTAGGGCTTTGAACGAGCAGAGAAGGGATCCGGTCTGCTTACTCCTTATTTTTATGTAGGTGGGATCTTGACCATGTGCTGATAGAGATAAGATTGAGATCTCCATGGATTATATGATGAGGTGAAAGGTATTGACATCGCCCCTTTGTGAAGCTCACGCCCTTGAAGAAGGAGTAACTCGATATCAAATGATGAAGACCAAAGGTTGTTCTTTTTTCCACTTGGGTTTATTTGTATACCCTCTTATAGGAAGAAGATAACTCCAGCTATAGGAGAAGTCACTCTCGAGTGTACTGTAGAACCCTATGAAAGGATAGAATTCCTTCGAGAGTAGTAGTGACTTTTGGGTGAATAAGAATCCTAATGAGCAAACCTTGAAGGAGAGGTAATAGCCGATGAGAAAATCTAATGAAGAGGGGGTATGTGACTCAAAGGACCAAAGAAATATCTTAGCAAGGTAAGATATCTACTCTTCTCAAGAATAAGTCAAGGCTTAAACTTCGAGGAATCTCCGGTGGATCGTGGTTCTTGAACTCCCTTGGATTTCCGATTGCCCTTTTCGATAGCCAAGTGGACGAGGGTATTTATAGTCTTTGGAAACGCGTTCTCAAGAAACACAAGTGTCATAAGTGCTCCACATTTAGCAGCGCAGCCGAAAGCCGGCGCTAAGCCGCTTCGCTAACCGGCGAGGTAGGTCGCCTTCGCTACGCGTAGATGGTCAGCCTGGCCGACGGGCGCGTCGCCCTCCACTGTTGTAACGGTTTCCGCTTTTGCAAGGCACGATTAAATGCCTAGAATCACTTAGTGGGCGATTTTAGCGCAACCGCACATTAAAGTATTTGAACGTCGCTACCGATAAAGTCAAGTGGACCCCACCAAAGATTGATTTAGACCCTTCAAGAGCTCGCAGCCAGTATTCGGTGTTCGCCATGCAAGTAAGTGTCTCTCGCTAGATGCGATTATCAAGGTGTCTCGCCAGTGGCGATCAACAAGTGTCTCGCTAGTAGCGACATTATTTTCAGTGTCTTCGCCGTGGCGACACAAGTGTCCACTACTACGTAGACATAGCAAGTGTCTCGCCATGGCGAGGCATAAATCGCTGTCTCAAGAAGCAGACACACAATCTTCTCATGTGTTGACTTCTTGAGATTTCGACGACGTTGTCCTTCGATCTTCTCATAATTTAGTCATATTTGAGGTTCTTCAGCAATTTTTGATGCCTACAGTAGGCTCATTTGTTCTCCCCGTCATATTGATGGTGACTGCTATCGGATCATTATATTGGTTAGTTCTTCTCCTAAAAGACTTGCATTTTCTCGAAAGATTTAGATTCGCACTTTTGAATATTGGATGATCATTCTTTCAATTAGCCTTCTCCTAGCACTTTTGACACCACATTGGAATGTTAAAAATTTGCACTCTCGGATAGCCGTTCAAAGACCGAAGTGCTCTTTGGCTTCAGGTTGTAAAGATGACTTGGTGATGTCGTAAGGTTATCCTCTGTGTAGTACCAATAGGGGAAGCACAGTGAATGATAGCGACATCTACCTTCCAGCCAAAAAGCTAGGGCAACAGATGATCCGTCGCTAGAATGCCATCGATTGCATGTATTGAGAAAGCCCCTCAGATCATCGAGGGGACTAGGCTGCAAGTTTTGATGAAATAAGAGGTATCTGATATGATTCTGTTTGAGTCTAGCATCCAAATGTCTCCTTTTTCCTTGTTTATGTGAGGTAAAAGCTTCATGCGAGTTAGAAGTTTACCCAGACTTATGCTCATGTGCTATTGCTCCACCTCTGGCTTGCTACTAGAATTTATGCCAAGTTGGCCTAATGGCTCGTGAATATTAGCAGTGCGTAAACTCTCATTAGTTGAGTTTGCAGCATTGTCTTCATCACTATGCTGTGTTGGCTTAGGACCACATAAAGTAACTTCGGCATAAGACAGAGTTAGATTTTGAGATAGAGATTTTTCAACTCTTCTTTGCTGCGTTTTGGCTATGACCGTCTTCCTCTAGAAACCTCTTGTATGCCTCTTGATGAAATTTGATGAATAAGCTTTCAATGATGGTCCCAGGAGTAACCTCATCATATTGTGACATGATGTTCTCTTTTGAGGAGAACCCCGGTCCTACTGAGTGTGCCATCTATCTTTCGCATAAATCGGGTGATGTGGACATCATCTCAACTAGGGCTTCGAACGAGCAGAGAAGGGATCCTGTCTGCTTACTCCTTATTTTTATGTAGGTGGGATCTTGACCATGTGCTGATAGAGATAAGATTGAGATCTCCATGGATTATATGATGAGGTGAAAGGTATTGACATCGCCCCTTTGTGAAGCTCACGCCCTTGAAGAAGGAGTAACTCGATATCAAATGATGAAGACCAAAGGTTGTTCTTTTTCCACTTGGGTTTATTTGTATACCCTCTTATAGGAAGAAGATAACTCCAAATATAGGAGAAGTCACTCGAGTGTCTTGTAGAACCCTATGAAAGGATAGAATTCCTTCGAGAGTAGTAGTGGCTTTTGGGTGAATAAGAATCCTAATGAGCAAACCTTGAAGGAGAGGTAATAGCCGATGAGAAAATCTAATGAAGAGG
Source organism: Asparagus setaceus (assembly GCA_012295165.1). Taxonomy (NCBI): domain Eukaryota; kingdom Viridiplantae; phylum Streptophyta; class Magnoliopsida; order Asparagales; family Asparagaceae; genus Asparagus; species Asparagus setaceus. Next base: position 12,633,958 of record CM022703.1, on the reverse strand, counting down.
GGGTATGTGACTCAAAGGACCAAAGAAAACTCAAGGAGCTCTCTAGAGGAGGAGCAACTCTATCGAGCGAGGAGAGCTCCAACCTCAAACAAGAAGGCTCGGATAAAAGTTAGGAGACTTCCGAGCTTTGGCAAAAATTTTGAGCTCTTTGGTTGTGGGCTAAGGGTCTCTATTTATATAGAAAACCTTCTTTACATGGTGTTAGGGTGGTTTACACGCTAGGTTTACGCGAGCTATTCGGCAACTTTTCGGTGTATGGGCACCAAACTAATAGCAAGGTCACATCCTTTTCAACAACTCTTGCAAATTTCGTCATTTATGCGGTATTAGCGACTGCAAACACTCTCATTGGTTACTTTATATAGCCCCGCGTAAAATTTTTGCAGGATTTTGTCTTATAGCACTTTGATGCCTCTAATATATTATAGATTTGTCCGCCAATTCATCTATTAGTTCGGCGGAAAGTTTCCACGCCGTTAGCTTTAGCAGCTTAGCATCACGTAAACCCTAGCTCCATGTGACCTTAGCACCACAAAATCTTAGCTAGGCTTAAACAAGTGTCTGCTCATGGCGAGGCACAAATCGATGTCTCGGCAGCTGAGACACAATCTTCTCATGTGTTGACTTCTTGAGATTTCGGCGTTGTCCTTCGATCTTCTCATAATTTAGTCATATTTGAGGTTCTTGACAATTTTGATGCCTACTGTGGGCTCATTTGTTCTCCCGTCATATTGATGGTGGTGGTATCGGATCATTATATTGGTTAGCTCTTCTCGTACAAGACTTGCATTTTCTCGAAAGATTTAGATTCGCACTTTTGAATATTGGATGATCATTCTTTCGATTAGCCTTCTCCTAGCACTTTTGACACCACATTGGAATGTTAAAATTTGCACTCTCGGATAATTTGTTCAAAGACCGAAGTCCTCTTTGGCTTGGGTTGTAAAGATGACTTGGTGATGTCGTAAGGTTATCCTCTGCGTAGTACCGATAGGGAAACCGAGTGAATGATAGCGACATCTACCTTCCGACCAAAAGCTAGAACAGAGATGATCGTCGCTAGAATGCCATCGATTGCATGTATTGAGAAACCCCTCGGATCATCGAGGGGACTAGAGTACAAGTTTTGATGAAATAAGAGGTATCGATATGATTACGTTTGAGTCTAGCATCCAAATGTCTCCTTTTTCCTTGTTTATGTGAGGTAAAAGCTTCATGCGAGTTAGAAGTTTACCGGACTTATGCTCATGTGCTATTGCTCCACCTCGGCTTGCTACTAGAATTTATGCCAAGTTGGCCTAATGGCTCGTGAATATTAGCGGTCGTAAACTCTCATTAGTTGAGTTTGCGACATTGTCTTCATCACTATCTTTGTGTTGGCTTAGGACCACATAAAGTAACTTCGGCATAAAACGAGTTAGATTTGGAGATAGAGATTTTTCAACTCTTCTTTCTGCGTTTTGGATATGGCGTCTTCCTCTAGAAACCTCTTGTATGCCTCTTGATGAAATTTGATGAATAAGCTTTCAATGATGGTCAGGGTAACCTCATCATATTGTGACATGATGTTCTCTTTTGAGAACCCGGTCCCTCTTGAGTGTGCCATCTATCTTTGTAAATCGGTGATGTGGACATCATCTCAACTAGAGACTTTGAGCAGCGGAGAAGGGATGGATGCGCCTCCTTATTTTTATGTAGGTGGGATCTTGACCATGTGTCGATAGAGATAAGATTGAGATCTCCATGGATTATATGATGAGGTGAAAGGTATTGACATCGCCCCTTTGTGAAGCTCACGCCCTTGAAGAAGGAGTAACTCGATATCAAATGATGAAGACCAAAGGTTGTTCTTTTTTCCACTTGGGTTTATTTGTATACCCTCTTATAGGAAGAAGATAACTCCAGCTATAGGAGAAGTCACTCTCGAGTGTACTGTAGAACCCTATGAAAGGATAGAATTCCTTCGAGAGTAGTAGTGGCTTTTGGGTGAATAAGAATCCTAATGAGCAAACCTTGAAGGAGAGGTAATAGCCGATGAGAAAATCTAATGAAGAGGGGGGGGTATGTGACTCAAAGGACCAAAGAAAACTCAAGGAGCTCTCTAGAGGAGGAGCAACTCTACTGGAGCAGAGGAGAGCTCCAACCTCAAACAAGAAGGCTCAGATAAAAGTTAGGAGACTTCTGAGCTTTGGCAAAAATTTTGGAGCTCTTTGGTTGTGGGCTAAGGGTCTCTATTTATATAGAAAACCTTCTTTACATGGTGTTAGGGTGGTTTACACGCTGCTAGGTTTACGCGAGCTATTCTGGCAGCTTTTCAGTGTATGGGCACCAAACGAATAGCAGTGTCACATCCTTTTCAACAACTCTTGCAAATTTCGTCATTTATGCGGTATTAGCAGTGCCGCGTAAACACTCTCATTGGTTACTTTATATAGCCCCGCGTAAAATTTTTGCAAGGATTTTGTCTTATAGCACTTTGATGCCTCTAATATATTATAGATTTGTCTGCCAATTCATCTATTAGTTCGGC